>JAIVEN010000019.1:23916785-24524642 GCA_026686845.1 Adenanthera pavonina | reverse complement strand
GTACTCGAGACCTCCTTCCCCATATGTGAGTTCAGTTTTCTGGGTGTTTCCTCAGTAATCTTCTGATTTGTGTCCTGCTGTATCTCCATTCGGGTCTCTTTATCCATTCCATGGGATGTTGTATGGGGCAAAGCAAGGTCCATCATCTTTTTCTGTTTGATTTCTGCCGTCGGATTTTCTACTGGCCGGTCAGCCGGTTGTTTTCTGAGGCCTGCAGAATCGAAACTCATGAAGCACAAGAATCAAGAGAGAGCAAAGTCAAAACCAGTCAGAGCTTAAGTCAACAAACACTTATTTACTATATTCATTCTAACTCGTTTTTTGCACGTGAGGAAATGTTGATAGAGCTAATTTACAGCTGGTGGCTGAGATGTAGCCATACCAAGGTTGTATGGTGGTGGTTACTGTTGATAAGCGCAGCACATAACTATATCGGGGTGGGGGATAATACTGATGATGATGATGATGATGATGATGATGATATTGCTTAGGTCGTGGAGCATGATATAAATAGGGATGTTTTTTTTAAAATATGTAATAAATATTATCTCGTATTCTGAATAGAATCAAGATAAAAAAATTCTATATTTAAGATCAGAGAAAAGAAATTATTTTTGGAAGAAAATGATTAATTTAACCTCTAATCTTAATTATTCATTAAATTCCCCTTTTTCTTCCATCTTTTCGGGCTCCCAAATTATTATCCAAATTTAAGGGTGTTACAACACCCTATCATTTTTCATAACCCTTAGATAATTGAACGTCCAATTGGTCCATAATAATGATTAATAAATCATCAAATAAATAATTGAAATTTAAATATGTTGGGTGTTACAATAAGCAGGTACAGGTACAGGTGGCATATAACCGTATGGGGGAGGGGGACAATACTGAGGATGATAACGATATTGCCCAGGTTGTGGAGGCATCATTGGATGGGCATAATGCTGCATTTGTTGCTTCTCCAAATTCAGTTTGCTGTTCTCCCCTGACCCAGTCGTCCCACCATCTAGGGACGGAACAAGAGCGCCCATTCTTTGAGGATCCATTGATGGATAGTAGCTTCTATCTTGCTGAGGAGGAGGTGGAATGTTATAGTAATGCAGTACTGCTTGGGTTTGATCATGGTTCTGCTGCTGTGATATGACAGCTCGAGGCAACAACCCACCATGAGCCACACATGCCTGCTGCCTTGCTTGATCAGAACTTTCAGAGTCGGTGGGTTTCGATGTCTGAGGTCTACCCCACATCAGCTTCAACCTTAAGCCCTTGATAATCAGTTTGTTGGAGAGCTCTTCTGCTGCTTTTTCTGCACCTTCTCTGGTTGTGTAGGCTACAAAAGCACAAGCCCGTTGGTGCACCATCTTGATGGATTCTATTTCACCATGGGCATACAAGTGATCACTCAGATCCTGCTCACTGACCCTGGCATCAACCCCACCAACAAAGAGAGTTCTAATGGTCTCATCCTCAGGAGGCTCCAGAGAGGTCATCTCTCCTGCCTTGCCCAGTAACTTCAATGCCACTGGATCATTCACCCTAAAAGGTTTAAAATACACAAAAAAAAAAAGAAACAGAATTTATTATGAGAAAAAAATCAAAATAAAAAATTTCAAGTGACAAATAATGCCCCCATTTAAGAAAGTTAACAAAAATATTCAGTTAAAAAAAATTGATCAGAAAGTTAGAAATTGGAAGGAAGATAATTATTGTGGGATTAAGGGAATTCAATTAAACTAGAGAACTTTTTTTCAAAAGTTAGCTATTGAAATGAAAGAATCAATTGACTTAAATATTCCATTGCGCGTTCTATACTATTACTGATTGCCATTCTTACACCAAAAAAAATGTAAGAGGTAAGAACCGCGTAGCAAGCTAAATTTTTCAACCATTAATAAAAAGAAGTCCAAAACAGACAGAGAAAATGCACGGTAGCCAGATATTCAGAAAACAAAGAACACAACCAACTTGCAAATAAATAATGATAGTTAGATTCCAGTAATCAAGAAGGTTTCCCTACCTAGGATCTTCAAATGCTAATTCCCAGTAATGGTCAAATGATAAAAGGACTCAATGCAGACTACTCTAATGATACACAACAAATCAGCTAACAGGAATTAATGTCTCATATGGGAGTGGATTTCGTGCGTGGCGCGTACCGCATGCGTGGCCATCCTAGTTCTCTCCTTTTCTTTTTTTAAATATTTAAATTAAAATATTAAAAAAAAAGATGAGTCAGGGCACACGTACCACATGCACCAATAATCTCTTTCTCACAGACACCCATACACAGATTACGAAGAGAGAGAGAGCAATCAGGTATAAAAATTAAAACTACATGACAAAAGTAGGAAGCCATTTGCAACTACACATACCCATAATAACGATCCTTGATATTTTGTTGTGACAGCTCCCCAGTCACTGGCATCTCATGCCTATAAGGGCATTCAGCTCCTCTGGTACACTCATCCCTTACGAAGAAACTGCAAATATGAGCCCGGTTTCTTTTGTAATACGGTGTTGTCCTTTGAAGCTTCAAAATAGTGTCATTAACTGGGCGTACTTTCCCATATGATGATTCATAATCCAAGCCAGCTGCTCGAGCCTAAACCATTCATAATTCAATTGTTAGTCATAATTAAAGTTGAATCAATCATCAAATATAAGTATATATATGGTAGTAAAATGAAACATACCTTGTGGTCGTGTTCTTGAGCAAAATACACAAGATTAACATCACTCTTTGGAATAGAGTCATGGGAAGTGATGCTGAGAGCAGTGTCACGGACTTGTACTGGTAGTCCATATTCAAGATCCAGAAGGCAAACTTGGCAAACGTTTTTCAATTTACAACATGTCTGGCAGATCTCAGTTTTCTTATATCTTGCATCTCGACCAGGTCTCCATCTAAAAACAGTAAACGGCCGTGTACAAATCTTGCACTCCTTATCATACTCAGCTCTTGTCTGCTTCCACATGTATATACCCATAAAAAAATAATGAATAACCTTAATTCTGGTAAATAAAGCACTCCACAGAATCAAAAAGAACTTGTGGCATCGTTCAAAAGGGAAAAACCACGAGAAAAAACATACCATGCGAACATATGGGTTGTCACCGAGGCATGATCCGCAGACGATAGCAAAGTCAGAATGTTCCCAACCATCTGCTTCATGGTCCCTCAGCAGCCAATTCGTCATGTTAAAATCTAAGCTCGGTTGAATATTGTTGGAGGTTTTTTTCTCAACTAAACTGATTTCTCACACACACACACACATATATATCTGATATGATGTGATTTTATCTCGTATTTAAATTCACAATCTCAGTTAATTACGGGATATAATTAATTATTTTGGATAATTAATTATAATATCTCAAAGCCAAATTTAAGACATTCAGTTTGAATTTAGGATTTATCTCTTTACGAACAGATAAATCCAACATTATCAATTAAATTATGCTGAACTTTAAATTTTGGTTAAACAATAATTAATATATTAATATATATTAATGAGTTGTTTAGAAAGCATATTATAAAAACTATTATTCATACCATTTCAAATGCACGATGCTCCCCAATATCGCATAGGAATATGAGCATATAGATAAGAAAAACAACATACAACATAAATATCAAATAATTTTGAAGCGTTATAGCTGTCAAACTACTATATATAAAAATGATCATTCTTTTAGTTATGTATTCCGTTTTAGTTGTTAGAGGTGTGGCTGTGCCCACTGTGCCTCACTAATGTAGCCAATGAGTAGTTAGGCAACGGCATTCCTTTGGAGGAAAAAACAAATAAAGAATGATCATTCTTAGCCCATTTCGTCAGAAAAGCAATGCATAGAAATAACAAAATATAATATAGTACATCGAGATACATAAGACACGGATACTTAGTAAATCAACTTTCTATAAAATATATTTGATGAAAACAATAATTAATGATATGTTTTCTCATGTAAGATATACAAAAGTAAGCTTATATATGTACAAGATATACAAAATGAAGCTTATGTGACTTAAGAACATCTCTCAGTCTTCAATTAATAGGTTCAAAACAAATTACTTTTAATACTTATCTCATACAATAAGTGATGCATGAACCAGTTAAATGATTATCTTATCTTATATTACTGATTGAATATTCATTTATTGCCAAAGATATGTGTCGTTTTACTAATTAACCTATAATTTATAATAAATTAACATGTTTAATTTGTAATTTATAATGGGCTGACTCATATTCAAGCCACAATGACTCTACTATTAACATCTTAATATGCTAAAATCAAATTTTAACGCTTGATATTTGAATAAAATCATAAAATTGTTTGATTTGATTAATTGTTTATGACTCCAATTTAAATTTCGAATTAAACAAAAGTAAGATAAAAAAATTCACCTAATCAAACTAAGAATTCAATTATTTCTTAATACAACAAAATATATGTATTTTTTACGGAAGAAATATATGTTTTTCATTATAACATAATAGACTAACATTAAAATTTCGGTAAATGCAAATATAATTACAACAGAAGAATTAACTACATATAACTCATAATCAATATTCATTTTAATTTTTTATAAAAAAAATCATATAATTTTAATTTTGAATTAACATGCTTTAAATTTTCATCAACCCACAAAAATTATATAAAACTTAAATAGTGGTTCAAACCTTAAAATCTTTTAACTTGATACTTTTTTTTTTATTTCAATCAACATACTTGCAAATAAAACTTATCATATTGAGTTTATTAGATCATATAGAACTTTTAATATAATTTTCCCAAGAAATTAATAGTTTTTTGTGAATCCGAGAAATTAATCGTTAATTGAGTCCACATTAGTCATAATAATTTATTTTGAGTTGATTGAGTATGTGGAGAAGATAATTGATATCAATTCAATAAGAGATAAACTTTATAATTTTATGAAAATGTTAAATTTTCACAAAAATAAACATTTTAAAACCCCTAAAAATTTTTATTTTAAAAAATAACTCTAACAGATATTTTAATGATTTTATTCTTATTTTTTATACTTGATAAATGCAAAATAAAGCTTGTGATATTCTTATTGATTAAGTTAAATCAGAATCTGATTTTAACTATTTTGTTTTATGTTTTTGAATGAATGCTTATACAAATTATTTTTTATTATCAATATAATTTAATTAAAATGTTATTTAATAAGATTTGAAATAACTAACTTGATTTGGAAAATTCTTGATTTCATTAATTTTCGACATGTGTCATAATATTTGGATTTGCTTTTTTTTTAAAAAATAATTTTCATTATCTATCTCTCTCAAATTGTCATATTGAGATTAATACAAATATTTTTTCAATTCAAAAAATGAATTAAAAAATATTTGTATTAATCTTGATGGGTATATTATCTATTAAAAGCAAAATATTATAATTATTTAATTATAAAATTTTGATAACTAATTTTGCAACTCATAAAGTTTAATGAAAAAAAAGATGATGTGAGAATGAATGAGTGAAGATACACTGACCATCTTTATTAATTTTGTCTTCGACTTCAAAACTTCTTAACATAAGCCTAGTTTTTACCAATTAGCCCAAATATTGGTAAAAATATGGCATTTGATAAATGAAAATTTGAACGTAAAATACATGTCAAAAAACTAAAAATGAAATGTAACATCATCTATCTATTTTGATCAGCTAGCCAAGGGTATAAATAACTCTCCGTGTTCTTTTCCTTACCCGGATTTTTTATGTTCTGCTGTATTATGTATCAATAGAGAGGAAGAGAAAAAGAGAGGGATCAATAGACACTGTGTAAGAATTGACAAACTTGCCAATAAATCTTTCTTAACAAAATGTATTAGGCTATTGCAAAGGAAAGCAGAGTAACAATGCACAAAATAAAATCACAGATCTTGTTCTGCTTTAAGCCACAAGGCATATCACTACTATGCTAAGATACAAGATTTACTTTGTTAGCTAAAATAATTCCATCGGTATGGCCATTTTAAGCAGGAATAAAGCATAAAGAGAAGCATCAGCACTTGAGGAAGTTCACCGTTGTAAGCCTGTCCAGCTTTTGTAGGTCTAAACCCTGTTGATGCAGATCTTGAGTGAGCAGATGACCCTGACTATGAAGAATGTTGATATGGCTGATTTACAGTCGGTGGCTAAAATGTAGCCATTCCAGCCATACCAGGTTGTATGGTGGTGATTAAGGTTGATAAGCAGGTATAGGTGGCCTATAACTGTAACACTTTAAATTTTTAAGCGAAGATTTAGGAATAATTTAATTAAATTTAATTAAAATATAAAAAATATAGTATTCATTAACTCAAATCTCAAGAAGAGGAAAAAAATGGAAAAGAATTTGAACCTAAATCTGAATCGAGTCCCAAAACTCATATTTAATTAAGTCATGACCACTTTTTACCAAAATCTAGGCAACACAACAACTATAAGCTTGTTTAAAAAATTAAAATTTACAACACTTCCAGTACAATCACCATTGAAATCATCCAACGGGTATATACATCACAAGATCTAGGTTTGTTAAAGATACTACAGATTTGAATCTTTCTAGGTGTAAAGTTCAAGCCCATTCAAAATACTAAAGAAATAAACAATAACAATGATAGCTTGGAAATCATTGCATTTCTTGCAATAATTCCCATCAAAATATAATCTATGTACAATCACTACAATAATTAAAGGAAACATGTTTTACACCTACTCTATACTAGACAATTTTATAAGCGTATGAGAAATATACTAGCATTTACCATTACTATCTCCACACAAGATAGGTAGGAGAGCATATATTACACTGGTAGCCTTCCCTTGCTGAAACTAAGTTAATTATCATATAAAGAACGTAAATCAAGAGGGTGAGATAATAATCCCAGTAACCATGAGTAAAGTTATAACCAGACTATTTATATAGTTGAGTGTAAGACATTATTATGAATTTAGCTAGTATTCCTACATCAATTTAAATTCCTAGTTTTTGAATATCAACAATGACAAATTATTAAATCAAGTCTATAATCTAGGCTTCACTAAGGCTCACCGCCGTCATGATATAGTCAGCATACTTGTGGGAGGTACATCTGCAAAATATCTACATGTAGACATGAAAGTCAATATATATAATCAAAGTCATTAATAACAAGCTAGAACATAACTATATACTTTTCGGGTTATAACTAAACCCTCCCGAGAGGTGCATAACTCTCAAGAAATGCCAATTATGAGTCCCACAATTTCACCTTGACAAGATGGCTAGTACATACTAGCAAGCTACACATGCCATTGAGTCAAAGTCTTAGTATAGTTAACACGTACCCGTGAGGTATACATACTATACTGATTTCAACATGAGGTAGCTGGCACACACTCTCAAGATACACACGCTACCATACATGTGACATACCTTGGCAGCATACACCCACGAGATACACAATTCAAGACAGTCCAACAACCATAACTCCCCAAAGATAGTCAACACAGAATCACAAGGTACACATACTATTGAGTCAAAATTCTCATATAGCCAGCACACCCATTAGGTATGCATACTATATGAATCTTACTCGACTGTGATAACCAACACACACTCACAAGGTACACATGCTACCACACACGTGACGCATCTTGGCAGCATACATTTGCAAGGCACACAATCCAAGGTAGTCCCACAACAGCAACCGGCCGTAATCACAACTGTTGCACTTGAAAATATGATTCAGATGGCATGCAGAAAAAGAAAAAGAAAAATCGGATTCCTTGCTAAAACTGATTTGTTAGAAGTCGCCACCAAAATTTAAGGAAAATTTTGAAAAACCAATTTAGAATGATAAGGATGGTCTGTGTAAACAGAAATGAATTCGAGAGTCGATTGTGTATGGAAAAGGTGTTAGATACCCATAATACTCATTCCTAAAAATAATTACCTTAAATTGATTGTGTAAATAATATGGCTTTAAAAGGATTTTTGGTTATCCTTTTTATTATTCACATGCTAAAAACAAAAGTAGAAAGGAAGGAAATTAATTAAGGAGATTTGGAAAATAAAATAAAGAAAAGAAATTAAGAAAATTTAGAAAATATGAAGACAAAATTGGAAAATATTTATTCATTTACAATGGCGGACTTGACTCATAATCAAAGTCTGGGGTCTACGTACCCTGCGTTAGGAATCAAGGTCCACATAGTTCGAGATAGAAATAAGTGTCAGTTGTTTGATATTTTTCAATTATAATTTTTGTTATAAGAGAAAGTTAATTGAAAATAATTTATTATTTTGCAAACAAAACAATTTTCTGAAATTTGAATTACTATGTTTTAATTTGCAAAAAATAATTTAATTTTACTTACTTACTCTTATTTTATTTTATTTTGAAAATATTTTAATTTTTGTATTCGCTTCTTGAAAATATATTTCTTTTTTTGTATTTTTTGGAAATTTATTTATTCATTTTATAAAAATAAAATTGATCTACTTGCTAGAGACTCGTCATCCTACCCAATAAACTAATTCCTTAATATCTATTGAGGTTTCAAAACTCATACAGTATAAAAGTTTTATTATATATTTTTAAAACAATAATTTAGAAATTGTTTTTATTTTTACTTATTTAAAACATTTTGAATTATTCTTTTTTGACAAAAATACACTTCATAAATTATTGTTATTTGTTTTTATAAACTTATGCCACATGGCCTAACCAATATGCTTATGTGGACTTGCCATTTCACCCAATAATGTGGTTAATCAAGATGATCTCCTAGTGCCAAACAACATGGGCTGGATTAAAATTCAACAATATTCGTGGCACATGTGATGCACATATAATAGAGGAGCTATAACAAAATAACAAGCAATATAATTCAATAAGCCTGTATCATAGCATATGAAGGAAGCAAGAATACCTGCTGCTGTCTTTTGGTGGAGGGTTTCCTCGAACAAGATGACGCCGCTAAGGCATTCGAGTACACCAGGTGCGGTGAAGCGGAGTCGTTCACGAAGAGCACGCCTGTTTGATTCAACATTCTCAACATTGATCGATGCTGGCTAAACGCTTGCCAATTGTACCTGTAGATTCATCGGCAGCAAGGATACCCTTTCCTGGGGTGCCGATGTAAGCCGCATTGGCAATCGCTCATCTGCGATCACTGCACAATTCCATTCAGCTTACAATAGAGTAACCACCAACACACATCTCTCGATTCTTAGACATAGATTCAACGTCTAGGTATTTAGGGGAAAAAAAAACTCTAATCCCATATTCGATCATTAAAATATGGATCGAAACATCTATAATTAATTCAGAAGGCGAAGGAAGGATGTTTAGTTTCATCCTCTATGATAACCAGGACGAAGTGTGAATTAATGTTTATAAATGATTCAAAGCGTTTACGCAGAGGAGGTAACGCAATATCATGAATAAAGAAAAGAGATCGACGTAAAAAGAGATGCGTAAGAGGAAGGGCTTTAATTATGGAAACGATTACGTCAGAACAATCAGGAAGAAAAGAAAACTACGTACGTTAAGGCGGGTGATGAGAAGCGCGGAGGAATCAATAATGAAAGACAAGAAATCACACTGTCATACCCTGGTATTTGCTCTTGAAGCAAGACATGGTTGATTGGTATACAGATCACACGGGAGAAAAGGACTTCGTTTTTTTCAAAACAAAGTGAGTTTATTAGCTCATATATAACTTTTAATATAATTTTCCCAAGAAATTAATAGTTTTTTTTTGTGAATCCGAGAAATTAATCGTTAATTGAATCCACATTAGTCATAATAATTTATTTTGAGTTGATTGAGTATGTGGATAAGATAATTGATATCAATTCAATAAAAAATAAATTTTATAATTTTATGAAAAACTTTAAATTTTCTCAAAAATAAAGATTTTAAAATCCCTAAAAATTTTTATTTTAAAAAATAAATCTAACAGATATTTTAATGATTTTATTCTTTTTTTATACTTGATAAATGCAAAATAAAGCTTGTGATATTCTTGTTGATTAAGTTAAATCAGAATCTGATTTTAACTATTTTGTTTTATGTTTTTGAATGAATGCTTATACAAATTATTAGATTATCAATATAATTTAGTTAAAATGGTATTTAATAAGATTTGAAATAACTAACTTGATTTGGAAAATTCTTGATTTCATTAGTTTCCAACATGTGTCATTAGTAATCATCTATCTCTCAAGTTATCATATTGAGATTAATATAAATATTTTTTCAATTCAAAAAATAATTAAAAAAATATTTGTATTTATCTTGATGGTTACTATTAAAAGCGAAATTTTATAATTACTTAATTATAAAATTTTGATAATTAATTTCATAACTCATAAAGTTAAAGAAAAAAAAGATGAGATGAGATTAACAAGTTACCGGACATTAAACCTCTTCATTGATTTTATCTTCGCCCCAAAACTTCTTAACACAAAAATTTAATAAAACAGTAAAATTGAAAGTTTTAGCATTGTTAAATAAAAAATTTAATAAAAGAAAATAATTATCAAAACAAAAAATATATATAAAAATTTTAAATTCATAGAGACAAAAATATAGTCAATTTATTATTAATTTTCATTTTCCTCTCTCAATAAGTAATCATTAAAATCTCTCCCTCCTCTCCCCTTAAACAAACCAAACAAGTATTATTAAAACAACTCATCTCCCATCCCATCCCCTTTCTTCCTACTTTTCTCTCCATTAAAATTCTTTCCCTCCTTTTGTCCAACCAAAATTTTGTTGATTACAACTCATTCATCACTGTAACAGTCACCAAATTTTCAGGACACAGATTTCTATGCCCCTTTCCTTTTCCTTTTATTGATTCTGATTCGGTGTGCATCCACGTACGCCTCTATATGATATATTGTCCCAATTTGAAGAAAACTCTTCCAACAAGTAGTTTTTTTTATTCACAAGAAAGTATAAGGACTTTTAAACCGCACAAATTAAATGTTGTTTAATTCGTGTTGGTGATATTACAAAGGATGAATAAATGAGAAATTTTCACCAACAGGAATTGAATTGAATCGAATCGAATGAAAGGGAGTCAATTTTGGAAGAGCCGTCATACATGAACAATGCTTGGATCTAACATGATAATGTCAAATCTCTCTTATAATTGTGTCAAAAGAGGATGAATTAGGAGTTTTCACGGGATAATAATTCACAAGAAACTGACAGCAACCTAGGCTTCTGTGGATATATAACAAATGACTAACAGATGCCAATTAACGAAAGAGAAGAGGCAATATATATATATATATATATATATATCTCTAAGAACATATCTTAAACAACATTTCCGGAAAATAAATATCAGACCTAGGATGAAAATGAATATTGAATGAAACAAACATTTTTCAACAAAACAACCAGAGTCTATAGGTAAAATCTTTTACCTATAATCTCATGTGATTCATGTTATATTATATAATAATATCCAATATTATCTTTCACAACCAAATGATGAGCCGAACTCTTAATTAGAAAACTAATAATATCTTCGTTTAGTACCGCATCATTCATCGCAGACAACAGAAGAAGAAGAAGAAGAAGAAAGCTAAAACAAGAAAGTTTGCTGAAACATGCATGCATAGCTTGCATTGCCATTTCTGACTATAGAGAGAAAGACTGAAAATTTAAAAAAAAAAAAAGCATTAATTCAAAGGACACTTTGTCCCTACGTAGCTCCACTCTACATCACATGCAATTTCAATACATCATGTGCAATATATAGAAAACGAAGACTTTATGGAAAAGACACTTACCCAAACGCAAAGTCCTGTCTTTCACATGACCAACCCATGCATGCACACAAGCTTTTTTAAGGTCTATATTTTCAGGCTAACAATTCTCTTTGGTTTCGTCCCCACCTGTAGACTAAACCCAGCACCAGCATTAAAATCTGAATCATATATCTTGTGGGGCTTCTGCCATATGGGAGGGTAGACGCATTGTTCATTTTATGACTTGCCATGTGATCGTGTATGTACTTGGAGACATGTCCATGTGACCTTGTATAGGGTCACTACTTTTAGGTATGGGGAGAGGCTAGGCAAGAAGATGGATCTCCCTATGGAGGCAACATATATATTCATATGTGTGTGTGTGTGTGTGTGTGTGTGTAATAATTCATCAATAATGAGAAACATATATACGATCACTTTTTTTCCAAATGAGTGGTGATATTAATTATTGTGTTCGTGAAAATATTGTCTTGTATACTGTAGTAATTACTAAACAATTAATATTGAGTATAAAATATAATATTTTGTTTATTCTAACAAAATTACTGTTCAGTAATTATACAGAAATCTAATTAATTAATGAATTAAATGAATGATGTGTGTGTGTGTGTGTGTGTGTATACTGTGTGATAAGCTGTGGTTAATTATATATGTTTAAAGGGGCAAAAAGGAAATTAAATTTCATAGAGGGAAAGATGAAGCTACAGCATGCATGGTTCCTGTAGTTGGTTGACAAATATATATTAAATGAACACTTGGAGGGTGTGACGTTGGAAAAATGTTTGTATCATGATCCTATGTTTTTCAAAATTGTTTCCATTTATTGTATGTTTTCCAAGTTTGTTCAAACAAATAGAGGCGTCTTCCAAGTTCTATCCCACCCATATCTTATAATTGTGTCATTGATGACATCTTAACATGGTGTGCTTCATATCTTGACCAAAAACCATGGCGTAAGGTTCATGTATTTGCGGATCAAACCCTCCCTTTTTAGTCCTTTTTTTTCTTTTCTTTTCTTTTCTTTTATATAGTTCACATATTTGAATTTACGAAGAAAGAAATGAAAGATGTCATTGAAGCTTCGACGACTACAAGAAAATAGTACAGTTCTTACGTGCATATCACCTGCCTTAGATAATTTTTTATTTGGTGTTGGTAAAATATATATATATATATATGGACGAATTTTGATAGAGTTTGTCGCAAACTTTCTCACAAAAACTAACAATAAATGAGAAAGAAATCGTGAGAAATCTATAGTGAGTTATAATGGAAAAGAGACTCAAAAAATTATTACGAACTTTTGAACCATTTTTAATTTGTAGATTTATTTCGTAACAATAATTTAAAAACAAAAGGAATTGAAAAGTTTGAGTTTTAGGTATCTATTTGCATTAAATATTCATTGGAAGAGTTTTACTGCTTCTGTAATTCTACCCGAATTGATCTAAGTTGATCGGAACCCAATATAATTATTAGATACTGAATAGTTGGATACCAATATAAAGAATTCAAAAGAGAGGGAAAAAATATGATAGCTCAAGTAATTCCTTCTTTCTCTTTTTCTTTCAAGGAGTTGATCATAACAAGAAGAGTAAAACATTTTAATATATATTTTAATTAAAATTTTATTTAAGAGGTCATGCAAGTTATAAATTAAAATTAGCTATATGATCAATTGAGTAAGTTAATTACAGAAATTTAATATATTTATATATATAATATTCAATTTCACTGAGAAATAAACATGAATGTATAAAAAATTAATAGAAGATGACGACCAATCCCAAAAAATAGAAGACGATGACTTGCATGGCCTTGCTTGGACATGTATATATTGCCCTTTTATAATTATTGTTGATATAAAATACAAAATTTATAGTAAATCACATTATTCATAAATTTTAAATATCGTACTTCCATTATTCCATATTATACAGTTTTTAACAAAATTTCTCATATCCATAATATAATATCCTTTATAAAATTTAGTAAAGCATTTATAAGATTTTTCTAAAAATATATATGCTTCATAAATTTATTTAACAAATATTCTCTATCATTTTTAATGTTTTAATTAATATAAATGAATGTCATTTTTTTAATTATAATAATTTTTTTATAAAAATCAATACTCTTAAAATTAATTTTAATTACCTTTCTTAATATGTATGATTTTTATAAAATTTTTTATAATATGAGACAGATATGATTTAATTTTTTCATTAATATATGAAAAACATGTTTAGTTAGCCTAAACACCAGTGCAAATTAGTAATTAATAAAATATGACTCTGTATTAATATTGTATCCTACATGAATAAATTGGATAATTAATAAGATGTTGTTGCGTATGCACTCGTCTTTTAATTTTAAAGCTTCGAATCCAAACAAAGCCATGCTGGAATGTTTGGTTCTAAAGTGACAGGTAATCACAAAACAAGAACCCTAATTTTTTCTTCTTTTGAAGAAAAGAAGGCTTCACCTTTCAAGTGTTTTGTTTTGGGGACTCCGCAATTTTCTCTCTCTCAAAAACACATGTCCCCATGTCGGACTCATGTTCCTAAAAAGCATATCTTCACACATAAAAAGAAAATTAATTAATATCATTTTTGTAATAGTAATTAGTGGATTACATTACGATTATAAAATGATTGAGAAGAACTTGTCACGTACCAATGCATAATATAAAATACGCATAAATTAAAATATATCATTGATCCATCAACTTCAAGAGTTAATGTAATTTTTATAACTAGACCATATGCATGACACTTTTCTTTTATGAGATTTTTTTTTTTTTGAGGGGAGGGGGGCTTTTTTTTGGGTACAAATATCACTTTGATGAGTTGTACGAACATCATGGTTGTGATCATAAATAAATTAGTATAAAAGGTGGTTGATTAAGTTAACATTGATTAATTAGTTTGCTGAATGTTCACAAGAACCAAAACGACAGCGTCCCCTCATAAAGCGACACTCGTTTTGATACACATGCATGTTTCCGCGTGATAATGGCGACATATGTTCTGGACTTCCATAAGCGATAACTATAATATCAACATTTTCTTCAACTTTCAAATATTTCAATCTATATTTTTATTATCTAACATTTTTTAATGATTTAAAAGTCAAAAAAGGTCGACGAAAAGATACTTTGGGTTAGGAAATTCAAGTTACAAAAACATCGGGAACGTGATTCAAGACAAAGATTGAAAGAATTTATCGGCAAATTGGACTAAGCAACATAAATATTGAAAATTTGATATGGTAGTTTAGGGACATTTTTCTTTTCTTTCTTTTTTTCGGTGGATGACATTTTTAAATTTTAAAGTTGGGAAGATGTTTTGCAAATAACTCAAGTTTTTTTTTTAAATCAAATATATCTATGTTTTCTTAAAATTTAATAATTCTATTATTATATTTAAAATCACAATTCTAAATAATCTGTGCAAAAATAATTGTTTAATTTTTTTCCTTATAATTCTGAGTCTGGTTTTTAACCATGAGTCTGGTTTTTCTTTTTGAGATTAAAATTGTGAATATTAATTTTTTTAACTTTTCTCGTATAGAAATTATATATTTTGCTATATTAATGGATCTTTTGGTACATCTAAAATTATGTGTGTTTTGGTGTATGTTTGATAATACTTATCTGTTATCTGGATCCACTTCTTGCCATCTTGTATGATGTTTTAATGTCAATTTATAAATTTGGTCATTAACTATTGATTATGATAATATTTTAGTTGCTTTGTTAATTCTAATTTTGTTTGTCTTCATTGAAAAAAACTTGCTATTAATTTAACATACTATGTATTTTAATATTTTTTAATAGATGTATACTTTAATAGATGTATTCACTAGAATAATATTGCTATTAATGGAACATATTATATATTTTAATATTTTTTAATAGATGTATTCACTAGAATAATATTGTATTTTTTATTTTTATTAATTATTTTTAAGGATTTGAATAATTATAAACAAGAATTACAATACTTATCAAAATAAATAAATAAAAGGGGAATTAAGAAAAGGGAAGCAATCCCACATGACAGTTTCTGACAAGGTCGCTACCCCAATGTTTCCCTGCCGCCCAGGGCACTAGCATCCCTTGTGAAAGTAGCGGTGCCAACGTGTGCGTCTACCGTTCTGATTTATACTCTGATTTCATTTATAAGATATTATTTTTTAATTATATGAGTATTAAAAAGATATAATTATATCTTTAAATTTATAAAAAAATAATATAAATTTTTAATTTTATCTCTACTAATTAAAGATCGGAACAATTTATAAGACAAAAAAAATTATTAAATGAAGGGTAAAAAAAAATTCAAATAAAAAAATAACACAACACCTTATAAATAAGACCAAGTAAATTTTTAAAATAATATCTTATAAATAGAACCGGAGGAAATATATATTAATATATATATATATATATATTAGGTAATGGAACTAATAATATATTTTTAAAAACAAGTTAAATTAAGTATAACTTACAAGAATACATAAGCATATAAAGCGTAAATCACATTAGATATCATAAATTTAACCCACATGTTTATAATTATAATACAACAAAGGAAGCTAGGAAACTTCTTTAACCTTTTCTTTCTGGTTTTTTTTTTTGCCAACTTTCTAGATTACAAATTGATACTGTTAGCCAAATTTCTGCTTAGTATTATGGTTTAGCATTTTACAATTGATTAATCTCATGTTAAAATCATTATTATACTTTAAATTTAAATTATATTAATAATTATTCACATTGAACGCTTTGTTGTTGTAATTTTATATGAACAACTTTGAGGTGAATGAATCTCAATATTTTTGAGGAAATAAAATCTATATTCCGGCCAAAAGAAAAAGAAAACGAAACAAAATCTATAATACTCCGAAGATATCAGATCATTAGTTAACGTTTTAGATTGGCATCTTAGAGATGTTGACATCCACGTGGATTAGCCTTTACCCACAGAAGCAACTAACTGACAAAATGCCACGTAGGACAAAACGGGGACGCATCACCCAAAACGACGTCTTTCACAATCAAAACGTTGCATGTAGCCCTCACATTAACTCCTTTCCCATTCCATTTATTTCCACTTCAATCAAGCCATGGAAGGCAAAAGGCAATACTCCCCCCTTTGAACATCCAAAACAATCATTCATCTCCTCTCACTCTTTTTCTCTCCATAATTTTATCTTGATTAGATCAATAATTCATTTCTCTAAATTGGATCCAATGAAAGAAATTTAATATTCTCAATTATAAATTAAAAAAAATCATAGGTAGAGAACTACTTCTATTTGAAACCTGATAATATTCAAATATGAATTAGTACATGTTTATTCTTTCATCCCAAATAGCCGTTTGTCCAGAGGCAACAATTTATTACTTCTCACACACTGTGATTTTGGTTTCATGCATATTTTTTAAACATTCATTTAAATACACTATTAGGTTGTGTTTCGGGTGATAATGAGCTACCCCAAAATGTAGATGCAGTTCCTTATCTGCTTTTGAATTTTGTTCATGCAATGCAATAGGTAGTTTAGGTCTATTACACTAAATTCCAGATAATTGTACATGAGGGAGGATACAAATGGAGTTGATTAGTCCTCAGAAGAGACATTGTCTAAAACGAGGAAAGAAACATAGGGAAAAGACCAGCTTTTGTTGCACAAAAGTGCATGGGACAGAACATATCGCTGGCATTATGGAAGCTTGCAAACACATGAAAGAATGAATTTGTGAAGAACAAGATTAATCAACAGCCAAACTTGCGCCTAGGGTTCACAAAATTCTTTACTCCAAACCCAAAAAACACTGCAACCTTATCATTTCACAAAACTTGATGTACTTTCCATGCCTCCTCTGTACTTCCCATTTTCTTTTGGGGTATGTCTTCACTTTCGAGTAAAGACAACACTAATTTTAGTTTCTTCACTGCAAGAAATTTTAATACACAGCCCACCTATTCTTTTAAGAGAAGTTGTGTTAGTGTTTATACATACATACATATATATATATATATATACTCCATCCAGTCCAAAATATAAGAGATTTTTTATAATCTTTCTTTGATCCATAATATAAGGTGTTAT
This sequence comes from Adenanthera pavonina, assembly GCA_026686845.1. Lineage (NCBI taxonomy): Eukaryota > Viridiplantae > Streptophyta > Magnoliopsida > Fabales > Fabaceae > Adenanthera > Adenanthera pavonina. Next base: position 24,506,722 of record JAIVEN010000019.1, on the reverse strand, counting down.
GTAATATTTAGTAGTAGTTTACCTTTTTTACCCCTATTCATTGATGACCAGTCTAGTAATTTGTAATGAAAAAAAGTGAAAACAACTTTAATTATTGGTAATTAATAAGGGTAAAAATAGGATATTGAGTTTTTTTTTTTTAGAAATTTAAGAGTGTAACCACCTTTCCTTAATGTGCATGAAGTAGATGAAAATCCCTTATAATATTTTGGACCGGAGAGAGTATATATATGTATATATATTAATAAGTGCAGAGAGTATCTAAAAATTTTCTTCCAGCAATAAGCACAAGGATTCTTTAATATTTTCAATGATCTATCTGAAACTTTTTAACAGTTAAGCATGCACTTAAATGATCAGAAGTTCAAATAATTAGTAATTTCTCTAGACACAGTTGCACTTTAAGGAATGCCATCAGACAACAAATAAATCCCACTCACAGTTTAAGTTGAAGAATTTAGAAGTGGACCCCTTTGTCTTGTATATATATGTGCGTGTGTGTGCAGCACATCAAACCACTGATCAGTTCCAATTTACATACATATAATCAAGCTCTTCTTTGACAAGACATACTCAAGCTTTTCAACCGAGAGAGCCAACCCAAGAAAATCCCACCCATTTTCTTCCAGAGATTCAAACTGCTAACTTCAAATGAGGCCTTCTTTAGTTTTTTCTCTTCTGCTTTTGTCTCTCCTCCTTGCTATGGCTCAAGGTAATTAAGTGCAAGTTTCAGCAACTAGCACTTCAGTTAACCCTTCTTTTCTATTATTTATCAGATGGGAGTTTCTAACTTACCTTCATTTTTCTATAGGGATTCGCTTGGACAGAGGGTCTTTAGCAGTTCGGCAACAAAAACAACAGGTGGCTGTTCATTACTTTGAAGTTTCAAGGAGCTTTATGGGTTTGTTTCCACAAAAGTTTCAACCTTTTTCAGTAATGCTTTAATGTGAAAGTACACTTTTCTGATTGCAGGACAAGGAAGGTACGTTGATGGAAAAAAGTCTCTGCAAAGACGAAAAATACACAGGTACCCTGAAGAGAAGAATCTCTAGAGTATCCAGAAAATCACATAACTGGTCACCTCGAATTCATGAAGATTACTACGGACCCAGACACCATAGATCTAGACACCATTAGTTTTCTTTGCTTCTTCTTAATATAAGCATTCTTCAGAATCTCACAAACGATGCCTTGTAATTCTCAAGCATAATTTGTCCCAAAAACTCCTGATGACTATTTTCTTGGTTATACAGAAACATGCAAGGCACTCGTTTTCTTCCCCTTTCTTTGACACTGAATATGTGTTTTTGAGCATCTTTCAAGAAAATTAATTAGTACTAATCTGTCCTACATCTCATAATATTAAGCATCTCCAATATGTTCTTATTGCTGCAGGAAAGATAAAGAGTAGGAAACTTGTTACCACATCCATTTCCTCTTCCCACGAACTTACAAAGGTTGGTTCAGAGATAACCAAAAAACTATATTAATTGTTTTAGGTCCTAACTCACAGAATAAAAAACTTTGGCATCTCTTCTTTCTCCTCTTTATGATACTATTATATACTCTATGGGCAGAATGATGGGAAGAAGGAAGGGAATGAAGCTCACTCCTCTGTAAATGGAAATACTAGAAAGGTGAAACTTGATGGGAATGAAGAGGGAATAAAAGTTCAAACTCTGGCTACTTCAGAGCACCGGGAGCTCCATCATGAGCAGTATCCAGACCTTGTAGACATAGCTGAGATGGACTATTCTCCAGCAAGGAGAAAGCCTCCAATACACAACTGAATCTAGGGAAAGGGAACAACTAAGAAAAGAGACAAAAGTTTAAGCTTAGGATATAAATAAAATATAGGCAGAGGAGGTTGGACAGCATTACAGAAATGCTGCAGTTTTTCTAGGAATGATGACTTGTACATTATATATAATATTCTATTTTCATTATTGATTAATAATATTATGATTATTAGTATTGTTAAAAGTTTGTCTTTTTGATGATTAAGTGATCATAATTAATTAGCGTAGCTTCTCTTCTCAAGGTTCTTTAACCAGGAGAAAGAAAGTGACATCAGTTTTCTTTATTCATCATCAAAGTGTGCCTTTTTCAGAACTTACAAAGAACAACATCGGGGACCAATTATTCCAGAATCTAAAAGTAACCATCTTTTAGTTTTGGTCTTTAGTATAAGAAGCTGAAAAGACACTTACCCTTCCTTTGCTCCCTTAAAAAAAGCTTTCCATAACACGCAGTCCATAAACTATCTATGACCAATATGGAATATTTCAAATGCACAATTGAATTCACAATGATCAATTTTTCTTTACCAGTTCATCCATTTCCATTTTATTTTTCCTTTGATCTCAAACCAATTAGTCAGCATGACAGACACCTAATCACATAAAGAAGAGTACAGAGAAAAGTAGATGCTAAAATATACAATAGGTATGTAATATTATTCAATTAATTCTAACATTTAGTCCCAAAAAAAAAGTACAACATATACATGTTATTCAGTTAAATAAATTTAGCTGCGTGAAGTTCCGGAATAAGTCCTGTAAATAATGCGACTTATCATAGATTTTATATTATATATTGATTGACATGTTAATATTGATTTAACACCTAGCTTAGGCAGTAAAAATTATTGCATTGAGACTAATGAATAACGAATCAGTTGGGAGTGCTTAGAGATTTGGAGAGAAATTGGGATTGAGGAAAGAACAAATGGACAAATACAATTTCCCCTTGAAAAAAGGGATGTTTCCATAAGACGACATTCATCCAAAGAAGGACGAGCGAGAGGAATTTGAAAAGCAGCACGAGACCCATTGAGGCATTTCGTCAACCATGTGTAAGGAAGCCAAGAGTTAGTCTTACATTACATATGGTCTTACACTTTGAGCATCGGCGGAGGCAGGATTGGTTGCAATAGCAGAATCTCAGCATTAAATGTAGGAGCATCATGTGGGAAGAAATGGAGGTGACTGGTGTGCAGTTACCAAGTCCGCCACAACTCCTCTGTGGGGGACCTATAGACCATGAAAGGGATCAGGGAACGGAATGGAGGGAGGGAGGGAGTGGAAAGGCTTTGGGGTTGAAGAAAGTAGTTAAGGTATATTAATAAAGTAATGGACCAGTGTCCTCCTCGATAGAAACCAAATGGGTCCAGCATGTTTCGGCAATTGATTGCAACTACATGCATGAAGGGTCGTTCATGTGTGAAGGGGCTCGACTGTTGTGTGATGGGTCGTTTATACTGTTGTTGTTGTGGTCCTTTTGGAGGCCGAGACTGTAGTTGAACCACCGCTATCCAAGTGCATTTATTATATTTGCTTTATTGCTTAAGATTCGATTTTCTTTTTCCTTTCAATTCTTAATTTTTATATATTGAACAAATTTAGTTAGAAAAAAATTTCTTATAAACATTTAGGTTGCTATTGAGACTTGACTAAAGGATCTTCGCTCCTCTCTTCCTTCTATGAATTGAATTGGGAAAAAACATATGAGGACCTTGGAGAAAAAATATTTTTCAATCAAAACCCCACTTGAAAAATCCCAAATATCATGAATTAAATTTTTAAGTGAGGTAAACTAAATTTTTAAGTGGAAATCCTGATCTGAAAATACTTTTTCCCAAATCCTCACTTGTCTTTTTCTGAATTGAATTCATTGTGCTGCATACAATAGTCTATTAAAAAAGATTAACATTTTAGCAGGAGTTTCAATATTATCGTTGTAACCAACAACTTTGGTCCTAATGATATACCCTTTGAAGGTTTAACCTTGGGTTCTGTATTCTAGTGTTGGTACAACCAAAATAATATTATTGTTTAAGTTTTATTTATCATTCAAAGCTGATGCCGGGATTAGGATATTTTAGTGATTTTGAATGGAAATCATGAGAAATAAAAAGAAGAAAGGCACTTCTCTTTGTAAAGATTTGTTGGAACATTAGTCTGACTCATTTCTTATTCTTATATGTATGAGATGGACTAAATTTGGTTGGATTAAGCCATATACCTCATCTAATCCATATTATGAGATGTTTTGAAATATTTTTCTTGGTTGTTTATAATATGAAGCGTCATGTAATAATTTATTATTTTTTCTCTTTATTTATTATATTATTAGTATTGTAACTTGTATTATATTGAATAAAATGAATAGAATTAATAAGATTAAAATTAAAAATTTTTATTTTTTTTCAATAGTTTAAAATGTAATAAAAATTCTTTAATATGCATGAAAGTGGTTTCAATATCTTATATGGATACAAAGGAATATGATCATTATATTGATATCATATAGACACTCTGGTCAAATTGAAATTAAAATCAATATCAATAAATCAATATAAAATATAGCAAAAAATTATAGCTTGAGTGACTCATTAAAATTTGTGTATTTATATGGGTCCCACTCTAGTTTAATAAAATTATTTTAGTTAAAATTTATCTGTATGAGTTTTTGTGTGTGGGTGTCACTTGAATGCCCTTTTTTTTATGAAAAAAAAGGAAAGATAGAAAGAATAAAATGAAACTAGTACACAGGTAGATCTCAATCTATCTTGTTGGACTAATGGCAGCCAACTCAGTCTTTCGATAGAGCCCGGCCCATTACCACACACACAATGGCCCATCTCAATCCTAATACATGGGCCGTTGAGTGACAGTTAGGTATGCTCTTCTTGAACCGATGGTTTGGGGATGATTGCTCATGAACACTATAGTAAAATAAATAATTAATGGGAAAATTTTGGTTTAGGACTTGAAATGGTTGATTGACAGAGAAGGACATTTAGAGATAGAGGAAGAGCTGGAAAACCCCGAAAACTATTTGGAAATAAGTATTGAAAAAAATAATGTCTGGTATTCATTAGAAAGAAAAATAAATATTGTTCAACATAATATTTGGTATGATAGAAATAAGAAATCTATAAGAATAAATAAGATGCAAATGATTCCCATCAAAGGAAATGAAATGAAAGGTTTCTCTGATAAGTTTGGGATGGATTAACATGTATTGGGTTTATTTCATATGGATGGCCATGTAAGTATAGAACACACAGAAACCTCTTTCATCCTCATAATTAGACTATGAAATCAAGCTTAGTGACCAAAAAATAAATAAAGCTTAAGATAAACATTTCGAGACCTAAGTTACACAATCAAATTAAAAACAAGTAAAATCACCTTAAACTTGTTATCTATACAAAGGAGCACTGACCAATATTTTTTCTATAGTCCTCCAAAATCCTGTGAGGTATTTGAGAGATATGAAGTTAGAGACATTAAGGAAGAGATGGGTGGATCTCATCTTTTTACACATTAATCTCATAAAGGTGGAATTCATTTTTCTCTTCATTTATCTCTTTTTAATATTTTCATTTTTTATATATTTTGAAAGCATCATGAGTATTCCTAAACCAAAAATTAAAAACTAACTCTTTTAAAGTATATAAATTACTAAAATGAAATTTATTTCTTTTAATAAGACCTTTTCACACACAACCAAATCTTAAACAACATGTTTAAAAGACTTAAAAATTTACAAAGTTTTTTACACACAACCAAATCTTCTAACAAAGTTTTTTAGTTACCATAAAATATTCTATTTCAAAGGTTTAGAGTTGACCAAAGAACTATCCATAAAATCTCTAAAGATAGTGTCACATGTGATTAGTGTATGCAATTATCGTTACTCAAATTCAACTAATATCTTCCTCTACATTATATGGATACGAAGCTTTTTTTTTTTGGAAAAATATGCACAATTCCACTTCACAGCTCAAAAAAATAGAGTACAACGGGAGAGGACAAAAAATAACAAAAGAAGACCAAATAAGATAAAGGGTCAGTAAGAAGTCCTCTTATCAAAAAAATTGAGGACTCTTGAGAAGTTGATAGTGTGGTTAGCTAAAAGACCAATTCAAACAACAATTTCTTTTCGAAGTGAAAGTTTTATTTGAGAATATTCATTTGTTTCTGACTTCCCAGAGTTTCCAATAGACAATGCCAAAGATGATCCTCCAAATTTTGTCAACATGTTTGCAGTCAAGATTAGCTATGAACCATTCTTCAAGAGAGGTAGTCATAAATCTTGAAGGTACTTGGTTGGCCAAGAGAAGACTCCAACTCCAAACCGAAAAAGCCAATAGACATTTTCTGATGACATGATCAATATCTTCAAGATCACTCTTACACACTTCACATAAAGGATTATCTGTCATGTGTCTTCTCATTCGTTCCTTGTTGGCAAGTAGCTTATTTTTAGTAGCAAATCATTTGTTCCTTGTTAGTAAGTAGCTTATTTTTAGTAGCAAACCACAAGAAGGTACGAATCCTTTGGGCTCCTGGCCATTTCCATATAGAATCCCACTTAGAATTTTGTTCATCCCAAGGTGTGTCTTGATAGACATGATAAGCAGAGACAACAGAGAATTTACCATTAGACTTACAAGTCCATGGATACAAACCTTTGATTTCTCTCCACAATAGAAAAGAGGGGGAAATTAAAAAAACAAAATGCAAGTGTATCAATGTATTTAAAAACTATCATTATTTATATTGATTTTTTTTTCAAAACACTGATTCCACTCATTATTTAAAAATCTATATATTTTTATTGTTTCAATATTAAGTTTTTCACGTTTAGCTTAATTTTTTTTTCCTCATCCTGTTGTTCCAACGTAATGATTATTTTAAAAAAGCTTAGTTTTTTTTTCCTCATCCTGTTGTTCGAATGTAATGATTATGTTAAAAAGATGACATAGACCTTACACAATACAGCTTGCCTAGCAACAAGATATATGTCTCGTCATGGTTCCACTACACACACACATATACAAAATTATGACTATACCTTGTCAGAATTTGCGATATTGAATTTTGCTGCTGATTTTCACGTGTTCTTGCCCATATTCGATTCTTTGTCAATTGTCGTCTCACTCTCCCCCACCAAATAGCTCAGGGTCTGGACAGTACCTGACATAATTGGATGCAAAAGAACAATATCAGTGATATTGAAATTTGTTGATCAGATCGTTAACTATCAGTCATGGAGGTATAGATCAACAAAATCAAAGGTCTCTGCATTGCCGGCACTCTCTTGTTTGGCTTCAAGGAGTAGAGGACCACAATGCGTATAACCTCAATGTTGTCACATACAAGAAGAAGTTCATCAATCCCAGGATCTTTCACAGGCCGTGCTTGGTGGACCCAGTTGCTGTCTTGCTGAAGACGTTTATGCATTATGCTCTAACTTTCCTGTTATTGTCTCTGTCTCCATTATGCCTTCTCTTTTTTATATGCCTATAAATTATAGTATTATTGGGGAACTTGTCCACTAATTCCTTTCTGACATGATATTGCTCTATTCATTTAAAAAAAAAAGGCCTTTACCATATTTCTCAAACTCAGAAATAGGACATGAAAAGACTATATGCATGCAAATTGGAGATATTCTGCTCATATTTGAAAATATAAAAAATAGAGATTATCAGAACAGACATCATACAAAAAGAATGAGAAATGCTATTATGTTTTTGGTAGGAAGAAAAATAAAACATGAGAATACTGTACTTATAAGCCATCTAGTAACCTGCTTTCTTCTCATCTAATTCACATTTGATATATGCAACCTGCAACTGCTTGGAACCAAAAGACAAGAGACATTCCACTCAACTTGGACCTCTCCTCAACAAGCATGCTGCACGTGCAACTTCTTCTAAGCTTAACTCAGGCTGTAGCCCCTCCAACAATTTCATATCCATACTAATGTCAGATTGCCCTACCCGATGCACCGTCTCATAAGACTCTCCAAGAGATCTCTTTGCTGGCAATTTTAATCTGCCACTAGTAGAACAGCTAGCTGGAGCACTTGGCTCATCGGTTTCAAACATTGGAATCTCGTTGTAGATGATACTTAATTTTACCCAATAGTCTTCACCAATATCCTTCTTGAATCTTCCTATCTTTTCTTGATCTTGTATAATGTTACAATGGTAAGTAGTTAAGCAACAAATATTTGACAAAGAAAACAACTATTGGGTACTCATGTTTGGAGGAGCTTGTTGATGGTGTTAGGTTATTGTTTTTAGCCGATAAATGGGCATTCAGTTTGTAAGGGGTAGTTAGTTTCTGAGTTTTTTTCTTTGGGCTTTAAGCCTCAATGTCTTACCCAAAAAAGAACTTACATCTCTATCATCGTGTAGCTTTTTAAGCCATCTGCATTTGGCTTTAACACCTTCGGGATTGAAATTGCCGGGAGTCTTTTGTTCAGACCAGCAGCCAAATATTTGAAATTGAAAGTGGGTGGCATATCTGAAAACTTTTAGGCTTCTACAAGTACATCCAGCAGAGCCCGCATTGCATCTGCATCCTAATACACACGGCGGCTACCTCTATTTGAACTCATCTAACATAAGAGAATATGTGAACTTTAGAGGCAGAGAATGCAAACACAAACGAATCCTTAGAGGCAGCAGTGGCTGAGCAGAGAAACAATCCACAAAATTTTGGCATGCATTATTTCAGAGTATTGTTTAAGGAAATCACACGTAGAACATACCTGGCTGGGGTAGGAAGATGTTGGGATTTATGCAGAAATCAACTCTTGAGAGGAAAACAGAGGCCAGCTGTGCGTTCTTCTCAGCTTTCTCAAGGAAAGTTTCTGAATGGGCATTGAAGAGGGGCCAACTACAACGAAAGCTTAAAATAGAAAAAAAAATCAGTTATATATCAATAGATCCATAGGTCCACGGGACGCTATCCATTGTCATACATCACATGTACCATTAGTTATATCATATCATAAAGGAGATGTACCATGCTGGTCTTCAGGGAGAAGGCAACCCATTACCCATAGATCCACGACCACGGATGGAATTGATGATCAGGGCAACAGTGAAGATTCCTGAAGGAGTAGTTGTCACCATTTACTCAAGGAGTGGGCAGCTTTAGCACTTGCTGCAGCGACCAGGGATGTCAATCGCTGCGACAAGAGTAAATTGTCAACAAAAATAAAAATAAAAATAAATATTTATATATAATAGATATATAAAAAAATATCTTCGGAAGACGATCTCGATGATGAACACTGATAGAGGAACAGCGAACTGTAATGGCGGAGGACAGAGTGGCGAAGATGATTTCTGCCGACGATGACGATGACGATGACGAACGGGAGACTTCTTTCCCACGATGACGATGGCTGAAAATTGCTGGAAAGGAAAGGAAACGAGACATGTTTCCTGGATCAAGGATGACGAGCGTCAATCTGAAACTAGATTGAAGAGACAGAGAGTGTGAAGACGAGGAAGATGATGAGAGTGCGTGGGCTTTCCGACTTTGCTTCAGAATATAAAATATACAAAAAATTGAGATTTTGCTTCCAGACCCTGCGTGGCTTCCAGAATACTCGGCTTGGCAATGTCCTCTAGAAAAAAAATTGTATTTCCCAAAATGCTACCAATTAAAAAGAATTTACCAGAATCCTATAATTATGCAAATCGATTTTTATTACTCCGTTTTCTTTATCACATACACATTTAAAAGTTGTAAACCATCAGTTGGATGGAATGCATCCACATTGGCCCGACGGAACTAGACATTGGCATCCACCACAAGCTTAGTCACGCTAAGGATTTCACCGCAGCACAAAACATCATTGTTGAAGAACACACTTTCAGCGGCGGCAAATCCAAAAGTCTCACTTTTAGTGACGATATACAAATGTTGCCATTAAAACTCTAGATTTTATTGACGACACATAAATGTCGCTGTCGAAACACCAACATTGGGTGGTGACATCTTATGAATAGCGATGGATGTGTAAAATATCTGTTCCAAAATCCATAACGAAATTGTGATTTCGTGACGGATTTCGTTGGAATACTCTACAGATTTGACTCATCACAGCCCTTTCCAACGTCGCTTTTTTCAAGATTGAAATTGAGATAGATTGTAGATTAAGATTTGATTGACACACATAAAAAAATAGTTTGCTTTGTGTATATATATCGCTTGCTCAGGTGAGTGGGAAATGTGGTTTCTTTTGCAAGTGCCTTCATCGTCATAACCAGGGTGGAGTTTTAGGCTTCAACCTTCCTTCCTTCGTCTTTCTCCTGATTTAGAGTTTATAGTTTGGTATGGTGAATCCTAATGAGCACGTTCCTCTTCCTGATTCAGTGGAGCATCTCTTGGACCACATATGTAGAAAGCAGAATCAGACTCCTCCAAACTCCCATGTTTCACTCTGCTCCAACTCGAAAGACAGGCATAAGAAGTGCCGATTGGCTTTTATTCCAACCATAAGAGCTTCTTGATAGAGTCAAATAATAAGTTGAACGCAACATTACATGGAGAAGAATCATGAATACAGTCTTTCACTTTCTAAATTAAAACATTTTGGCAATTACCACCAAAATAATATAATATATAATGTAATTTAAATTAATTTTATTAGTTTATTAACTTATTAATAAAATAAAATATTCAATTTCATATCAACCCTAATCCTAAATTGTTATTCGCCTCCATCCGCATTAGCTTAGTTCCATCACCTCCTCTCCTCATCTTAACTTCAACTGATGTTTCAATTAACTCAGTGAACAAATGAACAAACACGGCAAGAAATATCACTATGAATATAAAAACATATGGCTTGAAAAGTAAATCGATCACAAATTCCAGGTAGTGAAACCAAAAGTTATCGAATTCATGTTTTGATTATCACTTAAAGTGATATAAAAACCCAAATACTTGAACGTGTACTCATTGAAATCACATTTGGTGCTGGATGAGCACTAAATGCTCGTTGGGTGTGGGTGTCTAGGCCATTCAATTTTATAACTATTATTTTTTGTTAAAATATTATTATTATGTAAAAAAATTAAAATAAAATATTATAAATCTGGACTATTCAGATTAAAATTAAATAGTTCATATCTACCTAGAGTAACAAGTATTGGGTGCTAGTAATGAGCACCTAATACAGATTCATACCCAGTGACTCCTATGAAAATTTGTCAGAATGTTTGAACAATAAGGCCAAACAAAAAGAAAAAGCTAGATCTGGAATGAAAGAAACATTAAAACTCCAACTATTTATAATCTTATGAATTATGGACACCCACATATATAGAAAACAAAAACTTTAAGAATGCTGTGAATTGGCATCTTGAAACATTGTAATTTTTGTTACTAAAATTACAAAATTACCTCAAGAGTTTTCTTTTTAATGTTAATTATTTTTAATATTATATATATATGTGTGTGTGCGTGTGCGCGCTCTTCGAGTCAAACTAATGATCTCTGGTAAAAAAAAAGTCAAACTAATTAGCATTGTTAGTCTCACTCTTGTGCCATTGCTTTTCACCGACTTAATTTGCCCAAAACAAGAAAAAATTCGTCAAGACAAATGAATGCCAAATAAAAATAAGAGTTACAATTTCATTGAGAAGTATTATCATAATTAATATAAACTATTTAGTGTTATTGTGGTAAATCATAGCTTCAAGACAACAAATCAATAGTTAATTCATAAAATTAAATTGTAAATTATTACGCTATCATGTTATTTATTTTAAAGTTATTTGTTTGACATTAACTTTGCATTTGAATGAGAAGATAAAATGGGAGACTGAAAATGGAGGGAAGATAAAAGTTGGGGGAGAGATTTTCTCTCTTTATATTTAGATAATCAAGACAAAATGGATAGGGGTAAAATGACTATTTTTACAATGACAGTAATTTTTCTATTATTTTTAAAAAAATATCTGAATATTTATTATTTGTGTAATTTGATGATATATTATTGAGTGGAGTTAAAATATGATTTTAATTTGTAATTATTTTATTCAATTTTAATTTTTTATTTTAGAGATTATAAAGTAATTCTAAAATTCATAGCAAAGATGATGGAGCTTCAAAAAACAAGAAGACAAGCGGCAGAATGAGAGAGAGAGAGAGAGAGAGAGAGAGAATAACATACATGAGAAAAAAATGTAGAATTGAGTATAAAAAGACTTTGGGTGAAAATAGGATTTTTTTCCCCAAAATTTCTCAATTTTGGAGATAAAAGTTAGGGGGGAAAACAGGTGGATCAACTCATCATTTTCTGTTCTAATTTTCTTTTCATTCCACTTTCGTTTAAGCATCCAAGCTTCCTGTACTTTTTTCTCACCCTCCAATTTCCTTCTCATCTAATCTAAACATGTAGTAAAGTAAAATCCCATCAATTGAATATTGTAGACTTGCGTGTGATGTTATTTTTTTGTGGGCATATTTGTGTAAATTTTTTTAAATTTATTTTGGAGAAATTGCAATTAAGGACCAAAATAATAAATTTATTATAAAATATAACTTATTACTGTCTATTCTCTCAATTTTATTAGTTAGTGTTCTAAATTTTAACATTTTTCAATTAAAATATTTACTTATAATTAATTTATTGTACCAATTTGTAACTATAATTCTTCCATTTATTTTTGTCCATATTTTATCAATACTAAATGGGAAAATCACCCAAACTGGTGAAATTTATTTTATTCTAGACAATGGAAACTTAGAAAAACATATTACTCAATATGTTTTTTTTATAAGATATATTTTTGGATGATTAAGATTTTAAAATATAAGTCATTTTATGAAATTTATGTAGTATTTAATATTTATTTTTCATTTTTATCCTTATTGGGAATACTCAAAACAGTTATGATAGAGAGAGGTTAAAAAATATATAATTAAAATAAGTTATAATTTAATGAGAGTGATTTTGGAAATTATGATAATTTTTTAAAATATCAAAATTTTTAACTAATTTTTAAAGTATATGTAAGATAAATAAATATGACTTATAATAAGAAATAAGGGAGTATATTACATGAAACAAACTATTATTTGAAATTTAAAAATATAAAGCCTCTACCAACGTGCATTGATTCTAGTTGAAGGAATTATAATTACTTAAGTACGATATCTCGGTTTTAAGATCATATAAATACAGAAAATACTTTTAAAGAATTTCTCCTGCCTATGATTTGATGTAATTCAATTCAAATTAATTGAAATCTAAAGTGATGATTGGATATTGGAAGGTTCTAAAAAAATCTTCATTTATTATTCATAAATGGTAAAGTAATAAAATATAAAAGGATTTACTTGAATATTTACTATCTAATGCGTATTTGGATTAATTTTTCGTATTGAAACTATTTATAGTAAATATAAAAATTGTAATTGTAAATTTAGAAAGAAAGAAATTTTATTTTAATATTTTTATGAAAGTTACAATTACAATGTGAAATTAAATGAATTTGAAGAAGTCGAGTTTAACCTTTTATAATTTGAAGGTAAATAGCAGGAAACATTGTAATTTGAACGATATGGATAGTACATTGTTTTCTGCTATTTATGAATTACATACAAGTTTGAGTTGTTTGAGATAGTTTGAAAAATTTGAGTCTCACATTATATGAGAATAGGACTCATGAAATGTATATAAGAGAGAGAAAATAAAATATGTTAAAATAATTATAAAAAAATAAAAATTAAGTGGATTTAAATATTATTTATTTAATATTTAAATTACTTAGCACTTACATTTGAGATTAATATATTTTTCAGAAACAGAGTTTTAAATGAACATTTTGAAACGACACATCAATATTCTGAAATAACACGTTATTTGATATTTTAAACATTTCAATTGCAATGTTCAGAAATAGACTGATTTATCAACAAGATTCACTCATGTTCTCTCCACTTACTTATAATCTCTCTGTTTCGTTCTGTGTTTCAATATTTCTGAAGTTGCTGTTAAATATCTTTGGTGCTTAAAATAACTCCTAGGGTGATTCGTCGGATCCCTACAACAAACATAGTGGGGGAAAATAATACTTTAAGGATAATGTGTTATCATACGTTCCTGCGCAGCGGTTGTTTTCATATACTATATCCAACATGAATTTATTGGATACGATTTAAATGAGGAATGAGATTTGGAATGTTATTATCTATACCAAATTTTCCATTTCATTATAATCTAGTTATAAACTCCGCCTATGTAGTGTCATAGCCAGTACCAAGCCCAGATAAAGGAGGAGGGTTGTGTTAGGCCATCGACAACCAACGTAAAAATCTGTTGAATCTTTATGACATAAATCAGAGACGTATATGTGCTAAGGCTAGGTCATTGCCCAGAAGTAATGCACTGTATGGCTCGAATGCAGTGTTAAATGAGCTAGAGCCACTACATCGGCACTCAGGTGTAGTGTTAAATGAGCAAAAGTTCCCACATTATGCTGAATAGATGTGGATAAAAAAGTTAGCCCAGAAAAGCTAGATTGGATTTGATTCTTGGAATATTGGTATGTTAACAGGTAAATCTATGAAGATAGTGGATGCTATGATTCGAAGGAGAATTAACATCTTATGTCTTCAAGAAACTAAATGGGTGGGAGAAAAGGCTAAGGAGTTAGACACTACTACTTATAAACTTTGGTACATAGGAAAGGTTAGAGTAAGGAATGGAGTTGGTATTATTGTGGATAAAGATTGGAAAAAGAATGTGGTAGAAGTCAGAAGAATTGGAGATAGGATTTTATCCTTAAAATTAACTACTGGACATAATATTTTCAATGTTATTAGTGCTTATGTACCTTAAGTAGGGTCGGACGCACATATTAAGGAAAAGTTTTGGGAAGATTTGGAGAGCTTGGATCAAGATATTTCATAAAAGGAAAAGATCCTCATTAGGGGGACCTTAATGGTCATATGGGAAAAGAGACAAGGCAATATATAGGAGCTCACGGTGGTTATGGTTTTGGAGAAGTAAATGAGGAAGGACATTACATTCTTGATTTTTCAGTGGCTTACAACCTCACGATTGTAAACACCTGTTTCAAGAAGTGGGAGGAGCATTTAATTTACATATAAGAGTGGAGTTCAAAGATCGCAAATTGACTTTTTTTTTTGTAAGGAACTCAGATAGAACAACTTGTAAAGACTGCAAAGTAATCCCTAGTGAAAGTTTAACTTCACAACATAGGGTCTTGGTCCTTGATGTGCTAGTTAAAAACCGTAAACTGAAAAGTCGAAAAGCTTTAAATTCTAGGATTAAATAGTGGCAACTAAAAGGTGAAAAACAAGTGACCTTTACGAGGAAAGTTATGGAGGAAGGTAATTGAGATTTGCAAGGAAGTGCTAACATCTTGTGGGATGAGATGGCTAAAAGGATCAGGGATATCGCTAAAACAGTATTGAGTGAATTCAAATGTTTTGGACCTAAGAATAAAGAATTTTGGTGGTGAAATGAGAGTGTGCGCGAGAAAGTCAAATATAAAAAAAGAGTGTTTCAAAGCCATGCATCTATGTAATAATGATGAAAATTGAAAATGTTATCGGTTGGCTAAAAAAGAGACTAAGAAAGCAGTGAGTGAGGCTAAATCTAAAGCTTTTGAGGAATTCTACCAGGATTTATGAACGAAGAATGATGAACATAAAATTTACAAAATTGCTAAAAGGAGGGAAAGAAAGTCAAGAGATTTGGACTAAGTAAGATGCATTAAAAATGATGAAGGAAAAAATTAGTTGCAGATAATGATATCAAAGAAAGATGGGAGAGCTACTTTTATAAATTTTTCAATAATGAATTGGATATGACTATTGATACTGAAGGATTAACAACCCATAAAAATGATCTCAATTTGAATTTCTATCGTAAAATTCGGGTTGGAGAGGTAAAAGAAGCTCTTAAAAGAATAGATAATGGTAAAGCCATTGATTATAATGGTATTCCTATCGAAGTTTGGAAGTGCTTAGGAGAGAAAGGGGTTTGATGGCTCATTAAGTTATTTAATGAGATTTTAAGGTCCAAGAAAATGTCAGAGGAATAGAGAAAGAGCACTCTAGTGCCCATATATAAGAATAAGGGAGATATTTAGAATAGTACTAATTATCGGGGGATAAAACTCATGAGTCATACCATGAAACTTTGGGAAAGAGTGATTAAGCATAGACTCACAAAAGTGTCTCGTATTTCGGAAAACTAATTTAGATTTATGCAAGGGCGGTCTACAACAGAAACTATTTATTTATTAAGGGGTTTGATTGAAAGATGTCAGAATAAGGAGAGAGACTTGCATATAGTTTTCATTGATTTGGAAAAAACCTATGATAGAGTACCAATAGATGTATTGTGGAAAGTAATGGAAAAGAAAGATGTTAGTGTGGCTTATCTTCGAGTCATAAAGGATATGTATGAAAGGGTAACAACAAGTGTGAGAACCCCTGGAGGTGTGACAAAGGACTTTCCTATAACAATAAGCTTATATCAAGGGTCTTCCTTGAGTCTATACCTGTTTGATATGGTTTTTGATGTTCTTAAAGAACATATACAAGAAGAAATTCCAAAGTGCATACTCTTTGCATATGATATAGTTTTAATTGAGGACTTAAGAGAAAAGATCAACTCTAAACTTAAATTATGGAGACACACTCTGGAATCAAAATGTTTCCATCTGAGTAGAAGCAAGATGGAATATATGCATTGCAAATTTAATAAGAAGCCAATTAGAAATGATTCAGAGGTAAAAATTAAAGAGCAAATCAATCATGAAGTGTCAAAGTTTAGATATTTGGGGTCGATTTTACAAAATAATGGTGAAATTGATAGGGATGTTATGCATAGAATACAAGTTGAGTGGTTAAAGTGAAGGAAATCAACATGAGTTATTTGTGACTGCAAGGTACTTACTAAACTTAAAGGAAAATTTTACAGAACAGCTATAAGGCTAGCAATGCTATATGGTAGTGAATGTTAGGATTTGAAAGGACAACAAGAGCATATGATGGAAGTAGCAGAGATGAGAATGTTGAGATGAATGTGTGGTCATACAAAATTGGATAAGATACGAAATGACTACATACGAAGGAAAGTTGGAGTAGCATCTATCGAGGAGAAAATGGTGAAAAATCGTTTAAGGCGTTTTGGGCATGTACAAAGAAGAGGGCAAGAGGAGCCAGTGAAGAGAGTTGATTAAATGGACTGGAGCCCGATCAAAAGGTCTAGAGGGAGACAAAAAAGAACACTAAGAAAAGTTATAAGAAATGACATTTTGAGAAATGATTTATCTAAGGAGATGACGTTTGGTAGAGCTCATTAGCATCGTATGATCCGTGTAGCTGACCCCACATAGTGAGATAAGACTAATATTATTATTGTTATTGTATTATAATCTAGTCATAATTGTGTACATGTTTAGATGGTTAGCACGACAAAACATGCTTTTGCTCATGAGATCATTAATAATAAAGTCTTTTCTTTTTAATACATGACGAATAAATCCTATATATCTTTCAATAAAGTTTTTTTTATGTACTTCCTCTATTTTTTTATATGTCAATTTTTTAAAAAATTTTATTTCGATTTATCTATCACTTTCAAATTTTAAGATAATATTAATTATTATTTTTTCATTTATTCCCTTATCTATTGTTTTAAAAGTTAAAGAAAACATTAATTGTTCTTTTTTATCTTTTTATTTATTATATTATTATAAAAATTAAAGGAAATTTAAAATAAATTATAACACATTATTATATTTTTTAATGTGTACAAAAATATTAAATAACAATAAAAAAAGAAAATAGTATATAATTAGAAATTACATCCAAAATAACATATTTAAGAGACATAATTATCCCCTAATTCTGTTCATATTATTAATAAAACATTTTAGTTCTACTCCCATATAAACAAATACAAGGAGATCAAGATTTAAAAGCTTAATATAAAAATGATAATAATTTTTATTATAAAAATATAATAATTTTAAAGGGTTTTTAAATTTTATCTTTTAAATAGTGAAAGTGGAAACTAATTATTCAAAAAAAAATGTTATGTATTTCAAATTCTTATTTTTTTTCAATTACAGTCAAATCGAAGAAAATGGCGGCCTCCTAGCCTCTTGGGCACCACTGCACCAGTATGATAAATTCTTAAGTTGTGATAGTAAATTTTCTTTTGGCACAGGATGGGTGTGATAGTAAATTGAAAATCGTACAGAGTCGGAAGTGAGCTTTAATCCAGTGTCCTCTAAAAGTTATATATTACGGTATGCTCTCTCTGTGGTTTGATGTGCCCATTTGGCCCCGCCAGTGAAAATCTCTTCCGACCCCCGAAAAGCGCCAAGGTAAAGCTTCTACCTTGGCTCCATTTTTGTCCTCGCTTCAATCCCCTATTCATCGCCCACTTTCCCCCAACCTCGCTGCGATATCGCTCACTGTATCCTTTTACCGACGAAGTTGTTAAGGGAGGAATATACTTTTGTTCCTAGCAAGATAGCTATTTCCCGAATTTCTCTCATACTCTGGTTTCAGGTAGATATTTGTGATTAAGATTTGCTTATACCTAGACAGTGATATCCTATGTGGACTGTCATTCTTTTTGAATCTTGGGGTTGATTGGCTTGTTTGATATTGGTTGTTCCGATCAGGGGTTCAGGTATTATAATTGAGGATTCTGTTTTCATTTTCAATTTGCTGAATCATAAAGCTCAGATTGCTGGGTATTGGTTTAATAAAGCATGATTGTTCTTATCAACTAGGTTTTTGATATACAGGCTAATCATGCAAAGAGAATGTTTTATGCTATCTTATAGGTGTAGACCATTTCTGGCCGAAAAAAGGTGTATACTTTTCAATTATTGTAAGTTAACTGTAACATAAAAAAAAACTGCAATCTGAAAATTCGTGCAATTTTGTTTATTTATTTCTGTGAATCCCGTTAATTGAATTGTAATAGATGTTCATTAAGATGGGAGTACTCTGAATAAACCGCATTTGCTAAAAGATGCTGAGTACAGACTAAAAATTCTTCTATATGATGCTTAGAAACATCTCATCATTATGGTAGAATATAAAGAAGAATCAAATTGATCAATTTGTATTGTAATTATTTGTTTGTCTTTGGGCATTGAAGTTTATGAGTGTTTAATTGCAGTCTGTCTGTTATTATTGTACCATAGACTTGAAAACTAGGGCAATGAACAATAAGTATTGAAACTATAAATAGATGTGCTCAAGTTTTGTTGAATTGTGGTCTCTTCTTCTGGCTGGTGTCAGTTCCATTATTATGCTTTGTTGCCAGTAACAGTTAATTACACTAGCAGGTAGAGATGTATGTGGTGGTTTTCTTAATGCTATTAATATAGGATATGTCAAGGGTGTAAATGAGCCAAAATTGTTATTTGGTTGCTTGTGCCAAATCATGTCTAGTTCTCATATTAGGATCTCTTCTGTGAAGTTTTGGAGTGCAATGTTTACATTGTTTATCCAAGGCTAAGCAGAGTCTTGAGTTGTTTCATAAGATTCTGTTTATAATTCATGTTACTGCCTGCATTTTCATTTGAAGCAATTAAGCTTTATTTCCTTGCAATTTTGTTTTCACCATTATATCATTAAAATCGCCAATGACACATTGTTGTTACCATGTCATGAAAAGCTTCTAGTATGGCTTTAATATGCCAACATGTTATCTGCTGAGATAAACATATTTTGAATATGGAAATATGTGCTTTATCAGTCAAGAAGTCAGTTCTACAGTCTTGCAACATGGTCAATCTTGATTACAAATAGTTTCTTGCAAGGGTTTGTGGCTCTGCTTTTCCCGCAGTTTCTACAACCCATGGTCATGCTTGCTAACATATTTGGAGTTGGCTGTTCAAGACTTGAAACAGATCATGATGATGAGTTGATCTTCATCATAAACTGCTAGTGATATAAGATAAACAGTATTTCTTTTCTTTGGATTTTTGTAAGAGGGGGTCTTAATTACTGGAATTGAATTGACAGAGCTAGGCAGGCCAACTTTTGAAAGGGCTGCTTATTGTTTTATTTAACCTTCAATTACAGAAAAGCCATTGCATATTTTCTTAAGATTTGGTAGTTTGTCTAAGCAATTCTTTTTTCTCATCGTGGCTTTATTTTCTCAATTGACATGTGTTCCTTTGGAAACTTTTTTTTTTTCTGGTTTAAATGAGCCTCCAAAGGGAGCCTATACAAGGAGTAAAAGGGTTGATTGAGAAATCAAACTCCCATACCTCTAGATCCCCCACCTGAGCCAAGGCTCATGGGCTCCTTTGCTAAAAATTTTTCCTAAATGGAGGTGGAGTTAAGTTTGTATTTGGGATACTCTGCCCATGAACTAGGTTTAAAAGTAAACACATTGAACTCTTGTTCAGTTTGAGATGTTTGGTGTGCTTTCAAGTTAGCTTATTGTGATTTTTTCAGGGCATTGTATAAACTACCATATCAGGTGCTGATGACCATTTTTCTGTGGAGTTCTACCCATTTAGTATGTATTATGTACTTAGACTGCATATTGGTATTGCATTTATTTTTTATCTACTGTGCATGAGTTTAATGATCCTGGATTTCTGCTTGATTCAAAATATTTTCATAGGTTTGGTTCATGGGAAGGTGCTTTTATAGATTTTTAAAAAGTTGGAATCTAGAGAACATACTGAATTATTATTTATATGTCTGTGTACTTTTTCAAATGCAGCATGTGCTTCTTTCTTTTTATTCATGGGATTAACAGGATTTGTTCAGTGCGCTTCTGTCATGGAATAGAAGAGGTAATAGTAACGGACTACCAACAGTCTCTGATAATTTTTTTCCCCTTTCTCAGGTATCGTTGTGTTTAGAGGAATGGCAAGTAATAGTACTGAAAAGATCCTGAGCAGTAATGACACTGAAGGTTCAGAAACCACCATTGAGATTAAGATTAAAACATTGGACTCACAAACTTATACTCTCAAAGTGGATAAACAGGTTCATTTCTATACTGGCTATAAATCTTCTTCGCCTGTTTTGAATTTCTTTAGTATGCTTGTTGCAGAGTCTTGTACTTTGCTTCCTCCTCTGTTCAAGTATACAACTGTTACGTGGTCAGAAAAATGAATTTATTCAGAGATTCAAATTTGTGAACTCTTGGTGAAGAAATTTCAATTTCTAGGACATTAACTGTTCATGTATATAATTTAATCAATTACAGTTTGTACTTCAACCACTCAGATTGTTAATTTTCCTCCATTTTGATAGTTTTTCATTTTAAGTTGCTGAGTCCTAATTCTTCTAATTTGCTTTATGGTTATGGAAGTCTTCTGTCAATCTTATAAGGTATCTTAATCATTATTAAGCTGGCACCTTGCAATCTTATAAGGTATCTTAACCATTTGCCCCCACTTATGTTTTCTCTGTTCTGCAGATGCCAGTTCCTGCTCTGAAGGAACAGATTGCTTCTGTAACTGGAGTGTTGTCAGAGCGGCAGCGCTTAATTTGTCGAGGAAAAGTTCTAAAGGATGATCAACTCCTTTCTGCCTATCGTATCCCTTCTCTTTCCCTATATTCTTTGTGTTAATGGAATTTTAAAAAGAATAACAATTTGGCATTATGTTGACAGTGGATTTGTCAAGATGTGGAGTTTCCCTTTCTCAGACCTTATATTGCTATACCCATAATATGTATATCATGAATAAGGCTAGCTCAAATATAGTAGCCTATATGTTGAAACGTTGTTGTGATTGTACTTATGTAATAATCTGTTTGGTGTTCTAACTGAATACGAGGTTTGTTCTTCCACTTTGGTGGAGTTTCTCATTATATGTTTTAAAGGATTTGGAAGGAACAAAGGAAAGGAACCAAAATATTGTGCCAGTGTGCAGTTTATGATGTTCTCTCTTGTATGTGGCTGGGGCTGAATGCTCGCTTGTTCAAGGGCATTTCCTTCCCCTTAGGTGGGGAATTAACCACAGTTGTATGGACTTTTGATCAAATTTGCAGATTAAAAACTTTTCAGTGGGCTTCATTCTTATTAGACATGAGATTCACATGTGCTCTTTTTATGTATTCTTATTCACCTATCTTTTTTATGGTTCTTTGTCAATGTTAATCTAAAGAATGATGAGACCAATCCTGTTTGTATTTAAGTCTCAGAACATAAGAAGCATGTAAAAATTTGTTCTGCCACTGAAATTCTATGGCATATTAGATAATTTCTTTTTCTTCCTCTCATTTATTGCTAATATAGCACAGAGAAGTAACTGAATTAGTGGATATTGAGTTTGCTTATATATGTTCCTTGTTTGGAGCTTTTTCTTGCTAGCTTGTGGCAATTATTAATTAATGCCTCATTAACTCTTTGGGGCTAGATGGCTGGTAAGGAGGGAGGGTTTTCAAGGTCTTGTAGATTGTGCGCAACTGATTATAATGCTAGAATTTTGATGATCAAGTTAAATGTTTTAGCTAACAATATATTATAGTTTTATTAACACCCTCGGATGTGTCGGGCATTGAACACGTCTTTTGCTGGCATAAACCTTAATATTGCCTCAGGTACAGTGAGAAATTTTCAGCTTTCCTTTTCTTGCAGGATGCCGATCCATAAAACATTTTGAGCATCTTAATATTTAACTGATGAACTAACAATGAAGCTTTCTCTTTTGTGGCTTAAGTTTTGCAAATGACAATCTTCTCTATTAACACTTTTGTGTTAGTGAATGTCACAAGTCATTAGTTGTGATGGATGACATTTTTTTGGCCGCCATTCTCAGGCCTTTTCACCATTCTTGCTCCTTGTAATTGTGTCCTTATCATTCATTCAACATTGGTTTCTTTCCTAACATCAATATAGATGTTGAAGATGGTCATACCTTGCATCTGGTTGTCCGGCAACCTGACCTACCTGGGAGTTTGCCCAATCATTCAGGTATGATGTAATAATGTACATTATCTTCTTTTTTTGTTGTAATTAATGTGTCAGTTACAAGCTTTTGTTTGATAGGATTTCATATAAAGCTTTTGTTCCTAATGTAAGTAAGGTTCATGTGGTAAAAAACGTAAAATAAAGTTGATGGCTCTTGAATGTTGGCAATTAGAGTAAAAATGAATTTCTTATATGTGTGTGTGTAGACACTGAGGCATAGCTTAATTGATAACCTCAGATCATCTATCTCCTAGTAGTTTTAGTTGTAACCCTCTTGGTTGTGTATGTGCATTATTTGTTCTTTTTTTTAAAGAAGAGTCTTTTTGGGTTCCTGAAAAATCAAGATTAAGATTAGTTACTTTCCAAGAATTTTTTAAAACGTGTGATGTGTGTCCCTTTTAAGGCTCAAAAGTAATTTGATGTTGAATTAGCCAAGCAACACAACGTAATGGCAGAAGTAACTCTGGCTGCAATCCTAAAGAAGCACTTACGTAGCATTGAAGTTTGGTGACTCAAATATTCAAATCAGCATCATCCAACATTGTCTAACAGAACTGTATGACAAATTGGTGCTAAAAGAATTAGTTAATAACCAAACCACTCATTGTTGGTATCACACTGGCGCCATGTCATGTGTAACAAGAAGAATTGGATGAGACAGTTAGTTTAATTCTCCAAAATTGATGCCAGAATTTTACTTGGTTATATATCTAATGATTGGATCTCTAATTAATAAAATAGGAGGTATCACTAAATTTATAGTCTCATAATACGTATGGGTACATTTAAAAATATTTCTTCTTTTTTTTTCTACGTGGTCAAAATTCTCTAGTGGTCACGTTGTTTTGTGGCTATTTGGCTCCTCTAGAAGAAAATTTTCCTTCATATGGGAAAGATATGGTATTTACTGCTAAACATCTTGTGTTGCAGCAACTGACCCACATTCAGGCACAAACAATAGTCACAGTAATCAAGTAGCTCCTGGTGTTTTTATTGAAACTTTTAATGTGCCTGTTCAGGGAGATGGAGTTCCTCCAGAAGTCAATAGGGTAAGCTTATTTTAGAAGAGGCAAGGGGCGGATTTGAGCTGAGGGGATTTTTTTTCAATTAAAGCTGAGGGGATATTGTTAATGTTTATTCATTATTTTGTGTAATGATGACTTATCTTCTATTTTATTCCTGGACAGATTATTTCTGCTATTCTAGGATCTATTGGAATTTCAAATTTTCCAAGTGGCAGTGAAGGGATTGATGTCAGGGTAATTGCAACCTTCATCTTATAGTCCACTATTATATCATGGCACTATGACATATACTTTGTGATACATGGTAAATTGTAAAACCTCACTCTCTCTCCCATTGTGGTGGCATTTGGAGAGTATAGACCTGGCTTACTTTACTTTCAAACTTAATAAGGTGAAACTAGGAGACATAAAGAATATGTTCGGTGACTCTTAGTCTCTGACCATAAAAGAAACTCAGAATGAAGACTATGAGAGGAGTGGAGGGGAAGGAAGAAGGACACAGACAAGAGAGAGAAGAATATTTTGCATTTTCACACAATTATGTGATTCCAGGAGATTTAATAACTTTATAATGGTTGAAAAGTATTCAGTATTTATGAGATCCTTTCTTCAGTTCTGTAGATGTTTGGAGAGCTCTATCACTTTGATGAATTTTTTTCCACCTAATCTTCTTAATTTTGTTTTCTATCAATGCAAAAGTATATCTAGTTGTTTTTCCACATCATCAATAATACTTGTCTCATGATGTCTCTACTGTATTCCAATATTTAAAACTTAAACATTTATATGTTTTCGGGGTGCTGAATTGGCTGAAGGGGCATGATACCCAAGGATTTGGAAGAACATCAGGTTCTAGTGGCATATCAGATTTATTTCATCCTCAACCTGAACAAGCTGGTTTGCAGAATTCATCTGATAGATCGCGTAATACATTTGGACTTCCAACAGCTGTTTCTTCTTTGGGGTCATTACAACCTCCTGTATGTTTCAAGTTTTTGGTTTACTAAGCTCTGTTGTTTCTAGATTTGAGATTCTCCTTTTTTTGTGCCTCCTAATTTAGAATGCAAAGCACATTTTTGTTTGACAAGTGGAAAATAAGCATTTACTTAATAATTCATTTTTCTGGTTTTGAAGGTCATTCCTGATTCTTTGACAACTTTGTCTCAGTACCTGAGTCATCTAAGGCATGAATTTGAAGCAATTGGTAAGTCAGCCATGCTAGTTTTATAGACCATGCCTGGTTCCTGCTGTGTCCTAGTTCTTTGAAAGTAATCACACACCTTTTATTGGCAGTGAGAGAAGGGGAAAGTAGCATCCAAGTAGCTGAGGCTCATAGAAATGAAGAAGGATCCATTTCTTCTTCACCTTCAGGTTCTACACTAGAAGGGCTTCTGTCACCTGCATGCTTGGCGGAAATCTTGCATTCTACCAGACGGATGTTCATTGATCAGGCTGGCGAGTGCTTATTTGTAGGTTTTTCCTTTGTGGTGGACATTCTGATCACTTAACTATACAGAAATAGAAAAAAATTGTTTATTCTGGTTGTATTATGATTTCCTTTCCCGAATATCTGTTTTTGAGCTATAGTTGTTTAATTATATTGTCAAAATAGAGAAATTAACTGATTCATTATATATTTTTACAGCATCTTGCAACACAACTTGAGAATCAAGCAAACGTGACTGATCCCTTGTTGCGGTCAAACACTCAGTCTAGAGCTTGGAGGACTGGAGTTCTGTTTTACAATCTTGGTGCATTTTTACTTGAGCTTGGTCGTACAACCATGGCATTACGTTTGGGTCAAACACCGGTAGGCTTGGTTTCCAATCCTGGTTTCTCAGTTAATTAGTCTGCTTGTGCCACTTATTAACTTCCTGTGCAGTCTGAAGCTGTAGCTAATGGTGGACCCGCAGTTTTTATATCCTCATCTGGTCCTAACCATATCATGGTTCAGGTTGTTCTTTTCCTATTGTTTCAAACATTTGCTTGCTGTGAGAATTATCTTTTTGCTTATTGAAACGTTTGTATCCAGCCTCTTCCTTTTCAACCTGGAGCAAGCTTTGGTGCTGCTCCTGTTGGATCTGTGCAGTCCCTCTCTGGTTTAGGTAGTGGATTTGGCTCGAGCTTTTACCCAAGGCGTATAGATATACAGATACGGCGAGGTGATTGTCCATATTCTAGGCCCATTTATTGTGCATTATGTTCTTAAGTAACTGCTTGCTAATTTTCCTTTGTTATTAGGCACATCAACATCCTCAGCTAATGTCAACCGAGAAGAACATGGGAATTCACAATCTTCCTCAGGACAAAGAAATCCAGTTGAAATTTCTGTTAATCAAACAAGCTCAAGACTTCCAGAGGATTTATCCTTTGGTGGGGAGTCAGGAGTACGGATAGTGCCAATTAGAACCATGGTTGCAGCAGTACCTAGCTCCTTAGGTCGCACATCTTCAGAATCTTCTGCTAATTCTATAGGGCTTTACTATCCTGTTATTGGGAGATTTCAGCATGTACCTTCTGGGCATGGGAATGGTGAATCAGGATCACAACCTCCTAGTCAACATCATGCTTCTGGTCTTCATGCAGCACAACAGTCAACTCCTGAATCCACCGGGCAAAGGCAAAGCATGGATGATCCTGCAAGAAATGGTAACTTAACAGAATGAGTATTTGGAGGTTTCAGCAATGATTTTTTCCTTGCATCTGCACTTTGCTATTTGGGATTGCTTTAATTTCCTGTCCTCTGTTATATGCATAGCATGTGACCATAAAGGACTATTATTTGCTGTTATTGTATATTTACTTATGGTGCTCATTACTGTCTCAGTGCAAATTTCAGTGTCTACATCTATGTTAGTGCTTTTGCATCAATCTTTATTTTACTTTTGAAGTCATTCATCAATTTCTCAAAGAATTCTCATCCATTGTCTGTAGAATAGCAAGTACAAGCCTCAAAACTCTTAATAGCAGATACAAGTTTAGTTCCCTTAGATGGAAGACCCCTTGTGGTGTCTGTGAATTTACTTTATTCCAGATGGTGAGTGTGGTCATGCTTGTAAAGTATTGTTTCTTTGGCTCTGTAAAGGGGATGAAGTCAATGTGTTAGCACATTAGCCCTATTAAAAAGTTACTTTAATGACTTCTTTTAGATTTCAGCAACATATGAAGACTAATTAACAATATCTTTAATACTACATTGGACTTTAACTTTTCACTGGACAATCTTGCAGGATCCTCATCGACTCCTAGCTTAAGACAAGAGCCATCTAATACCCGCAGGGTGAACATCAATATTCTGACGGCTGGTGGACTCCAGAACAACCAAGAATCTGAGAGGCAGATACCCAATAACGTACTTCAGTTTATAAGAGCACTTTTTCCTGGTGGTGAAATTCAGGTTGAAGATTCTAGTTCACAGGGAACAACTGCTGGTCCTACCTTAGATCATGCTGGAACATCAACAGGTGCTGCTCATGCCCCCGAGTCAGAGGCCAGAGCTAGTGAAGAAGGAATATTTTTGTCTAATTTACTCCGAGAGGTCATGCCCCTTATATCACAAGCAGGGTCTGGGACACATGTAACTCCTGAAGGTGAAAATGCTTCAGACAATCAAACAGCTTCTGATTCTTCCACCCAGGTCAGCATGCTTCATCTGTTGCCTTACTATTTTAAACATTGTCAAATACTTGTGCGGTTGGTACGCTCTGCTTGGTTAGCTGCTAAAGCTTTTCTTGATAAGAACAAAGAAGAGCAGTTGGACTTCTTCACTCATTTTGAATATCTCAATAGTTAGAATGTAATCTGCGTTTCCCTAGCCCAACACCCCCCCCCCCCCTCCCCAAAAGGAGGTGCAAAAGGTTGCTCACGGCAGATTATGATGCCTCAATATACTGTGAGAAACCCAAAAGGAACAAAGAAGCTGACAAGTGGATGTGCTTGCAGGGTGGGGCGTCACGCAGACAGAGCGATTCTGAGCCAATCCCCCCTAATCCAAAACGTCAAAAGGTTTTCCTCCGACTTCTGAGATATATATATATATATACATTTTAATTCTTTGAACTGATTGAGCCTAGGAAGGCCTGAAGGTTCTCCAGCTCTTGGATAGATTACAGTAGCATGCCTTGATAACTATTAAAAAAAAAAGTTCAAGCTTTTAATTTTGAGATATATTTATAAAGCATTTATAGCATAAAAGTGGTGTATGCCTTTTTGTATTGCAAGAGAATCTTCTTATCCAGTTTCAGAGTTCCAAAGTATTGTAAAACACTGTGATGACCTCCTTAGATGGATGGCTGCTCACCAATTTTGATGTCTGAGAGAATAAATTGCAGTAGTGACTGTTCTTCTAAGCATGGGGTCCCTGTTAAATTCTGGGTAACATTACAAAGTAGATTATTTATCAGCAACTTTATCTGGTTGATACAGATTAAGTTATTATCAATCATGAAGGGCGATGCTTTTATTTGCTTACAGTTGCAAATTTTGTGTGTGTGTGTGTGTGTGCACGCATTGGTTTCCCTTGCATTTGTCAATATTGGATATTGGAGAAACTTGTACAAGGTTATGGTGGTTAGTTGAATTAGTTCTGTATTAAAATTTGGGGGATTACAATTGATTACTAGTTAGGTAGCAAGTCCTTCTGACTCGCATGACATCTGTTTTTTATCTGGTTGCTACATGAACAAACTGAAGGCGAATGGATTTAATTGCATTATTTCTAAATATTCAAAGCAAATTGAAACTTTTCCACTAACTTAAGGGACCACGCCTGTTTATGAGATGTTTTTGAGCTTATTTAAATTTGCAGCAACTGTTCTCCAGAATGGTGCCTTGATGTTGGCATCTGCTAGATTTGTTTTTCCACTGACAATATTGTATAATGGCATGACTTCTTTGTGCAGATGGAGTGATGTATATACATCATTAGAGTAAAAGGTACAATCTGATTGTGGAATATTTGGATCAAGACAAGCAGAATTCATGGATGATCTCCTCGTTTGTCAAATTAAGATTATGTGCATATCCAGTTATCTCCTCAGGATGATATGACTTTCTCCTGATGCAGGCAATCCTTAGGAAGTTTGTTTTCCTTGATTGTCACATCATTCTGTACAACATTGGGCATTGGAATTGAGCTGCTCTTACTTTTTTCTTTAAAAATAGCAATGTATGTATCATTATGCTCTATCAGTCCGGCCGAAATATATATATATTTTTATGCTCTATCACATGAGTTTTCTGGGTCTGGCCTCGTTTGTATTTAATAATTTGCTCATAATGAGCATGCATTTATTTCAGTGAACTTTTAAGCATATATCCTTCGAGAAGATGGAAAACTTTTTGATGGATTTGGCTTGCAAAAAATAGATTGATTAGTTAGTAATCCAAATATGCACGCTAAATATAAATTTTTCCAGAAATTGTATCTAATGTATTTATATGTTTTCCATTTAAGTATTTTTGGCGTACTTTATGGAATATAATGAATGAGTTGTGCTGTTCATAGTGTAGTTTGTTATGAATTTTATAATATATATAGGTAGGTATATTGATAATTGACTTTTATTTTTTATTTTTTTTAACGAGACATGAATAGTAAAAAGGATTCATTTCTTTTTCCGAGTGAGCATAATTATTTTGCAGAGGTCGATTTTTTTCAAGTTAATTCACGTCAAATAATGTCCAAAAAGAAAAATAACTGATATTTGTGAAACTCGCAGTAAAGTTGTGTTTTGCATTTATTTTCAATTTTATTCTTATAATTTAAATCTTTTAAAACAACTAAATGTAATTTATTAGCGATTTAGAGTTAGCCCTTGTACTATAAAAAAGCTACAACATAATTCCCAAATGTTTTGTTAACAGTAAAAAAATGTGAGATGTGGCACCTAACCTAGTGTAATATTATTATGAATGACTAAACTTACATAGTACTCCCTCTGGTCCTATATATAAGACCATTTTAACCGAATCACGCGAATTAAGAAAAGGAGTTAAAACTAATTAACTACCTCGATTTCTCTGAAAATTTCAATATTTTTCCAAAACTACCCTTATTTAATCTCTCTCTTTTTCTCTTTGAATACATTAAATAGGGGCATTTTTTTGGAAATACATAATAAATACCACCTCATATATTGTAAAGGATCTTATATTTAGGACCAAGATAAAAGGTCTTATATATAGGACCGGAGGGAGTACTATTTTAGTGCTTTTTTTTTATTTGAAAAAAGAATTAAGAATCCAGCTTATACAGTCGCCAGAATATTCCTCTCCTTTCTACACCATTAACTGCCCACTACGAGCAAGAATCACCTTCCTTCTCCAAAAACTCTTCCTTTTCCCTGCAAGCAAGATTGACGATAAAGGGGTATTAATGATTTTTGGCCACTAATTGCATGATATGGTTGAAAAGTGAAATATTGATTTTTCATCGGACTTAAGAACTGTTGAATATTAATTACATTGGTGTGATAGATATTGAATAAATTTTTCAATTCTTTTTCTTTTCGATTCTTTCTTTCTTTCTACTGGTTTTTAACTTCCTTTTTCAGTATATTTGAACAAATTAAAACGTTTGAACTTTTTTTTAAATTAATTATACAGTGATAATTATAAAAAATTTATGAAGAAACTTCATTTGGATATATAAGTCTATGATAATTTCACATATTTTATTTTTATATTTCTCTAAAATTGTTAAAAAAAGTGTTGTTTTTAAAAAAAAAACTTTTTGGGCTGAGACCAACAAGAATCAATGGCCGTTAAAAAACGCTAAACAATAAACAGAAATCAGGGAGTTGTTTTGGGCTTAGTCCAAGTCCAAAGTGAAAGAAGCTAACATATTACATGTGTATGTCGGTATACATAGAGCGATTTAGGGTTTTGCTGGGAGCCTGGGACATATCCTCTCTATCCTGGTCTACTGCAACTACGGCCGATAATCCCCTTCGACAGAGAGAGCCCCGGCAATCATGGCTGAACAAGTTCGTCTTTTTGCTTTTTTCTTCGTTTATTATTTCAACTGTTGGTTGGTTTTAGGTTGAACCTTTATTTGCTCTACCTTAATTTTCCAGACTGAGAAGGCTTTTCTGAAGCAACCAAAAGTGTTTCTATGGTACGCAGATTGACGATAACAACTCTTTTCTTCTTCATTTTGTGTTTCTTCCATCTGAGTTTTGTGTTGGTGTGGAATGATGTGGCTGATTTTTTTTTCTTCTCTAAACAAAGAGGGAAAAAATCCCAGTAAAAAAACTAAGTAGAAACAGTAGGGGAAATCAAATTCCCAGTAGTATCCTTAAACACTAACTCCCTATGCAAGAAGGAGCTCTTAGAAAACAGCATGATGGACTCTCTGATTGACATTCCATCGAGCTAATTTATGCGCTGCATGATTCCACCCTCTAGAACAGTGTTTGAAAGAAAGGATCCAATCACGATGCCTCCACCACCTAATTTCCAGAATTATAGTAGAAGCCTGAGGAACATTACTGACTTCATTCAAATAATTTACCAATGATAGATCATCCGATTCAACAATCACTTTCCTATACCCCTTAGCCTAGACATATTGAAGCGCCAATAACATTCCCTACGCTTCAGCGTCCTCATTTAACCCACACTTTATGTAGTGGAACCCAGTTGTGAACAACTTGGTTCCCAATTTTAATTTGTTATTGATTTTGTTATCAAGATGTGGCTGATTTTGTTATTGATTTGGTGATCTTGAAGCTCTAAAAAATCTGGGAAGGGAAAGAGGCCTGGAAAAGGCGGGAACCGCTTCTGGAAATCCATTGGACTTGGATTCAAGACCCCCAGGGAGGCTATTGAAGGTATTCACTTTGTTTTCTGTTATAGTTGTTTGTGATTGCTTTGCTAAGCTAATACGAACTTTAGTTATGTTGATATAATGTAGTCCTCGTATTAGAAAAATAAGGAGAGAAAAATGGAGAACAATTCCAAGTGGTTGGACTTCCTTGACAAAGTTCATACAATGCATGAGACTGGTTATATGCAGAGCAAGTTTCTTCCAGACTCCTGTCATCTTGGGCCTTGCCCCAATATTTGATGTCCCCTCTATCTCAATGCATTATACATCTAACACCTCGTATAATGGTTCTTAATTACTGTAGGCTTTTTATTTATTTTTTTCATTTTAAGCCCTCTTGATAAGAGTCAGTAGTAAATGCTATCCTTTTGTATGGCAGGATGCTGAACTTAGTAACGCAAGTTGAATTTCTGAACACCATAATTCTTGTGGAAACTTTTTTACTGTCTAGTTATGCATTGCTTGTGGAAAATAGTCTGGTTGAAAATTCTAGGGGAAATAGATGTCCTTTAAATTATGATGTAAGCATTAAGGTTGAGTTTTGCTAGGGAGCGGGTGCTAGTTAGTGTATAACTATATATACTTAAATATATATAATTGAACTGATGTATACATGTATTTCATTCCAGAGAAGTGAGACAGATGGGAAGCGTGAGAGTTACCATGCAATAAATCTTGTGTTACGTGTAACATACAAGTTTTTTGTTGGCCAAAACATACTATACTAGTTTAATATACAAATCTTGGATTAGTTTTCTCAGTTGATGCAAACACTTGTATTATATCATACACGTCACTTGGGAAAGTGGATCTAATAAGTAAAACTGAGTACTGTCCACTGGCTTCAAATCATAAAGCCTATAAATCGTGTTGTACAATGAGCTTATCCCCCCCACCCCCACCCCCCCTTTTTCCTATCATATTTTTGTCGGTTAATGTGCATTTTTGCATTGCTCATGTCATGCATCCTTTTGTTTTGATTATTCCATATGAATATTTCGGGTTATTTTGATATACATTTTTGTATGATAACTTACGTTTGTCCTGACCTTCTACTTTTTACTTTTCGTACAGGAACCTTTATTGATAAGAAGTGCCCCTTCACTGGTACTGTTTCTATCCGAGGTCGTATCTTAGCTGGCACTTGTCACAGTGCTAAGATGACAAGGACAATTATTGTTAGGAGGAATTATCTTCATTTTGTCAAGAAGTATCAGAGGTATCCTTTTTTTTTTCTTTGTAGTTGTGATACCCACTTTTCTTATTTCTGCTTCTTCTTGGGGATTATTAGCGCTCTGTGAACATTTCTTATAAATCTTATCTTTCCTCCCCCACACCCCCCCCCCAACCACTTGTAGATATGAGAAGAGGCATTCAAACATTCCTGCTCATATTTCGCCTTGCTTTCGTGTGAAGGAAGGAGATCATGTTATTATTGGCCAATGCAGGTGAGGTTTTATCGTTGTCACCTTTTTAGTGAATTCTTCCATGCAACCTGAATAATAGTTTATCACTGTCATGCTTCATTTTAATGCCGGTAGTTCCTGTGTGCTGAATAAGTTCATCTTCGTTTTTAAATATTGAGGGACTTGCAGAAGAACATGGCAAGACTGTGTTGACCCCAAACTTGTGGTTCTTGCTTATTCTAAAGCCTATCTACCAGTTTTTCTGTGTTTAATAACGCAATCAACTGTGTTCAGGGTGTGGAGATTGGAGAAGGGGCTTGTTTTTGCAACAATTTGGTGGCTTTATAGCATTTGGGGTTTACTGATAATATAGTAGTTAGTTAAGGGAGTAAGGTTGATAATTTTTCGAATGAAGGGATTTGGATTAATAAATAAAATTAAATAAAATATCAGTTGCTAATATATATATATATATCATTTTTTAATTTCAAGTTTGTTGGGCACTTTTCTATTTAAGTTGAGGGAGTAGGTTTTTTGGGGTTGCATGGAAGAATTGACTCGCCTTTTCTGGGTGTATAATATTGTATATTCTACTCTTGTATTTTATGGAATATGGATATAACTGTACGGTGACTACTGACTGTACTTTGTATTGTATTTTGTTCTATAGGCCCCTCTCAAAGACAGTGAGGTTCAATGTGTTGAAGGTGATCCCTGCGGGATCTTCTAGTGGTGCCAAAAAGGCATTCACTGGAGTTTGAAAGTTGAGTGTCAGTTTTCATTGTAGGTTACTTCCATAGAGAGCACTAGCCTCGGTGTTAGAGATTTTTTTCCCACCGTACTGTGACTACTACAAAGATTTTTGATGAATTCTATAGTCTTTTTTTATGAGGTTTAGAACTTGATCGGTTAAGTTTGAGGATTTAGATATGCAACGTTGTATTTCATTTTGGTATTCTGGTAATGGCTTATTTATTGAATCTATGCTTTTGAAGTGCGTTTAGAATTCTTGTCTTTTGGAGTGCCGACTAAATATGCTTTAACTATCACTTACTGCGAAATACTATAAAATTAAAATCTGGAATGAGTACGTCGAAAACCAAATGGAAACATGAATGAAGGAAGAAGACAACCACTTCTTTCACACCCTCCACAAAAGCTCACGTTGTTTCGTAAATTTCGTTCCCACTCTTTTCCTGAGCTTCATTCTATTTAAATTTAAATATTTAACAGGGTTTAATAGTATTTCGGTATTCATTTAAAAAAAGTTGTTTATATATTTGGGCTATGCTAGGTGGTTATGCTGATTTTGCCCTATAATTTCGAATTCATCTCATTTTTTACTCAATCATTTTTTATTGCACAGCATAAAACTCTCAAAAAGTTTCGTGGTGCTTTAATACATACAATTAAGAAATTCGAATGTCAATAAGTTTACTTACATTTGGTAAGTAGAATATAATAAAATTAGTGAGAGTTATTACCAAAAAAAAATTACTGAGAGTTAACGAGTCACAATTTTTATTGCTTGTAAATATTACGGCGTAATAGAATTTTTGTATGTTTTGGCCAAAAAATAAATATAAATTTATAGATCTGTAAGGGAATAGAATTTAAAATGATTTCATAGATGACTTTTGTATTCCCACTTTCAAAAAACATTTGAAGAAAACTAGAAACTGTTGAATACTAATTTATAGTCTTCTAATTCCTCCCATTTCAGTGAACCGAAAAGGA
Organism: Adenanthera pavonina; assembly: GCA_026686845.1. Classification (NCBI taxonomy): domain Eukaryota; kingdom Viridiplantae; phylum Streptophyta; class Magnoliopsida; order Fabales; family Fabaceae; genus Adenanthera; species Adenanthera pavonina. Next base: position 24,471,956 of record JAIVEN010000019.1, on the reverse strand, counting down.
TTGGTTTTTAACTTCATTTTTCAATAATATTATCTCTGTCTCACGGTGAATTTATATTTCAAAAATCTATTTTTGCCATTATTCATACAAATTAAGGTGTTTTAACTTTTTCTATTGATTCTATGTTGATAAATGTTAAAATATATTTTATTAATAGATTTCATTTGGATATATGAAATCAATGATAGATTTCAAATATTTTATATTTATATCTCTTCTAAATTATTAAAAAAAAGTTTTAACAATAGGTTGTTGATTTGAGTGACAAAAACTCAAACACCCTTTAAGTAATATATCGAATTCGAGTCTTATAAATGAAAAAAATTATATCAGAGGAGTTACTTGTTTAGTCCTCTAACCTAGTCAAATAAATATATATATATATATACACATATATAAAGTTTTTTATATAAACATAGAAAAACGTTTTGACAAACAAATCAAGGAAATTGTTTGGGCTTAGGGAAGGTCCGCAGAGAAAGATTGTAACGTGTCCATGTGGGTGTGGGTGTACACATACATATAAAAGCCATAAGCGATTAGGGTTTTTGACTGGGACACATCCTCTCCCTTGTTCTATTGTAACCACGTCTGATAACTCCCTTCGACAGAGAGAGCCCCGGCGATCATGGCTGAACAAGTTCGTCTTTTTCCTCTTTTCTTCGTTTATTTTTCCAACTGTTCGTTGGTTTGACTTTGAATCCTTAATTGATCATGTTTTGCTCTCTTTAATTTTCCAGACTGAGAAGGCATTTCTGAAGCAACCAAAAGTGTTTCTATGGTATGCTGATTGGCGATAACAATTCCTTTTCTTCTTCATTTTGTTTTTTTTTTTCCTTTTCATCTGAGGTTTATGTTGGTGCTAAATGTTGTGGTTGGTTTGATCATTTTGAAGCTCTAAGAAATCTGGGAAGGGAAAGAGGCCTGGAAAAGGCGGGAATCGCTTCTGGAAATCCATTGGGCTTGGATTCAAGACCCCCAGGGAGGCCATTGAAGGTATTCACTCTGTTCTCGCTTTTAGTTGTTTGTGATTGCATTGCTAAGCTAATACGAACTTTAGTTATGTTGATATAATGTAGTCGTCGTATTAGAAAAATAAATTGAAAAATGGAAAGCAATTCCAAGTGATTGGATTTCCTTGACAAAGTTCATACAATGCATGAGACTGGTTATATGCAGAGCAAGTTTCTTGGTCCCAATATTTAATGTCCCCTCTATCTCCTTACATTATACATCTAACGCCTCATATAATGGTTCTTAATTACTATAGGCTTTTTTTTTCCCCCTTTTAAATCTTGATAAGAGTTAGTAGTACATGCTGTCCTTTTGTATGGCAGGATGCTGAACGAATTGCTGAACTTAGTAACGCAAGTTGAATTTCTGAACATAATTCTTGTGGAAACGTTTTTACTGTCTAGTTGCGCATTGCTTGTGGAAAATAGTTTGGTTGAGTTTTGCTAGGGAGCAGGTGCTAGTCATTAGTGTATAACTATATATACTTAAATATATGTAATTGAACTGATGTACACATGTATTTCATTTCAGAGAAGTGAGACAGATGAGAAGCATGAGAGTTACCATGCGATTAATGTTGTGTTACGTGTAACATACAAGTTTTTTGTTTACCAAAACATACTATACAAGTTTAATATGCAAATCTTGAATTAGTTTTCTCAGTTGATGCAAACACTTGTATTATATCATACACGTCATTTGGGGAATGTGGATCTAATAGTATTATACAGGAATCCACTTGCTTCAAACCATAAAGCCGATAAATCGTGTTGTACAATGAGCTGATTTTTTTTCCTCATTTTTCTTTCTTATTTATGCCAGTAAAGCATTTTTGCATTGCTCCTGTCTTACATCTTTTTGTTTTTATTATTCCATATGAATTGTTCGAGATATTTTGCTATACATTTCTGTATGATAACTTACGTTTGTCCTGACTTTTTACTTTTTACTTTTCATACAGGAACCTATATTGATAAGAAGTGCCCCTTCACTGGTACTGTTTCTATCCGAGGTCGTATCTTAGCTGGCACTTGTCACAGTGCTAAGATGACAAGGACTATTATTGTTAGGCGGAATTATCTTCATTTTGTTAAGAAATATCAGAGGTATCCTTTTTTTCTTTGTAGTTTTGGTGCCCATTTTTCTTTTTTCTGATTCTTCTTGGGGAGTATTAGCACTCTGTGAACAAATGTTTGTTATAGATCTTATGTGGTATTTCTTTTTCTTTTTGTATTTTTTCAAATGCAGATACGAGAAGAGGCATTCAAACATTCCTGCTCATATATCACCTTGCTTTCGTGTGAAGGAAGGAGATCATGTAATTATTGGCCAGTGCAGGTGAGGTTTTATAAGCACCTACTTTTTGAAGAATTCTTCCATGCAACCTTAATAATGGGTTGCACAGCGGAACTCCCATTTGGGTCAATCAGGAACTGCTCACATTGTTGATTAGATAACAAATTATCATAACTGAAGCGGCTTAACATGGTAATAGCGAATTAGATTTATTTTTTTAGCCTGTAATATTTTATTTTTTATTTATGAATCCCAACCTTTAATTTGAAAATTCTTCAACTTGATCCTTTATCTTTATTTATTTTCCCAATAACCCCAGATCCCATACCAACCCTAGCTGGAAATTGTTCTTTGCATAAAAAAAGCACCACCCAAACTGACAACTCTTTTTTTTTTTATGGGCCAGAAACTGACAACTCTTATTCACCATGGCTGAGATAAAGAGAAACCCCCTCTCCTATCTCCATCCCCTAGCGTAGGTTTGCTGTGTGCAGTGTACATATCTTCCGTTGAGCGCGTCTGTTGTACCATCTCCATCTCTAACATCTTGCGTAGAAGAAATTGTTGCTTTTTTTTTTTCAAGTTGCCATGAGAATCTGATGCTGGGGCATTAGACCTTAAGTTAATAGAAGTTCCTTCATAGCAATGTGGGTCTGGAATCAAGGCACAGCACTGTTGAGCTTAATTTTGATTAGCAGCATTTTGATTAGGCTAGCTGCCAGCAATTCCTGGGTGCAGAAAAAGGTCTTATTTGTTGTTAAATATTGAGAGAATTGCAGAAGAACATGGCAACACTGTGATGACCCCAAACTTGAGCTTCTTGCTCAGTCTGAAGCTTATGTTACCAAGCTTTCATTGTCACAATTTAATAACACAATCAGCTGTGCTTAGGGTGTGGAGATTGGAGAAGGGGCTTCTTGGTTGCAAAGAACGATTTGGTTGCCAGGGTTTGGAGATGGCATTTGGGGTTTATTGAGAATGTAATTGTAAGTTAAGGGAGTAAGTTGAGAATTTTTCAAATGAAGGGATTTGGATCAATAAATAAAAATTAAAAAATATTAGTTGCTAACACACACACACCTCTCTCTCTAAAGTTTGTTTGGCCAATTTTCTATAAGCTGAGGGTAGCAAGTTTTATGGGGTTGCATGGAAGAATTCGCTCACCATTTCTGGGTGTATAAAACTGTTTCTTCTACTCTTATATTTTATGAAATAAGGATATAATTGTATGGTGGTCACTGACTAACCTTTGTATTGTATTTGTTCTATAGGCCCCTCTCAAAGACAGTGAGGTTCAATGTGTTGAAGGTGATCCCTGCGGGATCTTCTAGTGGTGCAAAAAAGGCATTCACGGGAGCTTGAAAGTTGATTGCCAGTTTTCATTGTAGGTTCCTTCATGCCATAGATAGTTCTAGCCTTCGTGTTAGAGATTTAATTTTTTTGGAATGTGACTACTATAAAGTTTTGATCAATTCTATAGTCTTTTTTGTAAGATTTAAATTTGGGGATTTAGATATGCAACATTGTATTATTACATTTTTTCTGGTAATGCTTATTGAATCTGCTTTTGAAGTGCGTTTACAATTTTTTGTCTCGTCCACCACAAGCATCATATATTTGATTTAGGTATCGGACACGGGAAATATCTGCTCTATGTCAACTACGTAACCATTGTAGATGGTGGCCTTTGGTGGGTTCTGTAGGCCGTAGGTTCTAACTAGTCCAATCATGAAACTGATATTAACTGTTTATCTCGGAAATGGCATCTTTCTGTTAGATTAAGTACGTGGAAAACAAAATGTAAACAGAGTAGTAGAAATGAGATACAGATGAAAAAAGAAAGAGGGAGGAAGAAGATAAGTCCATGTCCATGATCCACACTCTTTTACAACAGCTCATGTTGATTCCGTAACTCTTGCTTAGAACTATGATTGCCACGTGTCCATCCTTGGTTGGACCAATCACTGTTCCCAGGAATTGGAACTCACTTTCCACATTACGTGTTGGTGCTTGTTAATATGCCAGTGGCACCAATTTGAGTGAATCCAAACGCAAACGTTGTTGGTTTGAAGTACCAATGAGTGATTCCACAAACACTGGCAAATGTCAATGTTGGGGAAATGGTTCAGTGCTTTATACCCAAATTCAACCATGGAAGCTGAGCTCTCTTGTTGTAGCATCAAGGTAAGCACATGTCCTTGTCGGATCATGAAAGGCATTTCTCGTATGTGGCATGTGATTAGATTAGTGAAAGTGGAAGGGCCCTGCCTATCAGTGGGTATAATTATATGCGTTATTTTGAGTGGGTGGGATATTTTCTGTGTCTTTGAGGTACTGATTCATTCTCTAGTCTTACCATTCCTCTCAAAAAGTTAATATATTCGATCTCTACTTTGACCCACCTCACCTCTCTCCGTGATCAACTTCAATTCAAAGCTTAAAAGTTTACCCTTTCTTTTTTAATGGGAGAAAAAGTGTGCTTAAGCTGTTTTACATTTTTTAGATATATTGATAGCATTAATTTCCTAAAAAAGAAAAATCTGTGTGCATGGAATAATTTTGATAGCTGGATCCACCTATGCAATTTTATATTTTTCTCCACAACATGAGACCGAGGTGATGTGTGTTGTCTCAACATCATTGTCAACGTTTTCTTTTCTTTTTCTTTTTTTTTCTTAAATGTTGATGTTGTGGAAGTTGTTGGGTGCTGATTGACTCGACTATAGGGAATAGGAAGCTCATACACACATATGTGGAGAAGTGGATTGGAGCAGCATCAACCTTAGCACTTGTCTTTGTCAGACCATGTCATTCTGAGTGGTGCTGCCTATTTTCCCAACCCCTTAAATTCTGAATATAATGTTGCAAGAATTTTTTTTTTTTTAAATAATGAGATTAAGTTCCATGTTATTGTTATTTGTGTGGATGTCATCTCCCCAATCCCCATGTCACTTCAGTTTTTTTTTTTTCCTGAAGATGTGACTTCACATCTTTAAAGGTTAAGACTGTTTGGATTATCTCTCCAAGCATTTATGAAATTTATGTACTCTTTATGGTTTATTGTTTCATATTTAATTTAATATAATAAAACCTTAAATATTTGGTAGTACAATTTTGTCATATTTTGTGGTTGTGCCCACGTTGGTTTAAATTTGAATTAATTTAAGTTCTAATAAATCCTTCAATTGAAACAATTGAAACAGTTTAAGATAATTAATACTCCAAGTAAATTTATATGTATAATGAAACTTTTGAATTGTAAGTATATACTTTCTCCATCCCATATTACAAGATAATATTTAGGATTTTATACATCTTAAAAAATAAAAATAACATCCTTAAATTCTTAAAAAAAATTTAAATATTTTTATTTTATTCCTATTAAATATTTTTTTATAATTTTAATATAATTTATAATATTATATATTACATTAATAAAAAAAAAGTGATAACTAAAATTATCTTACTTTATATTATGAAATAAAAAATTCCATTTATTATTTATATTATGGGAGTACCTACTAAATCCGCCTATTAAAACATATTTGTCCAAGAAAACTAATGCTCTGGAGGGTTGAAATCTTTGAATGAGATATTAATTGGGTCTTTGATATTCCGCCGCACCGACGCTAAATGCGAAGGCCACAAACTTTCATTGGACCTCTTTCTGCCACGTCATACTCCATTTTCTAATACCTGCCTAATTTTACCTAAGAACTCTCAACTTTTTCTCAATTATAGTCTAATTACAGTACGTGGGACCGAAAAAAATATTCTGATTAGGGTGGGTTTAATATATTTATATGGAGTTCAAAAACAATCATATTGTTTATATCTAGTAAATAGTACAATTTCTTATATACTACCGGTTTTAATCTAGATTTTAAGTTAGGTCAAAACCTAGTTAAAAAAGCTCTTCCAATTTTTTTTTTGGAAAAAATGCAAAGCCGAAACTCAAGTAATTATTTAAGAGGGTGCTTGAGTCACTTGTTATTTCTTTAATTTAAACCTATTTAAATTTTTAAAATTTAGACTGTGTAATAATCTTTATTAAGAAGTTTTATTTATTTTTCAAATTCCTTGTAAAATTAATATTATTACTTGAATTGAATAATAAAAATTTCCAAATATATAAAATTAATGTAAATAATAAAATTTATATTAAAAATGGAGGGATTCAAACAAAGTGAGTGTGTTATTACATAACATTCATTTACTGTCATCCAATAAGGCATCGACAAGATTCCTGTGCGTAAGACCATTATCGTTGGTGGATTGGCCATAAATGAGTATGATACGACCACTCCAAAATAATGAAATCCTAATATCCAAATTATTTTTTAATAATTACTATAATGCAATCATTACTAGACATCATTTAAATAACTTTTAATTTAGACCAAGAAGTGGAGATTATAAACTATTTTTGAACTTGTAATGCTAAAGTTATATTACATGTCATTGAAGTTGGACAACTTTTTTTTTTAATTTTTTATATATAGAATTTGATGTTAATATTATATACTTATATATTGCTTATACTATATATGTACAATGACACTGGGATAAGAGAGCTTATAAAGTAATTTTACGTACCCGTTTTATTAATTATTTTTGTATTCTATCTCATATTTGTCTTATAATCTTGTGATTTTTTTGTCTCATATTTAAATCTAAAGATATTTCATTCTTTTTAGAAATATATTAAAACATAATAACTTTTATCTTCTAATAAAATATCTTTGTATTCAATCTATTAATCCATATATAATAAATATTGAATCAATAAATTAATATGTAACTTAATTATTTAGTTTGAAACAAAATATTTAATTTTTTCAATTTGAATATTGCCATTAATAATTTTATAAATTTAGATGGTATGAAGATATGTTTAGATATATTTAGAATTGGCTTTTGAGGAAAGCATAAGAGAGAAAGAAATCTTTCTAATGTCATTGTCTATTGAAAAGGTCCTTCTTTTTGCCCTAATTAATCAAATTCCTTCAAATCCCTGTGCACTCATTATTATTATTCCCAATAAAATAGAAAACAAAATCCCTCATAATCAACTTCCTCTTTTGACTAATTACATCATCTTCCAATCCCTAATTTTTATATTAATCTCAAACCCTTCCACTTGTGTGCAAGGGTCACAACGCACAATCCAAACAATATACAAATATTTGAGGCAACTAGAATTTGAAATTGATGATAAAATTTTATAATTGAGACGCAAAAAGGTGTGTGAGTCCTCCTTTTTGTTTTTTATAATATATAACAACAATATCAACCTGTGTGAGGGCCAAATATCTCTATGACATTTAATTCTATTTCACCAAAATGTCTTAACTTTATATATCATCAATTTCACAATATAGCAAGGCAACATTACTTTTTCTACCCCCTCTCTCTCCTAAATTATTGATCCAAATTACTTTTTTTTAAAGGCATCATTTTTGTTTTTTTGGCTATGAATGGTCGATTCAGTAGTTCAGTTCAGCACTCAATCTCTTTAAAGTTTTTAATTCCAAAAAATAAAAAATTGTTATAGGGACATTCAACTTCACTCGACTTGAATTAATTATAATCTAATGCACTTTTCAGAGATTTAACTACATTCACTCAAGATATTATTTTTCTTAAGATCATTCTGAATTTTATGTCCAGGTAAAATATAAATATCGTGAGTTTTATAAATAAATGAGACTAAAAGAATTTTGTTTATGTCATTACACTTATGATTAATGGTATTAAAATGATTTATTTTTGTTATTCTTTTATATGGTAAAAGAATGAATTTTAGGGCATGATACTGAGAATTAAGCAAATAAGCCAACTTTTTTGAGGATATTAAATGTAAATTATAGTTGTCCGTTCGAGGGGAAGATCATAACAGGAGAGTATCTATCTCTCTCGCATGTTGTATAATGTTGACGATGAGTCTGAATTCAATTTGATAAAGGAATAGAGAAAGATTCCCTCTCACCCCACTTGAAAGCATTATTCAAAAGGTGATAATTGAAAAAGGGGAAGATGATGCTGAAATAAAAGAGTCTGAAAATCATATTTGAAACTTGCCAATGACTAAGGAGCAAAGATTTTTTTTTCTTTTTTAATATCTGTGGATGACACAAGCCGTGAATAAGAGTCCCATCAGTGCATTATGATATCTAAAAATGGTCAAAATCAAGTTCACAGGTTCCCCATCCTTCATGAAATTTCTCCATGACAAGTTGAACCAACAAGAATGAAGAAAAGACACAGAATTTCAGTGTAAATATCGCTTGAGATTTTTCCCAACAAAGTGCAAAGGTATGAAATGAGAAAAAAAATATCTCCCAAGAATTTAGTCATTGAATTTAAAGCACTTACGTTTATGTCTTTCAGATAAGACTCATCTCTTATCTGATATTACTGACTAATCAGACCGAGATCTGACCTCGTATTTGATTATTATAATTTAGTTTTACATAAGATTAACACAGAAAAAATTACAAATTTTGAAAAATAAACTCTTAAAAGAAAGAAGGAAAAGTAGACGGTGTGGACCAAATACAGTATTTTTCTTTCCTCTTAATACTGTGACCCAACCAACCAATTCTGAGCCACGCTTTCATAGAAAAATGTGGAACTTAACGGCTCCCGTTCTCTTTCTTTTCACTCTTTCCACTGAGGCTATACTATATGCCTAATTGCCTATATACACATATACACACAGCGTTCTTTCTTTCCAACGTATTCTCAGAATCGTCTCTCTCTCTAGCCTACAAAATTCCATCGGAGTCTCGTACTTTTCGTGCCTACAAGTTGCTGCTGAGCCGAACCACTACCACCATCACCGATTGTTGTTGGGATGTGTTTACAGGAGGCCGAGCAAGTTGGCCCAGATATGGAAAACCCAGATGATAGAAGGAGGTCTTGGCCTTTGCATTGTGACCTCTTGCATACCCACATGGAAAAGGAACCTCCTTTTAGAACTTCCGGCGACCGGAGTATCGGTGTTGGGGATTCATTTCCTGTAAGTCATGTTGGGTATTTCTTCTTTGTTCTCTATCTCCTGTGTACAAACGGTACAAACGGTTCTTTCTCAAGTTTTTCTTTTTGTGTTCATCCTAGGATGCTAGTTTCTTCTCCCTTGTTCCTCCTTTTTCATTGGGTTCGTTTCCTCTAAAAAATTGGCCTTTTTTATCTTTGAAACCTTCCAGGATGAAATGGTTCATTTCTTAGGTTGCCATTTTCTTCTTCCTTCTTATTCGCTTTTGGATTTTTTCTTTTTCGTTTTCGCACTGATAATAACTCTTTGGTCTTCTTCCTTTTATTGGAGTCTTCTTTGCCTTTAGCCTTCTATTTGGTGGCTATTTTCTCTTTTCACTTTTTGTTTTTCCTTCCTGTATTATTAAATTAGTTTTTGTTGAAATTCAAAATTGTCATGAATTCGCGTTTACTATGGCCCTGCTATCCTTGAATTTCTTCTGGAAATCATCTGATGCTGCATTATGTGAAATTGTTCAGCTTTTTAAACTTCACTGTTAATTTGAATTGGACAGCCAAAAAAGTGTTTTCCTTGGTTTCTACTATATCATTTTCATTCGTTCAGTTTTTTCCTTTGTCAAGTCATAGACTATTTTCTAATCACTTTTTGAATTTTACATTGGTTTTTAACTTTGTTATTTGTTCCCATCCATATCGGACTGCTCATCCTTTTGGTTCATACTTCTTATGCTTCTTCCTTAGAAAACCTTCCATGTAAATGAAGCATGAACAAGATACATGATTTCTTTTACTTTTAAGTTCAAATGTCAGAAAAACTTTGGCAGCCTCTTATTTTCGTGATTGAGTCATGTAGTAATGATCTATTCCGATCTAAGGTTTATAGGGATCACAAAATTTTTCAGATTTGATTATCAAAGACTAGCTGGTGCTATTGATTGCTAATGGTTAAAGCTAACAACTTTGGGGCAAATTATCCGTTGTTGACTGTGTTTTCGATTCTTAATGTTAGCATAATTTGTTGGTGTTATTTATAACTACACCTTTCCAGAGATGACTAATACAAACTGCTTTTCAGCTAGAAAGCATAAGTGAGGACACAGTGATTTCAGATAAAAAACAGAATCAGATGAACTTTGTCCCTGCTCTACGATCTGGGGAGTGGTCGGATATCGGAGGTCGCCCTTATATGGAAGATACTCACATCTGCATTGGAGACTTGGGTAAGAAGTTTGGTTATGATGTGCTCAGTGAGGAAGCTATTTCCCTTTATGGGGTAAGCCATCTAACCTCATTTGCTGTTATTGTCGTGAACTTCAATTTTAGCTGTTCTGCTAAAGTCTTGATTCAGTGATAGTATGTGAAAATGTTTCTAGAATCAACATAATCTATCACTAAATAGGGAACTGGCAAGTGAAAACGGGTTTCTTGCTTCTATGACATGTGAAGGACCTTTTTAAGTAATCAATAATGGAGTATTGAATTATAAGAGGTATCTCCATGTTAAATTATTGAGAAGAAATGATTAATATGTGGTCAGTGTGACCTTCTGTTGTCATTATCAATGTGGCTTCTCTTACGTGTTAAGTAATTAATATGGAAAAACTACAGCTCTCCTTGATTAAGAATGAGATACCAAAGCTTTTGAAAGGGAAAATAACAATAACAATAATAACTCCACTTCTGGATGGTAACTTTTAGATTTTTTGCTGTGATTTTAATTTAATGTTAGGTTGAAAAGCTACCGAGTGTTCTTGACTTCTCATTCAAACACTGATAGAAATTTATAACCTCTGGAGTTTTATCTGCGTGGCCATTGACAAGATATGGGAAAAATCAGCTGGATTTGTACTTGTTTCATAATATCAATATATGTAAGGAAGTTTCATAAAGTAAATTACTATTTTTGTCTCTGAAAGATTTTTAGCTTGTCAGTTTGGTCTCCAAAGTGTAACTCTCTCAACTTGCTCCCTTGATAATTATTTTTAGAATCATTTCATTTACCTCCATTTACAGGATATAATTGATATAAGTTTGACCTGAGCTTCTTAAAAGATAGACGGGTGAAAATGTTGGGAAAATCTTATTGTGGGTCTAAGTTGAGAGGGTTACAATTAGAGAACCGAATTAAGGTTAGTCCATACAAAATCAGTAATTTAATCAATCTATCAACATGGCTGAAATCTTTTATTAGCTGCTTTAGTTGTGTAGCAATTCTGAGGTCTGGCTTGACAAATGAGGGTTAAACAATGATGTAAATGAAAAGTTTTCATCTTGAATGAAGGAGGATATGCACCTCTGTAATGAGATTTCAACGTGTAAATTGTAAATGCTTTGATGTGCAGGTATTTGATGGACATGGAGGGAAGAGTGCTGCAGTATTTGTCCGTGATCATCTTCCAAGAGTGATTATCGAGGATGCTGATTTTCCTTTGGAGCTAGAGAAGGTGGTCACTAGGTCATTTTTACAGACAGATGCTGCACTTGCAGAGACATGCTCTCTTGAGTCTTCCTTGTCTTCTGGTACAACTGCATTAACTGCAATTATTTTTGGGAGGTAAGCACCTGTCTCCATTCTTCTTGCACTTTAGAAATGTGGCATAAATTTCCATCCTATATTTGTGGAGTGACCTTTTCATATGACTTTTGCTTATATAATATAAAAGCGAACGACTGATGTCAAAATGACATTCTGACATACACGTCGAGTGTATTAGTCAATTGTCGTAAATAGATTTCTGAAAAGCACCAACTTCAGTAAGATGTGGGTTTTGAATACATTGATCATTGTTTTGTACAGGTCTTTGCTAGTGGCCAATGCTGGAGACTGCAGGGCTATTTTGTCCAGACGTGGAAGGGCAATAGAAATGTCAAAAGATCATAGGCCTTTCTGCTTGAAAGAGAGGAAGCGAATTGAGTCTCTGGGTGGATTCATCGATGATGGTTACCTGAATGGCCAGTTAGGTGTCACACGGGCGTTGGGTGACTGGCATCTTGAGGGCATGAAGGAAATGAGTGGAAGAGGAGGACCGTTAAGCGCTGAGCCAGAACTCAAACTGACAACACTGACCAAAGAAGATGAGTTTTTGATAATTGGAAGTGATGGGATCTGGGATGTTTTCTCTAGCCAAAATGCTGTAGATTTTGCGAGGAGGAGGCTTCAAGAGCATAATGATGTGAAACTTTGCTGTAAGGAGATAGTGGAGGAAGCCAAAAAGAGAGAATCAACGGATAACTTAACAGTTGTGATGGTGTGTTTTCACTCAGAACCGCCACCACGTGTCGTGGTAGAGAGGGCAAGAGTCAGGAGAAGCATATCTGTTGAGGGACTTCAGAATCTCAAGTGCTTGCTGGAAGGATAGAACATTTTTGGGGTCTGCAAGATAGCTGATTTTTTGAGATGTGGTCCTGTAAATATATTCATCTATCACACACAGAATATGTCTTCCTGCTCTTCAAACTGAATGATTTTCAACCTAGTTATGGAGCTGGGAAAGCTATTGAAAATGTAATAAAATTTATACCGTCCTATAATTATTTCTTTCCTATTGTTAATGGGAAAGCCAGAGCACAACAGATGAGAGAAGCATAATAATAATCTATACCTGAGATGTTTTGTACAGAGATAAGTACTGTAGTCATATTTTTCGACAGTTCAAAATTGAATCATTGTAAAATAATTGTTTATCTACCAAGCTTTTCTTAGGATACGTGGCATTTCATGCAGAATTTTGAATGATTTGTTTAAGAAATGCAAAGATCAGATCAGATCAAGCTAAGATATAAATATATGGGGCCCACAATGAAACTCATTTAAGGCACTCAAAAGTTTATTAATGATTAACTTGCTCTACTTAAAGTTATTAATATTGATAGACCAAGGTTGTGTTCTTTGATTCCCTTTTAAACGAGGACCAGACTGAGGCCAAATTCTATGTATTTTTTTCTTATTTTTCTCTGGTAAGTTGAAGAAAGTCAATACTGAGATGGGGTCAATATTTTTAAAACCAATTTTTATTATTAAAAGTTTTTACTCTTTTTTTCTTTAACCTCACAAGATTGTTTTTATGTGTCTTGGTGTTGATTCAATTCAATACAGACGATTATTGGGAAGATCAGCCAAGAATCTGTTGAATTGGGCAGTTTTTAGTAACCCAATCAAATAATACAGGATAAACAGTTCAACTATAATAATGTAGTCTCACAAACAGTCATGTCATTCCTACCCAAAAAAACAAAACAGTCATTTCATTCAATGCTAAGGGGCAAAAAATCACTTGGAAATGAATGGTAAGCAAGGAGTATCAGAATCACTCTAAAATTTAGGGCTCCTTTGATTCAATTTCAAAAAGCCTGGATTCCTAATAATCCTGATTTCATTCCCACTTATGTAATGTTTGGTTGGTTTTTTATGGCCAAATTCCTGATTCCCACAAATCAAGGAATCAGACAGCTCACGTCTAATCCATCCTCATTCCCAATGGCTTGAATCCATTTTTGCTAGAAACACCCTTTCAGCTCTTCGCCTTCGTCCACACATTCAACTACACCCAACTTCCTCCTTCCTCGCCAAAGTTCTAAGCGGCATGGGTCACTCAAAACTTAACTTTGAGTGAATCTATGTATTTGATTTATAGATTCTGTTTTATTTTAGTTGCATATGAGAATGAGATTTTTCGTTGATTTGGATTTCATCTTGACTGAGTAACAAGGGGAAAAAAAAAAAGAAGGGGGTAAAAACTTGTTTGATAAGGGTATTTTGACATTTTCATTTTTATTATATGAAATTAAATATTCAAAAAAATAACTTTTTAACATTTTTGGTGTCACATCAAACAATGATCATTATTTCATTCCATTCCATTTCTTTCCTATTGATTCTATAAACCAAACGGGTCCTTAGTCATTTGAAACGAATCAAATCAACTAATCTTATATATTTCTTTCGTATCAAAGAATGAGAACATTATACAGAGCTGAATGATCACGAAGTTCAATTATGTCATGTCCTGTGACTTCTCTACCATCTGATACACAAATGACCTTGCCTAAATTACCAAATGTGTAATTCTACTATTGTACAGCAACAACATTAGCCTCGTCCAACTAAGTAGGGTCGGCTGTAATTTTACTGTTGTATTTCCAAAAAATCACTTTCCTGCATTCATCTTCTCTCTTATCTCAGTTCTTGCAACACGAACTAGGAACAAGCCAGCAAGGAAAATAGCCATAATTAGCATAAGAAAGACACTGTTCCATCCCCTGGTAGAAATATACCCGGCCAAAAGCGGCCCAAGAGCAGCTCCAACCGAACCAGTACCATCTATGATTGCAGTCACAGTAGCCAGTGCTCGTGAATTCCCCTGATTCAAGGTCTGTGTACCAAGATCAGCAGCCACCGCAGTTGTGATAAGTGCATATGGACCATTCACCGAAAAGCCAGAAAGAAACATCAATGTGATGTTGATCAACATCGAGAGGCTCCCATAAACCCGGTAGAGAACCAGCATTGGAATTGATAGAAGCAAGAATAGAATAGAAGTAACAGCTCGAGCTTCAATCATGTCAGAAATGAAACCGGCCATAACTCCACCGAGAACTCCTCCAATGTCAAATATTGTTGAAAGTATCCCAGCAGATTTTTTGGATAAATGCACACCCGCAACAGCTAAAAATGAAGACCAGATTAGCTATAAAGGAAATAACATATTAACATCACAGAAAATTTAATCAGAAAGGCAGGCTGGGGTAACAAACACCCTCCCTTATCCTAGTGGTAAATATTGAAAACAACAATTAAGAAGAAGGGGCCACTAAAAGAAAAAATGTTAGGTCTCCGTCTACAAAAGATAAAGATAGATTGGCATAGCAACCAAACCAAGTACGATTATAATTATTAACAAAACATCTTAACATGGTAGGCACACATTTCAGTAAAACATAATTATTTGAATTTTAAAAACAGTTTGGTCTACGTAATGATATGATATCTATCTTCTATAAACCAAGTTTATCCAAGAATCTCTCACTATAATATGCAGATACTAATAATCAAAGCAAAAGACAAATCAAATCCATGCGAAAGATATATATTAGCACATAAGATCAGTTTACCTGTGTGCCTAATGTAGAAGGGCAACCAATAGAGAAAAGTGTAAGCCACCAGCTTAGAGAAAAAAAGACAAAAGGCAAATGCAGCCACACCAGGTAATTTCCATGCCTCAAAGAACCCGATTGCAGATGAAGAATCTGAATCATCCGAATGAAGGAGTTTTGCTTCCTCTGATTCCATTTTCTGCACATCCTCTACTCCGTCTGTTTCCACATTCATTTCGATTTCACTTACTGAATGCACAAATCCCACATCCTCTGGATTCACAGCAAGAAACAAATACACCAAAATCCCCACACAAATGATAAGAAGTCCGGGCACCACAAACGACCAACCCCATCCGAATTCTAGCACTCCAGAGGCTACGATGGAACCAATTATGTTTCCCACCGAGGTATGTGAACTCCATATCCCCATTATCAAGCCCCTCTTTGATTTTCCAAACCAATTTCCCACAACTGCAACCACACAAGGCCACCCTATTGACTGAAACAATCCACAAACAATTTGAACCCCAATATAAAACCCCAACAAATGAACATCCAACCAATAGCCTAAGCCAAAAAGTATGGTAAAAATGCCACTGCCCATCATTCCAAAAACAAGGAACAACCTCAAATCAATCCGATCACCAACATGACCTGCCACGTACATACCAACGGCGTAGGAAGAAAGAAAAGCGAGATCCAGTTCGCCAAGACGGTGAGTCCCCCTGACTCCATCAAATGGGGGCCAACCTGTATCGCCGGGACCGAAGCCGGAACCTTGAGTCGAATTGGAACGAATCGTGGGTCCCAGAACACTCTTCACAATGCTGGGTGGCTTTCGGGAGGCGTGGAAGGAAGCATAAGCAAGGAATGTGATAACGAGGACTAAGATTTGGTGAAAAAGTAGGGTTTTGTGAGGAGGTTTCAGGCTTGGGAAGAGAGTCAAAGCTGGAGCAAGGCTCGAAATCTTGGATTGCATCGTTATTCATCGGGGTTCCGCCATGCAAAATTTAGCATAAAGACGAAACTTTTTTGTTCTTTTTCCCAATTATCCGAACCAGATAATCCACAGAGATGCAAAGGATGGTTCTAAGATTGGGACAGGAATTTGTATACCCGATCAACTGTGACATAACATTTGGAATGAAATCCTAGACTTGCCGCAACTTCCAGAAAAAGACAAGAACTTTTACGAGTGCCGCGAACAGAGAGAAAGATGAGCTACTAAGCGATCTGGGATGATGATTCTCGTCCCAAGCTCCTTCAACGAAAGTAGAGCTGATGAACGTCTTCGAATAAAAACGGGAAATCCTTTATCCATAGAGCATAAAGGAAAGGAGCCAAGGAAGGGAATTTTCAGGTTAAAAGTCAAAACTTCTTGCTCGCAACACGACGGATTCCGAAACTTCTTGTCGACAATAACCGCCAGCGGGTATGTTAGGTGTGCATATTTTCAAAGGATGAAAGAAAGGGAAAAAAAAAAAAAAGAAAAGAAAAGACCACGGAAAATCATATTTATATATTTTTCAATAAGCTATTTTGTTTTTTCTTGGGAATTTTATTCTAAATTTATTTTTTTAAAATTAAAAATGTGATAAAAATAATCTTTGGATCTTAAAAACAAAAAAGACTAATGGTCGTGGTAATAATAATAATAATAATAATTTTTAATATTATTATTATTATTATAAACCACTCCCTCTTCAATCTTCATTTCCCACACTTCACCAATGGTAACTTGAATTCCAAAATCTCCAAGTTCCCCACCTCTATATATGAATAAATAGAGGGAAAAAACCTTTAAAGATTGTTTTAAGATTCAATTTTGGTGTTCCATATCGTCAAAAAGAAAATATGTAACAACATTATCTGATATTAAAAGCATTTACAAAAAATAATTGTACAATAGAACAAGTATAGGAATTTTAGTTATTTTAGATTTCTTATTTATTTTGGATTCAAGTTTAAAAAGTAATTCTCATATATTACAGAACAAATTGAAATGGAGTCTAGAGGAATGAATTGGATGTATCAAATAACTCTAAAAAATTCTCGTTAAATTATTGGTGCAGTTATATGTATCAAAAAGAAAATGAACAAAGTATAAATTGCATCCAACATTGAGAATTACAATCATTTACTAGTTCACGGTTAGGAATAAAATGATAATATGTTACAATTACAATATCCACGATACAAAAAGATGTGTCAATGTTCTCGCCCCCAACCCACTCTTTTCTCACCTGAAGGCTTAACTTCCCTCTTTTTCCAGGTGGGGAGAACATAAATGCAGGCTACTACTTCAGGGGCATAAAAGCTTCCTACGGGACTTCAAATAGCTGTAGCAAATTCAGACTGACCACAACAGCTGCTACAGAGAACTTCAAATTTTGCAAGAATCATATCATATCATTTGTTGATGAAGATCTGCGGCCTGCTGTGCCAGTTCCACCATCATAGCCTCATCGAAGAACTTGCTGATGCTGACATCCTCACTCATTCCCTGACAGATTGAATGCAACAACAGTTTACTTTTTCATTACAGAATTACATGCAATTCCACACTTTATGCAAATATAAATGGCATATATCAGTTTGATTGCCTTGCCTAATAACTGCACCAGCTGAAAAGTAAATCACATTCCTTAAGAAAGAAATTACAAGGAAATTAACAATAAACAGAACATATAATATATATATATATATATATAAAGAAGCAGAAATTTGAGACTTTATTTTTTTTTTTGTAGAAAAGGCAGTCATCAATTTACGTATTAAAACCAAATTCTTGAACTCCTGTTACTTTACCGTAGAAAATATTTCTTTATTATAAAATTCCATGCAATTAATTTGAGTTCCTTTTTAGTTATCTTGACACCTGTGCATTTAGTGCGCAAGATATCTTCTAGTTAATAAAAAAGAAAAACAACAGTAAATGCAACAGATAATAATATTCAGAAATTAAATAACCACTATAAAGAGGAAGCTTATACTAGTGAGTGATGGAAAAAAGGAAAAATACGCTATACCTTTCTACGCCTTGTTTTTACCATAAACTCACGGGCAAGATGCTGGATTGGTGCTGGTTCAAGTGGACGTAAAACAATGCTCTTGTCCAGAGGGTCTCCAGGAACAATGGCCCAATGATCAAAAGCTGAGAGGCAAAATGCTTGACCTTGTGTATGGTATCTCAAATCTGTCTCAAATCCAAAAGACTCTATCACAGGCAAAAATGCCTGAGGTAAGAGATGGGGAAAAGGTCAGTAACCCAGTTTTCAGATGCACAAAACAAAATTCAGCATATCCTCTGTATCATCGTAATTATCAAGAAGCAATTTCTACACAAACAGATTGCACATATAAACCAGCCACCAACCTTGACAATATAAGCTGGGGTGCCTGGTTGAGGAACATCAGCTGTGACATGTCCTCGTCTGCGAGATAGCACAGTGTAGATTGCAGATACACAGTCTATTGGTGTTTGAATCTGAAGAAACAGAAAACAAAAAATTTAACATAACGTCAAAGCAAGTTTCAACTTTCTATATTAGGTAGGAATCATATCTCAGCGCATTACTTGTTCTCCAGCACTGTTATCAATCAGTGACAAGCACAGAAATTGTATTGCCTTTTATATGATAATATTGTTCCGGCTGTATTTTATTTAATGTGTCTTATAAAATTACCATCATACATTAACAGAAAACAAAGTTAAATTAGGTCACCATGTAAACCAAAGAGATGAGCATTGTCAGAGTGGTAGTACAATGGCAAACACCTGCCCTGATCTTACAACCAAGCGCCCAAACACATGTTCAGGACAACCACTTATACTACACACAATAAAGTAAAGGGAGATGAGCATCCTCTGCTTAGATTCTGAGTAGAGCTTTAGCAATCCCATCTCATGCAACCTTCATAATAGTTCAATCAAAATAGCAAGCATTTACCTCCACATAATATACTGGTTCCATAAGCCGAGGTGTGGCCATAAGGAAAGAAGAATAGGCCACTCGTCTTGCTGTCGGAATGATCTGGCCAGATCCACGATGAAGTGGTTCAGGGGCAATCCTTGCATCAACTATCTTAAACTTGACATTTCTAATAGGCTCATCACACAGGGGTCCCTCTCGTGCACCCCACTGAAATCTATAGAAAGAAACAACACAAATCTTCAAAATCAATTATCAACTAATCAGTGAATAGCTAAATATCACACCATTTTGCTTACCCCTGAACAATGGAATCCTTCACAGCATTTAGCAGGTTCTTGTCAACTTCAGTAGGAAGGGTGTCATCTAAGAGAATATTGGGACCCTGCATGATATTCCCACATGTCACCACAGAGGTAAATGGACATCAAAACAAAATTACACCTACTAATACAATACAGCAATGAATCTAACCAATAAAACAAGGCAGCAAACAAGAATCAAATGCAGAAGGGACCTATGAAAAGCAGTCCAACACTATCCAAACAAAGCATCCATCTATGTACCTGTATATCTCCACATCCATGTGCATCCAAAACACACAAGCATGCTGACATGCAGACAGGAATACACAAAGAAAGCAAGACAGACAGAAATTTTACCTGCTTGTCAGGGCCAAATGCCCAGATTGACCGAGCAGCAAGAAGATCCCAGTCATACTTTGTCTGGAAAAATTCACCAAGTTTCTTTCTATTCCAGTCAGTACTAACAACACCGTTCTCTATGTCCTCTGCAAGACCTCTTTCCAGTGGCTCTGCAATCTAAAGAATAATTAAAGTTAGCTTTAATGAAGTGAGCAATATATTATTCTTGATGATAACCTACATCAAAATTGGGGTACCTACCATAGTTATTTTATTCTTCTTGTTCGGAGTTTCAGCAAAACATTTCATGGATGAAGATTCAACGACAGTTTCACAGAATGAGACAACAGGATCAGCAACCTGATGAAGCAAAGAACAAAGTTCAACAAAAAGAACAGCTCTGAACAATAATTATTGTGCCAATATAGAGAACAACATTAGGGTAATTGAAAGAGGGTAAATGGATGACCTTGACTTCTACTTCAGAATAGAGCTCTCTCAGGTCCTTCATAATTGAATCCAAGTAGAGTTCACCAGTCCCTAATACAGTGTGTTCCCCAGACTCTTCAACTTTAGTAACTGCTAAGGGATAACTCTTGCTGATTTTTCTCAAGCCCTCCACCATTTTTGGCAATTCACTTGGATTTAACGGCTCAGTAGCTGTTTTCACTACTGACAGTGTATTGAACTGAAGTGGCCGGAATATGTACACATCCTCATCATAATCCACATTACAAAGAGTGGCAGTTTTCATGATTGAAGCATCCACGCCTTCAATAAGAACCCAGGAACCAGGAGGAGCCTCAGCTATGGGCATCCTATCTCGTGCTTGATAAACCCATAATTTTGTTACTTCTTTTACTGTCATGTCCTCCTCATCATCTGGTGAGTAGCCTTCTCCCAGAACACGCACACTCTGCCCTGTCTGTATCTTGCCACTATAAACTCTACCAAAAGCATCAAATACACTACAATCAGACTTTGGATACAGTTTGGTCACATTAACCATTAGTGGCCCAGAAGGATCACACTGTGCCATGGCTCCATAAATGGTAGAGTCTTTTGGCCCAGTATATATATGATCAACCTTCCTAATTGCAGCATCTTTTGGTGAAGGTATATGCTGAACAAGCATATCAGTAAAACCAGAGGCTGGACCAAAAACTGAACTACAGGCCAGCCTTAGCAGAGGTCTAACATTTAATTTATAAGCTGCATTGCTTAGAGTAACTCCAAATTCTGCAAGAGTTGTCTCTACACTCTTTTTATGTTCTCCAATCACTTGGCTATATATCTTGTAAAGGGGTTCAAGCACAAACTCTACAAAAGATCGTTCCCCTCCACTAGCAGGAGGTTTCTTTTTGAAAGTCCTGGTATCTGGATGATAATAAATATCTCCCCAAAGACGAGAAGCAAACTTATTAGCGTCCAAAGGAATTCCATGCAGCTTCCCATATAGTTTAGCAAATGATTGCAGAGTAAAAGACCATCCAGCAGTAGCACTGGCAAAACAAACATTTCCAGCAGCTGGATCTATAACTTGTACATTGCCAGCAGTTGAAGAAGCAGCAGATATGTGGTTATTGATCACTTCCAAAGTATGCCTTAATTTATGGTAAGCATCTTTTGGGGGTAATTTAAGTTCAGTTATTAGCCTGTCAACCTAAGAAGACAAATAAGAAATAAGAAAAATACAGAACCTCAGAATAAGACTTAAAATCTGACCCTGATATTTAATAAAGAATAATTTACCTTATTGATGACAACAACAATAGGCAGACGCTCTTGGATGGCATGACGTATGGCCCTCTCTGTGTTTACCTACATTTACAATAGAAATCAATATAAGTTCTATGCCATAAAACCATGCCTCAAGTTTCTCTCCACCTAGTAAATGGTCTATTGCAGTGGAGAACCGTTAGATTTAATCTAATGGTTTAAATTTAACGGTTAATAAAAGTACAAATTAATCTGAACTG
This sequence comes from Adenanthera pavonina, assembly GCA_026686845.1. Lineage (NCBI taxonomy): Eukaryota > Viridiplantae > Streptophyta > Magnoliopsida > Fabales > Fabaceae > Adenanthera > Adenanthera pavonina. Next base: position 24,449,999 of record JAIVEN010000019.1, on the reverse strand, counting down.
TTTAAATTTGACACGAACGATTCAGAATTGCAGTGGAGGTGCAATGGAGAGAAAGTACAGTAGAGAGTGGAGAGAAACTGAACTCTAAAACCACAGACGAGACAGTTCTAGTCTAATAGACAACTTTAACAAGTAAAAAAAGAGAGAAAGAAAAAGTCTAACACACATCAGCCATATTGTTTAAAACTTCCATGTGAAGAAAACTGATAGCCGATAGCAACTGATTCAGGAAAGTAAGAGCAGATTCAGCTAAAAAGATTTCTCTCTGCATCTGGATTTGCTTGCTCAAGCGTTTATACGTATTTATCTAGTTCAATATAGCCTACGGGCCTAAAACAGTCATCTGTAAAAAGTTAATAAACTTCCCATAACTAATTCGATCAATTGAATAAAACAATTACCATTACTCCTTCAGCAGCATCCACAATCAACACTGCGCCATCTGCAAGCCTCAGTGCTGCAGTCATTTCATCAGAGAAATTGACATGACCAGGGGTGTCCATAATGTTACACAAATATGACTTCGCATTGCTATCCTCGAGGACAAGCGACATAGGAACAGCTTTGATTGATATCTTCCTTTCTTGTTCATCAATCCTAGTATCCGTATACCGCATGTGTTTTTCTCTATGTGGATCGAAGGTAGACATATGATGGGTCTGCTCCACCAACATGTCCATAAACACAGTCTTCCCATGCTGCAAGTGTCCCACAAGGGCAACATTCCTAACAAGGATAGGATTAGACATGAGTCCAAGAAGGAACTGAGAAGAAACATAGGTAGACGAATCCTTCACTCCAACCTCAAACTTAATATTCCTAACAGGCTTAATAATTGGTTGCTCTAGAGGCTGCTCGTCCTCATCCATGACCAGAGTTTCAACATCTTCTCCATAAACCTCTTCTGCTGTGGGATAGTACTTCTTGTCCTCAGCAAGAACAACCTGATTATCCATATCAACATCAGTGGAGGTGGTAATCCAGCCATTGGTGGCACCGGGTGCATCCTCACCGTCGGATGCTACCTCATCCTCGGTGGGCCTGTCTGGAAGCTCTTCATCTTCGTCCTCTCTGTCACTTTCTTGGTCGGACTCAATTTCTGGTCCGATATAGTTTCCGAACTCATCATACAAGCTGTCATCCATCTTCCGCTTTCAAAGAGGCGAGGCAGCCCCAAGCAATCAATGCACTAACAAATCTACGAAATTGAGTTATGCAAAAATAATTGGAAGAGTAGACGTAATGAGCTTAGTAAGAGTGTGAAGTGAGAGCAGGGCTTGCCGGAGCTTCAACGTCGTCGAAGCCGTGAGAGGGTTTTAGGGTAAGAAATTAGACTTTTAGAACCAAAGAAGAGGGAAGAAGTTCGAGTGGCAGTCCTGTTGAACCGCCATTGCACTGCGTCTGAATTAGGGCCCAAATTTATGGGCTTCAGGTCATGAAGGAACAATTTTGGGCCCATTTGCCCTGGTTGCATTTATTTTTTACTCTTACTAGGCCCAACAAAATAGCAAAAAACTTACAGTCTGTTTGGGTCACCAGTGATGATGGACTTTAATTTTCCTTCACACAAAATATATAATTATTTGATTGATTATCGATTTATTTTATATTTATAATTATTATATACCATTTTCATTATTTTTATTCAAATTTCAAACATATGAGTATATTTTTATATTTGAAAAATTAATTTTTTATGTTTTATTTTTATTAATCACATTATATTACATTCTCTTGCAAATAAATTTGAGCTCAAGAAAAATATTGAAAGATAAAATAATTATGTGAGGAAAATATGAAGTGATGTGATTTGAAGTTTTTGTTCTGAATTTGCAATGTACTGTAAGCGTGTCCACGAACTCCTTTGTCCTTATTATGAAATTGAAGAACCAAAATTGGAGTTAACGCCCCTTAGGTGAAGGACTTTACAACTGTGATACTTTGTTTTGTTTTAAGAATTCCCTAGCTTTTTTTTTTCGGTGGGGAGGAATCCCCTACTTATTGCTTGTATTGGATGTTTTGGATAGGGAACGGTAGGGGTCCCAACTCAAATGTTGTGTAAGAATGCTTGATGTCTCGATTAGGGGTGTTCACGGGTTGAGATAGATCGGATATCATCTTGACTAGATGTTCAGCCCGGAACACCCCCTAGCCAAGGAAAATTGGCCTGTGGCTTGGTTCGGGGTGAGTCGATCTTTCACCGGGCAGGGTTTGACCCAGTATAAAAATATATAATAAAAAATAAATTAATTTAATGTTTTATTAAAAAATATAATTAGTTTTATTTAAAATATATTTTTATAGAAAATAATATTGGGTTAAACAGTAACATTTATCAAAACTATAAATACTCAACAATTATACATTATTTATTTTTATATAATATTAAGTTAAAAAATTAATTTAAAATTTGAAATAAAATTAAAGATTGAAATAATAAAATGTATCTATTATAATTATAAAATTAATTTATTACATAAAGCATATGAAGGAAAAACAGTTATATAAAATTATTTAATATATTTAACAAATAAAGAAAAAATGAGAAAATTGAAAAAATAATTTATACCGAGGCCGAACCAGTGACTTGCCCGAGACTCGGCCCAGTCCAATTCTCTTTGTGGCCCGATTCTCTTTTATTTTATGATTTTTCTTTTTCGGCTTGGTCAGAAATGATTTAACCACGCTAGGCCAATCGAACCACAAGTCACATTGAACAACCCTAATCCCAATTGTAATTAAAAAAAAATTGTGTATCTACAATTGCACTACTAACAAATTATATATAGTATTTCTATTATTACTATTACTATTTTAAATTGAAATTGTTTTTTCAACCAGAAATTTAAATTGTTGAGAGTAAGTTTTTTTCTTTTTCTTTATTTTCTCTTTTTTTTTTACCAAAAATCATACCATGTATATCAATAGTGAAAACATAGTAAGGAGGATGTATATCAGATTCCTTCCTTTCAAATCCAATATAAGACGAAATCATAACATTAGAGTGAGATGGGGATTTGAGTCCCATTACATAACACACTTCCTTCTGTCAAGATGCTTTGCAAGCTTGTCAACTGCCTCGTTTAAATATGTTGAAATCCAAAGAATGGAAGAATTGTTAAAAGGATTATAAAGCTGAACTTTGGAAAATGGAGTTAAAACCTCTCCTATGAGTAAATGATGACACCCCAAACTTCATTGCAAACTTTCTAATTCTATCAACTTTTTAATATAATTATTTAGTATTTATTATTATCAGATTAGATTCAAGCAAAATTAAACCTAAATTGAGGTAACTCTCCTAACATGATTTTTTATATTTACAAGAAGATTCAAATTTAATATTGCTTAAAGAGGATTTGTATTCAATCTCCAAGAAGAACACACAAAATTTGGATATATTAGATGCCCATCCAACAGTGGTTATTTTATTAGCCTTGTTAAGAAATTGGGCATTTGGTAAGCAGGTTAAGGCCCTCTCTTGGGCCTTGAGAGCCCAATCCATTGCACTAATTTTGGGAGATGACTTTGCCACCTGTGCATTGCTTACGATTTCACAGAACACATGGTGCCAGATGGACTTTGATTTTCACTTGTTCCACGGCAGTTTTGATGCTCCTTGGCTTCAAAATACAATGTCTTTTGTTTGGTAAAAAAAATTGATTTAAATAAAAAAGGAAACTTAACTTTTTGTGCCTGAACTTTGCATCGATTTTAGAATCAGTCCCTAAACTAATTTTTTGTGGTAATGTTCTCTAATCTATTTAACGGAGGTATAATTAGTCCATCAACTATTAGACTGTTTATAAATTCGTCCCTATAAGTGTCACATGACAAGATTGACGTAAAATGATGCTGATATAGCAAACAGAGTTGCTGATGTAGCTGACACGTTGATAAAGAATACTGACTAGGATTAAAAAGTAGCTAATTTTAATCCTTATATTTTATTATAATTTATAATTTAATCCTTAAACTTTATTATTTTTCTTATATTCATCCTCAAACTTTGCTTCCATTTAAATATTCATTATTTCACTCTTTAATCATTTGTCATCTCATCTATAAATGTGACAAATGGTAAAGAAAATACGAAAATAAATATAGTGAATTCAAATCGGTGAGTAATGAAGACAAATTATAAGAAATTTTCTTAGGAATGGAAGATCATCATTTTTTGTGTCCTTATTTCAAGCTTGAACATTCAAGTTGCAAATTTAGATTTCAAATAATATTGAGATAAGTGAAATGCAATTCCAAAATAATTAGGGACATTATGAGACATAAATAATATAGGAAGTAAGGGTGGGGGGAGATTGGGTTGGACCAGGTTTTTCATTAGCCCGTGACCTGGTCTTGTGGGGGGGGGTCGGGTTTGGTCTTATTGCCCATGGTCTAGTCTGGTCTTACCGGGCCAATGAACCAGACCGGGTCAGACTAGTCCAACTCAGGCTGGACCGGGTTTTGACCCTTTTTTAAAAAAAAATCAAAGTTGTTACTTAACCAAAAAAAATAATAAAAAACCATAAAAACATTATTTTTAAAGAAATCAATATAAATATATAAGAATACCTTTGAGAATTTATGATGTAATGAATAGAACGATTATTAATACAATTGGGTATAATAGAATGAAAAGGGGTGGAAGGAAATGAAATATGTTATTGTTTGAGAGTTTTATAAAAAAATTATTTTATTTAATTATTGTTTAAAATATATCATAAAATGAATAGAATAGGATATTTTTTTTAATATTTCCCTTATGAATTTATTTAAATGAAAAATCTAATAGTTATTAATTTGAGAAAAATCAAATTTGCTTTTAAGTTATAATCATATATACTTATTCCAATAAAAGAAAATTTAAATATTATATTATTAATTGAATTGGTGAATAAAATGTTAAGTGGTTACTTCATATAGAAAATGTAAGGGAAATTAAACTTCTCAAAAAGTAAATTATTCTAAGGCTATGCAAAGACCAGGTAGGATCGGGTTTTTAGTCAACTTGCTGCCCGGTCTCGAAGGGGGCGGGTTCTATAATCTGCGCCCAAGGACTGGTCTTGCCCGGACTAACCAGAGACCATGCAAGACCGAGTTTGGTTGTTCGGGTTGAGACTGGGCTAAGAGACTTGCCACAAAACACATGAGATATAAATCTTCAATGAAGAGAAGCATATCTGGACTAGCCAAAAATGTCTTTAGATGACAAAAAAAATCTCAATGAAAAACACAAATCTTCAAATGGAGTATAAAGCCGAGTAATCATATAAATACATATTTTTAGATCCTCAAACACATATCTTCATATGCAAAAAAAAATTCTTCAAATACAAATTTTTTTACTAGATCATTAAATACAGATATATGAAGCCCAGATCAGTAACTTTGAAGCAAATCTCTAACACAATGGAGGAAGAACAAGTGGCGATGAGAATGAGAACGAGCATGGGCACACACAGGAGATCGACAAAGCAGATCTGTAGCACAGGTACACACCTGAGAGTAACACAACCAAAATTAGATTGACAACATGAACTTGAGCATGCAGGGGAGAGAGCAGATCTGGCAACGTAGACAACAAAGGAACGCCGACAAGGAGAGCACGTAGGGGAGAGTGCAAATCTAGCAACGCAAATGACAGAGGAACGTTGGTGAGGATGGAGAGTGGCAAACTCCAAGCAAACAAATTACAAAGAAGGGAGAGTAAGAGGAGACAATGGCCACACCTACAAACTCGAAGCACAAGATGAGAGACATAGACACAACCACGTTGATGGAGGCATCAAGAGTGATGGACGAAGGAGTCACCGACAATTACCAAGGATCAAGATAAGGGATAGAGAGAGGGACAAAAAATAAGCCCAATAAATTGGGTCTGAGATTTCTTTATTGGCTTACTATTTGCTATACATAAAACTTAAAAAAACAATAAATATTTATACCCGAGTCAAACCAGGGCCAATGGTCATGCCATATAGCCTGAAACCTGGTCTGACTCGGGGTTGAAGCCCAGACCTGTATGGTCTCCTTGTTGCCAGGCTGGTTTTTTACCTAGCTCAACCCGGCCCGATTTCACCAGGTTGACGGGTCTTCAGGTTTTGTGCATAGCCTTAGATTATTCGGTCTTAATTAAAAAAAATCAAATTATAAAAAGTTGGATCTCACCTTGTGAAGTTATATTTCTTTACTAAAACTTATAAAAGTTCTACTTCCAAGTTTTTTTTTTAATATTTTTATCAAAATATTCCCAACTTCTTAATTATTTTTTAAATTGAAAATAGTATATAAAAAAATTTATATATACCCTCGGGCGGGGTAAGACCTGTCTAATGGGGTTACCCAAACCCCGGTCTTACCTAGTCAAGTGGCCCAATCTGAGTACCGGGTTGAAAAGACCAAGTTTTTTTCGGGTTGGACTTCTTCAGGTTTGACCGGGTTCGGGTTTTTCCCCCACCCCTAATACAAAGTATGAGAGATAATGCAATTAATAAGGGTAAATAGTAAAAAATATTGAAATTTTTTAATAAATTTAATGATCTAATTCATTTTCTTAATATATATAAGACAGTTGAAAAATACTTTATATTTAAGATTGAAGGAAGTATATTATTATTATAAAGCATATATAACTCAATTAGTTATATATAATATTATATTATAAAACTTATTTCCTTTTTAGTAATTATACATCTAAAGATGTTTTTTAACTCTTATAATCAAAACATGTATCAATTTGTTAAGCTTACTTTTACAAAAAGAATATCCAAACATAAAATTTTACAATAAACTTACTTTTACCCAACCTTTATTTTTACAAATTTTATTTATTTTAACTTACTTTTGTAAACTGAAAACCAAATGGGCCCTAAATAGTTAAAGAATGACTACTTAAATAGAAGTAAACTTTGAGGATGAATAAAAGAAAAATAATAAAGTTTAAGGACTAAATTACAAATTATGGTAAAATATATGAACTAAAATCAGCTACTCTTTAATCCTAGTCAGTATCCCTTACCAATGTGTCTGCCACACCAGCAACTCTGTCTGCCACGTCAACAACTCTGTTTGCCACATTAGCATCGCCTCACAACAATCTTACCATATGGCACTCATAGAGATGAATTTGCAAATTGCTTGATAGTTGAGGGACTAACTATGCCACCATTAAATAGATTGTGGAGTATTATCCAAAAAAAATTAGTTTAAAGACTAATTTCAGAGTCGAAGCAAAGTTTAGGTACCAAAAGGTTAATTTTTCCTTAAAAAAAAGAGAGAAAATTTATCTTAATGTATTTAGTTTCCAATAAAAAAGTTATTATTGCTATAAAAAATATTGAGATTTCCACTGGAAAAGTTATAATTAGCTATTAAATATATTAAGATAGATTTTCTCTCTTATTTTTTCTTTTTTTAAACCAATTTTCTTTCTATCAAATATAGGCTCCTATCGGATTAATAGCACAGAGACAAAGAAAGAAAGTTAAACTAATTAAATTTATAAAAAACTTGCATTATTTTTCAACATTAATCTTGATAAAAACAATTTTCAAAGATAATTTTCTTTATCACAAGTTAATTAAAGATAAGGCTAAATTAAAAAAAATTAATATTTTTAACTTTATATAAATATGATTTATATTTTAGACTAAAAATATTCTAAAATAAGACTTATATTTTAAATAAAAAGGGTATTAATTTTCATGGAGGTTTTTATTTTGATATCTTCCCCATCTTCCCTAGCTAGCACCCAATTAATGGACTCATGTGGCTTAATTATAAGGGCGACCACAATCCCATCAATCAATGAGCCATATCATATATATATATATATATATATATATCCTAGGACATCAATCCCAACACAAGCAACATTCAAGATTTGTTTGGTTTGAGAAATTTTGGAGAAAAGGGGAGGAGAGGAGAGGAAAAATTTTTTATTTTATTTTTTTTAAAAACCAAATAAGAGAAAATAAGTATTTTCATTTATGTCTCTTCTTCTTTTTCTTGTTTAAGGATGAGAGAAAAAGTGCTTACTTTCCTTATTTAATTTAAAAAAAATGATGAAAATTTTTTCCTCATCTTCAAAATCCCTACAACCTAACAAGCTCAAATGCAGCACCAATCCTTCATTAACCACTAGCTTCTCGTATGCAACATCCATTTTTCAAGACCCTATCACAATCATCCTTATGAGTGAGTGAAGTATAAATATGTTGTCTCCTGCGTCATTATAATGATATCTAACCTCCTTCAGACACCACTACTCTTATAAGATTAATGACTTGGATGGTTTTATAGTTCTGTTCATCAGTTTAGGGGCTGTTTGGTTTACATTTTTGTAAATCAAACTGTAATTTTCTAATTGTGAACACCCCATTTTGTCCGGTCTTTATACAGGAAAAAATAATAATAAAAATAAAAAAAGAAAAAAGGGAAATAAAAAAATGTGTAATAAAAAAAATTGATGCAAACTTTTCTAAATAATAATAATAATAAATAAAAAAAGAAAAAATAGATATAGTAATAAAATAATGTAAATTAAAGACAAAAAAAAAGGGGGATGCTCTGGGGTTTAAAATACCAGGCTTGAAACACAGCCCATCATTTCAAGCCCACAAAATCAACTGAAACCTTAAAAAAAAAACGTGTTTTGGGCTGAAATGCTGGATCAGCATTTCAGCCCAAGATATCACGAGCCCAATTGAGGGCTCGTGGACTTGGACCAAAGGGCATAGCCCTAAATAATGGAGGGTGATTGGCACCTAAAGAAAACGAAGCAGAGGGAGCCGCGGGACTGAGAGAAAAAACGGAGTGAAAGGAAGGGCAAACGCAGAGAGCTAGGGCCAGAAGCTGTCTGAGCAGGAACAGAGGGAGCCGCGTGGGTGAAGAGAAAAGGAGAGGGAGAGAACTAAACATGAGGAAAAGAAAGCCTGCGCAAGAAGCAAAGAAAGGACAGAAAAGAACTGAGGGAGCCGCAGATACAGAGAAATAGAGGAGGCGTGCACGAAAAGAAAACGGAGAAAAAAAGCGGAACAATGGAGAGACAGGTGGAGGCTGGGCACTATGGAGATAAAATAGAGGGAGCCGTGTTTGAGCAGGAACAGAGGGAGCCGCGGGGCGAAGAAGAGAACAGAGGAAGAGGAGAGGCAGACTGAAGAAAAGAGGTAGGGGACAAAGGTGAGGAAGGAGAGGCAGAACCGTGTGACAAACTGAAGGAGGCGGGGGAGCGAGCCACTAAAGGGACGGGCGAGAGACGAGCAGAGCTCGTGAGCTAAAAAGTAGAAGGAGCTGCGTGCGTGAAACTGAGGGAGCACTGGGAAGCAACCGAAGGGAGGAGACAAGGAGGAATCCTGAGAAACCTCATAAAGTAAACCCTAGGAAGCATTACACAGAAAAACTCAGAATTTGGCGCTGCAAGAGGAGACGAGGTCTGTGCCTGAGATCTTGCCTGAAAACGAGATTGAAGAAGGAGGAAGGAATTATGGAAGTTCGGACGGAGAGGGGAGCTGCCAAGTGCAAGGTCTCAAGGTTCATCAGTTGATAATTTGGTGTTGAAACTCTAATTCTGAGCTTCGGCTTCCCTGTGTTTTATTCTTGTCTTCTTGTTTTTTACCTTTCCCCTGCTTCTTCATTGTCGGCTCACCTCAATTCTTTTTACATAGCCTGGTCATATAATAGAGTTGCATTTGTTGCTTGGGTACTCGTTTCTGGTATGAGATTGTCATTAAACTACATCTGGAGTGTTATGTAGTTGATCTTTGTTCTCTTAATTTGAGTATAAGAGGTATTTGGAAGAATTTGTATAATACTCACATCATGGGGGAAAGTCGTTTTGTTTTCTAAGGTTTTCGTAAGCATAAGAGATAGGGGGAAAGTCTGTTGGTATTTTGGTTTATTACAAGTCATAGGAGCATTTCAATCTATTTAGAGCAGAAGATTCAGGCCTGGAAAAATAGTTCAAAATATTCGTTTTGAATTGCTTTGCATTTTTGTTTGATAGCCTCCCATTGTTCCCCTCCTTTTGTGCTTTTTAGACATGGCTGCCTATCCAATATTGGATTGGTATTTGTATGCTTTGGAATGAGTCTATGTGTTGAATATGGATCGATAGGATACTTTGAATGGCACTTGCTTATCCAAAGGAGACGGTGATTGCAGCCTTGTTGATAATTTTTGAGTAGATCAAATATTAGGTAGGTGTTGGTTTTATCATTCAGTTTCAATTTTTATTTATTATTTTTGTGTTTATAAAATTACTAAAGAACAAACCGTGATGAATTTTTGTGGCATCCTATCTTGTCGGAACTAATAATTTACGAAGCAGAAAGGTTTGTGTCAACACGTTAGGAAAAGAGGCTTTAAAGATTCTATAGGAAACCTTTACAGTTTTAAAAAAATAATAATAAAAATGATGTAATAATAATAAATAAGCAAAGAAAAGGGAAAAAATCTAATTATATAATTATGCCACGTGAGGCTTTTGAACGCAGGCATCTCATTTAATCATGTGTCGCGGGAGTCTGCGAGTCTATGTAGACATATGATTTAGTCTAGTGAGTTGTATTCGTTAATAGAAATAAATAACTTTTTGTTGTATAATTTTACGATAAAATATATATCTTGAAATATTTTAAATAAATGGTATTTATTGATTTTTTTAAAGATAATAATAATAGAAATAATTGTCTTAGTAACCATGCCACGTGAGGTTTCCAGAATCCACGCAGATATTTTGGTTAACCATGTTGTCATGTAAGATTGTGAATCCATGCAGACATACCGGTTGAACTTTCTTTTAATAATAATATAACAAGTTTTCAAATTTTATTACAAAGAATAATAGTATTTTCAAAATTTTTGCTTTCACTTGTATAATAAAACCTTTGTACCGCGAGGTTTAGAACTTCTGCAGGTAATTAAAGAATCGATCTATCGGATACGACTGCGAGTTTGCAATAGGTGGACCGTGAATCGGTTTTCATTTTCTTTTAAAAGAAAAATCTCCAAAAGTACAAAAATATATCAGTTTAAAAAAAATCAAAAAATAAAAAATATATACATTTTCAAACAAAATAGAATAAGAGTAAGTAAACGGAATTAAATTATCTTTTGCAAATTAAAACACACCAACTTAATCTCAGAAAATCATTTTGATTGCAAAAAGGTAAATTATTTTCAATCAACTTTCTCTTATTACAAAATTACACACAAAAAAATTAAAATTAAAAAATGTCCACTAACAAACACACATTTCTATCCTAAACTACGTGGACTTTGATCCGCATCACAAGGTACATAGGTCCCAGACTCTGATCCTGGGTCAAGTCCGCCCTTGTAAATAAATAAATATTTTTCAATTTATTTTTTTTCAATTCCTTTTCCTCATCTTTTCTTAAATTTCCTTAATTTTTAATTTAATTTATTCTCTTTATTTCGTTTTCTAAATTTCTCAAATTTTCTTAAATTTTTCTCTACCCTTATTCTTGCATGTGAATGATAAAAAGAAAACCAAAATACTTTTAAGGCCATATGAATTTACACAATCAACGTAAGCTAACCGTTCCTAGAAATGAGTGTCGTAGAGTGCCTAACACCTTCCTTATGCATAATCAACTCCCAAATCCAACTTTGATTATGCAAACCATCATTTTCCTTCCCAATTCGGTTTCCCAAGATTTTCCCTCAAAATTTTGATGACGACTCCTCACAAGTCGATTTTTGCTCAAAAACTCGATTTGTTCTCTTTTTTTTTTCTTTTATCGCATTTTTCCGAGTGCGACACTAATTATCATTTTTTTATCCAGATAAGTTTGTAGTAAACTTCTCTACTTTTATCTAAACTTCATTTTTATAAACTGTGATTATCCTAACAAACTTTTTATAAAAAAATAATCGAAATGGGCACTTAGTAGTTTTCCCACCAAGGTTAAAGTCCCAAACCTATAGCAAATATGCTACAAAACACTCACATGTTACCCGAATCATCTCTCATAATAGGAGAAATGCTCCCCTTATTATTTAATATAATGGACAATTGAAAGAATCTCTATGTTTTAAAATATAAGAAACGTAGGAATTTATCTGATGTATTTAATAATTTTTTTTAAATATGTCCATAATTAAGATAATATTTTTTCAATACAATTTATACATATTAATTACATAATATAAAGGTGATTAATATAAAAAAAAAAGGATATTTTTAAAAATTATTTTATATTTCATATAAATTTATTAATTTCCTTAATTTGTATTATTTTATCTTTTATCCTAAATATTAAGAAACATAGAGAATATTATATGGTTTATCTTTCACGACAGGAGAGTTTTCTCTCTCGTGATGGGAGAGTTTTATCAAAATTTATTGTTGATTACCCTAAAATTAGTGAACGTATTTTCTCGTGTGTTTTAAATGAACGAGTCTTAATTTCCTTTTCTTCTTTAAAAAAATACGATCATATTTCAGTCATTTTTCTCATGCATGGCCATAAATTTTGCGGCCATAAATTAAAAATGACCTAAAAACTCTTGTATCAATTATGTTCTCATGGTCACTGCATATATACGGGGATGAACAATACAGAGAAGAGATCAAGATTAATATATATATATATATATGTAAGCATCATCAAAGAAACCACACTAGGAAAACATGGCACTGTTGATATTTTTATTTACTTTAATTTAATATACGCACACCACCATAATTGTTATCCATGTAACAGAGTTACAGACAAGCGCTGGAAATTAAACACACCCATAAAAGAAAGAAAAGAAAACCTTCACTGCCCACAAAAACATAGAGCTAGGGTTTTGCCACAGTGAACGGTTCCATAATTATTAATACATCATACTGCATCATGCGGATGGGCATGCATATAAAATAATCAGCCGTGGTGGTGTCCGTGGGGGTGGGGGTGGTGGTGTGGGCCTGGACCAGGTGCTCCGGGTCCAGGAGGAGCCGCGCCAGGGGGGCCCGGTGGAGGTTGTTGGGGGCCAGGCGGAGGAGGAGGGCCGGGCTGTGGAGGTCCTGGAGGCCCCGGAGGGTGGTGGTGAGGGCCTGGACCGCCTGGTGGTGGAGGGTTGTGCATCTTGCTAGCTAGCTGCTATAACCTTCTTCTTCTGCTTCTTCCTTCTTGTTGCTCAAATTGAAGATATATATAGATAGAAGTGAAGCTACTGTCCATTTATATGTACAGAAAACATGTGCACTGTTGTTTTCTGGGACGGAAAATTAAGGAACATTATCTTCAACCAACTACTAGTCAATGCCCATGGTTTCCTTTTGGTAGTTGGGTAACTAAAATTCTCGGATGTCTCTAGACCATAGAAAACCCAAAAACAAAAAAAACTAACAAGAAATAAAAATCTAACTTTACTTAGTGATGAAGACTGATTAATTAATAAAGTCAGTAGATGGTCGGGAAGAAGAGTGTAAAGACATCTGGTGAGGTTACGTACATAAAATCAAATAAAAAAAATATTTTTTTAAACATACAAATATCTTTGTGCTTTTGAATAAAAATAATAAACAAAAAAATTATTATCAATATAATAGAAAACTAGAGCTGCGCGCTTACCCAGTACAGACGTTTTTTCTTCCAATTTGAGTAAGAGTAATAGTTTTCTTTTCTTTAGACAATTGGATTTTGGTACTAACAAATTAAAATACTTAGTTTTTGATAATAGGTGTTCTTGACCAGACCTCACTAATAATTTCTATAATCTAGCCACTTTAAGTATCATTGGAAATGCATCACCTGCTCAAATAGCTAGCCACTTTAATAATTTCTGTAATAATTTCCTCTTCCATCCAGACCTCAATATTATGCAATAATGACTCAAGAGAGAAAGAAAAACCCACAAATATATATTAGGAATCCCAAACATATTTTCCTTTGATTTTATTAGGGAAAAATATCCAAGATATTATGTTGCTACATGTTATAATTAAACAGCTCATTGCCGTGCATCGTATTCTTTTCGGCTGGGAGGATATGTCATTTTATTTTGTTACAATCCCTTGGTTTATCCCAAAATTATTCCATCTGATTCTTAATATAAGATCCTTTTAACTGAATCACGCGAATTAATAATTAAAATTAAAACTAATTAACTATCTCGATTTCTCCAAAAATCTCAATATTTTTTCAAAAATACCTTATTTAATCTCTTTCTCTTTCTCTTTGAATACATTAAATAGGGGTATTTTTTTGGAAATATATAATAAATACTATCTCGTATATTGTAAAGGATCTTATATTTAGGATCAGGATAAAAAATCTTATATATAGGACCGGAGGGAGTACTTTATAATTGATTCAAATTCGAATATTATCAGGTCTAAATGGGTAATTTTTGTAACGTGATTTTTTTTATTCACAAGACTTTGGACTTGAAACTTTGCTTAATTAAAACATATTGAGTTTCTTACCACTTAACTCAACCACTATTCATTATCCCAAAATTACTTTTCTTCAAATGTTTAATTGTAGGTTTTCATTCATCAACAACTAAGATAAAATACTCATATGGACATTATTTACTTAATTACCTACGTATATAATTGGGTTCATCAGTTCCATTTTGGGTCCAAGCAGCCCAAGTCAACCAAGGAGTTAATATATCTTGTTTCAAAAGATCTGCCTCTTGGAAGCTGAAGTCCTTTATATTTGGTTTCCGAGAAGAGAATAATGCCACCTACAGTGCAGATTTATGGAGAATAGGCACCAAAGTACCTTTGAAATTCCTCACACACACTGTCTGGTCTCTTGGTGTAGAGATATTAATTATAATATAATTTATAAGTTCCTGAAAAAAAGCGATTTCAAGCAACAAATCACATGATGAATATAGGGGAGGATTGAATTTTAGATACTCAAGAAATTAAAAAAGGATTCACAACAGGTAGAGAAAGAGAGATAAGTACAATATTAGCTTAATATATAAATGGCGAAAGATATATGAATGAGATAGCAAAAGAGCAATTATCATAGTAGATCCACATCTACATAACTGAGCCAATTAAGATGAGTCAATTACCTTTGTGTCATGTTGCTGACATCAATGATAAGAATCCCAGGCATGCCAACATGAACTGGATCAAATTTTGTTCCCACAGAAACATATATTAGCAATAAAATTGAAAGAGTAGCCATAAAGAAGAATATTCCCTTCCACAAACTTCTTGTTCAAGACTTCTGGTCTCTGGCAATCTGTGAATTCAATAATCCCAAGTGAAAAGTTTCAATAATCCTAGGGAATGTGAAAGTATATTACTCCCTCTGGTCCTTAATATAAAACCATTTTAACCAAATCACGTGGATTAAGAATTAAAATTAAAACTAATTAACTATCTCGATTTCTCTGAAAATCCCAATATTTTTTCAAAACTATCCTTATTTAATCTCTCTCTCTTTCTCTTTGGATACATTAAATAGTGGCATTTTTCTGGAAATATATAATAAATAATACCTCATATATTGTAAAGGGTCTTATATTTAGGACAAAAATAAAAGATCCTATATATAGGACTGGAAGTAGTAACAATTTTTTTTTTGATAGTTCATTTAAAATTCTTTTCACCAACACACCAAAGAATTAATTAATGTACAAAAAAAGGGGGGAAAATTTTTTGTTTTTGATAGCACTGTACAGCTTGTTCCACAGCGCTTTACACCGTCCACAATGCTAACACACACAACAAACAATACCTAATTAAATGAAGCACTGTACATGCATATATGTCGTTGTCTAAAGTCTGAACTGTTTTTAATTATTAGAGTGAAGATATAAAGGGATCCATATTGTGTAATGATAGTGGCCACAATGGACAAATGAAGAACAGTTGAGAAAGCGCACAAAGAAAACGAAGACATAGTATATATATTTACGAAGTGAATGTACGTACAACCCATTTTTGTGAATGTTGATGTGCCATGTTTTTATCATATTTAAAGTACAATTTGTAGATAGAGTTAAACCGACAATGTGAACTTTTATTATCGTACATTGATACTAGACATGTCGGTTAGTTTTAATACTATTACTACTCTCATATCCCTTGATTAAATCAATTTATTTATTTTTTTTATTCCTATATGGTTGATTAGTTTGTTCACTATTTTAATAAGAGAATATTATTCTCGTCTCTGTGAGATTCTTTTACCTCATTCTCTTTTTAATTACTTAATTCTATTGATTTAACTTACATGAAGTTGATTTAGTTGGGTGGTCGACGTAACTAATTTCTTTTTAGCTTTGTATTAAAAAATCATATACTATTTGTTATGCACTATAGACCAACTCATAGCATGACTTTTTTATGGTATATATATAATAAAACGATGTTAAAAGCAACCAAAACTTTAAAACAAATCCATCTGATTTTTTTTAAATTTTTGAAAATGAAAAATCAGAGGAAAACAATATATATATATATATATATATATTAGAGGCCTTGTCAATGATCGTAGAAACCCACCTAGGAATTTTTAAAGCCGCGCTATATATGAGCTGTTATGGATTTGTAATTTTGTTTCCTTGATTCTCCAAGCTGTTTCTCGCTGTTATTGTTCACATCCTTCTTTCTTTGTTTTATTTTGTTGATAGGACAATAGAGAGGTGAGCCAAACCAAATTTCAGTATGACTAAGTTTGTTGATTTTAAACAACATACTATTATTTGAGTTTTAAGCAAATTAAAAATCACTATCCAGTTATTCTTATTTGTCAAATTATATTTTGAGTCTATACTTCGCACGAAATTTAAAGTATGACAATTATTTATGAAATTTATAGTGATTATATATATATATATATATCTATCAAATAAGTCAATCACAAACTACATATATATATATATATATGACTTATTGCAGAGCGGTTTTTACTTGGTTTCCTAGTTTCTAGTGGGGCAGTGTTTACAAATAATATGATAAATATGATCTATATTTCTATTCACACGTAATTTTTTGGCCAGATCAGATGTACTCGTAGTAACGCAGCAAAATGTCAAATTCTTCATCTATTTCTCCTTTTTTTTTATCTGTTTCTCTTATTTAACCCAAGCAAAGTATGTTACGTTTTCTCTTGTCTTTTTGCTACGTAAGAAATGTTTTGGAATATTTAAAAGAAGCGTCTAAAAAATTTCGACACTAAAAATCGAATCAGGGGAAGTCTCCAATGTTACAAATGCTACTAATATGTCATTTTGTTGAACATATATTTTCTATTAAATTATTGTTCTAATTCTTGAAAGAAATACACTATCAATTGAGTGCTTAAAAACAATTTTAAAACATGTTTTTTTTTTATAAATACGTCATTGGGTGATTTTATGAATTTTTTTAGCCTTATATCAACGTAGTTGTTTATATAATTCATTTTTTTACAATGTATTATTTCAAGCATCGAAATGTGTCGCCACCAAATATGTCATTTTTAATTGTCAGATGTATAATGCTTTCCAGCCAAATTTTGCCGTTAAAATTTCACTGAGGAGAAAAAGTTGATTAAGCGTGTCGTGAACAATTGTGGTGATGTAAGATTAATTAAAAAAACTCAAAGCAAATCAAATCCATACGTTTTTCAAGTTGATTTGATAGTAATTATTTTTTAACTAATAAATTAACAGCATAAATATCTTTGAAATAATGACATAATACTTTAGTTGAAAGGATCCTATTATCCTCTGCATTCTCACGTACACGCAACTATAACATTTGTTGAATGAATTCTCGAGATTAAACAAATTACTAATAGCTTACCATTATCATTATTTGATTTTTTAAGTGACACTTTACTTTTTCTTGTATATAAACATTTTTCAATATTATTGTTCTATTTAAAAAATGCTTCCATTTTCTACATTTTGTAGACATTTATTTTCTAAATTTTAGGCAATTAAAGATTGTAAAAATAAAATGTCTCCCAAAAATTATTGGCAGAAATTATAATTAATACATTCTAAAATTATTATTTATACTTTTTTAAAATTATAATTTATATTCTTGTCAACATATTTCCAACAATAAGAATTAAGAAACCAATATATATAAAATAATCATCAATGTTAATACATACAAATACAATCAAATCTATAAAAAACTATATTTTTTATTTGTCATAACATGGAGTTAACCTCAGATTTTATATAATGCACATAATTCATTTTTAGTTTATTAAGGTATTAAAAATTGAATTGATCATTTAATCGATTGAGGCACACATTCAAGGTTCAAAATTCAATGGTTTAATCGGGTTAAACCATAATCAAACCGGTATAAATAAAATCAATATATTTTTAATTTTATATATTATATATTATATAAAAAAGTAAAAAAATTATTATTAATAAGTTTTATAACTTAATATTAAAATTTAAATAAATTATTATTCATTCATAATCATTTTTTAAATATAAAATAGTTAACTAATTATCTATTATTATATTATTTATTAAGTAAATTTATTATTATTAATAATTTTGTAACATAATAATGCTCATATAAAATTATAATAATAATAAAAGATAAATTTATATATAAAATAATATTATTTAGTACTAAAAATAACATTATTTTATTTTTAAATTAAAATTAAAAATTTAAAAAAAATCCACTGATTCATAATCAGTTTTATCAGTTTTCAACTAATTCTAAATTTAGGCAGTTCTTTCCCTTATTTGAATTAAATCAAGCACTGGTTTCCGATCCAACTGGTTGAACCGATGGGTCTGATCTAGTTTTTTATACAAAAAAATTTATATTATAAATTTATAAAATAAAAATAGTAACTATAAGAAATATGTGCAGGCGAAAAAAAAATATAAGAAATATGTAAATTATTTCTGTGTTTTGAATTGGAATCTTCCAATTTCATAAATTGACAAAATATAATGTATTATCATAAAAAATAAAAAAAGGATATCAGTGCATAAAGTCAGTCTTTTATATTTTTTTCGATGTGGTAGATAATTTAATTCATTATATTTCTAGACGAATTTAAATTTTAAAATGCTGATTTATCAATATAAATTTTGGATTTGAATTTGTAGGTATGATTTTTTTTATTTTATTTTCTCAAAAGAAAAAGCTAATTTGATTTGAAAGATACAAAACGAAAATGGCTTACTCTCATGTTTCTTGCCCCAAATGTAAGAAAGTAGGGAAATAATTGTGAGTGAAGGAAAGCTCGTTGCAGGTCAGCTTCCATCATCATCATCATCACCACCACCACGAGAATCGACTTTTCTGGGCCTCTTCTCTGTTCCTTCTCCGTCTCTTAGCCTTCACCTTCCGTCGCCTTTCTCTTTCTTTCTTCCTAGGATGGGTTCGACCAATAGTAGACTGCGGTCTCGCCCTTCCACCCCCCGAGTCAATGGCACTAACCGCTTCAGATTATCCTTCCTTCTCTGCGGTGGCTCCACCTCCCGTTCCACTTATGAGGTACTCATCATGGCTGTTTCAATCCTCACGATCGCTATTCCGTAATATCCATTTCATTTATGCATTTTTTTATGCACTGATGTTCGTCTGCAATTGGATATACACGAGCTCCGGCAGATTCGAGTTTGATCAGTCCGATCCATTTGTCAATCATCTGAACGGGGGAACGTATTTGGCTTTTGAATCTAGCATATTTTTCGGTGTATGAAAAAGAGAATTGAGATGCAAGTTTTCTTTTGCAAATGGAGAATTAATTATCGATGACGCAACTTTCTGATTGTCTTAACCTTTTTTCTGATATACTTATTGGTAGAAGATATTTCCGTTTTTTTTGGTTTTCTTTTTCCTTTTTTTGAAAGAAAGAATGATTGTGTATTGTTGTTCGTTCATGAATTTGTTCATTGCGTCTTGGTTGTATTCCTTATCACGGTTGTTTGAGACGACAATGGAGTATTAAGAATCTGTTAGTTTGGCAGTTGGTTGGCTTAACGCATATAATCGTTCTGCTGATGATATAGTCATACTTTGTCATGATAAAGGGGGGAAAAAGTGGAACAGGTAGATTTTCTCAATGATTTTCTGTTATATTATGATATGTTTCAATTTGTATTCTCCAGTTTCTGTGTGGAAACGGTGTCTAATCAGATACAGCTTGTAGTATTGTAAAGAGTCAAAATTTCGAATATTACTTTCAAGTTAATGAATCCAACTTTTGCTCCACATATATACAAGTGGTGATATTCCTTTAACTTTGCCATAGATTTAAAGAACTGTCTCATGGGCAGGTTGGTTGCCACCTCATTATGCATCAATGTTGGTACGTTTGTAGAATGATGGTTGTTTCCAGCCATTCTTTCCAGTAAAACAAAAATTTAGATTATGGCTTAAAATTTAGTCCATGAACCTTATTTTTTGGTCTTAGACATGCAATAATTTGACAATGGCCTTTTGAGATGCTTGAGGAGAGTGCCTGATAAAATAAGTGACATGCTTATATTGTGTTTTTAGATGGAAGAACAACCAACTGAACTTCGGGGAGATTCTGCGACAGAATTTAAGGATGAAAATCAGAAGGTTGTTGAGGAGTCATCTTTATCATGTACAGAAGCTAGAATTGGTTGCAGCCCCCATACTGAAACTTCAAGCTCATCTGATACCAGAACTGAGTTGAGTGAGATTACTACTGTTCATGATTCCTCCAAAAGTGTTTCAACTGGTAATCAGCTGAAGTGCTTGTCTGAAAGTAAGGAGCTAGTTCCTCCTCATCAGGTAAGTGCTGATCATAGTAATGATGAGTCTTATAGGGATAGTAGCAACACAGCTAGTACTTCATTTGTAGAACAGCAGTCTTCAGATCCAGTCTCTGTAAATGTTTCTGCTAACAAAGATTCAGTCAATAATATTGATGGTTCAGTGGATGGTGGTGTTTCTCAAATATCTCGTGACTCAATGTATCTGAGGAGCTCAACCCCTCAGGATCAAGGAGATTCCATTGCTGATGATATTTCGATTGAGAATCACATTCATTCAGTTGTTCCTATCCACAATTCTGAATTGGATCATGTTGCTCAAGCTTCCAATTTATCAGCAACTTCTGACTTGCTTGAACATGAAACCCGTCAGGAGACATTACCTTCAGGTTTAGGTTTTCTTGTGTCCAATAGGGAAAGAGGACAGGGAAATGACAGCATGTTTCATGTTGACGTTGTCGCAATATCTTCCAACATTTTGTCTGGTAGCAATACTAATGTCAGTGATCGTGATGCCAGAAGGGATAGTAGAAGACTGTTTTGGGATGCTTTTTCAAGACGTAGTTCTAGAAGATTTGGTGATTCTCGGACCATTGTCTTCTCTGCTGGTGATGCTATTGATCCAAGTTCTCAAGATGAATGGCTTCTTGATTTGAGTAATAATTCATCAAGTGATGGGGTTGGAGATGATTCTGGATACTTGGGCAGTAGAATTCACAGATTGAACGAACGAATGTGGCACTCAAGATCTGAGGTGATTATCAATATTTTGAGTATAGAATTCCTTATTACATCTGATGGCTGTATTTCTGTTATTTGACTCTTTGATAGATCTGGGAAAGACTTCGTGGTGGCCTTGATGAGATTGGTCGGCTGAATCCTTCTTGTCCATTAGGACTTCACCCCGATGGCATGTGTTCATGCGACTCTTTCCAGATGGCTGAGGAATCTAGCACTCGTGCAAGTATATCAAGAATAGCTATGCTTGCTGAAGCTCTATTTGAGGTCTATCCTTCTTTCAACTACAATGCTTTTTGTCTATGTTGGATTTTCCTTCATTTTAGCTTTTCACCCCTTTTCCATGCTTTTCATGCACAAAAGTTGTGCTCTTATGTATTGATTTTTGTGCTTTACATTTTCTGCAATTAAGCTTTAATTTAATTTGTAAGATCAATTCCTTATGTTGATCGAGATACAATTGACAGGGTGATTGTGATTACTGGATGAGCCTATTTTGGATAGGATGCTCAAATATTTTCTCTATTCTCCATTCTGTCTAAAGAGTCATGTCTCCTGATAGTTTAGGTTATCTACTTGACGTATTTTGCAGGCCTTTATTTATGTTATCTTTGGCTTCTTGAAACATGTATTTCTTAGTTTTTTTTTTTTTCAATACAATAGGGAAGCAGGAAATTTTTTTTCTGGACAGGGGATATTCGCTTCTTGGTTTATTAAAAATTGGTAATATATTTGATAATGTTTTTCTATGGTAGGTCTGCAACTGTTTAGTAGTGCTAGGACTTCATGTCAAGTAAAGGACCTTACATATTGGGAATTAGTTTGTTTGTACTCTCATGTAATCTCATGCTTTCATATGAGAAATTTTATTGGGGTTCATAGAGCGCTATTGATTTAGTCTTAGGTCAAGTTTGGTTTGTGGTAATCCACTGTAATGGAAAAGGAAATGGAAATGGGAAAGGATTCCAGCAATGTTATTTTTTTCATTTGGTGAACAGCAATGTGATGTTTGGTATAGAGGAATTGCTTTCCATATCTCATTCCGTAGGGAAACCAGCTCCCATAATTCTTTCCATTGATACATTTGAGAGAATGTTACTGTACACTATTAAAACCACCATGAAATTCCAAAGCTACCTGGGCTCCCTCCTTTCACAAGCTACCTTCTGCTGATCCAGCACCAGCAGAGAAAACGGAGAAGATGGAGAAACCTTCTCCTGATACAGTGAAGTTCATTACTTAACCTGCCTAGCTATTTTCTGCTCCAACATCATTTCTTCTCTTTCTACTGCTCTTTCTTGCTGCTTCTTTCCCTCACACTTTCTCTTTCTCACTCTCTCCCTCTTGCACTCTACCTCCCTCTCTTGCAGTTTTTGTTTTACTGCCTCTTTTCTTTCACCTTCCAAATATGTGGCCATGGCTTGTACACATCGTTGTCAAAGGAGGAAATAGATTCTCTCACAAGAGTCGAGCTGAGCTTCAAAGTTGGAACACCAGTTTAGTGGAAGAATTATATCCGGCTTTCTTTGCTTAGTCAAATTGCATTAGGTGGGATATGAAAATGGGTAACACATGGCTTGATGCATGGAAGGAGTGGACCACTGATGTGTTGTAGAGATGCTGCCCCACCTCCCTTTATAATTTTAGTATGAAGGGTATTCAAGTTTTTTTGTTATTTATTTATCTTCATTTCCCTTTTATCTCTATATTTCCAAATATTTATCTTTTTTCCTTTCCTATGCATACCAAACATGCTTCTCTTATGTCTATTCTTATTCCATTCATTCTTCCATTTCACTTTCCATGCCTTCAGAAATCAGTCGAGAAGGTAACCTTATTGTTTTACTACCTTCAAGTGTCGAGGTCTGGATGGGGCATACACTTGTCTCTAAGATGTAAATTAAGAAAGAATAGAGGGAACACTCCATTAAAATAAGCTTCTACTTATAAACTTTTTTTTTTCATATTTCAAAATTATAATATTCTTGAGTCCATTTTATCACGAACACTTAAAGGGATTTGCCTTTATAAAACAGTGTTCATAGTCTGACATTTTGCTGCCCTTTTGTTTATGAGCAACGTTATCCCATCTTTACGTTCTATCTAATGTGAAATCTATCTGTGGTTCTTTGACTTCTTCAGGTGATCTTTGATGCAAAAAAGTACCTTAAAGGGAAATCTTTGATACCCATAACTGCAGCCTGCTTGGATCATGGTTGGAATGTGTTATTGTGCTTGGTGCATCCGTATTATGCATATGATACTATGATATTTTGTTAATTGATCTTACTGATTAGTCTCATTTATTTGACCTAAAACGAATAACTTTTCCATACTTTGCTAATGGACTGTGGAAGTCTGACGTGGGCCACCAATTATTCTCTGTAGGTTTTGGATGAAATCCATCGCCAACCTGTGTCACTTGCCCTCTCCATGGTCTCTCTCCCTGCACCAGAATCGATTGTAGACTCTTTCCCTCTCAAGTGTCACAAAAAGATTGACACAGCTGATAGTGGCAATGATGCTCAACAGTAAGCCTCCTTGTTCCATTAATATTGAGCAAATATATGGCAACATGAATGAGGTCAAGCATTACCTCAGGGGATAAGTGTTTGTGATGTCTTTGGTTGTGGTAAATTGTTTGTCATGGCTCTTAGGTTCTTATGATTAAGATGATATGATCCTTTTTTTATTTATTCAGATTATGTTTGGTGGTTAACTTTTTTTCCTCCGTAACCTGTTTGCTAGATGTTACATATGCCTGGCTGAGTATGAGGAAGGAGACAAAATACGCATTCTTCCATGCAACCATGAGTACCACATGTCATGTGTTGATAAGTGGCTTAAAGAAATACATGGGTATTGTCATTTCAACCTTTCTTCTCCGGGAAAGTTCTTAGATAGATTCGGTTTACAAGAGAGGATAATGCTATACTGAGGAGTTGAGCTTTTTCACCATTGGATTCTTGAAATTCTCATTCTAAATTTAATTGTTACGATGATAATTTCAAAGTCTAGCTAATGGTTTTATTGTAACCAAGTTCAACCTTTTAAGAGGTGAAGCTCTCAGTAGCATTACCTTACAGTTATAAAACTAATTATTGAAAGTCATGTAGACATGCTAAATATTAGCGATTGCTTTAACTAACGATCTTTTTTGCAGATCAACTCTTAACGTAGAATTTCTTTTTTCCTTCATTCGTTTCCATTGTCCCAATATATATAACCTTTTTTATTTTTCTTTGGCTTTCCCTCGTTTTACAGTGTATGTCCTCTTTGCCGTGGGAATGTTTGTGGAGGGTCCAACGAGTCTTCTGCCTCTAACGCAGAAGTACCATCTCAATGATATTGTACATATATGAATGTAAATATAAGCATCTTTTTGATCCTCGTCGATGGCATGTATTAAAACAGTTGTAAGTTCATGTTATTACAAAGTGAGATAGCTTAATCTTTATACTTCAATAGCTATTTGCTGTCATGGGTGGATCAGCTTTTATATTTCTTGTTATCTTTGGCTGAAATGTGTACTCAATGGTCTTGATTTCAGGTTGCTTAACCAGTGCTGGAGGCTGGCTTAAAAAGAAAAGGAATGCTTGTCCATCATATCATCTTACCAAGGGATAATAGTGAATTTAGCTTAACAGTGATTCGTTGCAATAAAATAAAAAAAAAATAGTTTCTTCTTTTTTTTCCGAATGAAAGAAAAGGGCATGTACATTTATACATATGCAAGCCCGAATCAAATTAGTTCGATCTTTTTTTGGCGTTTTGGTAATAAAATTCTTTATGTACTGAAAGAATGATGTGGTTTTATCCTCTATACATTGTCAAATTCATACATAAAATGCAGATAATTCAAAGAGTTTAAGAACAAAAGCTTCATTTTCTCTGAACTTGCTTCTGTCTTGACTTAATTTATCAAATACATACATACGATTATAGAAAATTCTTTATGATTGAAACAGTAATTACATGCCTTCATTTTCCCCCAGCTTTCTTCACTGAGAAAAGGGGTTGATGCTGCTGCTGCGAAATGAACTACCCTGATGAACAAAAAGATTTGGGTGGAGGTTCTCTTCATCTTCAAACGATGTCCACTGCAATGAATAGCTATATTTTTCTCTTGCATTGTTGTTGCACATATTTTCCATTTCTCCTACGTTGTTTTTGGATTGTGTCTTCACACCCAACACAGCATCTCCATACCTGTCACACAAGAAACACAAAAAAAGAAAAAAAAAATGTACTCAACATACTGCATGCTTTTCCTTCTGGCAAAAAAAAAAATACTGCATTCTTGAAATTGGCAAATATCTTCCTTCAACCGTTAAGCAAATAAAATAGCAGAAGTGGCATATTAGAGAAAATACGTACGAAAGTTTCTGATTTGGATTTGTCACGCTCTGTTCTGTCTGGATACTTGACAGCTCCTTCTTAATATTATCCCCAGAAACCTGTTTTTCACACACATGAATTGATTTCAATGTCTAAAGCAAGCCCAATTAGTTAGAAATAGATAATGAACTGAGATTTTTGCTCGAGGGTCCACCATGTGATATTACTTCATTAAATAGATTGTGTCTGAATCAGTTATATTCAGTTCAGAGTATCTCATAGTAAAAGTAGACGAGAAACCAGATTAAAATGTTTTAAACAGAAATCTAGTTACCAACTTTTTAAATTATAGGACTCAAATGAAAATTAAATAGAATTTTGAAGATGAAATTATTTTGCCGTCAGTTTTTCATTGATGGATTGAAATTGAGCCAGATTAAAGAATTCAAACCTTGTCTACGAAAATATCACATGGAGAACCTTCAGAATGCAGCTTCTTGTTCATGAACTCGATCGTGCCAGATTCTTCCCCTTGCAACCATGTTAATGGCTGTGAAGAAGCCAAATAGGCTTCACTGTCAGATCTCCCATTCAGAGGCAATGGAGCTGTCTCATCATCAGAATCATTGTTCTTCCATTTCTTAAATCCATGCTTCTTAGCTGATCTGTCTGCTCTTTCCTCTGTTTCTGGAGCACTATGTGCCTCTCTCTGCTCCCTACGAAACAGAATCCTGAATGGTTTCCTCTTCGACTTGTCTCCACTTTTTTGGTTCTTTGACTCACCATTCCAGAAGGGGTTCTCCTTAGAATACCCAAATTCATTTTCTGTTGTGACAGGGTAAGAGAATTTTGATGGGGCTGAGTTCAGATGCAAGGTTGGTGAATCGAATATGCTCTCCTCTATCCTGTTCTTTCTGGGTTTGTGAGAAGAGCCAAAGCCAAAAACAGAGGCAGCTCCTTTAATCTTTGACCTGTTCCTCGAACTAGAATTCTGCTTGTTTATCAAGCGCCGTTCATCCTTCAAGTCAATAACCGACCATTCTTGTTCTGAAGAATTCTCTTTTGGGTCTTTTGACCCTCCAATAATCACATCTCTGGCGTCTATATCAGCTCCTTGAACTGATAGTCTCTCCATCAATGGCCTCTTTGAAGCATGGTACTCTTCTTGAGATATGCATTTGGCATAAAGCAGTTCCTGCATCCAAAAAAAAAAAACCAATCAAGAGAAAAACTTCCATATTAGGTACAGTAGATGATCTAATCAGCATTAGAGTGATCTTCAAAAGCCAAACTGAGCTGAGATTATTAGAGTTTCAACTCTTAACACAAGCATTTACCTGTAAGAAAAGCAGCTTATCTCTGAGTATAAGCGGATGGTCTTGTTCAGGAGGAGAAGCAATGAGGGTCTCAAGCAAGTGATTTGAAAACGTGGAAACTTCACTTTGAGCTAGAATGCCTTCTCTGTGAAGCCCCATCAAGTTCAACATCTGGTGGAAAGAGTCTTGCTGCCATTTGAGATTATCCGACTGCAGCCTCGCCAGCCGGTGATCATAGGAGGCCGGCAAACGCCGCCTCTTGAAGCCGAAAGGAAGAAGATTCTTACACAAGGAGGTGATCGAATCGTGCAGGGTGGAGTAGTACGTGGGTGTGTAGGAGTAAACCATCTTTGAAAAATCCAAACTTTGGGATTGCGGGAAGAAGAAAAAAATAATGACAATAATAATTTGAGAAATTTACGAGAAATATGGGGGGTCTGAATGTGTGTATTTGAATGACAGGGCCTTTTGTGGACCAATAGTGGGGTTGTTTTCCAGATGTTGAACCTGGGTTCGCGCTCCAAACGGTCACTTGAGGCTGAAACTAGCCGTTGTGGCTTGTGGGGGCGAAGAAATGCCCATTCTCATGGTCATCCCCAATGGCGTCGTTTCATTCCATATTTCATCCCTGTTTCCTTCCTTAGTTTATTTAATTTAATTTTTTTTATTTAAAGATACACCCCACGCTAACTTAATTTAACGTATTTAAGAGAATAAATTCTGCGAGGTACTAGCCTCAAAGTTCGATATACTTCAATAACTACTAAGTCAGTCTCATTAAGCTTAAAAAATTAATTATATAATGATGAGCTATAAAAAATAATTCAACCATCATATTCATAGATTTTTATGAGAGGAAGAGTAACTTACCCTCAGATGTTAAAGCGGCATTTTTCAGAAATAAAATAAAATAAAAAATTGCTCCAGAAAAATTGTGTGATTTGAATATTTATTAAGGAGCATCACTATATATCCTTAGTGGCAAAAAAAATCACTATATATCCTTAGAAAAAATAACAAATATGTAAACATTGTTTTCAATAAAATTTGGGACGCATTAAATAAATGGTTTCTTTTCACTTCGTCTCACTCTAAGATATGAGAAAATTTAGTGTGTGTATTGTATACATCTAATTAGAGTAACTTCGTGAATTTGTATTTGAAATAAGCTACATTATTAATGAACTTTTTTATATCTTTTATGTTATATTGGTAATGATAATTTAGGTTGGTCCAAAAGAAAGATAAAGATAATTTAGAAGTGGCTTCCACATAAAATTCACTTCTTCTTTTTTTTTTGGGGAAGAGAACCTACAAATATATACCTATCACAAAGAAACCACAAATCAATCATAAAACCACACAACAAATTTAAAATACAAATACAAATACAAATCTAGAAGAAGAATCAAATTCACACTTTGCAATTCAACATAGTTCCCTGCGCACCATGAATTATGGTAATGGCTAGAGAGAGTGGTAATATGGTAAAACTTGCTTAGACAAGTCTAGCCCCTTTAATGCCAAGTTGCATCTCCATTTGTGGCCACGAAACACTCCCTTGTACTTTCTCTATTTCTCTTTTTTTTTTCCTTCTTTCAAATTTTAAGAAAACATTAATTACAGTTTTTTTAATTATACTCTTATCTATCTTTTAAAAGTTAAATACGATATTAATTATTTTTTTTTATTTATCTATTTATTGAAGGACATGTTATAAATTTAAAAAAATTCTAACACATTAATTATATTTCTTAATTTATGTGCTAAAATTTTAAACAACAATTACTCTATGCATTTCATATTATAAGGTAATATGAGGGATTTTTCTTATTTCATAATATAAGGTAACATGTAATAATTTGTCATTTTTATCACTCATTTATTGTATTATTAGTATTGTAACTTATGGTATATTTAATGAAAAGAGTAAAATTAATAGGGGTAAAATTAAAAATTTTGGTTTATTTTAAAAATTTAAAAATATAATAAATATTTCTTAATATACATAAAACTCCTTTCATTACCCTGTAATATGAGAAACAGAGGTAGACTTAGCAAATAAGGTCGAGCTAAAAAGTTCAATTTTCCAAACAGGCCTGAAAATTCAAACTTGAACTCGTGGGATCGGCCTACGAGCCGACCTGTAGGCTTTTTTTAAAAATATTTTTATATATTTTTTAAATTTTTTCATACAATTATTTAAATTAATACAATTAATTATCATTATTCATAAAAAATTAATATAATATTTAAATTTTATAATTTATACATTATCAATTAATAAAATAATATATATTTTTTAAAATAAAAAAAAAACTAGCTAAACATGTCGGTCTGCCACTCGCCACGAGCCAAGTCCTAAAAGTTTGAAATATATTTTGACATTAAATATTAAGACTAAGCTCATTTATTTTTTTGAACTTTTCTGGCTGACTGATCACATTTCATCCATTTTGCCAATTCTAAATGGAGGTAGTGGTAAGTGAGGAAGAAACATCTTGAAAGCGACTGCAAACATTTTAGAACATCACAAACAAAACACGATAGAACTGCCCGCTGATGCAACAATATTACTGGGTACAGCAAATCGGCCATTGGCCTGAAATTCATGACCCAAATTCTTCACTTGCTAGAGTAAGCATATAAAATTAAAAATTATGGGATGTCCAAATTTTTTTTAAATAAAAAATTGAATTATTGAGTGCAAAGTCTAAAGTAAGTGCCCCTTGTTGCGTTCCAGATTTTTCCTTATTCTGATAACTTCGAATGATTTATCAATAATCTTAGCACTATATCCAAATTAAGTGTACTCCACTTCCATAAAGTTACTCGTACAAAAATAATCCCCATCACCCATTAATATAATATTTAATTTAATACTACCTTTTGGAAATTGAAGATATTATCGTTGAAAGTATGGGCATTTAGACTATTAAATCCTGAAAGAAGAAAATGATTGACTCATGAATGGCAAGAGTGACAAAATCTTCTAAACATTAAAATAACCATTTTTAATTTTAGGATATTTGCGTGATTCATTGAAATGCAAATAAAATATATAAGTCATCAAATCATAAACCCCAATATTGGTAGGTAAGTCTGGTCAAAAAAAAAAAGGGAAAGGAAAGATAAGAAGGTTGAAGTTGAATTGTGACTGATATGAAATAGGAAGCTCATAAATAAGGTTAAATTCAAATTTTTGGTTCTAGAAATAAATTAAAATAATTTAATTTTGATTTAATTCGAATTGTTCTATATATCCATCTATATGTTGTTAGAGAATTTTATGAAAAATATTTCATTTTGTGAGCTCATGTTAATTAATTTCTGTTTTCTAAAGTCAGGTTAACTAATAGTCTATCAAGATGTTAAAAACCCAAACTTATATCAACTGATTATAACTAAAACACATGATTTTATTTTATTTATTAAGTCTGGTTAGCAGCTAAAAGTGTGAGTCATCATATGTTTTATTCTTGGCAAAATAATATTTAATAAGACTAAATTCCCTCTTTAACTCTGATAAGTTTTTTCACTAAAACTTAATAGTTTTAGAGAGGATAACTTAACGAGATTCAGATTCATATAATTATAATGACTAGATCAAGTACGCATCCATATTCAATACATACACTACGCTAGATCTTTTATATTGATTTCGTAATATGACTAAATCTTACATATATAATATAAAATTTATAAAAAGTTAGATTATTTACAAGTTGTAAATATTACGACTCATCTCTGATTTTGTGCCAAACAAGAGTTTACATTTTAGTTTGATTTTAATTAAATTAATTGAAAGGGATCATATGTTTGAGAATAATTTTTAACCAAGAGAGAGAGTGAGAGTAGTTTTATTTTATATTTAATTTTTTTTCCACATCCAATTTATTTAAGTTTGAGCTCATTCGTTTTCTTTTAAGATCAATTCAAATTCTTCTTCACGTAACTTAATTTTTTTCAAATATAAAAATTATAATCTAATCTACTAATAAATAATTACAATATTTGTTTCATGAAAATTAAGTCTTTTTTTTTATCCAAATGAAAATTAAGTCTAATATGAATCAAATCAATCTAAATTAAATAGATCCAACATACAAACAAAGTTAAGCCAATAATTAGGTCAAATTGGATAGTATTTAATTTTGGATAACAATCTAAAATGGAAATGAACTTGAGTTACCGTGCCCTATATCTGTCCACACAAGAGAGGGTGTGAAAGGACAGAAAGTGATGGGTGGTGCAATAAGAATCACTTGTGTTGCTTTGCTCTGCTCCTATCTATCCTAAGAAAGCCCTCTCAACCTTTCAATGGGAGACCCACGTCTCATTTTCATCAATATCAATATAATTATTTTAAACTTTCAATAAAATAAATATCCTAAACCCACTCTAATTATTGTAAATATTAACACATCTTGAGTCCTATCAAGTGTATGTATCCGGTCTATATTTGATTATATACATAAAAGCAAAGCAGAGCAACCACTAAAACTGACTCTAAGTAATAAATGAATGGTTAAGATTTAGTGTACAGAAAAAGTACTCAACCCTTTGTTGCAGTATTGAGAGAAAAATATTATATTAAAAAATCAAATGAGATTAAAATTTTCAGGAAAGATTTGAGGGTTACTGATAGTTTCACTTAATACCCAACCTCCTAGATAGAATTTTCTTTTTTTAAATATAATTTAATAATATAATATATCACTACAACTATATCTTATAATAACTATTAAAAAAATAAATAATAAAATAAAGACCTCTAACATCACCACTATTATTTCATAAAAAAACCACAAAGTGAAATATCCAAATGAGGGAGAAAAAAAATAAATGATTAAAATTAAATTGACAACTTTTTTGGGATGATTTTGGATGTGGGGGAGTGCTTCCTTTTATATTATGATGATTGTGGGATATGCCACACACAACATCCTTTTTCTAAAGAAAAAGCATGCCACAAAAGAAAATTTTGTTTTAAGAAATGGTATACTATATATTTTTATAACAAAAAATAATACAAAAGAGCATCTTTATATTAGATTTACTATATTTATGTATGTTCATTATTTTAATTTTTTCCAATTATATTATATCAAATTAATCTGTGACTGTTGAAAACTTGAATAATTGAATTCCTGTTTTAAAGTGTGAAATGTTGGAGCCAAGCAAATCCGTCGTTTCCCTTTTGGCATCAATATATTCATACATAACAATATAATATATGAAATAAAATAAAAGTTTATCAAAAAATGAAATATAAAATAAAGTTTATACGAATCATAAATCCTGAACTATGCAACCAATATTAAATTTTACGTAACACATGAATTCTACTCCTTAATTTTTGTGTACAAAGCATCCTTTGCCCTCACTACAGAGGAAGAATAGGCATACCCTGCTCCATTGCCAAAAATAAAAAAGGTCTTACTAATGGGCATTGGTACTAGAAAAAAAGTTAAGATCACTCAATTATGAGATTTTAGGCTTGATATTGTGTGAATCGAGAAGATACTTTTAGAAAAGCTTCCTCCCATATCTAACACAATTTAATCCAAATTAATTAGAGACAAACGGCCCACTTAGAAAAACAAAGCGGCCTTGGGGAAATTTGAGGATAAGTAAACGGGCGAAGATAAAGCCTGAGTCTAAAACGGCGGCCAGAAAAACGGCGAGGATAGTGAAAAGTTTTTAATTAACACTTGGATTACAAACTCGCACTGTGAGTCTAAAGAAACAAAAGCCCAGAATTCCATCACCCTACAACACAATCCCTCAATTCCTACCATCCAAACAAACTCTCCAATTCCCAGAAGGCTTACATGTATACAAAGTGAGGAAAAGAGGGGGGAAAATCCTAGTTACAACTGATGGTGGCTCTGCAACATGGACAGTGAGCATTATTTTCCAGCCATGGTTCCAGACACCTTGAATGGAACCTGTGGGCACAAGGCAGGTGTATCAGTGTGTCTCCATTCTTGAATGCCTCCAAGCACACTGCACACTCCTCTTGTTCTGATGCCTTCCAGCTCAATTTGCTCCAACTGAATCTCCTGCTTCCATTTTTCTTTCCCCCGTATACCTCTATCTGCAACTCTGCTTCACTCCTCACCTTCTCTCTGCTCTTCTGCTTCCTGGTCAAAAAAAAAAAAAAAGAAGATTACTTGCTCATCTGGGATTCTTCTTCTCGGTTCATCAATATGGATACTGATATAACATACGAGATACTTTTGTTTCAAATGAATTTCTATGATACCATTTTGAGTACCTTCAGTACTGTTAAATTAGAACGAAATTATACTAAAATGAAAAACAGAGTTTTCTGTGAAAAAAATAAAGAACTGTGTTTCTTGTGATACCTTTTGATTTCTGTTTTCCTTTGTGTTCCTAATCTCTCATCCAATCTCTGCTTGGCTTCTCCAGCAGCACCTCCCAGCATCACATGCGGGTATGCCTGGTATGACAAGCTTCTTTGCTGTTTCCATTCAAAACCAGAAAGAAAAATTAATGCGTCTCCTTCACCTTCAACAGTAACAGTAGAGAGAGAGGGGGGGGGTGTACCAGTAAAGAGGAAGAAGAAAGAGATTCACGGTTGCTAATGTACAAACAGAAAGAAGAGCGTCTAGTGAAAATATGAGGAGCCATGGAGGTGGGTGGATCGGACGATGCTGCACTCTGATGAAACCTTCTCCTTCTTGCACACTCTACTCCAGGAAGCGTTCCGGCCATCTCAGAGATTTCTGGGAAAACAGAGTTCAGTGTACAGGGGAAAAGATGGAAAAATGATTACTTCCGTCTGAAATAAAATCAATGAATGATTAGAAAAGTAACAGGACAAAAATGGGCCCATGGTAATCGACAGAAAATTGCCAGCACCATGTTTAGCTTGGTGTGTCTCAGCTCTTTTTTTTCTCTCTGGGTGTTTGTGTCTTTTCCGGAAACATATTTTAGAGAGAAGGAAGGGAATTCAAGAAGAGAAATTGGAAGTAGGAAAGTTCGGTCTACGTCACGAGCAGACCACCCACCTAAGCTAAAACCTTGTTCATTTTTAGTTTAGATTAATATATTTATAAGTAGGTAAAAAAAACTTTTCGAGTGTTTGAGCTGTTAGACTTTTGACAGAAAAAGAGGGATGAAATATTTATAAAGAAAAGAAAACTTTCAGGTCTTCGAGCTGTTTGGGTTTTGAACAAAAGAGGGATAAAATGTTGAGCCAAGACAAGTTTGTTAAGTAGATAAGGGGGTGGCTCATATTTCTCAAATATAAAAGTTCAAATCCCATTTTCAATATGAATACTTTATTGGTAGTTTATCTTTAAATACCATTTTAACTACGAGGTTTGGCATGACTTTAGCTAGCCCCCATAGCCCCTCACCTTTTTTTATATTATATAAAACAAATATAATGCAATGTCTAAGGTTTTTTTTTTTTCGTAGAATGGAGTTGTTTAGGATAAATTAATGGAACAAATTTAGATATTAAGATAATGTGATAAAGGAGAAAGAAAAGTGAAGAAGTGAAACAGGAATGATGAATGGAACAGGTAACCGGAGAAATTAAGAAGGAAGAAGGTTGGTGCAACGTTCAAATATGGAAGGAAGGTAAAGGTTTTACTAAATGCCTCTGAAGTGATTATGTTATGGGACCTATGGCTATAAGTTTGAAATGTATTTTAGATTGTGAAAGACTTCATGAGTTGCCACGGAAGGAAGGTAAAGGTGTCTGGGAAGAAATTGACTTGCAAATAACACGTCACCTCACCATTGTCGCATTAATTTGGTGCACTCTTTTTTTCTTCTTATTATTATTTTTCATGTATTGATCCTAATATAAGATGTTATGTTCATAATATTTACACCAAAAGTTAATAATGAAAGAATTATAATTTATATTAATGATTGATAAAGTATTTTAAAATTAAAGTTTCTCTCAGATAATATAGAAATAAACTAGAAAAATACCCCTATATTGTCGCCTGTGGGGATACCAAAATAATAAAATGAATAATAATCTTACAATAAACCTAAAGAACCCATAGTCTATCTCTTAAAGATCATAAAAATAAATAACAAGACATGTTCTTAAATTAATTTTTGGGCAAAGACTAAAATAATAAATTTTAAAAAGTACCCTTGATAATTTATTATAATATTTAAAGGAATTTATAATTTTTAAGATCACTAATTATATTTTTCTATTTCTATGAAATATCATAATCTGGGGCATTTTAACATTTCATAATGGATATGTGTATTATAAATGAAGAAAATAGAGGGAAACATGCCTAATGATAAGCCTCCACATGTGTGTGAAAAATGGTGAATGGAGAATGAAACAAAACCTACTCTTCATTATTGAACGCTGTATTTTATTTTGTCGGCAGGGAAAGAGACAATTTTATCCCAATCATGTCCCAAGGTGGAATAATGGTCAATCGCTAGGTAGTGAATGAATGAATGAATGACATGACACTCCAGACAGATGGGATGGACCAATTTATTCTTTTTGGCCCACTATTCATATCATTACTTGAAGGTTACTTTCCGTTAGCAGAGAAATTTTACCTATTTCTAATTAGTTTAGGTTTTGGTCCAAAAAAAAAAATAGTTTAGGCTGACGTGGCTTGATTCACCAATACTTCACTCCAAAATTTTTATTATTTTAGATTTTTAATTTATTTTAAAATTTTAAAATTTAATTTTTCATAAATATTGTTATTTATTATTATTAATTTTTTCTCTTTCTTAGTTATAGTAAATTAATTAAATGAAGATTTTTTTGTCAATGCATATATTAATTAATGACTTCTTAATTTATGTACTATAATATTAAACAACAAATAACTTGGAATGGAAAGAGTATACGAAAGTGCATCTTTCCTTGTTTAAAAAAGGGAAGTGCGTCTTTTTTAAATTGTTGATATTTACTTGTTATTTTGACTAAAAACTTTTCTAAAAATATTTTTTACATTCATACGTTTTTTAAACTTGACATATCATGTTTAAGAAACCTTAACCCATTCAACTAAAATCAAAGCTCATAAGTAAAGAAAATGCATTTTGAATAATTAATACTATACCTTTTACAAATTATTTAGTATCTAATATATGACCAAATAACCTGAATTCAAGTCCAATTGAACCCCCATTAACATTATTAGTTTAAAAAAATTTAAGGTTGTGAACAACGTATTTTGTCCAGATAATTTTAAAAAATATATAAATATAATGATAATAATAAAAATAATAATAATAGTAAAAATATAATAATAAATAAAATAATAGAAAATGTCAAAAAAAAGGGAAAGAAAAAAATAAAAGACTAAAAAAAAAAAGAAGGGAAGCAAAACTAAAAAAAAAAAAAGAGGAGGAAAGCTCAAAAAAAAAATATATATATATATACACATTTGGGCTGCAGCACTTCAACCCAAAAACATATGTGGGCTGAAGTGCTTCAGCCCAAACGTGCCACGAGCCCATGTGTGAGGGATCGTGGAGGGATTAAGGGACCAGACTGGCCGCGGGCAGAGGGAAGGGGTCCGAGAGGCAGGAGCTGGCCGCGAGGAAAGAAGAAAGGAGAGGGGAGAGAGGGAGCAGCCGGAGAGAGAGGGAGCTGCCAGAGAGAGAGCTTGGAGGCCGAGGAGGCTGGTCCACGGGTGAGAACCGAGGAGATCTGAAACGAGAGGGAACCACGAGTGGAGCCGCGGAGCTGCGAAGAACAGAGGAAGTCAGAGAAGGGTGGCAGAGAAAAGAAAAGAAGGGAGCCACGAGATTTGAGCCCCTAAAGGCTAGGAAAATGAAACCGAGGGAGTAGCAGACACTCAAAGACCGAGAAGCAAGGGGAGCTGAAGCAAAGGCCGAAGAAGAGACAGAAACAGAGGAAGACATGCACGGTTGGAATTGCAGAGAAAGCACGCATAAAGGGAAGCAGAGGGAGCCCAAAAGCAGCCGCGAAGACAGGAAAAGCAGCCTTGAAGACAGGAAAAGCAAGGCAAAGAAGTAGAGAGGAAGACGACCCCACGATTGGGAGCTCTATAAAAGCCGAGAGGGCGATTGCAGAGGGGGGAGGAGATTTTTGGGGGAAAAGAGATCGGATAGCGTGGAAACGAGGGGGGTTTGAGAGGAAAAAAAAACAAGAGGAGGCTGGAAGAAAAATCGTGAACCCAGAAGAGACCACGAGAGATACAGAGGAAGAATTTCGGGGCTGAGCAAACCCGAGGGACCAAGAGCCGTGCACAGATCCGAGGAGTGAAAGAAAAGCAGGCGAAACATAGCATCCGAGGTAACGCAAGTTTTGAAATTAAATTCTCCCTTTTGGTTTGATTTTCTGTAATTCTGGGCATAATGGGTGCTTATTCGCGGGGTGCCATGTTAGAATGTCATTGGCTATGGGGGCTTCAAAGTGGAAGAATAGGAATTATAATGTGATGTGGTCATGTGTATACGGTGTCTGATAGAATGCCTAGATGAGATTCACAGGGGAGTCGCAGCCTTCCCTTGTTAATTTGTTAATTTGTGTCTGCTCGAAGATTTTGCATTCTGTACAAGCCTTACCTATAACAGTTATCTTGCAAGGGTGTCTGGTTTAGATGCCGTTTGCATTGTGATTTCATTCCTTAAAAGCACCTAAAATTTCATGTCTATAATGGTGTGGTTATCCGCAATACTTGAATGTGAATGGATCACGATACATGTATGTGTTTATTTTGGTTTGAATCCTCAGGAAGTTTGGACTTAGCAAATCTAATTTTCAAGTTTGGGTGTTGTTTTGAGTTAAGAGGAAAAGATTAACCGGTAATGATTGCACATATATAAATGTCCATGCTGTGGTTACTTCATAAGCTGCAATTTCATGATTACTATTGGGTGTTGTAGGCCATGGCTCTTTAGTCTTGCTGTCACAGGAAAAGTGTTTAGAATATGGCATTAGGCGTGTTAGATATCGCTTGTCTCAGGTTAATTCCAAATTCTCTTGTTGGGGGCAAGTTGATTTTCCCATTCCTTTGTGGATTTGATCATGTGCTTGAAATTTAATTATCAGTAACTGCATTCTGTGTCAATATCGTAATGTTCATATTAGTACATACACACACACACACACGTGTGAAAGACAAAAGAAAAGGGGGAGGGGTGTGCGTGTGATCGAAATATATACCAATATATGTAAAAAAAAAAAAGGAGAAAGACGAAGAAGAAAATTTTCGATTTGTTGGGATTTAGATTTTCTTTATGGGGCTTTTGTTTGCTAAAAAAAAATAATAATAATAAAAAAAAATCAAATGTCAATACTTGGGTATGTGGGGATCCAACAGAAAAGAAAGTTTTCGATAACTGGTAGGCAACTGAAAGATAATTAAAATACAAACTCTCAATTGCAAACTCTATTTTTATTTAGTCTTATTTTTTATTTATTTTTTTATTTTTTTTTACCTTTATGCTCTGAGTAGTAATACCATGAGTATTTAGGTCTCAATCAACGAGTTATGAGTGATAAATCACCATAAGTCTTAATTGATTTGTTTTAAAAATAATTATATATATAATAGTCATACTTTAAATTCTTTTTATCGTCTTTTTTTTAAAAATAAAAATGTGTTACTATGGCTTCATTTATTAATAAGACAAGAAAATAAAAATAATTTATGTAAAAAAAAACAAAAACTTATTTTTCTTGATTTTATTCCTCAAGTCTTTATTTATTTTCTTTATATACCTTTTGCCTCGAGTGGTCTCACCGAGAGCATTTAGGTGTTAATTAGTGAGCTGTGAGTGATAAAGTCGTCACTGATCCTGATTGATTCTTTTTTCTAAAAAAAATAGTATAAATAAAACAAATAAACAAATAAAAATAAATAATATATGAATATATACATAAAAGTCATATTTTTAATATTTCTTTTACCGCATTTCTTTCTATAAAACAATTAGAATCGTATGGGTTTTTATAATTTAATATAAAGATCATTTCATTTATTTTAATTTTATCTAAGCATTTTTTACCTTTTGTCACGAGTGGCATCACCGTGAGCATATAAGCGTAAATCAGCAAATTATGAGTGATCAAGTCACCATATATGCTGTTTGATTTTTATTTAAAATTTTTCTTCTGGTATTTCCTACTCCGAATGGTAACACCGTGAGCATGCAAGTGTAAATCAGTAACTTATGAGTGATAAAATCACCACATATGCTGATTATTATCTTTCAAAACATACGTAACGATCACATTTTTTAATTCCATTTTTTATAAATAAATAGGTGTTAAAAGAATTTTTATAATAAAAGAAAAAAGAAAAAAAATAATTTTTACAAAGAATTATTTATTTCCTTTCGAACTTTTTTTGTGCCTTTTGTCTCGAGTAATACTACCGGGGACACTTAGGTATCAATGGGTAAATATGAGTGATAAAGTCACCATATGAGCTAATTGGTTTTATTTTGTGAAAATAAAGTCGTTTTCAAATAATTTCTTCTTTAAATAAAAATAAAAATGTTCAAAATCGCACATAATTTTAATCATATTTTCTAAATTGAGGAAAAACACATCTTCTCTTTTAGAGGTTGATTAAACCAAAAATAAATAAATGAAAAGAGTAAATAATGGAAATTAATCTATTTTTTACAAATTAAAACACACTAACCAATTCTAAAAAATGTTTTCTTTGTGGAAAGACAAATTATTTTCTATAAACCTCTCTTTTCAAAGAATATATATAATAAAAATACCAACCCAACAACACGCATTTCTAGTCCGAACTACGTCGACTTTGATCCCTATCACAGGGTACGTAGACCCCAGACTCTAATTCTGGGTCAAGTCCACTTTTGTAAATAAATAAATATTTTTTGATTTATTTGGTTTTTTTTTCTCTTAATTTAATAAATATTTACCGATTTATTTTTCAAGTCCACTTTTGTAAATAAATAAATATTTTCTGATTTATTTGGTGTTTTTTCTCTTAATTTAATAAATATTTACCAATTTATTTTTCAAGTCCACTTTTGTAAATAAATAATATTTTCCTCTTATTTTATTTTTCTCAACTTCTCATATTTTCATTTTATTCCTTATTTTTGTTTTTATTTTTCCTCATTTTTTTTATTTATTTTTGCATGTGAATGGTAAGAGGGCAATCAAAATAATTTATAAAAGCCATAAAAATTACATGATCAACCTAAGGTAACCGTTCTTAAGAACGGGTGTTTTGGGGGTGTCTAACACCTTCCCCACTCATAATTATACTCCCGAACCCGACTCTGATTGGCAGACCATCCTTATCCTTTTGTTTTTATTGTGGTTTTCCAAAATTTTTCTCAAAATTTTGGTGGCGACTCCCTCAGAAATCGGTCCCCCGCCGTGTAGGCCGATTTCCCTCTTTTTCTTTACCTCCGCCCCATCCGCGTTGCATCTCCGGGTGTGACAAAGTTGATTTAAAAAATTACCTTTTTATAATTCTAAACTTTGGCAACAAGTTAAATATTAATAAATGAAAAAAATTTAAACATATCGAGTACTCCCTATGTTTCTAAGTTTTTTAAGATTATAGCACACATATTACAAACATATTTATGTGATGATTTTCTTTCTTTCTTTCTTTTTTTGCCACTTATGTGATGATTTTCTTTAAATTTGATAATGTTCCCATAATTTATTACAACCTAATTTCATGACA
Organism: Adenanthera pavonina; assembly: GCA_026686845.1. Classification (NCBI taxonomy): domain Eukaryota; kingdom Viridiplantae; phylum Streptophyta; class Magnoliopsida; order Fabales; family Fabaceae; genus Adenanthera; species Adenanthera pavonina. Next base: position 24,409,222 of record JAIVEN010000019.1, on the reverse strand, counting down.
AGTGTGTAAAATAACTAGTGAAAATAAGTGTATAATTAGAAAAATAACAATTAATATTGTTTTAAACTTTTAAAAGGATTTATAAATAAAATTTTTTTTTTAAAAAATGACTTATAAAAATAAATGTAAGGAACATTTCCTAAAGCAATTATAACAAAAAATAAGAATTATTTCTTAACAAATTGCTATACAAGGAATATGATTGCAATCTTAAAGCTTTCTTCTTTTTTGCCGTTTATAATTTTAATTTGATTTTTCCAAATAAATTAATTCATTTTGACCCAACTGAATCTTGTTAATTGAGTTGACTTTGGCTTCTTGGCAGAGCATTGTTTCATCCGCACGATTTATAGAAGCTGATCATACTGTAGAGAAGCCAAATCCAATTGAGTACATCCTTGTTGGCAGTGGCAGAGCAAAAGATGACCCTGGACCAATGGAGACAAATTAATTTAAAAATTAATAATTAAAAAAATAATATTATAATAATTAGGTTGGTTTATTACTAAAAAAATTGATTCTAAAAATAAATAATAAATAATGATAGGTTTTTAGCATTTAGGTTTAATGTGTTTGATATTTTGGTTCAAAATTATTGGATTTGAATTAATGATCACAAATATAAAAAGTTTTTGTATTCATATAGATTTTGATCTAAATAAAAAAAGAATTTAGGTGGTTTCAAAATATTTAAGAGAGGGAGTGCAAATTATTAAACTTACATACTACTCTAATAATTTTTGCCAAAGTGAGTGTGGCCATATGCCGACTCTCACCATAAGGTGGCTCTGCCATTGTTTGTTGGCGTCAACAACGATCTAGGTTTTTTGTTTATTTGGTAGGAACAATCTAAAGACCTGTTTAGTTTATCTTTTGACAAATTAAATCATGGCCTCTAACTATCATTTCTCCTTTTTTTTATTAAAATAGGTTTGTAGTAAATTTCTTTACTTTTATCCAAACTTCATTTTTGTAAACTATAATTATTCTAATAGACCTTTTACAAAAAGGTAATTCAAACGACCACCTAATTTTTTTATTGACTTTAATGGGTAGGCCACAGATTAAATGTGTTTTAGTGCTTATTAGCATGAAAAAAAAGGTGGGATGATGAAATGGATAGACATAGCCATGCGTTTTGGGTATAATATATGTTGAATATGACAAATTTTAAAATTATATATTATGAGTAAATAATATAAATATATGATTATATACACAACAAATTCATGAATAAAAAAATAAATAGTGAAAAAATGAGTTTGAAGAAATGATTTCAGAAAAAATATAAAGATATTTATAACAAGGTAACAAAAAAATTATAAGTTAGAAAGATGTTTTGGAACATTGTAAAGTAAAAACTAACAGTATTAGAATATATTATGCATATAGTAAACATTTGATGTATCTTATCATTGGTAACTTTGCTTTTTTAAAATATCAATGCAATATAAGAAGAAAGTAAGAAAATGAAAGAGCATGCATGTATGAGATATAACTGTCGAAAAGTATTTTAATAATTACATAAGAAATTTTGTAAAATAAGAATTTTTTTCTAACATTTGGGACAAAAATAGTGGAAATAGAAGAGAACTATAGTCAATAATTTCCTAATGTATTCATTAAAAAAAATTCTAATGTATCTCTCTTTTACCACAATACTTGCAAGGCTCAAATTCTAGTTAAGGGCCTCATTGATAAAGGCCTGGATTGTTCTTAGATGGGCCAACGTGGATTGTTAGATTGGGTGAAAATCAAGTCAAACGCCCAACTAAGTTGTGAACCTTTTATACCAAAAAAAAAAGTGTTGAACCTAAGAAAAATATCCCTTAAAATTAACTAAAATAAAGAGAGAAAAGCCTCAATTAAGCTTGTGCCTTTAAATTTTAATGAATATTTAATAAATAATTTTTATTCCAGGGTAAATTTAAAATAATTTATTTTATTTTTTATATTTTCTTAATTTTTATGATTCAAAAAATTAATCTCTATAAACTATTTTACTTATCATTGAATTTATCCAAAGAATTTCTTAATCACTTATAATTTTAGGGATTTATCATAAAAAATTTCAAATTTGATGTACTGATCTAATAGAAAATAAAAATTTCATAAATTAAGTAAATAAAAGTAAACTACTAATTTTTTAACTAAAATTAGCATATATTGAATAATTTCTTAAGGAAAAGAAAAAAAAGGAATAACTTAACGTCGTGGAACATTTATACGAATTGAATGTTCAGCGAACAGACAATATTACCCATGCGCAGAAACCGACGATTCTGTTGCGTGCTGGACTGTTCATCTTCGTGACCCCACCCCGCAATCTCCGCGTCCTTTTCTGTTATTTCTTCACTCTCTCTCTCTCTGTAAGGCTTCCAAGGTATTTGCATTCATTCATGGCGGATCATGATCTCTCTCCTCTCTCTCGCAAGGACCAGGTTAGGTCCTCTTTCTGCTTGCCGCATTGCTGCTTTCACCACCCAACGGAGGCGAAATCCAGAATGTGTCGGGGCTCGGCGCACTTGAAGGACAAGTGCACTTCATCTCGCGAATCGGCAGCCACAGTCGCCGCCACTCCGCCGATTTCCAACTCCATTACGACGCCCTCAGCTACGTGATGAATTTCGAAGACGATGCCGTCGGTAACGACGAGAGGCACGTCGATGACTTTATGTGTGATTTCTCAGCGAGGTTGCCGCCGTCGCCGTCATCTCCCAGGATTTCGTCGGACATCTCGAGGTTCAGGGAACTCGCCGCATTTAGTTGATCTAAAATATGTTAGTGGTACGTAGGAAAAATTAGCGTGAGATTTGTTGGTGGCGGAGGCCGCCGGAGCTAAGCAAGCGTGAAACTCTGCTCACGGCGGTGCGGTGCGGAAATTATATTTGTCATGTTTCCTGAGATTTGGTACAGAAATGGCATCACAATATCACATGAATGCAAAATGCTCACTAAGTTGAAAACAAAAAAAATCAATTACAGACATTACGTATTGATAGACATATAATTTGGAGTTTGGAAGGTGTGGAAAATTTTTTATTTTATTTTGTTATTAAATTAAATAAAAAAATAAGTATTTTTTTTCATATTTTTTCTTTTTCCTCTTGTCTCAAGATAAGAATAAAAGTGCTCTCTTTTCTTAGTTGATCTGAGAAAATAATATAATAAAAAAAATTTCTACTCTTCCTTTTCTTCTAAAAAAATTTCTTAAATTAAACAGACCATACCTTTTGATGTCAGAAGAGATACTTTAGTCAAGGGGAAAAGAAACCATCTTTATATTTTTTGATGTCAATGAAAGGTTGGTTCAAATAATAAGTATTTTTTTAAGCATTATTTTTCTGAACCCAAGTTATGAATTCCTTTATTAAATGAAAATAAAAATAAAAATGTATTGATGATTTGTTAACAGACATTATTATATGCAATGTTAAATTTTAAGCATGGCAAAAAGTTTCAGTGCTTTTTTGTCCAACATAAAAGTATTACAATAACGTCTGAATCAAGGTTCATAAATGAAAGTATTATCATGTTAATTAAGGTTGTACTTAAATTATGTTGCTTCTATTTTAGTATTTTTTGCCCCCTAACCATCTGATTACGCACTTGAATGCTATCAGTCTGCTAAGGATGAATATGGCATCATCTTTAGATATTGCATGTTTTAGATCAAAAGCATGTTTTCATATGAGAATTTGTAAGTTTTTTTTTTGTTTTAAAAAATTATATTAAAATTTAGTCCCACTCTAAAGTTGATTATCTTGGTTTCAGCTATTGACTAAGCATAATCATATATGAAGTGAAATGTGGAGTGAGAACAGATTTGGATCATATCTATCGCTAGCTAATTCTTCGGGGGAAAAAAAAAGATATTTGTCATCAAATTTACTGTCTTTGTCATCATGGTGTTGGTGTCAAAGCATGTAATATTCAGGGAAAAAAAAGGAATATTTTTTTGGTGAAAGAAAAAAAAAAGGAATATTAATCACAGATGTTTTGACCAAAGACTTCCTTTCAAGCGTCCCACCAAACCAAATGGGTTGTTTGGACCACAGCACTAAGTCACCGCCTACCACTTGAGCCGGCCTATTCCGGCTCAACTTTTGTTTTTTGGGGTGAGATTTTTTTTTATCAACACTTTTTTTTGGGTGTGAAGGATTATTCTTCAGCTAAAGCCTTTAAAAAAACGTGTTGAAAGTGAAGAGGAGACGCGTACGAAGATAAGGTTGAAGATGGAACTTTTGTCTTCAACAAGTAGTGCCAAACTAATACATGAAAACGGCTACGCCTCTCTATCTATACATACTCCAGACTGTATAAAGCTCAGATATTTCTTCCAACCCTTCCAATATTCAACCTTCAACCAATTCACCCTCCCTAATTATATTTATGTTTTTGGATACTTACGTCACCAGAAACGTGTTCCCTTCTCATATAAATAATAATATCTGAACCCCTCCAAATTCAAAACCTACTTCCTTCAATTCAATGGCTTCCATGGCTTCTCTCGAAGGAAAGCCCCTAATGGAACACGACGAAGAACATCTCAACGACCTCGACGAAGCGACATGGTGTGGATGCTGCTTTCGGGTTTTCGGGTTCAAACGCGGGAGGCAAAGCTCCGACAGCGATGGCAGCCATCTTCTCGGAGGAGGAGGAGGCGGCGGCGGCGGCGGCGAGTCATTGGTGACGCAGAAATTGAGGGAGGTGAAGGAGTTTTCAGAAGTGATCGCAGGTCCCAAGTGGAAGACGTTCATAAGGAAGATAAGTGGGTATTATGGATGCAGGAGACAAAACAACAGGTTTCACTACGATCAACATAGCTATGATCTCAACTTTAATAGTGGGGCTAATAGTGACGATGATTCAGACATGCCTCCTAGTTTCTCTACCAGGTTCACTGCTCCTCGTCGCCAACCTGAATCTTCATGATGATGATCCAACATGTTGTTTCTTTCTTTGTGAATTTGATTGGATTAATGTTAATTTCCAACATTGTGACTGTCTTATTGTTTTTCTTTATATATTTATTCATTGTTTAATGTCTAAAGTTTTCAACTTTTCCATTATGGTTTGGCTTCAGACCTTCGTTAATTAGCTTCTGCCAGAGATATTTGTTTGCTAGTATTAGGTTTTACAGAGGTTTCAAACCAAAAAAAAACAAGTCAATATCCTCAGGAAACACGACAACCTATTTAATAAACTTTTCTCAAGCAATCATCATCACCAACTTGGTTGGAATATTTATTTATTGAACAGATATTAATAGATTCAAGCATTATTACAGGCATATTCTCATCTTATTGGTATCCCTTAAATTTTTGTTATTAAACGCACCAAGAAGCAGTTGGTAGGTTTTTGCGACTTCTAGGAAGAAAGCGTGTTCAAACAGAAAATTGAAAATTGAAGGGAGGGACTTGGAAGTTCCTTGCAAATTGCATGGCTCTTATATTCTTTTACTCCCAGACAACTCCGCTTAACTTCCTTCTCCCCTAAATCTCCCAAACATGACTTAGAAGTTAGTCCTCAACATTTGTTAATACACAGAATCTTTTAGATTACAAAAAATATTAAATGATAATATGATGTAAAATAATTCTCATATCCTTCCACAAAAAGAAGTATAAATACTGTTCATAAACATAAGAAGAAAGTATAATACATATATATAAAACTCATAACCTCAAGGATATTAGTGTCTACAAAACGTGTAATGCTCTCAATATAATATTTTTTATAGCTCAATACTAAAAAAATGTCACTGAATTTTGTAACGGATTGATATAAACAATATTGCAGAAGGTGGAAACCATGTTCGCGGTTTACAATTCTAAATCATGTTACCTTAACACCTTAACAGTAACTCCCATATATTGCATGATAAACTGAAGTCAGATTATTCAAAATAAAAAGAAACGGATGTAAAAAGTCTATAAAATAATATATGATCCACAACAAAATATATATTAATGAAAAGTACTAATCTTAACCATTACACACGCGCGCGCACACACACACAATGAGCAATAAATCTGACGAAAATTGCAGTGTTTTTTTTTTTCATTTTCAAGTGTAATAATACAGTAAAAATATATAGGTATCAGCATGCATGCTTCCATAGATACCCATTTAATGGAAATAGAATGTGCAAGCATCAACCATATATATCAGGTATCAAGCAGCAGCCTCATATACAACAACATTAATACTAAGGTTTTCTGTCAATACTATTTTTCAGTACTGTCATTAAATTCCCTTCATACCCAGAATCCATCGTTTCAGGTTCTTGCTGACAGCAAATTATACACCTCCGATCCTGTGAATCCCAATGAAGAATCAATCCCAATCCCAATAGTTTTTCTGTTCAAAATATTCATCCCTTCATCACATAAAGCCCTGGTTACTGGTTTCACCTGCATTACTACTATATAATCCGAATAACACAGTCAACAAGGGTAGTAAGTAAGAACACATCATTTGAAATAAGCAAACTTAACACAGCAATCTGATTATTCTGATAGGAAACATCCAAGATATAATACTTCACTTCAAGATTGATGCTGAGAAAAGAGCTAAATAATATATATATATATATATATATAAAATACGAGTGTAAGTTTACCTTTTGCGCTTGCTTTTAGAGGAGCTAGAAGATGATGGATTAGTGTGCCAATTCCTTTTCCTTTGATTTATGAACCAGTTATTTATTTGCTTCAATTGCAAGCCTGTTTCCTGCACCAACCTTGCTTTATCTTCCTCCTATATATATATATATATTCAGTATGAGGAAGCCATGCGTGAACAGAAGCTCATTACTGATATGTGTGTGTTTGTGTGATCTTGTGAAAACTGAAGGCTTACAGTAGGATAAGGCCATTTAGAATGAGATTGCCACCAAGCTTTCAAAAGGGAGGTGGTGTCACCTGGGAGCTTCCCCGCACGCCTCTTCCGCAGAATCTCCTCTCGTATGTCCACAATTTTCTCCTTGTAACCCTAAGGAAGAGAAAGCATGTTCAGAAAAATTCTCACATAGATCCGTTTCATATGAACATAGGTAGGACTAAGTCAACTTTTGATATATAATCATATAAGAAAGACGAATCTTGCTAATAAATATACCAGCTTGGCTTGTTCTTTCTATCTTTTAAGGATAGAATCAGTCTATGATATTTGATGTTAATGAGACATTCTTATTACAATACCTGCTTTAGTTCATGCTTCAGCTCGTGTCTCACACGCTCCATCAAAGATCTTTCACTTTCAGTGGGAACAAGAGGACCAAAGCCAAGACTGTCAGCACCATCAAGGCCACCATCGTATAGGTTAGCATTGCTCTCTACCTGCTCATCTTCATCGTCCGACATTGTTGCTCCTGTCCCTTCTCCCGGAGACACACCTGTTGTTTCGTGCCCCATATATATTAATCAGTACATGAAACGGCTAGGGTTTAATCTTCACAATCTAACACGTGGATCTCACATGCATGTATAACCACCCAAGTTCACTAATTAAGAAAATTTAAAAAATCCTTAACTGTCACAGGATAGTGCAAGTAATTAAGATTTAATTTATTATTCACAATCTCTCGCGTATAAAGATTGAATCTTAACCATCTCATGTAATGTAAGAGCACATGAATGGACCCAGTTAAAGAAAAAGAGAGTTGATCTTTACATATTTATTAATTAAAAAGATACAATTCACTTGGTGGTGGGTGATTATGAATTAAAAGAGAGTAAATAGTTTATAGGAAAACTGAGAGCTTTTAATTATCACGAGCTAACTCATTGTCCAGTTATAAAAGCAGGCGTGTTAACCTATCTATATATATATATATATACCGGTATATATTATAATGTAACTTTAATTCATGGCCTAGTTTAGAAAGATTAAGATAAAAGTATGAGGTTTGATAAATAAGTAATATATATATATATGTAGGAGTTACATCAACTTGTTTTAAATTAAGAACTAACAATAATATACATGAGGGGAGAGACATGCGGCAGCAAAAGTTTTATGTTCAATTGATTAAAGTCAGTGTCTTTAAGGAATCGAGATTAATAAAACATTGCATGATAATATTTTTAAATTATTACTCAATTGAATAATATCTCATAAAAGAATTATACATATATATATATATATTCTAATTTCTTTGGGTACGTGTGATGGTTGGAAATTACCAGTCAAGCTCTGAAGAGACTGCTCAAGCTCCCAACAAGCCATCACTGCTTCCATGGCATGAACTCGGACATGTTGTTGCAGCTGTTCTTTGAAAGCACAGAGCAATAGAACATAGTGCGTCTGTCCAATAAAAGACAAAGGCTTAAACTTGGCTTCATGAGGAAAAGCGGAAGGGAATAAAGAAAAAAAGAATAAAAAAAAAAGACCAGTTTTCATCTTGAAAAGCAGTTAAGACGACTGGGAAACCCGAGGATTTCTGATCCCAATGTAGCAAACTTCAATAAATGCATAAACTAGCTCATGCAGAAAACAGTCAAAAGCTAGTAGGAGCCAATCACTTTTCAATTTTCATCACACATCCCACATATAATAATAATAATAATAATAATAATAAGATTTGAATAAAAATTTGTTATAAAGTTCTGCTGATATTTTCTCATTCTCTGATCACCGTCTGAAGTGGCTTATGAAGGTTCAAATTTGAGAATTAAATAATATAATCTTAAAAATAGATTATTTTATGTAATTGATTACGAGGCTACCTAAGGATAGGTGATTTAGGGTGATGAATAGATTCCCTATTTGCCACTCACTGCAGGAGCAGGACAGATACTGTGAGCAGTTGGTACAGAATCACTAAAGGTCCCATACCCTCATTATTGTACTTTGGGCATGGCTGAAAGAAACGTACATGTGAGAGGGAAAGAGCCAGGAAAATTTTGGTGCGAGAGAGAGAGAGAGAGAGAGAGAGCTTCAACATGTTCATTAATGGTATGTGATTCTTCATTCCAGAACTTATTCTTCAACAATTCATCTACTGAACCATCATACTTTCAGCAAAAAGAAGAACCAAGAAGAAAAGAACTGAACCATCCAACAAGTGCCAAGATTATGACAACATTAACAGAAAGATTCCACAAAACCACTCAAAAGTTGTAATTTCATTGTTGGATATCAGATTCACCTGCTCACTAGCACGAACCAAAATGTTAAGGACACAAACACTTGTCCTCCTCATCATTTTCTTTTGTTTCGTTTCATGAATTTTTTTTACCCAGTCAATTTAAAGCACATAACATCTATGGAATTTAGGACCAAGGAAGGTCAAAGGTTAGCTGATAAGAAGACAAGGAAAAGAAGCTCGATAACACTTCACAATGTATCATCGATTAACACAATCATGGATATGCCTAAAACCAAGAAAAACAATTGTACGGATAAAATAAGATATCACACAAACATCCTTAATTTCTTCAACGCCAGGTTGTGGATTAGGAAAAAACCAAGTAGCGAATAGAGACAGGAAGAGAGAGAGAGACGAACCATGAACTGGTCAAGCTCCTTCTCATCCACAACACCATTTCCAAGGCCAGAGTATTTTTCCAGCACGCGCTGTGACTGTTGAAGCTGAGCGTCGATCCTAGGTAGCTGGTCCACCGGAGTGGCAATCCTTAAACACGACACATGAGCCGACAAGAGCTGATCGTAAAGGGGATGTCCCAAAATGTCAGCTTTGTACTCTGCCAAATCCTCGGATTCACAATTGCCGTCGACCCGGCTCCGATCGCCGCCGCCACAGTCTCGATCGTTGCTCCTCTCGGACGGCATCATACTCCCCTGAACATCATCGGCCGAGTCAGGCGGCAAGTGAAGGAAATTCTGCTGCCGGAGAGTCCCAGCGCTATTCACCAGCCACGTGGGGGCGGGGCCTCCCCCGGCGGCGGCGGAGAACGGCATCATCCTCTGCATGTCTCTATTCTGACTTAACTGTTGCTCATCCGTGAAAGGCTGAAAAGCCAGTTCTTGAGGTAGATGGTCATGAAAAGCCATTTCGAATAAGCTCTTACCTCTGCTTTTGACTTCACACTCACATTTTGGTGGGTTTTTTTTTCTTTAATCAATCAAAAGACAGAGACAAATAGAAAGTCAAGAACTTTTCGTGGCAAGAAATAAAGGGTAGCTAAAGAAGAAGAAGAAAGAAGAGTGGTCGTTGGGTTGTTGGACCAGAGATATCAGAGCGAGAGAGTGGAGGAAGAGGAAGAGGAAGAGGAAAAAGAAGATGAATGGAAAAAATAACTTTTTAAAGGGGAGAAAGAAGACTTTGGACACGAAGATCGAGGAAGGGTATGAGAAGGATCCGACGGTGGGATTGGTGATAACGTGGAGAGATTTGTGGTGCGAGCTTATTGGAGACTTCTGCAAAATAAGACAAAGATTGATCAATGATGTGGGAAGCAGCTACGTGACATTAATCATTATACTAATAAAAATTACCTTTTTTATTACTCCTATTAATATTAATAATTAATAATAATTTTTCATCCATGTACATCATAATAATTTAGTTTACACTTGACAGTATTGCCTAGCAACTCAACACACACCAATGACAACATGTTGACGTGATCCTGTTCTTCTACGCATTACTTACTGATTTGTATCGAGAAGTAAGATGATTCAGTTTAATTAATATATTGCAGAAAGATTTTGAATTTAATAGGAAATAAAAGAAGGTTGGGGAATTATGGGGTGTCTAATCTAATCTAATTGGAACAAAATTGGGAGATTATAGGTTGGTAGAGAGCTAGGTGCTTAGCAGAGATTGGTACAGGTATTGAAATATGGCAAAACTTTCTGAGAAGGCACCTTTTTATGCCTTTGAAGTGACATGTTACTTTTTCAATTCCTCCCTTTAATCCTCCAAAAACAATAAAGCTTTTAGGAATATTTTAATTTAATTTAATAGTAGTTTATAAAAAACACTCCTATATGTGTGTGTTTTTTTTGTTAACACTTGTAGTACAACCGGTTTGAAACGTTTCACTTGAAAATTGAATTAATTATCTCATCCATGAGAAATATCTTTTGCATTATTGACTAATTAAACACTTATAGTTTGACACTTGTTACAAAATTTTATTTATTACACTTTTTCAAATGTATGACCAAGAATATTAAATTCATGGCATTCAATAGCTATTTGGTTTAATCACAGAGAAAAAAGATAATGTAAATGGAATTATATTACAAGTGTCATGGTAATTGATTGATCAAGTTACATTTATATTTATGATTGTAAATGATTTCCCTCTCCAAAAGCTATATATTAGAGATTACATACATCTAATTGAGATAAAAAAAATCAAATTACACTTCATAAATATAAAAGTGACATTTCTCCATATCCTTCCATTCTCCTCCTTATTACCTTCCGCCATCACTACCAACCACCATGGCCGTTAGTCACTAACATAGCATCACTATCACTACTTTCAGGGCAATTTAAGCTTTTCCTAATTATTTATATTTAATTCAATATAAAAATAAATTTATTTCTCATACTCTTAATATTATACTAAATAAACCCACATATAATTATCATTCCATTAAATTATATTATTTATTACTTGAATCAAACGTGTAAAATTCTCCATAAACTTGCCCTAATTATGGTGGTGAATTTTTGAAAAACAAAGTAATTAATTTACTATTGATTTTAAATTGGGAAATGTGAAAACATTTTTTTGCCAAAAATATAAAAATTGTTTTACCTTTCTCAAATTGGGTTTAACTAATAAAAACCTTTTAGCTAAATAGATTTATAGAATTAGATAAAATTATCTAATGTAAGTAATAGTTTAAAGCTATGCATCTTAATTTATACATACAGACACTCATATCCACCAATGTAAGGTTCGGAGACCTCTACCTCGGGGTGGAAATCCAACTAACAAAATTTAAAAGAAAAATGTATCCATCAATAAATAGTCTGCAACTGTGCATATAGTTTTTCAGTTTTTTATTTGCAATTATGTCTTCATAATCATTCTCTTTTTTATTGTTAGTACTCTTCACATTGTATTGACTTTAGGACCTGTTTGATTATCTCAAAAAAAAAAAAAACAAAAGAGAAAAGAAAAAATCCTCTTCCATTACATCAGAAACAAATATGAACTATCTATTATATCTTTAGGATCATTATACAATAATTACTTTTATTATTAATTTTTATCTAGGAATGATATTTCTCATTTGAAAAATTATTTTTCTTATTCTATTTTATTTTCTATTTAATTCCATTTTGCATACTACACGAACCCATCGTTAAATCCCACAATAATTATTTACACAAAGTTTAAGATAAATTATATCATATGCCTTCTTATAATTTTTTATTTTATTTCGGCATTGATGATTTTATGAATCATTAACTAACTATATATATATATATATAAAAATAAGAAAGTAAAAATCATTAAATAATTATTATAAAATATAATAAATGTATTTCACATCGTAAATTTCATGTCATGAAATGAAATAGGATTCCTTTTCAGTCATACATATACTAGCAAACAGAGGCGAAGGAAGAGGAAAGAGAGAAAGGGGCACGATAACCCAGAGGTGACACGTGGCGGGAGGAGATTTCATGGACCACAAACGTAGTACCCATCACAGGAGAGCTGGATCTAGGAGTGGGAGCCATACGTGAGACTGAATCAGGATCGTACACCTGTAAACACTGCCGCCTCAGCCACCCCCTACTTCTCCACCCTTTATTACTTTTAAAGTATTAATTAAAAATTTGATTTTTATCAAACCAATAAAAATAAAATATATTTTACAGGTAGCCTTACTTTTTTTGCTATGTAATCTTTTTTATTTTAAAAACATATGATATGCTTAACATTTTAAAATTTCTGTACTTTCAAAATTCCACAAATTAATTTAATTAAAACAATAAATAATGTGACATAGCATAATAATAAATCACAAATCAAAATAAATATAAAAAAATTCAAATTTTAAATATTTACGAAAATAAATATATGCAAAACATTAAATAAGAAAGAAATAATAAACCACACACTTCACGCGCTATTCTTTCCTGGTCCCCCCCTCCCCCCCTTTCAAATATAACTATTTGATATTTACGTATTAAATTGGAGCATTGTTGAATTTTAATTGGAAATAGTTATTTCACGTAGTATATCTACATGAAAAACTTATTCACCTGGTATATACCTTCATTAACAAAATATCTATTATACTCTTATAATTAATGCCAACTTTAAGCAAGTAGATTCCTGTACCAATTCCAAATCAAATCTAATGAATATATATTTGTGAATAACACTATGTATTATATATATTTTTAAATATATAATTAAAAAAAATCTTTGGCAAATAATTCTTGAACAGAACTTGTGGGATCCACCTAGTCCAACCTGTTTGGGTTTGGACGGAGCCTTCTTCACCTTACTGTTTCCCACGCTGGTCCCCTCCTTCTTTGAGGCAAACACCGCAGCAACCCATCAATTCATATTAAGGGACACTATTTTGCAGATATTATATATGACATTATTTATAATTAGAATTAAGCTTCATGTTTTGTGATCAATTTGAAATGAGCCGAACTATGTATGCCTTATAAATAGTATAATTTTGTATTAATTGATACATATTTATATATAATAAAATTTATAGAGTGCTTTAAACTCAATCTCAGATTCAATTCTAGTTTTATATTATATATTAATATATTGATGATTCATTGATGATTTTTAAAGCTGTAAAAATTGATGGCCAATACAAATTGAAGAGATTTTAACATCCATACCACAAGTGATTACAGATGCCATATTAATTTTCTTTTGTTAGTTGAACCAATTTGGGTTGTTGCCTGCAATTTTTTTTTTATGAAGAAAATCTAACCATGCAAATTATATAAAAAGAAATAATGTTTCGATTTGTCTTTTATTAAAACAAAATATTTGGTCGGTATAACTATTACTTGGATTCAAACATAATCGCGCAAAATCTTGGGCAAATGACCCAAAATGATTTGTTAGGTCAAAGACTGAAAAGCCATCATCTATATATTAAAATTAAATGGTTTGTGTCCTAAGAATTTTACCCTAGCTTTGATCTTTAGTCATTTAGTCAAGTATGGAGAGAGACAAAACACATTTAGTCTTTGGTTATCTAGAAATACTCTTCGGTATTTATATTTTTATGGTGTTTAAAAAATAATGTTAAGTAAAATACAATTCTATATTAATATTAAAATTTTTTTTATTTTTAACAAATTATTTAGTATATGATATTATCGATTAATTTAAATTGAAGATAAATTGTGTAATAACGGTCCATTTCAAAGCTGTATAATATAATGATTTGGGCCTTCGCAAGATGACTGTATGAACATATAATCATATTCCATTTCCATTTTCTTGATCTAATTTCCAGTATACCAAACGGGGCAAAAGTGTTGGGTTGAGTACCTGCGCTTAACAAGAAGAAGACATGCATTGATTTGACTCTTCTTTTTTGTTTATTGTTTGCTTCTTTTTGCCTTTATCCAAAAGTGGTCCTAATATTCCACCTCATTCAAAATATCAAACAACCAAAATGACTCATCTTTGATCCTGACATTACATTATTTTTCTTTAAAAGAAAATACATCACATGAATAAAATCTTACTATAGTAAAATCAAACAAGAATATATGGTAAATCGAAGTCACATATTCATCTTTTGAATTTTAACTTTGTTAAATTTTTGGAGCCCATCAACGTTTTAAAATCTTGAGCACAATGGTCAAGGTGAAAATGCTTTAAAAACTAGGTGGGGCTTCTTTTATTAAATTGATTTTGAGAAATACATCGTTCATTTATGAACTGTACAATTTGTGATAAATTTTATATTTTATTTTGATATTAATTGATATTTTAATATTAGTAGTGATTGTGAGAATAGTTTCAAAACATATGTCTCTTGATCATGTTTTAATTTAAGGATGTTACCTTTTATGAAAATGTTAGTTTCAATAATTGTGGATGAATAGTTATGTCAGATCATAAAAAGATTCATGAATGGTTTGGAAAGGCACTTGAAATAATTCATAAAAAATCACTAAATTCATGAATCATTGGGTTTAATGTTGATGAATAGTTTGTTAATTCATAAAATGATTCATGAATTGTTTGGGAAGACACTTGAAATAACTTATAGAAAATCATAAGATTTATGAATATTTGGTTCATAAAATATGAAAGAAGCGTTTCTTTATCTAAATTCATAAATTATTATGATGTTATATATGTCTATGAAATATCATAATATACATACTTTGATTTAGGAATTACGTTTATATTGAAAAGTCATGTTAATTCAAAAAATACCATTTCATTATCTATAAAAAACTAACAATTTTCAATTATTCAAACAACAATTTCAACCGAACCACTATTCTATCATTTAACCCACACAAACTTATTTGTTTTTACCTTTTATTTTAGTGTACAAAAGATAAAAATAAATTATTATTTTATTATCTTGTATATACCATTATTGTCTGGCATAGTAACACATACTTAAAGGTCTTAATTATATTCCATAGGAAATTTGCTATAAACCCAAATTGCATCCAAAATTTGGAATTGGCAAAGATAAATTAAACTTAAAAAAAAGTATTACCCATGCATTAAAAACGTTGTGCACAGCTTTATTTCAAATATTTTATTTTTCTACACTTCTAAGAGCAATTCTAAAAAATTGAATACATTGATTAAAAATGTTCCTTTGAAATGTTAAGTTGAAAGCTTTGCCCTTATTATTTTCTTTTTCCCAGAAAGCTTTGTCCTTTATTCAAGATCATATAAGATGGAAGTACAATATGTAGCTTAGTTTCTATAAGTTTGAAAATATGTTAATTTTGAAATATAATTGTTTTATATCGAGATTGAACTATATGGTCCATTTTTGTTATCATTGTTTTGTGGAAATGTAAGTGTGAAGGGATAGGGGCATGAAGATTATTGAAAAAGTTAATATTCTTTTTTTGTTTGAATTAAAAGTATCATCCATAGCGAGTACTTTTCATGTCAACTGAGTTGGTAAAAGATAATGCTATTTTTAATATAAATGTTTAATATGTGTGCTAAAAATGACCTTTTTAAAAAGATTATATAGACGCATTATTTACAAATTAAATTAAATTGATTATTAAAATATATAAATATGTTTAAAAAAATTTCATATAAAAAAGAGAGAAGATAATGTCACAAGTGTCCAAGTTCAAATATTTGAGATTAATTTTACAGTGTGATAGTAAGATTGATTGAGATGTTATGCATATGATACAAATTAGGTGGCGGTTAAAGTGGAGAAAAATTTCATACGTTATTTATGACCGTAAAGTACCTATTAAATTTAAAGAAAAATTTTATCGAATTACTATAAGATCGGCAATATTATATGATAGTGAATGTTGGGCTCTGAAGACACAATAAGAGTATATTAAAGATAAAAATGTTAAGATAGATGTGTGGTTATACAATAATAGATAAAACATAAAATAATTGCATAAGAGGAAAAGTTGAGGTAATACTTATTAACGAGAAAAAGATAGAAAACCATTTACAGTGGTTTTGATATATACAAAAAAGAATATCAATTGATCTAATGCAGAGAGATAATCAGACACTTTTTAACCTAAATGGAGACCAAGAATAATACTAAAAATAGTTATAAGGTAAAATCCCATGATAAATAATTTATCTGAAGAGATTTTTTTATAAAATTATATGATATAGTTAGTGGGATAAAATTAATATTATTGCTATTTTTGTTTATGAAGGACATTTAGGTGTTCTAGTTTGCTCCGCCAATTTGATGAGTTGGGCCGATTTTTCTTGACGGACCTGATATGCAAGCACAATATGATCAGGCTGAGAAGAATTGATAAAAGCAACTGTAACGGAATGTTTGATATGAACCATTTTTTTTTTAAAGAGTCATTATTTTTTAGTTCTTATATTATTTATTGTTTGTTATAATTTACATTTAAAATTATTTATTTTTTATTTTTCAAAATAAAAACATGAGAGTTGTATTACATTTTTTAATTTTTTTATTATGTTGTTTATTTCATTGCATTCAGAATATGAAATGGATGATAATAACAGAACAGGAGTAATCAATTATGACAATATCATATAAAATATAAAACTTATAATAAATTATATTATTCATAAATCAGGCAGAGAAAATTGCTCTAGGGAAAGAAGTAAGCAAAGGACTTGATCAAGGTTCAAGATGGGAATAGGAAAAGAAATGAGAATATGACAGCACATTTTCCAACCAAATCATTTTACCATATACTAAACATAATTTTTATACTTTTTCGCACATTTTCCCTTTCTTCAATTTAATTTTTCATGTACCAAATATGGAGGAAAACATAATTATACATAATTTGCAGTCATACAATCACATAATTAAAAAATAATAATACAAAGAAATGGAAGTATATTCAGATTTAATTTTTTAGTCTTTATTTTTTTTCAAATTGTATTATATACACAACAAGTTTGTCATGCACGTTTTCGGATTGTAGAATAAAATAAAGAGGAGAATAATAAGATTTACAATTTTCTCACCTCTTAGTTGGCTTCTTCCTGCTACTTTCATTTTGACTTTTCGATTC
This sequence comes from Adenanthera pavonina, assembly GCA_026686845.1. Taxonomy (NCBI): domain Eukaryota; kingdom Viridiplantae; phylum Streptophyta; class Magnoliopsida; order Fabales; family Fabaceae; genus Adenanthera; species Adenanthera pavonina. The sequence continues at coordinate 24,391,542 of JAIVEN010000019.1, read as the reverse complement.
AGGCATTTTTTTTTTCTTTTTTAACATATATAGGATGCTCCAAACGATGATGTCGCCTAAATTTCTTCACTTAGTTTCTAGAAGGGCCTGTGATTGTAATAGTTTATACTAACGAGGTTGGAATTTCAACTTTAGTCTCTGACTTGTAAATAGCAAAAATCAAAAAAGAAGAAGAAAACACAAACTTGGCTTCTTAGACATGCTCTTTTTCGTCACTGATGATAGCATTTGTCTTCTGTGATATTTGCCATACGAAGATCATCGAACATACCCCAAAATTTGAACCAAACTTCCTAAACAAGAGGAGTCACCTACAAGGTTTGAATCAGTCTATCCTTATGTTTAATGTTAGACTATATATGCTCGAATGGATCAGTAATCCCATTACTATATGAAGAATTTAGCGGATCCAATTCTCGGGAACTTTCCCTATTCAAAGTCTACCACTATTATGTTCATCTTCAAGTTGAAATTGAGACACAGACAACGGTAATAAACTAACCACGACATATTGCAGAAGGAAAATAGTGTTTTAACTGTTTATATACTCTTTTTCTTGTTTCTGCCCAATGCAGTCCAAATGGAGTTGCCAGAAAATACAGTCCAAACTCCAAAGAGAACAAAGTACAATTACAATCATGTCACATGAAACCAAACGTACACAACTTAAAAGACTTTAAGGAATGTACGATTGTGAATGACTTCCCTTGAACACTGTGCTCTTAAGAAGGGGAGATTGGGAAGCTGTCGAAGAAATGGAAGCTTGAGATAATGAAGCTTTCTTGGGGAAATTGACGTGTCTCCGTAGAGGGCAGGCTTTAGGGCAAATGCCCTTCAAGTTGTGCAATGCACAGCCACAGTTTTTATGGTAAGGCCTTCTCTCAACCTCCATGTCTTGGATTGAACTGCTTCCATTGAAGACACACTGATGCACCATTTGAGCTGCCCCAGTGGCCATTCTTCCCTCCTCTTCTCTTCTCTTCTGGCAGTTGTCTCTTGAATCTTTTGGTAGATCAAACCTCTAAATATATATAGACACACTGTGATTGGTGAAACCAAGAGGGGAGGAGGGTTGGTTCAATGCTCTTCTTGGGGGTTCCGAGAGACAACCTTAGTCCAAAATATTCTTGTAAAAGAAGACAGTCAATTGTACATTTTCTTTTATTTTTGTCGTGACTAAGAATATCCCATACTAAAAGCAACGATAAATGTTCTTCAAAGTAAAGAGGGTAAATAACATATCCCTTTTAACTAGATTTACTTTATATACAAAGATTAAAAATTAAACCCCTAATCACTTACTTAACAGATAAGAGTCTCTGCCACTCATAGCAACATGAATTGTAGCAATATTATATACTTAGTAACTTAGGTGACTAAGGAGAAAGAGAGAAGGAGACTTGTGAGCAAGGACAAGCGTTTGTGCTTCTTGTTGTTTCTGGTACATGGAAGTTGGAGAATTCAATGTAACAAGTAATGGGGTTGGCATAGAAATCTAAGGAGACAAGTCTTGACTAACTCGTTAATGGGAATTTATGCGAATTGTTACAAGTTATTGGCTCTTGTCTGTGTTAGTGGGCGGCATTTTCTAAGCTAACAGGAAATTCTATCTTTAACGTATCTGTCACACCAATAATGTATGATTCTGTTTTTCAGATGCTATGATTCGGGTCCAAGATGATTGTGGTGGGTGGGTCAATGCCGGTTCCAAATAGTTATTCAAGTTTATTCTCTCTTGGGTCAGTCGAAATGAGATGAAATGAAATATCTTTTGTAAGTGGGGACAGTAAAAAATCAGTTTTGTTTCAGGGTTACGCTGTGATGATATTTAAAGATTTTGTTGCATTAACATATTGCAATTTGCAACTTCTTCATGGAGTGGTAGGATAGGATTTATTTCTTTCATTGATTATCCCTTTCAACAATTTGGAGTCAGAATATTGTTTTCATTTTACATTTTACTTTATCCCAAATCGTTAAAAAAAAACTGAATTTGCTTATAAGAAGGAAATAAATGACCAAATCTATTGTCCTTGATATAGCACAATAGAAAATCCTAACCCATATTAAATTTGCTGATTGTCTCTGAAAGCAACACTTTCCTAGTGCTGTAAGCATTAATTGATTAACATTAATTTGAACCAAGCTTTTTTATATATATAAAAAAAAAAGAAGTATGCTCTCTTCTTTTAGAGTGTATTTGTATTGGATTATGTATAAGTGATTATGAGGATAAGTGATTATTTATAATAGATTATGAGAATAAGTGATTATATCAAAAGTGATTTTTATTTGGATATTTTTATCCCATAAGTAATTTTAAGAAAAAAAACATGTTTGAATATTGGGATTTAAGTGATTATTGGATGGATAATGAGAAAGAAAAATAAAATAAATAATTATGGAAGGATAAGTGATTATCATAAGCTGAAATAAATAGCTTATGGAAGTAATCACTTAAATGACTATAAATAATTATTTAATATGAGTTATATTTAAAAACTGACAACATAATCACTTTTTTTACTCCATAATTACCTTTTAATCTTATCCAAACAAACACTTAATCTTCTCCAACTTATATTGCTTTATTACAAGGAAGGAACTCGGACCAATTAGATCTCACATCAAGTAGATATTAACAGATGTTTAAATGGTTTTATTATTATTATTTTTATTTTCATGCTTTGCTCCTTATCATGAGGGAAGGGTAAAGTGTAGAGAATCTTTAAATATTATCGTTACACAAAATTTCATCTTCTTGACTTAATGAATATAGTAAAGAACGTTAATCGCTGGCCAAAAAAAAAAACGATCTATAATAAAAGAAAAGCTTAAGGTTAGTAATTCTTAAATCCTGATAATTCCTCTAGGAGTACTCCACTCTAAGTCCAATAAACCTAATGTACCGTTGGAATAGTCATGAACAATTAGATATGATTGGACTTCTTCAATCAAAGAATTAACTCATGTACAATTATATTTATGTGTAAAAACAATTTAGTAAAAAATTATTGATGGTCTAAATTCTAAACTTTTAAATCTATACAATAAAACTTAGTCAAGACTCTCACAATAGCTTATTCTTATCAGTCAAAACAAGTAAAATTAACAAAAAATATACATACATATTAAAAAAAAAAAGTTAGCATTTGGCCATATGGCAGACAATGTCTAATTTTTGTCACTTTTTTTTTTTTAACCAAATGGACTTACTGTACTGAATAAAACCACTTACTACAATTTTTTCCCGTAAATTTAGTCTCTTTCAATTTCAATATAAATAAAAAAGAATTAGACATTTTTCATAAAAAAATAACAACGGTTATTGTGTAAAACACATACATACATATATATATATATATATAAAGAATTTGGTGATCAACTTATTAAAATTTCTTTTCTTTTTTTTCTTTTTGGCATTTTAAATTAAAAAAATTGCAATTAATAACTTGGACATCATAAAGAATTCAGAGTTTGGCCTGCTCGCACGTTCTAATTTCTATAATTCGATAAATTCATAATTATAGAAAGCTGCTCGTGCTCATATGGTTCGGCGCATTGAACAAGGCTGCTGCTGACCACACGATCACATGACAAAGAACCCAAAAACATAATCCAACATTCCATCTGAAATCAAGATTCAGATTGCAGTTTTTAAGCATTCAATCTGAAATTTGGGTAAGTTTCCACCTTCAAAACTATGCCATTACTTGTGAGGTTTCGATGTTAATGTTTAACAGACTTAGATGAGATTCTAGTACATACCATTTGATCATCAGTAAGATTTACAAGAACTCTTAATCAACTTCTTCTTAATTGGATTGTTCAGTGCAACTAACCAAGAAAAGTAGCATGAGAAGAGTCAATAAACAAATGAAAGAAATTCAATCAGCATCTATCTCTCTACAAAAAATGGAATAGTCAGATACAAAAACCACCAAACTTAAATTAATACAAGAACCTTACAGATTGATCAATTTCGCTTGCTATTACAAAGATTCAAACAAATTGAGACCTACCCTAGACCGAAATTAGGAAAAAATAGAGAAAAAATTAAAATCATACTAAACAGAGAAATTAATCTCCAACCTTAATTAACAAACACCTTATGATTTTCCTCCTCTGTCTCGCAGATCTACGAAACCCAAGGGAGGTCTTCCCGCAGCAAGATTAGCAGAGGGAGAAGAAGAAGAAGAAGGTGAGGAATGAGCAGAGGAAGCGGCCATGATCAAGCTGCCTTCACTCCATGACCTCCGTATCGGATACGAAACGTTGCCGCAGATCGGGACCTTGGTGTCGGAGAATTTACCGTTGTGGAGGGCGCAGCCGCAGTTGCGGTGGTAAGGCCGCCGCTCGATGGTGTTGTCAAAGCGAGAGATGCAACCTTCGAAGAGGCAGCGGAAAGCACCGTCGGCGGCGGCGGCCATTTACCCTCGCCGACGAGCAGGTTGGTTTAAGATCTGACTCTAAACTAAACTCTCGTCTTCCGTAGTTCTCGAGTTTTCGTTCTTTGAAGACAAATGTCTGTGATGGGGCTTATGGGTATTTATATAGTACAGGTAATGATCGAATCATATCGAGCTGGTGCAGGCCAGAGGGAAAAGGAATTTTTTTTACAAAAAAAAAAAGAAAAAGAGATCTTTTTTGAAAAAAATTACAAATAAATATCACAATAGGCAAAATTTTACAAAAATATACCTTAAAATTTCATATTTACAATAAGATACCAAGATATCTAATTGTAAATATTTTTATCACATGAAAAGACAATTTTGCCCTTTGTGCCAGAATTTTTTTTATAATTTTTATATAATTTTCTTTTAAAATGAATATACTCATTTGCAACTAATACTCGATAGTTTGCAAAAGATGTTGGTAAATTTGTAACTGAGGCAATTGTCAACAATCAAAGTGGGGTTTCTCTGATGATTGACCAGATCAGATAGACACTGAGCTATTGATCTGATCGACCATCAAAGGGAGATTACCTATTTGCAACCGATACATGTACATTCTCAACTAAAAAAAAATAATCTCACACATATTTATAGTTGATATACGTAAATTTGCAACTATTTTATCTATATTTGTAACTGATAAATGTATATTTTCAATTAAAAAAGTAATATCACATATTTGCAACTTATACAAGTTAATTTACAACTATTCTACCTAAATTTACAACCAAAACTTATAAATAAAAAAAATCAGCAACAACACAAAAAAGAGAATTCACCAGCAGAAGCCCAAAAACTGGCAACAACATTAGAAGATAAAGAAGAAGAAGGAGAGAAGATGAAGGTGGTGCCACATATTATGTTAGATGTGTCGATGCAGGTAAAAAAGTTTTCCATTGATATCTTGAAACAAAGCTCCAGTGATTCCTCTTCGCTTTCCTCTACAAAGTGCTCATCGAAGTCGATGCTTTATGTAACTCTGATATTACTAGTTCCGCCTATGCAATGCTTGATCGGCAGTGCACTCTTTTTGCAACCTAGATCTAGGTGGCAATGGTGATTGGGAGACAAGGGATGGGGACATGAGGGGAATGCCAACGGGGGACTAGGAGACAAGGCAGATCGTTGAAGAAGGAAGGAGATGATGAAGAAGAGGAGACGATGGGGGTATGGGGGAGATGAGGGAGATCATGGAGGAGAGAAGGAGAAGAGAAAGGAGACTATGGAGGGATAGGGGAGACAAGGGAGATAATTTGCGGATGGGGAAAATTACTGAAGATGAGAGAAAAGATCTAAGATGGTGGAAGAGGAAAGGAAAGATGATGAGAGAGAGGAAGCAATGGAGGAATGAGATAGAGGAGAGGGAGGGAGGAGGAAAAAGGGAGAAGGGCAATTTCATCTTTTTGCTTCATCAATATATTTACACTTGGATACCATGGTACCTTGTGTAATTATCAATGTTTAAGGTATCTAACTGTAATTTTTTTTATTCATATGGTATTTAACTGTAATTTTTCCTTTTTTTTTAATTTTTGTTTAGCAACGGAAAAAAAAGTTTGGTCGGCGGCAAGCGGCATGTGCGTGTGTTATGCGTCTTTTACAGAGACCCCATGCCCATAATCTTGGAGTGTTAGGCCTCCTTATTCCAATCTAATTTTCAACTAAATGCCTTACATTTTACGCCCAAATAAATGAATGCCTTACAATGACAAATTTTTTTACGCCTGCTTTCCATAATTAATCAAATGACACTGATAAAATAAAAAGTAAAATATATATATATATATATGAAAATAGAGATATCAAACAAGCTGTTATCTTTAGACTTTTATGAGGAGCAATGATACTAACAATTTGGATCTATCATGATTGTTAATTGTATAGCAATAATCATTATTATTAAATACTATAAACCAATATTTTATCTATTTTATTAAATTTAATTCTATAATCATATTTTCTAACATTTAACCTTGTTGAAATGTACAGAAAAATATTGAATTTATAAAAACAATGACGCAAAATCCAATAACTGAAAGATAAACACATAATATTCATCCTTGGTATCAACATATTTTGTGTAAATTAAATTTTGCTTCTAATGTCATAGCCAATATTAGAGGAGACTTTTCTCAGGAGGAAATAATAAAAACAAGAAAAAAAAAGGCGGGGGGGGGGGGGACGATGTTGCCCACAAGACACTTAATTTGAGGTTAGGTTTGATAATAAAAAAAAATATGAAATTGGAAAAGAGCGTATTTGGTTAACCACAATATCAAATTTAGCATCGTCTTTATTTGCTGGAAACTATGTATTCAAAATTTAGATGCTTTCAATACTTGATTTCTTGTGATAAATTGTGTCTGTGTTGTGCACGAAAACAGTCCTTCCATAGTACATGACAACTATACGCCCTTGAAATTATCGCATCATTTTCATTATTCAACATCATAAGATTTTAACTTTTTTATTTTAATTTTTCCATTTATAAGATTTTATTATTTATTTATTAAACATTATTCAAATAAAGGTCTCAAGAATTCAAAACCACATGTAGAAATATTTATAAATTATTTATCAATAATAACATTTAAATTCACACCCCTATAAAATATGAATTGTATCGTTATGAACTAGACCAACCTATTTTTTGTCTTAAGATTGCAGTGAATTCTTCTGGGTTAATACAGATGTTTTAACATTTTATAGAGAATTAATACCTGAGCTTGCAAATTGCTTAGTGTATGAGAGAATATATACCTAAGAAACTCATTTTGCAGATGCCCCTGGGTGAGCTGGACCACCAGAAGCCTCCATCAAAGCTTCACTATCGCTTTTTCATGATATGTAATATACCGACTTTTGAACAACTCTAAAAGTGGTCCAAAAAAAATGTTAAAACATCTGTATTGAACAACTCTAAAACAGATTCCACAATACCTTTGATATTGTATCAAACAAGGCACAAAATCACTATTATTATAAAATATCAAATTTATAAAAAATATATACTTTCTCCGCGTTTATATTATAAGATGTTTTGTAAAATATTTTTTTGTTCATAATATAAATTATTATGTATTAATTTTTTTTACTCTTTATTCATTTAATGACTAATCTTATAATTTTATTAGAGTAATAGAAAGGAGTATCAGAACTTATGCTAGAGTAATAAATATTAGTATTGTAACTTATTTACTTCTTTTAATTAATAGGAGTGAAAATGTAAATTTTAACTTTTCTAAAAAATCTGAGAATGTAACCAAAATTTTCTTAAAATATATGAAAATAGTAGGGATCCCTTGTAATATAAAAATGGAAAAATAATATTTATAAATCATCAAGACTGTGCGACTCCCAAATCTGGTTGTAATAAAAAATAGGTCAGACGTAAAATATACATTAAAAAAAAAAAGTCCCAACCCTTTACCCTTGCTCGTGCGTGTAACAGATGGCCTCCTAACGCTCTACGGCTCTACGCCCAACAACCCTAACATGTGAGGAAGAGAAAATCATAACCTCATATGCTATCTGCCTATCTACACAGAATACATATTTTTTTAATGTTAATTATATTTCTATTATTATTATTATTATTTAATAATTTTAATTTTTAAAAATAAGAACATAAAACTTATTTTCCATGTTCAAAATTAATTTTTTTATTTTATATTCATTTTCATTTATTTACTAATTACTAGATGAGTATTAACTTGTAGGAGGCCGATATGAGGTAAGAAATTCATCTGTCCTTTCTAAGCTCCATAGTAATAGGTTGATCAAATTTTGAAGGCATTTATTTAGTAAAAATAAGTAATGACAATGATCCCATATGCACTACCGATACCATGTGTTGGCCCAAAAATAAAACTATAGTAATTTTCATGCATGTGAATCTGTTTTCTGAAAAATCTAATATAAATATTAGCATGATTTTGTCAACCCTTAATTTATACCTGTTTAGACCGATAGAATTTTTTTAATTAATTGTTATTAATTTAATTTAATTTTTGTTGAATCTAATTTACTTAATTTTGAATGCATGAGTAATGTAATAACAAATATTAGCATTTTTTTTTGTTTAAAACGTAACACTTGTATTCTTGTTTGACAATTCCCTTTTTTTTTTTCAATCGCCGATCACATGGATTTGAAAAGGAATAAAATAACTATTATTTTTGTATTTTATTTTTATATATTATTTTAAACACAATCTATTAGTAAAAGCAACGAAAAATATTTTTATCAAATGAAAAGCATTGGCTTTATTCTTGTTCTTGAAGAAATAAATCCTAAATTAAAATTAAAAAATTTGAATTTTAATTTAAAATAATTAAAATTAATTAGATTAACACAGGTTCAGCTGAGATTTCAATTTTTTATCGGCAGGAGATAATTTCTGTATTATCTTTCAAAAATATATATTAGTTTGGTTGAGAAAAAACTCTTTCTTTAAAAATATACAAATAAGAGGTTGCGTAAAAGCCACACCACATATTTGAGAAACACAAAAAGTCTTAAAGAGCCTGAAAAATGGGTTAGTGTATCCTATTGTAGAAAAAAAAAAAACAGAGTTCTCGGTGCCAAATCGCTCGGCATTTAGGGTAAGTTGATTCACTATATTTATTTTCTTTTTTATTTTTGGTAACTTTATTTTTTATTTTAACGTAATTTTTTCATCCATTCATGCCAAAAAGCCAGAACTGATGACGAGTGTGAAAGCCAAAGCATTGAAGGCCGAGCATTTTCCTATTTCTTTTATACAAATCGGAGAATACAAGGTAATATACTCAAATCCCTTCAAAATTTATGGACTAAAATTTCTAAATATGAGTTTTTAAGATACCATCATTTGTATCACAAATCTTTGTTGCGTAGTCATCTGCAGAATAATAGTTTTCAAAATTATTAAAATAGTTTTCAAATTTCTATTTTACTCTTGTCAAATTTGTTAATCTATTATTAATTTTGTAGTGTCACACCTGAAAATGCGACACACATGACGTGAAAATGAAGAAAAAGGAGAAAATCAACCTTTACGACAGAAGTCGATTGTAGAGGAGTCGCAATAAAAATTTTAAGAAAAATTTTGGAAAACTAAACAAAAAGGATAGGATGATCTGCGAACTAGAGTTGAGTTTGAGAGTACGATTATGAATGGAGAAGGTGTTAAGCACCCTCTTAACACCCATTCTTAGGAACGGTTATCTTAAATTGATTTTTTAATTTTTATAACTTTTAAAAATTATTTTAATTGCCCTTTAATCATTCACATGAAAAAATAAATATGAAAATAAAAATAAAAAAATAAAATGAAAATATGAGAAATTGGGAAAAATAAAATAGAAGGAAAATATTATTTATTTACATAAGCATATTTGACCCAGAATCAGAGTTTAGAGCCTACGTACCATGTGATAGGGATCAAAGTCCACGTAGTTCAGACTATAAATGCATGTCATTGACTTGATATTTTTTATTATATATATTTTTTGAAAAGAGAAGTTTATAAAAATTAATTTATCTTTTCGCAAAGAAAACGATTTTTAAAATTGATTGATATGTTTTAATTTGTAAAAGATAGATTAATTTCAATTATTTTCTCTTATCATTCATTTTTTCATTGTTTTAAAGAAAATCAATTCCTAAAAAAGAATATATGTTTTTTCTCAATTTAGAGGATATGATTAAAATTATATGTGATTTTGCGTATTTTATTTGAACAGGAAAAATTTGAAAATAATTTTTTTTTACAAAATAAAATTAATCAGCTTATGTGGTGACTTTATCCATCACAATCTATTGATTGATACCTAGATGCTTATGGTGATGCCACTTGAGACAAAAGGCATAAAAAAGGCTTCAGGAATAAAATTGGGGAAAATAAATAATTTAATTTATTTTTTCTTGCGTAAATCATTTTCATTTTCTTGATTTATTATGGAAATGGAAATAAATACGACCATGGTAGCACATTTTTATTTTTTAAAAAAATATTAAAAATAGTTTAAAATATGACTATTATTTATTTTATTTTTACAAAATAAAATATGAAAACGTCTTTAATTTTACTAAATAAAGTCAATTAACTTATGTTGTGACTTTATCACTCATAATCCGCTCATTGATACCTAAATGCCCATGACACTATTTAAGGCAAAAGGCATAAAAAGAGGCTTAAGGGACAAAATTGGGAAAAATAAATAATTTTTGTATAAATTATTTTTATTTTCTTATATTAAATTATAAAAATGAAAAAGGCAATTGGAATTGTTTTCCATTTTTTTTCAGCATTTTAAAAAAGGAATTCAAGGTGTAATTACAACATTAATATGATATTTATTTTGTTCTTCCTAAAATCAACTTTACAACCAAACCAACCAGCAATTGTGGTAATTTTATCACTCATAATTTACTAATTGATACCTAAATACTTACTGTATTACCACTCAGAGTATAAAGACAGAAAAGTCTTTAATTATTTATATTATGTTTATTATTTTTAATTAAAAGGAAGATAGATAGGGCCATTGGAATTCAAAATATTTTCAGTGTAAGACATAGTCAATATAGGTATCGTGGCAACTCCTTACTCATGGCACAATTGACTGACACCCTATGCACTTACGGAGACTTAGTCACTCGCGGCAAATTCTAAAGGTGAAAAGAAGAAAAATCAATGATCAAATAAAAATCAAAACTATAAATAAAAACAAAATCAAATACAATTTATCAATGTGTGTGTGCATGCTTAAATAATAATTTATTTCGACATAAAAAGTACAAGAAATAAAGAGAGAAAAATCAAACTATTTCCTCCTTCTGACTGCTCGTTGCTTTGATGAAAGTGACTCACTCTTTTCCAGCTTGACTTCATGCTCCTATGATGCTCAAAGGAAAATATGAAGACATGAATTATTTTCCAGCTTAAAACTTCCAATCAATAAACTATCATAACAATAGACCCCGAAACTTGGCTTAAATATGTCGGAGAGCTAATTGTAACCATGATACATTGGAGTCATGCAATCTAGTTAGGTTATCCTTGTTATTTAGACTCAAATAAGCCAACCTAACTTGTTTAGCGACCTGATATAAGCCCCACAATCAAATTCAAGTAAATGCTTCATATCAGTAAGTTGAGGATGAAACATTGAATGAAAGAGTTCAATGTTTTGAAAGAAAGTTCAATGAGCAGTATTTTTCAAAAGAAGGACCATTCATTGCTCTTGAAACTTTCTATATAAACAATTATTTCAAGCTTTTCAAAATACCCATATATCAACGAAATTGAATCCTTTTTTTTCTTTTTTTTTATGATATATGCGCATATGATCATTCAAGGCACTCAAAACTATATTGTGAACACCATATTTTGTCTGGACTTTATACATAAAAATAAAAAAAACAAAAAAATATAGATTAAAAAGTAATAATAACAAATGATAAAAATTAAAAAAATGAAAATAAAAATAAAATAAAAATCAATTAATTGATTAATTCAGAAATCTAAAAAAAAATGGAGAGAGGAAAAAAGGTGTTGGGTGGCCCAAGTCTTTTTTCCAAATACAAAATCTTGGGCCAAGATTCGGCCCAAGACAAAAAAAAATAAAAAATAAAAAATAACAACTCAAAAAAAAAACTTGGACTGAAATACTGATCCAGCATTTCAGCCCAACTAACCATGAGCCCAATTAATAAGGGCTCATGGACAAGGCCACTGGGAGCCTGGGCAGTAGGCTTAGTTAGGAAGCAGAAGGAGCCCTTAGGGCTCAGAAAAGAAAAAGAGAGAGGGAGCTGCGTACGAGATGAGGTATGCAAAGGAGCTCAGGCACAAGAGACTGGGGGAGACTCGGACAGGGAGGAAGGCACCAGGACGAGGAGAGTAAGTGAGATCCAAAGGGAGGAAGGGGCTCTGAGACATGGACAGAAGCAAAGTGAGACCTGGTCCAAGGCTCGAACATGAAGGGACAAAGGCTTAGATGCGGAAGCACAAGCATAAGAGAAGCGAACCAAGGGATAGAGCTGAGGGCTCGTGAGACAGTGAACGAGCTAGGGCCTGATTCTGGACGTGAGAGAGAGAGAGAGATTGGGAGGTGCAGATGCGTACTCTGCCACAGCAGAGTAGTGGAGGAAAGGATCATTTGGGAATGAAGGCGATTGGGACTGAGAGAGCAGAGAAAGGACAAATTGTGGTGCAAGCACATCTGAGGATGAGCATAAAAAGCAATCACGCACCCGAGAGGTAAAAAAAATTTCCTTTCACTCGAGGGAGCTCTATAAAATGGAACGAAAGGCAATTGTAAAAGGGGGGGAACCCTAGAATCTGAGAAACAGAGAGAGAGAGACAAGGAGTGAGTTGCGAAAAAGAAACCCTAAAAGAAGCAGAATTGAAGGCAGAAGAGTAGAAGAATTGAGAGCTGAGTTCGTGCTGATCACTGGGAACGAAGAAGGAGCGAAGTCCGTGCAACCGAGATTTTAGTTTGGAACGTTTCTACTTCAGCTTCGGTTCTTGCTTCACAGTTTGCTGGACATCGGGTATATGTTATTGAATTAATGAATGCTCTGTTTCTAAACTACAATACTGGGTCCTTGATTCATAGTTTGCTGAACACAATATCTATGCTGTTTTTGAGCTGCGATACCCCGGCCCCTTTTTCAAGAATAGATATCTGATTGAGTTTGTTTCTATCTTTTGAGTCATGGGACGTTTTGGGGCTGCTAAGTAGAGGATTTCCTTTTTTCTAGCATGACAGTTCTCTGATGTATGACATTAGACCTCCTGGTTGTGTACTCGCATTATTTGTACAGGTGATTGTTTGGTTTGTTGTCGTGGGGAATCTCAAGTCTGTGCTGGTTATTGATTGATTACTGTTTTTTTTCTCTAGAAGTTAATGCTAGTATGCCCTGTAAGTTTGCACCTGAAAGTATGAATCTGTATCGGGGCTGTGAACTTATTTCATATTAATAATAATGGTCACTAAAGGAAATCTATGTAGTGAGTTTAGCTTGAAGAAAGAATTAGTCCATAGAGTATACCATTCCTGTCGTGAACCTTGATTCATTAAAAAAAATATGGTTCTGTTTCTAATTAGAGCTTTAATATATGGTTGGTTTGGTTCCCTGTTACCCATTGAACCATGGGTTGTAGTCTTTTCTTGGTGCTCTATACCATATCCTGTGAATGGCTGAGTGTTGGTGGCTGTTGATATGTTGTTGAAATATAGGCTCAGAAAATGGTTCATTCAGCCACAAGCATTTGCTTCCGCATGATCCCTATGTTTTCTTTCATATTGTTTTCTTCGTTGCTCATTTGAACCACAAAACTGACTTGCTTTCGTCTTCTCAACATCTTGTTTTGGGACTAGCTTGATTGTGTGATATAATATGTAACTCTAATAGATAGCCAACTTTAGCCACCACTGATAGAGCCTTGTTTGTCTTCATTTGGCTATGCTAATGGCATTAAGGCTTGTTGGCCTGGTATTTCTTTGTTGCATTTGAAATATGGCGTGATATGGCGAGGTGTTTGAGATTTTAAGCAAATGATAATATTGAAGAATACATAAAGTGTATCTTTGATACAGTGGTTTCCAAGTTTACTAGATTGAATAAGTGAATGAGGATATGTGAAAGGGATCTTAACTGAGTTGGTATGAGTGAGGTGCTAGAATGCTTCTTTGCTAAGTTGAGTGCCTTGTTTTAGATTCAAGTCCTTGCTTCACAGAGTTGCTTTTAAAATTTGATAGGAGTGTGAATAGGCTATAGTATACATTTGCATGTTTTGGGCTTGAGGTCTCCTTGAGTTATCCTTGACGAATTTGATTTTCAAGATTTGTTTAGGTGTTGTGAGCTAGAAGGAAAGTTTACCCTATACTTAACAAGTTGATCTTATGTTTAAAGCTTGAATTTGCAATATGGGAGTCACACTGAACGTGAATGGCTTCTTTTATTTTTATTTATTTTTTTTTTAAAATATAATAACTAATAAATAATCAAAATCAAAGCCCTCTATTGCAAATTTTTCTTTTAACCTTTATGCTACCGTGAGAGTTTAGGAATCGATCAGCAACTTGTGAGTGATAAAGTCATCACACATGCTAATTATTTCTTTTCGAAAATAGATGTAATAATCATATTTTGAATTCTTTTTAATGCTTTTCTTTTAAATAAATAAATATGTGTTAAGAGGATCTTATTTATTTCCATTTTTATAAAAATAATTCATACCAAAATTATTTATTTTTCTTTGATTTTTATTTATTTATTTTTATGCTTTTTTTTTCTAATTGCCGTTTCATTTCATAATAAAAAAAATATAATAATAATAAAAAATGATTTAAACTAAAATTATTCATTTTTCTCCAAGTTTTTATTTTTTTTGCTCATCTGCCCCGAATAGTAACATCGTGGGTATTTAGGTATTGATTAGTAACTTGTGAGTGATAAAATTACCACATAAATTAGTTGATTTTATAAAATTGTTTTCATATTTTATTTTAAAAAAATGAAAAATTAAAAAATGAATGATAAGAGTAAATAATGGAAAGTAATCTATCTTTTGCAAATTGAATCACACCAACCAACTTTGAAAACTATTTTCTATGTGGAAAGATAAATTATTATTTTTTATATAAACATCTCTTTAAAAAAATAATAAAATAAAAATAAAATAATATATATATATATATATGATAAAAAATATCAACCTAGTAACATACATTTATAGTCAAAACTACATAAACTTTGATCTTTATCGCAAGGTACGTAAGCTCCAGATTTTAATTTTGGGACAAGTTCGCTCTTATCAGTAAATAACATTTTTCTCTTATTTTATCTTTCCAACTTCTCATATTTTCATTTTATTTTTATTTTTTCCAATTTATGTCCTTAATTCATAAACGTTTTCGAATTTACCATTCTTAATTTCCTTTCTTCCCCTTGTTTTCTCAAATTTCCCTAATTCCTTCATTTTCTTTAATTTCTTTCTTTTCTACCTTTAAGCTTGCATGTGAATTATTAAAGGGCCATCAAAATAATTTTTAAAAGCCATAAAAATTGCATGATCAACTTAAGGTAACTGTTCTTAGGAACAAATGTTGTGGGGGGGTATTTAACATCTTTTCAACTCACAATCGCACTCCCGAACCCAACTTCAATTCACAGACATTCCTTGCCCCTTTTATTTGGTTTTCCAAAATTTTCCTTACAATTTTGGTGGCGACTCCTCCTGAATCGGCTTCCGTCGTGGAATCCAATTCTTCTTTCTTTTTATTCTTTTCTTGCGCCATCCGCGTTGCATTTTCGGGTGTGGCATATATGAACATGTATAGCAAAGAAATCGGGGCTTTTGGATAAAATATGGTTATTTTTTTCCAACACGTCTCAAATGCAACAATTAGAAATAAAGCACCAAAGATAAAAACAGCAGGAACAAAAGACTAAACTTCTAGGCAGGATTATCCCAATAGCGTAGAACATAGTGATTAAAGGAACGAGATGGGAAACCACAATGCATGATCAAAGGAGAAACCAAACAAGAAATCTAAACTGACCCCCAAATAGCTCAAGTGTTCAAATTTGTGGTTTATCTTTGATTCGTGTCTTCCTTGGCTTCCTTTCTTCCTTGGGGCTTTGGATTTCATACATGAACAACCTTCGGTTCTTGAAATTTCACCATGCCATGCTTTGCTTTTTTGTTGTATCTTTCCCTTCGTTCCTTACTTTGGTGTCCAGATTTTTTGCCCCTTTCTTCAATCCTGGCGGACCCTCTTTCAAGGTTTCTCTAGGGTTTTTCGGTGTTCCATTTCTTTCCCCTCTCCTTTCTCTGTTTCCTTCGCTCGCCCACCCCCTTCCATCTCGCTAAGGTTCGCTTTTATAGGCGAATGATTTGTGAAACCCTCTTCACGCGTTGCTATGCTCAATCTCTATGCATTTCAGGCCTTCCTCCTCATTCGATTTTATGCTCATCCTTATTGCTCTATTTTGCCATAGCCTGCACATACGAGTGCGGATTGAGCGGCGATAAATTTTTATTGCTTTCACGCTTCTAGTTATCTCTCATATTTGGATCCAAATCCAATAGCTCTCTTTGCCGTGCGATTCCACCCTAGCATCCTTTGTCTCTCACTCTCACTCGATCTCGCCCCTTCTACTTCATCATCTGCCTTTAAGCCAACCTCCCTTGGCCCTCATGTATGCATCGTGTCTAAGCCTCTCCATCAGGCTCAGACTCACCTTTGGCTGAAACACAACATTTCAACCAAATGTTGATTATTTAATTATTAAATTTTTAAAATTTTTTAATTATTATTTATTTTTAATTTTTTGTTATTATTGTTTGTTTTGCTTTGTTTTATTCTCTTCTCTTTTGTTTCTCTCTATCTCTCTTTTTAACATTTCTAAATTAATCAATAATTAACTTTAATAAATTTGATTACTTAATTTTTATTTTTTTATTTTTTCTATTTTTTAGTTTTTATATATAAAACTCGGACAAAATATAATGTTCACATGTGGTGTTTCAATATTACAGAACATCCCTAGTCTTTTCTTGAATGGATTGATCATTGTCTTTTCTTACAACGTTGCTGTACCATAACTTTATAGGAGAATTGGATTAAAATTTCTCAATTATTCATATATAATCTCATTTATTTTTTTTTAATTTGCTTAAAAGTTATAGTTATATTTATTTTTTCTGTATTTTCTGTTTCAAATTTTAATTAGAGGTATTTTGAATTTTAGACATTTTTCTCATTCCCTTTTCCATCTAGATTCATTTATACCAAGGTCGTGTCAAGAAATTTTGGGACCTAAGACAATTATTAAAAACTATTTTTTGTAATAGCAACCATTATAAGTATTATTAATAATATTTTATAAGAAATATGATTTTAGAAATGAATATAATATTTTGATATAATTTAATATTTCAATTAGAGTATTGATTTCATCTTTTAACATTCCACTCAATATTTTTAATTCTTAAATATGAATATTAAAATATTTACTAAAACTTTACTGCTTTTAAAGATTAATACAAATATTTTTTTAATTCATAAATGAAATTAAAAAACATTTATATTAATCTTAATATAACAATTTCAGAGAGATAGATGATACAAATTATTAAAAAGATTTTTTAAATAAAAGGAATTTAGTTAAAAAGCGTATTAGCTGAGATAAAATTAAAATATTAATAAAGACATATAACTATTGCATTACATTACAAAGAAAAATTTATTTTTAAGTTGTACATGAAAATAATTCCCCCAACTCTTTTCATTTATATATTTTGCTTTTATTACATTGTTTTTTATATCTTTATTATATATAGTGGGAGCTTAACAACTCTTTTAGTTTGCTTAAGAAGGGTTAGGTAAAGATGACCTTAATTACATCACCTAACTTAATGTGTTTGGTTGCCCATAACTCAGGTAATGACTTTTACTTGAGGTGAGCTAGATTACTTAAATAAGTCTCACCTAATTTAAGGTGAGACCGATCAACTCCAAAATACTAGATGAAGACTCTCATTGTGAGGAGAAGAGGGTTGAAATGACAAATATACCCTTTGAGAATTGAAAAAACACACTTCTTTCTCCCTAACACAATTCCTCCACCTTCATCGTCACTCTTCCTTTACCTCCCCGTCCCCCCACCTCCACCATCACTCTTCCTCCACTAACTTGAACTGGACTTTCAGATCTAGAAACGAACTCCGACCACCATCTTCCACCCCTCCATTCAATCAGTGTTTTTTCTTTGTCTTCCAACTTCAGATCTCGAGCTCCATGATATTCGATTTGTCTTCGGCTCTTAGATTTCATGTTTGTCTTCCAAGATTTGGGTCTTCAATTCGATTATGCTCCTTCATCTTTATTGTTCGTTGGTGGTAGTGGCAAGTTCCCTCCTTATTGGTGGTAGTGTGCTCAGTGCCTCCCTCCCTCGATCTCTTTGTGTTGTGTTTATGGAAGAGAGGAAGGGTGCTGTCGGTAGTTGTGGTGGGAGGTAAGGTGCCATCGATGGTAAGACCTCTCTAATACTGTTGGCCCGTGATGAAAGAAGACGAAAGTAGGTGATTTTTTTTAGTCTAAGGGTATTTGAGTCAATTCCTATTTATTTATGTTTAATTAAATATAAAAATAATTTTATTTCCCATATCCCCATTGGCAAACCAAATAAACTTACAGGTAATTATCATCCCATTATATCATCTAACTAACCTGATAAGTGAACCAAATAGGCTGTAAGATAGTTGGCTAAAGGTCCATCCCTTATGGTCCCAGAGACTAAATATACTAAATATATATTGATTATACTAAATATGAAAAGAACACACACTGATATATATATATATACATATACATATACATATATATATATATATTCTTTTGTATCTAATAAATTTTGGATCCATTGTGTCAATCTCCTTTCATTTTCCCTATCCCATCCCCTATGGGCCCTAGAGACTTAATTTTCTATCATGCATTTATGCAAAGTATTATTATGAATATGCTATATACATTTTTAGGTGATGCCAATAAATGAAGCAAGCTTGGTGGCAAGATATTATTACCATAAGAAAGAGATGGCTTGGGAAATAATAGAAGGATCTTGAATAAGATCAAAATATCGTGGTCTATCATTATTGGGATGCGAGTTACACTGCTTCAAAAAGATGTTGGAAATTTTGAGTTTGAAGTTAGTTTTATTCTAACTTTTTTAAATTGTTAATTATAAAAAATGTTTAATAATCAATTAATTAATAATTTGATGCTCATTAAATATTATATATAAATGCAACTAAATGAGACACTTATCTTCTTTAATGAGGAAAGTCTAAGGGCCTGTTTGGTTCAATCAAGGAAAAAAGAGAAATTTTAATGGAGGGGATTGGGTGGAAAAGGATTGAAGGAATGTTAAAATTTTCTTGTTTGAAGGATTGGAGGAATTTTAATAATACATATTTGATTCAGGAGGGAGAGGAGATGAATTAATAACAAATTTACAGTTCTCTTCTTGTATATTATTTTGTATATTTTTCTATTTGCCTTTCTATTGTAACCATGATGACAAGATGTTGAAGACCAGCCGATCGGAGCCCCCTCCCATTGGATGAGCTATCCAGAAAGTTGTCTGAGTACTGGCGCTAGTGGTGCACCCTAATCACACTAGATCTCTGTCCCTACCTTCCTCCTCTGTTCATCTTCCTTTATCTTTCTTCCGCTCATCCAACGATGAGATTGGATAGCAAGGAAGACAAGATCTAATAGTGAAGAAGACAAGCTTGGACACCGAGGAAGACGAGATTGGACAACGACTGCGAAGAGCTAGGATGGTGATGGCAAAAAGTTGGGATGGTAGTAACGTAGGCTCAGAATAGAGACAGCGATAGCGATGGCAACTGAGGGGTAAAATGGATCAATAATATTAAAAAATTTCAGGGGTAAAATGGTTATAATATTTTGGATAACACTCCTTCTCCTCTAAAATCTCAATTTAGGGAAAAGTTAAAAATAACGTTCGAAGGGGAAGGGAGGGGAAGAATTTGGTCCCTTCCCCTCTAATATTTTTGAAACAAACAAGGGGAGGGTAGTTGCTCCCTTTCCCTCCCTTTAAATAATTGTGAACCAAACAAACTCTAATACCCAAAAAATGAACTATTTGGAAGGCATCAACTGGTTTTACTTTTGGAGAAGCAACTAGATATTGGTAAGTTTTTCAAGTTCCAACACTCTAATTTTCAATTTAAAAGTTAATAACTAAACTAAAGCTTAAATTTAGTATATAATCATTTGTTAAATATTTAACAAACTTCTTAACCATTTTTTAATTGAATTTTATTTAACTTATGTTAATCTTATGCATGTCTTATTATCATTAAAAACTATCCAAAATTAAATGATATTGAATATTTTCAAATGCATCATGCAAATTAAATTCTAACTATTTTTTTTATTGTATTTAGGATTCACTTGTTTCAATTCCCAAAGGAAATCCTTAATGGGTTCTATAATAATCTGATATCATGTGAAGAACGATTAGGAGCTTAATATTAATAACTTCTTTGGGTTGATACACTGGGCCTTCGGGTGCTGTGAGTAATGGCAGAGGCAAGTGGGAATGATCTGGTTCTCTATTATAGCGCTTTAGAAGGGACACATGAAAGACTGGGTGTATTTTAGCCTCCATAGGTAAGCCCAGTTTGTAAACCACAGTCCCCATTTTTTCTACAATTGGAAAAGGACCAAAGTAGCGCAAGCCTAATTTCTGGTGTTTTTGGAGCCATAAAGAATGTTGCCTGTATGGCTGTAATTTAACTGGGACTTGGTCTCCAATTTGGAAAGAGACATCAGTGAATTGCTTATCAGCCTGATATTTCATTTGAGCTTGGGCTCTGTGTAGAGATTGCTTTAAATGTTCCAGAATTTGATCCCGTTCACGCAATTGAGTCAACAATTTAGGAGGGGATGTGTCATCATTAGAAATTCGAATAAGTAGAGGTGGGTCCCTACAGTAAACAGCTCTGAAAAGGGGTCATCTCAGGTTTGGAATGAAGTGTTATACCATAGTTCTGCCCAAGGTAAATATCGTAACCATTTCTGTGGAGAAGTAAACACAAAGTAGCGGAGGTACATTTCTAGACATTTGTTTACAGCTTCGGTCTGGCCATCCATTTGGGGATGGTGAGTAGAGCTACACTTCAGTTCAGTCCCTTGTAATTTTGATAGACTTCACCAAAAAGTACTAGTAAAAGTGACATCTCGATCAGATACAATAGATTGAGGGATGCCGTGTAATTTAATGACATTGTGAAGAAAGACCTTAGCCACAAGTTTACTAGTAAAATTAGCCGTCAAGGGCATGAAATGTCCATATTTAGATAATCGGTCTACTGTTAGATTAGCTGGCTTTCCAAGAGGGGGGTGAATTGGGAATATTAAAAATTTTCTGCAAAATATCAAGAAGGTGAAGAAAGCAATATATGAAGGTAAAATAGAGTATAACCAAATAACTGTAAAGATGGCAGTAAAGAGAAGAAGACTCAGAAATTTATCCTGGTTCGGTCTCTCCACTTGACCTATGTCCAGTCCTCAAGTCACCACTTGAGATTTTTTACTATTCTGTAAGAATTTCGTGAGCTTCTTGCAAATGCCTCAGTACAAAGATGTTGCTCTGTTTCTAGAGCTCACTCTATCTCTCTGTGCACTCTTACAAAGTGCTCCACAATCCCTTGTGATATCTCCTCACAAGAAAATCTATCTTCCAGATGAAGAAAAGATTATTTACAAAGATTAAACTCTCTTAAATAGAGTGAATATGAAAGTTGAAGTACAAAATATTGAAGTGAGAGAGTAACAGACTTTGAGTAATTGATTTGACAGAGTTTCAGTATATACAATGTTAGAATCGTTACCCACAACTTCAAATGATGTTATATTTATAGATTTAGGTCTCAAATATCTGTTAGAGACAAAATCTATCCGTTGGAGAAGTTATCCAACTGTTATTCTGAGAAACTATCTGTTAATCAACCGCATTTAATGCTTCTGACATACTGAAATTCGAATTTTGGTTGATCAACAGACGAATTTCACAGAAACCGAAGGTTAACAGCTTCAACATTAAAAGCCCGAAGTTCATCTGTCATGAAGTGAAATTCGAATTTTGATATTTTGAAAATGTTTCTATGTTGTGACATACGAACTTTCAAGTAGAAAGTTTTTCTGTTAAATGTGAACAGTATTTTCAATTTGCTACAATGCCTTCGAAATTTAAATTTTAGAACCCCAAAATTCGTCTATCCATAGCTGGTTTACAAGGCTCAGTAGTTCATATAGTTCAAAATTCAAATTTTCAAATTGTCAAAGTTCGTCTGTCAGAGAGACCTCTTTTCAGACTAACTTCAAAATTCAAATTTATAAATACTGTCATTCGTATGTCAATATATCACTTTAACAGACTCACAAGCTCAATTTCTGAAATTCAAATTTTCATGTTTAAAGTTCGTCTGTCAGTGAGCAATTTTGAAATCCATTCTAAACTTGGTTTCAGATGAACTTTGACATAATTTCAGACGAATTTCTTTAGTTCTCATAAGTTTTATTTTGTCTGAAATTCAAATTTTCAAAACCCAAAGTTCGTCTGTTTCTTAAAGTTCCTTTCAGACACTTATCAAAATTCGAATTTCATTAAGTCAAAATTCGTCTGTCAGAGAGGCATCTCTTCAGACTTGTTCAGTTTTAGTATGAAATTCGAATTTCCAAAGACAAAGTTCAAACTTTCACTATGATAGATTGATATTAACCTTTCAAACTTCATCTGTTGGTGGGTATTTTCCAAATATTCCATGATTTAACATAGAATCAAGGTTTTAAAACATCTTTTCACCAAATCAAAGTCTTTTACTCAAATTAAAACATAACTAAACATCCTACATCTATTCTTGCACAGATTTGTCCAGAATTTCTTCACTTGAATTCATTTGAACACCTTTGATATCTTTATTCCAAGCTCTTGAAGGTTGATTTGGAATCATCAAAACTTCTTGATTCAACATCTACAACTACCAAAATTACTAAGTATCCTTGATTTACTGGCAAAGCTGTAATAAAATCCATTGAGACATCCTCCCATATATTTTTGGGTATAAGTAATGGGCTTAGCAATCTAGCAGCGTGTAATTGAGAAATCTTTGCTCGTTGACAGACATCACAATGTTTGATGAATTCTCGTATATCCTTGCGCATACCTGTCAAGTGAAAATTACTAGCAATGCGATGAAAAGTCCGAAGAGTACCGACATGACCCCCAATTACCGATGAATGGAATTCCTGTAGAATCTGTTGTATAATTTCCTGCAATCCTGATGGAATCACAAATCAATGCTTCCAATAAACCAATTTGCCTTGCACTTTGTAGTGGGGCATTGAAAGGGAATTCGTTTGAATCTGCTCAATTAGTTGTTGGACTGCGGCACTTTGTTTGAGGCTCTGTTGGATCTCTTCAAGCATTGAGTGGTAAGGGTATGTGATAGCCATGAAACATGTTCTTGATAAAGCATTAGCGACTTTATTGGTCTTTCCGGGCTTATATTCAATGCAATACAAATACCCCATTAACTTCGGTAAGCAAGCTTCATATTCTGGTGTTTGAATCACCTGTTCATTAAGATGTCGCAAGCTTTCATGATCAATGCGTATGATGAAGAAATGTCCATACAAGTAATGCCGAAATTTGGTGATTGCATCCACAATGGCTTGAAGCTCTCTAGCATACACTAATTTTGATTCATCCGTGGTGATAATTTCTTGGAGAAGAAAGCAATTAGATGGCCAGATTGACTTAAGACAACTCCAACTCCCATTCCCAAAGCGTTAGTCTCCAGAATAAAAGGCTGAGTGAAATCGAGTAAGGATAATACTGGAGCTTTGATTATGGACTGTTTAAGTCTCTCAAATGCTAGTTGGGCCTCATCATTCCATTTGAACCCATCTTTTTTAAGCAAGTTAGTGAGTGCGCTTGCTATTTCGGCATATGACCAAATGAATCTTCGGTAATATCCAGTGACTCCAAGGAAAGCTCTAAGTTAGTTCATATTGATTGGTTGGGGCCATTGTTGAATTGCCTGAATTTTTGATAAATCCATTTCCACTCCTTTAAAAGAAACAATATGGCCCAAATACTCAATTTTTCTTTGCCTAAATGAACATTTTGATAGTTTTGCAAAAAGTTGATGTTGGACTAGTTGCTCTAGTACGCAAGTCAAGTGCTGTAAATGAAGAGACCACGTGGCGCAATATATTAATATATCATCAAAAACATATTAACACGAATTTTTGAAGGTATGCCAGAAAAATTGAATTCATCTGAGCTTGAAAAGTCGCCAGCGCATTGGTCAAGCCGAAGGGCATAACAAGCCATTCGTAGTGCCCTTGATGGGTTCTAAACATTGTCTTCTCTCGATCTGCCGGATGCATCAGGATTTGATGATATCCTACTTGGAGATCTAGTTTAGTATAATACTCTGACCCTCCTATTCATCGAGTAATTCATCAATGGTTGGCATAGGAAAAGAATCCTTCACCGTTATGGCATTCAACGCTTTGTAATCAACACAAAACCTCCATATGCCTTATTTCTTCCGAACCAAAAATACTGGTGCCGAGACGGGACTGGTACTCGGCTATATAATCCTTTCTTGTAACATTTCTTACATAAGACGCTCTATCTCCATCTTCTAGCTATAAGAGTATCTGTAGGGCTTTACTTTTACTGGGCCAGTTCCGGGCTCAAGTAGGATTCGATGACTGTGAGTTCGTTCAGGGGGCAACCCACAAGGAACAGTAAACGCGGCTTGATGTTGCTTTAGAATCAATCGTATTTCTTCGGGGAGTTCTTTTGAAAATTCCACTTCTTCTGAATGCTCTTTTTCTTTTTCTTGGACTTGTAAAAATTACATCTCGGCAATGGACTTAGTAGCCTACAATTGAGTCATTTGATGGTATTGAATCTGATTGACTTGTGCCATTCGATAGCCCTTGAGAGTCACAAATTGTCCATTGTTGAAAAACTTAATCATTGATGTTTTATAATCAGCAATATGAGAGCCGAGAGTTTCAAGCCAAGAAGCCCCAATAACCACATCTGAACTAGTAACTGGTAAGATGTATGCTGGAAATTTAAGAGTATGGCCACAAATCACCACTTGAAGTTCTCAAATCATTCCCTCACATTGCATTCTTTCCCGGCTTCCAACAATTACCTTAGTGCAAGGGGTGGGTATCACAACTAAATTCAAATGTTAAACCACTCTAGGTTGCACGAAGTTGTTTGAACTACCCCCATCGAGGAAGACTTGTATTGGTTGATTTTCCACTATTCCATCAAAGTGAATTGTCGCAGGATCGTTTGATCCTTGATATGCATGTAAGGATAGATGATGCAGAGTCGTGGGTTCCTCTGAATTTTCTCCCACTTCAGTGACCGGTGTTAGTGCAACAATCTCTTCTCCTTCTTCCTCATCACATTGGAGTATCATGAAATACATATTAGGGCAACAATGCTTGGGTGAGTATTTTTCTTCACAGGTGAAACAGAGACCCTTATCTCTTCTCAACTGTATCTCTGACGGTGTCATCTTCTTCTCCGATAACCTAGGTTTAGTTGTTGGCATGGGTAGTAATGGTGGCTGATTCTTATTGCCGAAATTTCTTGTCGTGAAGTTGGAACTTGCTGGTAGTGGTAAAACACTCATTCCAGCCTTAACAGTGGAAATAGGAGTAGGTAGAGTTGTAGAAGCTTTTGGTCAATTAGCAACCAACAATGCTTGTTTCTCATCATACAATCTTGCCAGTGCTATTGCCTCCAACAAATTTGTAGGTGTCTTAGCAATTACATCCCTTCGTAAGTCTGGTTTAAGACCGCTAATGAAACAGTCTATCATCACATCATTTGACAAACCTTCTACTCTGTTAGTAAGTAGCATAAACTATTGAAAAAAATTTGCCCATAGACTCAGTTTGGGTCATTTTGAACAACTGTGCTCTAGGACTCTCAAATCGTGATGGTCCAAAGTGTTCTTTAGTTGCATGAGTCAAAGCATTCCAGGTTGGAATCTGATGAGTTTTCTGCATCATCTGGAACCAAGGAATGATAACTCCATCCATATGTACCATAGCAATGGTGATTTGTTGAGGATCTGGAGTCTTATAAAATGTGAAGAATTGTTCTGCTCGAAATATCCAGTTCAAAGGGTCAGATCCATCAAAACGAGGAAAGTCCAGTTTTACCTATTTCAGCTGCAAGGGCTGGTTGTAGCTAAAAGTAGATATCGGTGCCTATGTTGAACTTCCCATTCCACTGTTGGTCATTGTGGTTCGTGCTGTATTCCTGTTGATGGTATCCACAACTCGGTTCAAAGTCTCAATTGAGGACTCCAATCGGTCCAGTCTTGTGTTCAGTGCACTAGTTAAGGTCTCTATGAGCTTTTCCATTCGTTCCATCCTGTTGTTAGATGCTATTTCCATTTGCTCCACTTGTTCACTCACTTTTCTTAAGTCTGCTGATAACTCCTTGAGTCTCATGCCGTCAGCCATGGGGAGTATATATTTCTCTCAACAAGAGCATCAAATATAATGGATATTTCTTATTGCAACCTCGATAACGGTATATGTATATATTGATTCAGTGTTATTCAATACAGCCAAATGACATAAGAGTAGTCATTTATCGAAAATTACAATGGGAATGGCAGAAGAAATAAAGGAAAGGTACTCAGATAGCAGAAAAGGCCTTGCAAAGATAACAGAAAGAGAGAGAATGTCAGAATGGTCAGGAAGAAAGGAACCTTCATATGCCACACCCCTCTCTCCGTGCTCAACCATTACTAAATAGTCACACCTACACCCTTCAAGTAGGCCTCCTCTGTCTAGTGCTTCTACGAAGCTTATCCGTTGCATGTGCTTGGCTCGTGCTATTCCTTACTTCCACATCCTCATTGAACGTGTCAAGGGGCCCATTGTGCTCGCCCATGGTGCCTTGTATAACAAAAAACCTTTCAGTGAGAATTACAGTATAGATTAGTTTTCGAAATTAATAATAAATAAAAACTTTTAACGTATAACAAGTGGTAAAAACTAGTAACTGAGTAGTAAAATTTTGAAACTAAATAGTAATAGAGTCTTATTAATTTTGGAAACTAATCCTAAGTTGTTATTCCTCCAACTTTTTATATAGAACGTTATGTAAATAATAATTTGTGTACAATACTAGTGGAATTAGGATTAAACCTAAAATTTCCATTATGTACAAGGAATAATTACTATAGGTAAAGAAAGAGAAATTAGGATTAAGCCTAAAATTTACATTATGTACACAGAACAATTTTAATTAGATTGAACTACAAATTGAGCCAAAATTAAAATTGAGACGCCAAAGTCTATTATCTCACTATAATTAAAATTGACACAAAAGTTAATTATTGCTTTTTCTAGTTTCCATATAACACAAATCCCTCATTCACGATGTGGTGTAAGATAAATGTGGATTTTGGTAGTGTAGAAATAACATTGTGTGCATAAACAAATTTGAGAAATTTAAGTTACGAAGTAATTTTTGTGTAATCTCTAAGCGGACATGTATGCTATGGGCTCAACTTGTATGCTACGCAGCAACCATACAGCATGATGTTACACAGCAGAATTGGCCTTAAAAAAAAAAGAGTTACACAGCAAACACACCCACACATAATCAACTGTATAGTAATAATATTATATGAGAATTAATGGGGTCCTTTATGATGTAAAATTTGCCTCTATATCAGGCTCAAAAAATAATAATCAAATGTATAGTAGTAATATTATGAGTGAGGAGGTTGATTTAAGTTATACTCTTTAAAAAATAAATTATGGTGTGAAGAATATATTTTAAATTAGTTGATTTTAATGATGCTCTTTAAAAAATTTCTTGTTATTCATTGTATTTTAATTTTTCAATTATTTAATCATATATATTATAGTAATTTTTAGCACTTGAATATACTTTTCTTAAGCTTATGATAGGAATTTATTTATTTTATCTTTAGTTTGAATAAGGAAAAAATTGGAAGAAAAGAAAAATTTAAAAAAAAAAAATATATAAATGCCCCGTTATTTAGGTTTTTTATTATTTTTTTCTTATATTTTTTTATCCTTATTTTTTTCCATTCCAAATAAAATTTTAACTTTATTAAAATTTTTTTTTAATGGATTTAAACATGCTTGGTGTAAATTGGAAATCCCCAACCGCCACGAAAACCAAGCAAAATTAAAAAAGTAAGGAATATTCTACTGCCAAATGCAAATCAGGCCGGATTATTCTTCGGGTCAGTCTCGGGGCAATTTGGGTATTTGGTTGATCCATCTCTCTCCCCAGACTCATTCCGTGGCATCCGGAGTCGTACACGTCTGCCTCTGAGGGTTGGTTTCTCCTTGAACAGCCGTTGAACCTCGAATCAACGGTCCAGGTGCGACCTCACGGCCAGCGTGTCTGTGCCACATGCCTTGCTCCTCACGGCCGAATTTAGAAATATACCTCAGTATTCTTCACCAGTCGAAGCAAAAGCTCTAAGCCACAAGCAACCATGGGTGGTGGAAGCAGAAGAAGATCCAATAGTAACAGCGGCGGCAACAACAAGCACGGAAATCACAGAAGAGGATCGGCCTCGTTCGCCTTTAAAGCTGACCTCTTCGTCGATGGTGGGTTTTTATCTGATTGGCAGCTTCATTCAACGCCGTCGCCCATCAACCGTAATCCAGGTCCTCTTTATCTTTCTATCTGCCTATTCATTTTGTTACTAGGATGAAAATTTGGATTGTAAATTGCAATGAATTTGGTAAAGAATTTTGCTTTATTGGATTGTACTTTATTGGGCGACTAAGGTGTGAGTTCGGATCATTCATTTTCTAGCGACTGAGACCAGGCACATGGACTCAAGCTTTTGTTTTTTTTTTTTGCTTCCGATTTCGTTTCTTTTATGCTTTGTTTTGATTTTCCTGTTGCACTTGTATTGCAGGTAAAAATGCTAGCCCGAATAACAAATCTGGTTCAAAATCTGGAAATGCCCATAGACCAGAGGCCTCTGCGTCTAGAAATAGATGTGGAACATCTTCGGGATCTGCTATTGGATTCATTTATCCTTCGGTTGATTTACAGGTATGTTACGCCAGATAAAAAGCTTTATCTTCATGCATATTTTATTCTTTTATTCTTTATTCAAATGAGAAAGAAAAGAAGCTATTTTGTTAGTTACGCTTGAAAGATTTTGAAAGGGAAACGAACTTTAGTGGGCTTCTATCTAATCAAAATAATAACATAATCTATATCTTCCAATTACAGGACTTTTAATTAATAAATTTTCATTTTACTTGGAAGATGGATGGCGTTTCTCTACAGACATTTGTGTCTTTACTTCGTTAACTATGTTTTTAGTTGTTCTGATTTGTTATAGTTTACTGGTTAGATTTATAGTTGAGGTTCTGAAATGCCTGAAAGGGTCAGTGTTTGCCCTAAGAGGTTGCTTCAAAATTCCTGGTCACCAGGCTACAGTATTCATTGTTTTTTATTCATTGAAATGAGATGAATAGAGTTCTCGTAAGCAAGAATTATTGAAATGTTTTGTGTACATGAGCTATAGGAAGCATGGTTGAACTCTCATGATATGTGTACATGAGTTTGATTATCTATTTACATATGCACATAACCATCCTGGAGGAAGATGTTTGTTGGATTCCACACTGGATGAGTTGTTGAGTTATGTATGTCCTTTATCTTTGCACATATGGGCCTGGTTTTATTGTACGCCTCTATATAAATATCAAAGTAATTTTCTTTAGGTTCTGTTGGGCTATGTCAATGGGAGTTTCATAATAACTTGCATGGGATTTGATTATATTGATAGGAGGTATCGTGTGCTGGGAACAACAGTGAAGATAGTGGTCTAAGTCATTTGCAGCCTTTGGTTTTATCAGATTCCAAACATAATAAAGTTATTGCTCATGTAGACCAAACACCTCCTTCAAAACCCAACAATGTGGAATACACTTATAGTTATGGTGCTGAATTTGTTCTGGGTGATTGCTCTCACAGGGGATTGGGGTTCTCTGAAGAACAAGATGATACCACTAGTGATGTTGGAGCATCCACTCAACAGCTTGAACCCCAATCAACTTCAGTTTTAGACTCATCATCCCTTGAGAAGGATATTGATTCTAATGAGGATATGAACTGTGAACCAAGCAATCCCATGACAGAAGACTTGCCATCTAAGGTTCCCTCTAAGAGAAATTCGGGCTTTTTGTCCATTGGAGGTCTTAAATTGTACACTGAGGACATCTCAGATTATGAAAGTGATGAAGATGATAATACTGAGTCACAGGATGAGGAAAGCTCACAATATTATGACTCAGAAGAACTAGTTAAATCAGCTAAAAGCAAGAGTTTTGAAGACACATCTGACAGTGATTCAGACATTGATGAAGAGGTTGCTGAAGATTATTTAGAAGGAATTGGTGGCAGTGATCATATCATAGATGCAGAATGGTTGCTAGAATCAGCTTTGGATGTGTCAAATGATGATAGTTCTTCTAGTAGTTGCTATGATGAGGCCTTGGAGAAGTTGGGTGGAATGGCCCTTCAACAAGCTTCCATGGAATATGGCATGGGGAAAGCTCAACCATGGAAGAAAGGTTCTGTAGATTATAGGTCTCGAGGTTTGGATGAATTGATGCTGGTTAAGGATCCTAGTACTATATCTGCTGGAAAGAAGCATGTTGCTCGGTTTTCTCATTCATGGCCTTCACGGGCTCAAAAGAGTAAAGCTTCCAAAAAAATTCATGGTAATATTAACTGCATCCATCTTTGTCAAACTTCCTATGTGTTCTTCACTTAATCTTGCTTCCACATTTGTAATTCAAGTGAATTGTCAAGGTTCATAGAATTTGCATTGTTACCTTTTAAATATCTGAACTTTCAAGTTTTCCTTTTAAAGTGATGACCACCACCTTACTGCATAAGAGTTTTTTCTTTTCTTTTTTTTTTTTTGGGGGGGGGGGGTGGAATTTATGATGAATTCCTGATTTCGTGATGGCTGGTGGGGATTGGGAATAACTAGGCAGACCAATTGTGTGCATTATCATCATCTTTGAGTTTCCTGTCTGAGATAAAGAGTTTCATGAATAGTTGAATAGTATGTCAGATTGTTTTTTTTTTTATTTTTGAAAATAGCTTAGTTGATGGAAGCATGTTACAAGTTTCTTGTGGTTCTGAATCCTTGAATTTTGGTGCTGGAATGGATGATTTTCCAGTGGGAAATTTTTAAAATATTGAAGAGATGCAGACAGTCAATTATATGCATTAATCTCCAGTAAACTTATGGTATGGAAAAGCTTAAAATGAAAGTAAATATATTTTTCTGTTTTTAAACTCAGTTTGATGACATCAAGGATTTTTATTTGATATACATTGTTAAGGCATATTCTACACAGGTGAAAAGAAAAAACTTCGGAAAGAAAGAATTGCTGTCAAGCGCAAGGCGAGAATGCTACGACGTGGGGTTGATCTTGAGCAAATCAACTTGGTAAGGGAAAGTGGGAATTTATTTATTTTTAATCTCCATCTGATCACATATTGATAGTCTATCTTTTGTTCTACAAGTTTGTCTCTTAGATCTGGAGACCCCCATCCTAGGCTTGTTTCCAACACTTTGGCTATATAGCTATCTCAAACTTTGTTACATGTAGGAAGTTGTGGCTTGGAAGGCTCCTAATTGATTGAAATGTCAAGAAAAATCCTGATAAGTTGAATTTGACTATGGTATTTAGGCATTGTCTTTTACACTGGCAACCCTTGGTATGTGCAAAAATGTATTTCTGGGAGTTAGAGACTTGTGTGTGATATGCATAGTTTGCATAGTTGCTGTACGTATATATGCTTATATGAAATAGGATCATCAGTAAAAGTTGCAAAAGATAAATTATGATTATGAGATGTATTTTCCGTTGCACTCCCTCCGGTCCTATTATAAAGTGTTTTCCAGAAGATTTGCTTGGTCCTACTTATAAGGTATTGTGTCATTTTTTTTATCTGAATTTCCTCCTTTACCCTTCCTTTAATGACTTTATTGTGTTGTAAATTGTTCCAGTTTTTAATCAGTAAAGGTAAAATTGAAAGTTTATACTAATTTTTTATAACTTTGGGAATATAACTTACTCTCCCTAATACCCGTGCATTAGATAACAAAACTTTATAAATAGGACTAAAGGGAGTATTTAATGTGTGTAAGCACAGAATCCGGCATTTAGGTTCTAGTTAGCTAGAGTTGCAAGAGAGATTTATGAACATGTAAGATATATATATATTCATTTTATTTAATAAGCACATAATACCAGCGTGCAGGTTTTAGTTTATTAAGTTTTGGATATGAAGTAAAAGAAAGAATTATGTGCAATCGTTAAGGACCTTATGTTTCCCCCCTTGTTATTTGTTATGTTTAGTATGGCGAAAAATAAGTCCGTTCCATTTAAAAATATTTTTCATATGGGAATTTTAGTATTAAATTTTACCTGTCACAGCATCCAAAACCTGTTAGTCCAGGGATTGCTTTGTTACATGTTGACCTGAATCTTGTGACCTATTAGTAGTGTACTCAAAATCAATTACTTTCTCAGCTGGTTTGAGTATGTTGGACCTAGATGAGGTTATTTATGCTGTCCAAAGTAATGTGGTATTTATTGGGTTACATTCAGATTGTTCACAGAATTGACTGTCAGTTTTTCTTTTTTTCTTTTTTTCCTCTGTAGAAACTAGAGCAGATTGTTTTGGAGGAAGTAGATATGTTTTCCTTTGAGCCTATGCATTCTCGGGATTGTTCACAGGTATCTTTTCTTTTAATCTGTTTGTTTATTCGTGCTAGATTTTCTATTAGATGTCTTTTACGTTCTTTAATTGTCAATTTAAGTTTACTACCCTCTGAGTGGCATGAATTATTTTCTGTGCAAGTTAATGATATGGATGTATGGTCCAAACTAAGTCTCTTTACTTGAACAGCTCATTTTATTGCGAGAGAGAGAGAGAGAGAGAGAGAGAGAGAGAGAGAGAGACTTCATAGGATCATAATTAGAGTTAAGGGTTATATGTGTAACATTGTTGGTCTGTGAGTACTCAGAACATCTTTTTGTGGGTTTAGTGCAGAACTTGCCAGTGTTCATTTATCTTCCTAAATGCGAATAAAATTAACAGTTTGAATCACAATGTTGAGTTTAGAAGAGCGTTAGGAAGGTAAATCCTTTAGGCTTAAGTCTCCTTACGATCACATTCTCTTCTGAGACTCTTTTAATGCATGAATGAGAAAATATTTGTACGCTAAGAGGCACAAGAGAGGGAGATAAACCACCCCAGGGTAAGGGGAGGATGGCTTGATTGACTTGTATAGCTGCCTTCTCTACTTTATATTGATCAATTTGCATCCTTATTATTGCCATGCTTGATGCATTTGGACTTTCATTTGGTGATGTTTATACTAATACAGTCTTGAGGTCTTATGGTATCTTTGGTCCAGAAGCTGTAGATTAATATGATAAAACGAAGAAAGGTAGCAAACCAATTAAATAAAGAGGTCCGTTGTTGATATAAGGGGAGAGTGAAAACCATTTAACTTCCTATTACTTATTTCTTTTAAGACATTAAAACATTAATTATAATTTAAGTTTTTTAATTTAAATCAATTATTTAAAATGTTAACACGCTCTGTCAAACAATTAGTAAATACATATTGTCTTGAGGGTTTTTGATATCCTGGTCCAACATAGAACTTTAACCTAAGAACAATAATAATGAGTAGTTGGTAGATATTTAAATATCTGGAAGTTTCTGTTTTGTTATTATCTTTAAAATAAATATATTCTAAGATATTACTAGTCATATCAATAATTTTTAGGTAATGCTAATGTGGATACTGGACCTACAGTGAAGCTTTTATACCTGTTTTTATGATTTTTGTTTTCCTATTATGCTTGATGCATGTTGGTCTAAGATTATTGCTCTCTGTTCTAAATGATTATTTTAGGTACAACGCTTAGCTGCAATTTATAGCCTACGTAGTAGCTGCCAAGGTTCTGGCAAAAAGAGGTGATAATCATCCCATTCTTATGGAAGTTTAGTTTTTGTAAAATGTGGTAAAGCAAGTTTGGTATCGGTGGTTTCAGATTTGTGACAGTAATGAGAACCCAGTCCACATCCATGCCATCTTCAAGTGGTAGACAACGTTTGGAAAAGGTTCTGTAGCATTACTAATTGCATCTTGATATTCATTCAGTGCATTTACTTGATTTGCTTTTGTCCTTCTTCCTTATGTTTTCATGTGTTTTTGAGAGACAGCACTATCAATGTTGTCAGAACTGAACCAGACATTAAACCGAATAAGATACTGGTTCAAAGTTCAATGGTTCAACTAGAAGTTAGACTGGGATCAGACTGGGATTGAACCAGTAGTAATTGAAATGATATGTTTTAAATAATATATATGAAACATAAAAGGAAGTTAGGCTATCAACCTTTTAAGGCTTTCCTAATTTTTTTGATAATTAAAGTTCCTAATATAACAATAAAAGAAAAGAGCTATATATTAAAAATAATGAGCATGAAATGGAATACATAGAAAATAAACACATCAAAAGACATTAACAACAATGGTAACATATTATATATATATATATATATATGAGGTGTGGCATTCCATGTATCAGACAACAATTATATATATTTACATGACAATCATAGAGCATGTAAATCACAGAAAATTCTAGAATTATATCATGTAAATAGTAATTTGGCTTATTGAGTCATAAGTAATTTGGCTTTGAATAGATTTTATGAAATGAGCTAAAAAGAGTTCCTCATGTCCATCATTGATCAACATACTCCATTCTCTAACCTGGTTCTGTGTTTAGAATTTAGATTGCAACGGGGGCAAGGGCACATGCATGTTAATTTTAAAAGGATGAAAAGAGAGGAAGGGAGACTAGGGAGAGTGGAGTTCACGTGGGAGAGGAGAAGGTAACAGTAACACAACAACATCACTTGCATAGTTGATTGGGTAACTTGTCAAGTATCATATAGCCCTAAATCTACCTTAAAGGGGAAGGTAACACAACAACC
This sequence comes from Adenanthera pavonina, assembly GCA_026686845.1. NCBI lineage: Eukaryota > Viridiplantae > Streptophyta > Magnoliopsida > Fabales > Fabaceae > Adenanthera > Adenanthera pavonina. The sequence continues at coordinate 24,356,383 of JAIVEN010000019.1, read as the reverse complement.
TAACCAAAAATATATGAATCAGAATCATAATTAAAGGGAACACGTCGATTTCATATGGAAACAACGACACCCGTAGGTTTACAACATTCACAGCATATCACAGGGGAGTAGAGAATGTTGGATAAAAGAACTCACAGGCCACAACAATGAAGATCATAGATGAGGACAAGAATGGCGAGCACCACGACAAGACCAGTTTCAACGAGCTGCACCACAATGAGCAAGCATGAGCTTTAACAGAGATGAGGCCGATCACGCAACAGAACAGCAATGATGGCGAGGAAAACAGTGGCTTCAACGAGCTGCATGATGGATGAGAGCGATGGCCAGTGGAGGACTAGAGGTTGCTTGGTCCAAGTTCGATTGGGCGTCTTCCCTTGCTTGTTGTTTGCTTGGGTAGGGCTTGAATTGGGAATTGCTGCAAGGAGCGAATTGAAGAAGAAGAATGAATCTGAATGAAGTGGCTTACTCAGATCCCTTAAATGACGTCGTTTGGTGGACAAATTAAAAAAAAAAAAAAACTAACACCAAAGGACGTCATTTGGCATTTTTTTTAAGAAAAAAAAAACATATACTAAACCAAACAACATTGTTTGGTCATAGAAATTTGGAAAAAAAAATATCAGTTTCTTTGAACTGCCCAAACCGCTGGTTAGGACGGCAGTCCGATTCCCAAATCCTCCGGTCTCCTCCTCTTATTGGACTAGACATGGTGCCGGTTCCCGATCTAATCGGTTGAATCAGCTGGATCAATCCAGTTTTGGCAAACATGAGCACTATGCAAAATACAAGGAAAATGACCCATCTACTCCTTTTTATTTTCTCCCACTCTTCCAACCCAACCAGATTTAATTAAATTTTTGAAACCCCAATGGAAGTTTTGATGTTCATTGGGCACCTCTTTACTTGACCTTTTTGGGTGATTATGTATGTATCTGCTTGTTATAGTTGATACTGATTGTTTTATAAACTTCAGTTGATAGGAGCTGACGATGAGGATGCGGACTTCTCTGTGATTGACTCTATGAATGGAAAGCCAGTGAGAGGGCATAAAAAACTGGGAAAGAAAAATTTGAAGAGAAATGGCTTGAGCCCACTAGAACATCAATCTGCCCAGAACAGGACTTCAAAGCTTCCAGCCAACCAGGGCAGCGGCAAAATCAAGGACAAGAAAGGGAGTGGACGAAAAGTTTCATATGCTAGTCAACCCGTGTCATTTGTATCAAGTGGTGTTGTAGGTTCTGATACCGTGCAGATTACAGCAGCTGATTCTGAAGAGACTGATGGCACTAAGAAGGGAATTAGTAGCTCCACTAATATAGGTTCCTTTGAGGTGCACACCACTGGTTTTGGATCAAGAATGATGGCTAAAATGGGATACATGGAGGGAGGAGGATTGGGGAAACATGGTCAAGGTGTAGCAGAACCTATTGAGGTTATCCAACGACCCAAATCACTTGGTTTGGGAGTGGAATTCTCCAGCAACGTTGCTGAGCCAGCAAGGAACAAGTCTTCTTCAAGCATTGGCACTTTTGAAAAGCATACCAAAGGTTTTGGATCAAAGATGATGGCAAAGATGGGTTTTGTTGAAGGCATGGGATTAGGCAAAGATTCACAAGGCATTACGACCCCATTGGCTGCTGTCAAGCGTCCCAGGTCACGAGGACTGGGTGCCAAGGGCTAGTAGTTCACATGCCCGTTTGTTTAATTTTAGCCCTCTGTTGGTCAAGATGCCTACCATTAAAGGATCACCTGCAGGATTCAAACCAACAGACCTTACTCCACATTCCACTATACCAGTGGAGTGAACACCTGTTGTTCTGGCTCTATTTATAATTGTACAGTGGATCTAACCTTTTAGGTCTACCTTTTACTTTAAGCTTATTTTGTCATGATTGCTTCTGGAATCACCATGGTCAATTTCCCCTAGATTTCTTTTAATATTTCCTTTCTGAAAAGTGAAATCGTAGTCACGATCGAGACATGTTAATTGCCTTACAGACCTACTAAGCACGCTTTCCTCTATGTTGCATGGAGTGAAGTGCTGTTCACAGTTCATGACTTGTGCACAGTATGATTTGCTGTAGGTTTTATTTTATTTAATATATTAATATATTGATGATGTTGATTATTGTTGATTCTGACATATGAATGTAAAATTTCCTCTTCCCCTTGTGGTATGAGGAATGTTGTGAGCCACTTCCAATTCAGCAAAAATTAGAGGATCCCTTTTATGTGGTTATTGAAATGGTAGGCATGTTCTCTCTCTCTTTTTTCCCAGTATACGGCATGTTCTGTTTTTATTCCACTAAGAAAACAATGTTGTGACTTTCTCACAGATCTGAATTATATCCCATATTCTTATTAAAGCAATATTCCACTTTTGTCAATAAAGAGTTAGATCAAAGCCATCGTTCCTTTATCATAATAGAAGCAATATGCCCTTTAGTCAAATCCAATGGTAACTTTTCACATAAGATAGCTTACGTTACACGAGCAAAAGGTCGATTTGGGTTTTGTTTTAACTCTATTTTCGTTTCCTATTCTGTTTTCAAATTACCACCTGTCTAATTTATTTTTTATTCATTTCTATCATAATTTGTAGTTTTCATTTGTAATATCACTATTTAATCGCACTCTTATTTGATTTGACCTTCTTTTATATTAGAAGTTTGTTTCATATATCAAATGAAAAAAGTGAAATTAAAAAAAAAGATAAAATTTTCTTATTATTTTAAAATGATAAAATGGTAACATATTAATCTATAATAAATGCTACAAAACATTTTCTTCTCTATCACCTTAGAGTTTTTCCCATGACAACTTCTAATAACAAATTAATGTCCTTTTCACACTAATCCTGAAAAATTCCTGTAAAAGTATTGGATTTGGATTCCCTCTATGAATATATCCCTCAATTGCTGCTCAATTGCACTGTATTGGGGAATGAATTTATTATAAATAAGATAAAAATATAGAAATAACATAGTTGTTATAACTTTTAAACTATACTTAGTACGTGACTAAACTAGACACCGGAGACAACCCAAATTCATAGATCCATAAGTATTTGGTTCTTTTTTTTTTCCCATCATGTGAGTGCCCAAAATTCTTTTCTCACCAAAAAGATAAATTATTACCATATTCACTAGTGAAAGAGACACTAATCAGTGTATCCAATAACATGAAAACATTTTTTCGGTACATAAGAATAATTTTTAACGACAGTAACATAATTATTATTGTGTTTTTATTAAAAAAATAAAAAAAAATTAGTTAATACTCCATTGGGTTTCAAAGATAAAGGACAAATATGAGTCTTTTTTTTAGTTCAAAATATTATGAACAAATATGGTTTGCCTTTTGCATTTATTATTTTTTTTTAATCGTGCACCTCTTATTAAATGTTGATTAACATTTTTATGAAAGAAAAATTTAGTGATGTATATATTAATTCAAAGGTATTTTGAAATTTGTTTTTTTCAATTTAAAACATATTTAAAATGATTAGCTGTTTTTAAGTATTATGCTTCATCTATGCAAATAATTAGTTGTTTGAAGAGTAATTATAGTACTAATTAATAAATTATAATACTAGTATGTCATTCTCCTCAGGCTCTGACAAACAGAAGGTAAGCGTATTAAACTTGAAAGAGAATGACGGTTTGTCCGAACTCCAAACATAGCACTTTCCATAAGCCATAACATAAGGCGTACAATGGTCAATTCAACTATTCAGCTTGGCACTTTCCCTTTCCTTCTTTCTTTTCCTCCACTATCACCGCCATAACAAGCTTCCCCTTCCATCTTATTTCATTATAAATCTGCATTCTCCTCCTCCCCTTTCTTCATTTCTCCGATTCATTCACCTTTCACTTCCTTCTTCTATTAGATTCGTATTGCTCGAATCTAATTTCCTCAGAGATCTCCTTCTCTGAGATCTCCTACTGCCTCTTGTGTTTTTCGCTTGAGGTCCGTTAAATTTACATACCTCTGGGAAAAAAACTCTCATTTTTGCATGTCTTTTGGTTGTACTTTGGTTTTATCTTTGAGTTCTGTGATAGTTATCACTAGTTAGAGCTTGCGCTTGTTTTTTCCTTTTCTCACTCATTTTCCCTGTTCGGTTCTTACAGATCTGGAACTCGCCCTCCCATGAATCGTCCGAGAATGGACTTTTGTGGTCATTTTGGGTTGTGGGTCTTGATTTTCTGCTTGGTATTTCAATCCGGATCTGGGTTCTACCTCCCAGGTAGCTATCCCCACAAGTATGTCGTCGGGGACGAGTTGTCGGTGAAAGTGAATTCCCTGACTTCAATTGATACGGAAATGCCCTTCAGCTATTACAGTTTACCCTTTTGCCAACCTGAGGGTGGTGTTAAGGATAGTGCTGAGAATCTTGGAGAGCTCCTCATGGGGGATCGGATCGAGAACTCTCCTTACAAATTCAAAATGCACACCAATGAATCCGAGATTTTCTTGTGTCGGTTGGATTCGTTGTCGAAAGATCAGTTCAAGCTCTTGAAGAAGAGGATTGATGAGATGTATCAGGTTAATCTGATTCTTGATAATTTACCTGCCATTCGGTTCACAAAGAAAGACGGGTTCTTTCTGCGATGGACAGGGTACCCTGTTGGTATCAAGATTCAGGATGTGTATTATCTATTTAACCATCTCAAGTTCAATGTTCTTGTCCATAAATATGAGGAGACCAATGTGGCTCGTGTAATGGGAACTGGTGATGCAGCTGAAGTGATCCCAACAATCGGTAAGGGCGGATCAGAGGTGCCTGGGTACATGGTTGTTGGTTTTGAGGTGATACCTTGCAGTATTATGCATAATGCTGATTCAGTTAAGAATTTGAAAAGGTATAACAAATACCCATCGCCTATCAAATGTGATCCATCCACTGTGGCAATGCCTATCAAAGAAGGCCAGCCAATTGTGTTCACCTATGAGGTCACCTTTGAGGAGAGTGACATCAAGTGGCCATCTAGGTGGGATGCCTACTTGAAGATGGAGGGAGCCAAAGTCCATTGGTTTTCAATCCTCAATTCACTCATGGTTATCACTTTCCTCGCTGGAATTGTTCTTCTGATCTTCCTGAGGACTGTTAGGCGGGATCTGACCCGGTATGAGGAGCTGGACAAGGAGGCTCAAGCTCAGATGAATGAAGAGTTATCTGGTTGGAAGCTTGTTGTGGGAGATGTTTTCCGTGCTCCATCTAATTCTTCCTTGTTGTGTATAATGGTAGGGGATGGGGTTCAAATTCTTGGTATGGCTGTGGTGACAATATTGTTTGCTGCTCTGGGATTCATGTCACCGGCCTCTCGTGGTGCACTTATCACAGGTATGCTATTTTTCTATTTGATACTTGGTGTTGCTGCTGGCTATGTTGCAGTTCGCCTTTGGAGGACGATTGGCTTTGGTGATCCCAAGGGTTGGATCTCAGTCGCATGGAAGGCAGCTTGTTTCTTCCCAGGCATTGCCTTTTTCATCCTCACAACCCTCAACTTCCTATTGTGGGGAAGCCACAGTACAGGAGCCATTCCATTTTCACTCTTTGTTATATTAATCTTGCTTTGGTTTTTCGTTTCTGTTCCCCTTACCCTTATTGGTGGCTACTTCGGAGCTAGAGCTCCTCATCTTGATTATCCAGTTCGAACCAACCAGATTGCCAGGGAAATCCCACCACAAAAGTATCCTTCATGGCTGCTAGTTCTTGGTGCTGGAACCCTCCCATTTGGTACCCTCTTTATTGAGCTCTTCTTCATCATGTCCAGCATATGGATGGGTCGTGTTTACTATGTCTTTGGGTTTCTCTTGGTTGTCCTGATCCTTCTTGTGGTGGTTTGTGCTGAGGTTTCTCTAGTTCTAACCTACATGCATCTTTGTGTGGAGGACTGGAAATGGTGGTGGAAATCATTTTTCGCCTCTGCCTCTGTTGCCATATACATCTTCTTGTACTCCATTAACTATCTTGTATTTGATCTCAAGAGTTTGAGTGGACCTGTGTCTGCAACTCTTTACTTGGGATACTCACTCTTCATGGTTCTAGCAATCATGCTGGCTACAGGAACAGTTGGGTTCCTCTCATCATTCTGGTTCGTGTATTACTTGTTCTCTTCGGTCAAGTTTGATTGAAGACTCGAAACTCCACCCAGAATTAGCTCTTAAGAGAGAAGTTCTTACCATGAGGAAACCCTTGAAAATTTTCCATCATATGTCACTCTGTTTCAGCATATTTTGATAGGGAGCTTAGTGAATTTTATAACAGTTTAATTAATTTGTTTTCTTTGTTAGATATATAATATATCATTGCATGATACGCTGATACCAAGTTTATGTGCATGCTGAATGATACAGAGTGGTCTTGGTAGAATGTGACGTAGATATTTACGAACTTTGGATGCAGAAAAACTAAGATGTCGTGCTATTCATTCGTTTTGTTTACTCTTTGAAGTTATTATCATTCACTCTATGAAGACTAGATTCACATTTAATTTGAATAATGAAAATGACGTTACTGGCGTATAACTTTCTTTTTTTTAAATATATATACAGCAACCAAACGTTAAATACAAACATTAAGTTCAATGAAGGCTTAAATTATTCCCTTGAAAGAGAAGTTCAAATTTCTCTTTGAAAGTTTTTGAGGGATTGAAAGTAGTCCGAAACTAATAAAACGGTGTAAAGATTGAAGCAATTTCCAGTAATGATAATAAAGAAGTTATAATATTCATTAGAATTCAGAATTTAAATGCGTCAGTCAGGTACATGTTGTTTACTGATTACGCACACAAATTATAGCGGACAACCTTTTTCATGGACATTGTGGCAACTCATCAAATTAGAAAATTTATATTTCTAATAATTGCGCAAGGACCATCATTTCCTGCCATTTTAATTTGTCTCTTTTGTTTTTACCCCCTTCAAACAAACCTCATTGTATTATAAAAAGTAAGGTTTATTTCGAAAACGGAAAAAATGGAGGATGTATTACCAGAGTTCTACTATTTCAAATTGAGTCAAATCGAATCATATGTTTAAAAAATTTTAGGCAACAATTTCTTTCTTTCTTTCTTTCTTTCTTTCTTTCTTTTTAAAGATTTGAACTAAAAAAATTCTTTCAGAGGCAACTTTTCTTTGTTCTATATTCAAACTTAAGATCTTATTTTTAAGGAACATATAATGAAGTACCTGAACCAATTGTTGATAATATTTTATTATAATTAAATCTTACTAAGATAAATTCAAAAAATGATTGTGGCAAAAAAAAATATTGAAAAATGATTGCATGAAGTGCATACTATCTTTAATAATTATGTGCTCTTTGCATTTCAGTTTATAAGGAACATTTATGATAAATCTATATTTTACCATATTTTATGGAGTAGTGTATTTAGTTTTACTTTACCCAAAATATCCCTAAAAAGGGATATATTTTAATTAATGTGGAAAAAAATTAATTTACAAGTTAACCATATTAAATACAGTAGCTTAGAAAAAGATTGAATTTTTTTTGGTATTGACTGAGATTCTTGATCTTGGGGTGAAGTTAAAAGTGCCTAGAAGGAGATAGTATATTTATAGAAAAATAATAAAAAATAAAAATTATATGTAAAAATTATTTTCATTTTCTTAAAAAAACTATTTTTGTACATGATAGCGTGGACAGAATGAAATCTAGTGGCTTTTGCTACCCGTTGGTGTGAGTGCGGCCGTGCGTGAGCCACCCAAAGGCCTCATTGGTTTGGCTTCCTCCTTCCACGGGATTTCTCTGTGTCTCTCTGGCTCTGGGCGACAATGTCACCCTCCTTACTCTCTTCATCTAACTCTTCTACTGTAACTTCTTCTCCCGCCTTCTCTCTATTCTCTCCCACCTCTTCTGCCTCTTCTTCCTCCCACCATCCATGTCGTCCTCTACCACGGCTCTCCTTCCACACCCAACCTCTCCGCTCGCACAACCTCTTCTGCGTTACCCGTTTGAGAATAAACCCAAAACCCAAGGTTAGGATTTTATGGTTTCTTATAGCAACATGCGCACATAGTCATAGTGGTGTTTGCTGCTTATGCTCTGTTTTCTTTTTGACAAGGGTCTGATGGTGACTTGTTCGATAAACGAGCCGTTGAAGGTCATGATATCTGGTGCGCCTGCATCAGGCAAGGGAACTCAATGTGAATTGATTGTCCAGAAGGTAAGTTTTGAAAGATTTTGGAAAATGATGGAATGATGTTAGTCTGTAAGAAAGATACCATGAAGGCGTGAAAAACTAATGCAATTGATTGTTTCTATTGGTTCTGTAGTTTGGATTGGTGCACATATCAACTGGGGATCTGTTAAGAGCTGAAGTAGCAGCTGGGACAGAAATTGGAAACAAAGCAAAGGAGTACATGAATTCTGGTCTCTTGGTTCCAGATGAAATCGTGACTGCTGTAATATCAAAATTGCATACTTACAAGTCCCAACTTCCCAAATTTTCGTATACTGAATTTTTTACTTTGTTTTTTTCAGATGGTGACGGCGCGATTATCTCGTGAAGATGCAAAACAAAAAGGGTGGCTTCTTGATGGGTACCCTCGGAGTTTTGCCCAAGCGGAGAGTCTGGAAGAAAAGCAGATCAGGCCAGATATCTATATTGTATTAGATGTATGTGAACAATCTAATGCTGCTATTGCTTCTGATTGATTGTTTTCTAATGTTGGTTTCCTTCCTCTTAATCCTTTCAAAAATTCTTCAAAATGTGCAACATATCACATAATTTCTCCAGTGCAGTGAACTCTTTTATTTCCTCTTCAAAATTTCCGGCCTTTCATGCTAATATAAATTAACAATGCATCTTCGGGTTCTATGAAGTTCATTAATGGCCACTTTGAAAGATTCATAGCTTTATTAAACAAATATTACGTTGCTGCATCTTTCACATTACATGTTTGATGTCAGTGGTATATAGCAGTGTTGAATCTGTTTACATATCACTAGTGTTTTGATTTCGCCAAGTTATTTTTTTTTTTCAAATAGATATTAATAGATGTAGGTTTATCTTGCTTGCTGAGTCAATAAGTTTTATAATACTCAGGTTCCTGATGAAATTCTGATCGACAGATGTGTTGGGAGAAGGCTAGACCCTGTGACAGGGAAGATTTATCATATAAAAAATTTTCTGCCAGAGACGGAAGAAATCAAATCAAGGCTGATCACTCGTCGTGATGACACTGAAGAAAAAGTATGATACAAGCATATTAATTCTTGTAACGCTCTTTTTGAGCAACTGAGCATGTGACCAGGGCTATCATCTTCTGTTGGTTTATGTTTTGGGTAGCTTCCGACATATTGTGAGGATTGTGGGTGGAATCAGAACGTGTGTGTCTCTCTCTCTCCGCACATACACATTAACTCTGAAAGATATCGAGTGACACAAGATGGAATAGAGGAAAATGTTTATAAGCATTGTGATTTTAGACTTTATAACTGGTGAATTACTTTTAGAGTAAATTGTATGATTTTGAAAATAAACAATAGACGTGTAATTTCAGCAAACTTTAAGAGAGATGTATGTAATTTACTCTAATTTTTAATTTTAAAAAGGTGAAAAGTTCTAAAGGATCAGTTCATGTTGGAGTACGTTTTTAACTTTAAAATAAACATCTGGCACGTATTTGGATCACGTTGTCCGTACCATTATTTTTTTCATGTGTGCATGTCTGTGCTTCATTATCGTACTAGACGTCAGATTCATGTTGATTTTTTACCCCAAGTTTACAAGCTTAAAATATACTAACTTCATCTTAGAGAAAAAGCATGATCTAAGAGTTAAGTTATGTGTCCGAAGTGCCTTGTATAAATATATTTGATTCTTTTCAGGTTAAGTCCCGGCTAGAAATATATAAGCGAAATGCAGAAGCTGTTTCTTCCACTTACTCAAGCATAACAAATAAGGTGCTTGGAGATTGTTAACATTTGTCTGTGTATCTTAAAATGTGAACCAGTGGGACATTTGTTTACTTATTTATTTTTGGCTGATGTCCAGATCAATGGAAATTGTCCAAAAGAAGTAGTTTTTAAAGAAATTGACTCTCTGTTATCACAAGTGCAAAATGACAAAGTGAAAATAAAACCAGGTTTGAATTTTGAACGTATTTTGGTTGCATATGGCATATTTAAGATATGTTTGTAGAAATTTTTATTTTCATTTTGAAGGCAGGTTATTCATCAACCTATCTATGAGTAGGCAGTCTATAGATTGGCAATCTTGACATGCTATTTAGTATATAGTGACATCCACTTTTCTTAAGTATTTGCTTTAGTTTGGTTATTAATACCTAACTAGCAACCAAAATTCTTAATGAAATGCTGAATGTTGATTGCATGTCAGGGTTTCAGATGTGGGGTTGATGTGCTATAGAAAAATGCATTTAAGCTTTTGAAGATTATCTATTAATTTATTGATTGATTTCTGTGTATCAGAAAAGTCAATACTTGATATAAAGAAGGGACAGAAATCATTAGGCAAGGTAGATGTTATACATCGTAAATGGTTCTTCTTTTCTTATTTTGCATACTTTCCTCCAATAATTCTATGATACCCTCCCCTCTGTGATTTCTTATTTCCTTTAGCTTGTTACAGGATAAGTGGAGAGGAATTCCTACTAGACTAAATAACATTCCCCATTCCAGAGAGATCAGAAAATATTTCTATGATGATATACTGCAAGCCACAGAGCGGGCTATAAAAGATGGAAAATCTCGGTTGAAGGTTTGATGTCATCCTCGGCTTTATATGTAATCTATAACCATGTTATGGCCTCATACCATTTCCCTGAGTCTAAATCTATGCATGACCTTTGACCACTAAATTCTTGATTGCTGTGTCCTTTGAATAAGGTTAGACACCAAAAATTAAAATTTAACTATGAAGATTCTTTTTGCTTACAGCATTCTTTTTTCTGACTGGGTATTACTATAGCTCACTAATAGGTTAAGTAAAGTATAGAAAGGTAACAAGAAAAGGGTCTAGGAAGAAGATTATGTTGCTCTGTTGTTTACCGAATTGATATTATTTTTAAAGCTCTTTGAGGACTAAGCTAACACTTGATTTTTCATGCCAAACCAACCAGGTGGACATCAACATTCCTGAGCTGAACCCGGAAATGGTATGGAATTATTTTTTGTTCTTATTTTCCCCAAGTTTTTCTTCACTTGACAATATCTTCTAATGTGCAGGACGTTTATCGAATTGGTACTTTGATGGAACTTGTTCGAGCTCTTGCCCTTTCATTTGCTGATGATGGTAAACGTGTCAAGGTACCTAAATTCTTGTTCTAATATAAACTATTTTTATCATTTGGAGAATACTTGGATATCTATTACTTTATTATCAGAAAGAGTTATTATTGTTTAAACTATCTTGGACATTTTCTTTCAGGTTTGTGTACAAGGGTCAATGGGAGAAGGTGCCCTTGCTGGAATGCCACTGCAACTTGCTGGAACCCGAAAGATCTTAGAGTTTATGGATTGGGGTGAATATGGTGCAAAAGGGACCTTTATCAAGATTGGTTCCATAGGTAAAAGGATGAACAGAAACTTGTATGAATTTTGGTAATCTAGATTCCATCTTAGTATCTAACATAACTATGCTTCCCTCCATTTATTTGCATGGTTATTGATGTGCCTATGTTTAACTCAAGACATCGTAACATATCACTATTATGTGTGGAATCAATGAGAGAATAACATATTTACATCATTCTGTACTGCTATATCAAAAAACTCACAGGAAAAATCACAAATGAACTATGGACAGCTATATTTTGTTTGTATTAAATGAAAAAATGATGCATTTTCCTATAATATGAATTACACAACTAGAAGTGGTGTTCGCAGGTCAATTTCATGTTGGAATTATCTATATGGATTTTGCCTTTTGTTATGCACGATCCAGTCTTCCACAAAGTTTTACAGTATAAAGTAACTTCTGAGTCTTCCAATCTCAGGTGCTGCAGAGGTTGATGAGCAAGATGACATGTATATCTTGGTGGCTCCTCAAAACGCTGTGGGGAATTGTATTATTGATGTAAGGACCTATAGAACGGAATTCTTACAAACATATTCTGAAGACAGCATTTACTGTACATTTTTTGTTAAAATGGACTTATTTATTTCTGCTTCATTTCAACTTCTTCTTTCCTTTTTAATGTTTTGGTGGTTGAATATACAGGATCTAAGAGCTATGACCAATGCTGCTAAACACAGGCCAGTTATCCTAATCAATGCTAGGCTTAAGGTTCAGTTCCTCTTTACCGTTTGGTTGTTGCAATTTCTTTCATGTGATAATTGTATGACTTGCAAATTATTTTTTAAGATTGTCTTGATTTGTTACTGTTATTGATAAAGTTAATTACCAACCCCACATAGTGAGATAAGACTAATGTTGTTGTTGTTGTTGTTGTTGTATTGATAAAGTTAATCTGAAATTGGTGAACCCAGCACTAAGTCTTTAATTCATAAAATGCATGGTTGACCTAACCTCACATGTAATATGGAAGCCTCGTGCTGTGCAAGTGTGGAATATCTCTGTTTCGTTGACTCTTACTAGGATCATCTGATGTTTATGCTGCAACCTGAAACCCCCTTTTAATAATCTTTCTGCAATTATGCTAAACTGAAACATTTCTGGATTTCCTTGCAATCAGGATTTACCTGGTTCCAGTGGCATAATGCAAGTAAGTACTGAACCAGCGAGTTGAAAGCAAACATTTTTTTTTCTTAGAAACATAACATTCTAACTTTGCCTTCTCACAATAGACAATGGGACGGGAGCAGAGACTTGAGTATGCTGCATCATTTGAAAGTTGCTACTTCTTTCGGCTTCTCTATTATGCAGGAACTCAGTATCCCATAATGGGAGCTATCAGGTCAGATGGGAATCTTTGAGATTTTATCTTTTCAGGGTTTCAGAAAAGAAGAAATCTTTGAACCAACCACCATCTATGTCTTGACTGGCTTCATAGCATGGTATCTCAGAAAGAAAACTTTCTTTTGTCGTTGTAAAATTAGAAAACTGTAGGAGAAATTATAGAAAATACTTCTTATGCTATTTATATAAACAAACCAGACATTGAAGCTTTGTCTTATTATGTAAAAAATAAATGTATTACATTTATGCTTTGGAAGAGGAAAATTGGACTCCAGAGTAATCTTATTGAAAAAGAAAGAGTTATAATGATGAAAAGATTTACCATGAGCTACTTTCATAATATCTAATTATGAAATCTGATTCATTTAGTGTTTTGACATGCACACAAAGAAAAGACATCTCTTGTGCCAGACCTTGAAGTCACCAATTATGGCCTTGTAAACGCACTTCTTATGTGATTCAGGATGTCTCATCCATCCCCGCACGAGCTTTACAAGAGGGTGGATGAATCATTTGGAAAGGAGAAATATGTTCTCTTGTCAACATTTCCGCAGAGGCCTACTCCTGATGAAATTAATGATGCCTTCCAAGGAAAACCAAGGTAACAAATTATTTCCAATCCTCATTTGCCAGAGTTTCTAATATCAGTTTGCACTATCTTGACTTTCTTCCTTAAATTTTAAGCTTTAAAAAAGAAAGAAAAAAAAAGCATCCCACTGAATAATTTCTTGAACCTCTTGCAGGACTGAAACCAGGAAAGCCTCAGGGATTTGGTTAGTAACTTTCTATCCTCAGTCTCAGTTTATAACATGGAAATTCTTTTTTTCTTTATATATGGTATTTTATGTAAAGCCTTTCTTTTCCTTCATTGACATAGCCTATCTCTTTCTTAGGGGTTTCTTGAGTGGCATTCTTTGAGCAGACTCAAAGCATATGGGTAAATTTCTAGTGGAAAGTAGAAGATACAACAGCTCCTACTTTCCACAAGTCTACCCTATTGAGGATGAATGATGATAATTTGCTGATCAGTTTTGGGGAAGTGCCATAATCTGAGCTTGTTGTAAACTCTGCTGCTGATGCAATCTTTTCTGCAGTTTACAACTGAGTATTGGGAAAAAAAAAGTTTCCTTCTTCCAATTATAAATGATTACTGTAGCAAGCGGAGAAAATTTGTACCAACTTGTATATAGAGAACTGCATTTAATCATATTCTACGTTTGTAACAGTTGTGTTGTATTCTTGAGATTGCTTTGTACGTACGAAATAGAGTTGCTATAGTAGTTGGAACTTGGGGTTACGTAAGAGGTGAGGTATATTTAATTATTTACGACCTTTGTATTTATCATTTGGAATATATGCATCATGTATCAATTAATGCAACTTTCTTGGGATTTTATTCAATGGTTGAAATTGCACCAACACTATCCTTACAGCATCGAAGTTTCTTCATTTTCATAGCTGACGTCTTCTTCTCTTTTCTTTGTAAGGTTTATATTGCATTCCCTTGTCTCATGCCTAGCTTATTTTCTTAGTTTGGTCCCACAAGAACCACAGGTTTCAAACTCTTAAGTAATATTTTTATTAATATTGACCATAGAAGAGATTGTTACTTGCAACAACCTCTCTTCCCACATCGCGGCACCACCTTGAGGTGAAACCTAATGAATAATTAGGTTAAATTATTCTCTTTTTTTATATGATTTTGTTTAATTTTTATTTGATGTTTATTATTTGAAACCCCTTTACTATTTTGCACGTTATAACTTGGGTTGTGTCATCCACGTATTGAAATGATAGACGAGAGACACCAAATTTTGCATCGAGATATCCAAACAAGGAGATGCCGAGAATAATAAGCATGAACATGAATATACGTGATATAACAGAATTTTGAAATACCGTCTACTCTCAAATACAAACACAATTCTTAGTTTTACATTTTATATTCCTTACGGCGGATCAGGTTCCTTGAGTCCATAGTTGGATAAAAGAAGAAGAAAATTAAGTTTATAAATATTTTAATTAATAATTTGAAATTTAATATATATATATATATAAGTCAATTAAAATTTTGTTATTTAAGAGGGATGTGCCCTCTCCTAGTGGTGTAATGATAGTACTAGTAATTAGTATAGTAATGCAAGTAGTAAGCAAGTCATAGTTTGACTTTAACTCCACCGACCCGCATTCTAAAAACAACATGGACAGGTGATGAATGATCCATAAGCAGCCAATCATAAGATCCAGAAAATTTTTTTTTTTTTTTATTAAAAGAAACCATGGAGCTACTTGTCTCATTCTCCTTCTCCTTCTGACTTGAATGAACTTTTTATCAGCTTCTGAATAATTGATTCCCAACTATCCACTTCTGAATACAGAAAAGCTTTCTCCTTGAGAGCTGCCTCTGGTATTTAAGCAGTGTTCTCTGATAAGAGAAGATCAGAGAGAGAGAGAGAGAGAATTTGTGGATATGGCAGGAGGGTCTTTTGCAGGAGGTGGTGGTGTGGCCAAGGAGAGGGCAACTCAGTACAAAGGTAGAGCCACAGCTTATGTGGTCATTGCTTGTATTGTTGCTGCCACTGGTGGCTCTCTCTTCGGTTACGATATTGGCATCTCAGGTTCCTCCTTCTTCCCTCTCAATCACAATTATCTTTGTTAATTATTTATTCTTTTCTTCTTGCGTGAGGTCATTTGATGAGACACGGAACTTCTTCGATTCAAAGCTGAAATGGAAAAATTCAGTTCAATATCTGACAGAAGAAAGGAATTCGTTCTTTGAATTAGAAATTTTTGAAGTGAAATAGGATGCCTGTTCATGATATACTTATTTCTCTGTTTCCTATGCACGCTGACTTTCCTCTTTAACTTGTGCTTGATTCCTCTAAAAAGGTTACCTTAATACTAAATCCTATGTTCATTCAATGTTTGACAGGTGGGGTTACTTCCATGGATGATTTTCTCCAGGATTTCTTCCCAAGAGTGTACAGACACAAGAGGCACGCACATGAAAGCAACTACTGCAAGTACAACAATCAAGGCCTTGCAGCATTCACCTCTTCTCTGTACCTTGCTGGTTTAGTTGCTTCTTTAATGGCTTCTCCGGTCACAAGGAAGTACGGACGGCGAGCAAGTATAATCGGTGGCGGCATCAGCTTTCTCGTTGGATCAGCTCTCAATGCCTCAGCTGTTAATCTCGCAATGCTCCTCCTGGGTCGAATCATGCTCGGTGTTGGCATTGGATTTGGAAATCAGGTATACATACATGTGTCATCTTCATCTTTGTCTACCTATCATGAATTCTAGTACCTCACGAAGCTTCTATTTATTGAAGGCTATTCCACTTTATCTGTCAGAAATGGCACCAACCCACCTTCGAGGAGGCCTGAACATGATGTTTCAGGTAGCAACAACTTTTGGGATTTTCACAGCAAACATGGTAAACTATGGAACACAGAAGATTACACCATGGGGATGGAGGCTGTCTCTGGGGCTAGCTGCAGTACCAGCACTTTTGATGACAGTAGGAGGGATATTCCTTCCTGATACACCAAACAGCTTGATAGAACGAGGATCAAGGGAGAAAGGAAGGAAGCTTCTGGAGAAAATCAGAGGGACCAAGGATGTGGAAGCAGAGTTCCAAGACATGATTGAGGCAAGCGAGTTTGCAGAGTCAGTGAGGCACCCTTATCGGAACATAGTGGAAAGAAAGTACAGGCCAGAGTTGGTGATGGCGATCTTCATGCCAGCATTTCAGATCCTGACGGGCATAAATCCAATTCTGTTCTATGCTCCAGTGTTGTTTCAGAGTATGGGGTTTGGTGGAGATGCATCGCTGTACGCTTCAGCTACTACAGGAGGAGTTCTTGCTATGTCTACATTCATTTCAATTGCAACAGTGGATAGACTGGGCAGAAAACCTTTACTTATCAGTGGTGGTGTTCAAATGATTACGTGTCAGGTATGAACATATACATGTAACATGTGTGTGTGTGTACATTGAAAATAAATAATTTACTCCGAGGATGAAGGCTGGTAAAGCTCGAATTTTTTTCTTTAACATCTAGTAATAGCGTATAATATAACATTATCCCATATTATCATTGAATCACATATTCTTTGTATTTTACAAGATTTAGTAAGTTTGAAAATTGAGATAGATCTTTTTAAAAAAACACTAAAAAAGGCAAGACAAATTATCTTTCAAAGATTTTGAAATTCATGGTTTCTTTTGTATTTCAAATTTCATATTCTTAGCAAAGAAAGGTAACAGACTTTTTTCTAAAAAAAAATAAGTTATCTTGTTTTGCAACCTGAATGAACCAAATCTGGCCAGTTTCTAATTAAATTAGGTGGCTTCCTTGATGGATAAATTATACTAGGATATGATCCAGACATTCCTTAAAACGGTAGAATCTGCAGAGACCGAGACTCTTGGAACAGTTTAACCTGCTGTTACGAGGAAGAATCTCGCAAATCTGCAGTTAATTCTGATAGTGAATCTGCAACGCAATTGACTACTTTCTTCATATTTATTCATGAGCAGATAATTGTGGCCACAATCTTGGGGATCAAGTTCGGAGATTACCAACAACTGTCCAAAACCTATTCCATAGTGGTCGTGGTTGTGATCTGTCTGTTTGTGGTAGCTTTTGGATGGTCATGGGGTCCACTTGGCTGGACAGTCCCCAGCGAGATATTCCCATTGGAAATCCGATCAGCAGGGCAGAGCATTACAGTTGCTGTAAACCTTCTCTTCACTTTCATCATAGCCCAAGCCTTCCTTTCCCTCCTCTGTGCCATGAGGTTTGGAATCTTCTACTTCTTTGCTGGGTGGATCACCATTATGACCATCTTTGTTTTCCTCTTCCTACCTGAAACCAAGGGAATCCCCATTGAAGAGATGACACTCATGTGGAGGAGGCACTGGTTCTGGAAAAGGATTCTTCCTGCAGACCCAGAAGTTGATGGTAGGATAGGATAAAGACTTCCATGGAATCAGCTGATGCAGCTTGAATATGCGACAAAGGCTTGCATTTGTAATATTTTGTAGATTCCAAAATACAAATTTCCCTCTTATCCTTTATCGAAGAGAAGTATAATTTTAGAAAGTTTTCACCTTTAATACACAGATAGGAATTAGGTAAATTTTAGAAGAATCTAAGGACATGATTGTGAGAGATAAGATAGGAAATATATCATATAAATTTATGTCTATATTTAATAGATTAATATATAAGAGATTAGAAAATATGAAAAATTTAAATTTTAAACATTTAAAGAATAAAAAGTTATTTAAAATAAGAAACCAGGAGCTTTTCTATATAAAATTAACTCAAAACTCATTTTCAAATTGCATCAGAGCTTGTCACCACCCATTATGGCCAAGCTTTCCAACCTCAAAGCCGGATGAGTATTTAGTAACTGCATAAAAATAAACGTTAAATAGCAAAAGCAAACTGATTCATATATTGTATCAAGGTCAATACATTGGTATGGTATGAGTATAGAACACACACCGAGGAGAATCAGAGGCAACAAATGAACGCCTAAAGAGAAATTGAAAGACCACTAATCAAACTTCCTTCTTTCCTAGGAATCTAAAAGCCTGTATTCTAATTCTACCACGCACACACTATAACGTAAAACTACTAAAGGTATTTGCAGCCAGCGAGATTCAATTTCTCAGCCTCCTGCAATTTAATATACAAGTTGATCACTTGCTCGCAGCCAACAGCCATCCTCATCCCACGTAAAAATAAATAAAGGAAGATCGTTGAGACAGTGCGAACAAACAACCATTAAATCACTGGTGGTCGCAGCTTCTTCCCCAGAAACCAAGGCACCGGAACCGATCTGGGAGACGGCGAACTATCCAAAACACATCCTGCAAAGATCTCATCCTTTGGATCAACCCGGTTCTTACCGAACCGACCCGTCGATTCGCGCACCATTTCGAGACCTTCCTCTCTCTTGGCAGCCGCCTCAAGGTTCTCACTGGAAGCAACGACCACCGGGCAGCTACTAGCGGAACTCAACTTCTCACCTCGCTTGAGGATTTTAACCTGACCCATGACAAGGCTCGCACCGGGAGATTGATGGCAGAGGCGACTATGGTCCCGATCATGTTGGTTGGCCTGAACGGCTATCGGACTTAGCTTACGCCGGCGACTACGGTAGGCATTGTTAGGGCGAGAGTTTCCTTCCGGTGATGTGGTCAGTGCGAGGGATTTGCAGCAAAAGCGACGACGAAGGTAGTGAGGCTGTGATGGAAGAACTTTGGTGCCCATTAGTATTGGCACAGAAAGAAGAAAAGCTATTGAATTTCTTAGAGAAGTATTGATCCATGTTCGGAGTTTTGGGAGGGAGTTTCTTAGGTATATATACACATTAGTGGACGAAGGGTTTGATTTTTCTTTTTTCGTTTTAATTTATTCTCTTTGATATTGATAGAATTATTTGAACTTTTCCTTATAAAAAAATTACTTTAATTTAATTTAATCTAAATCTACCATGAGTAAGATATATTTTAGTGTGATATGTCATGGCAGTTATTTTTTTCAATTTAATATTTTATACATAGATATTTGCTAATTCAAGATTTTGTATATAATATTATCATTACTTTTAATTAATTTATTATATATATAAAAGTAAATAACCTATATGGATATCTTTAAAATGATTCTGGTGCTTCAAATGAGGTTCACTATACTTCAGAAACTATGCTTTGGAGTTAAGTTTGAAACTGAAACTATTATTTTTTTAAATTAAAAATATCAAATCTAATGAGATTCTTTTAATCATACCCAATTATATCTATTTTTTTCATAACTAATTATATTTATTTTGTTAAAATTATATATACATTTTTATATAATTTATTTATGTATTTTAATATTTTTCACAAAAATCTCCATAAAAATTTTCTAAATTTAAATGTCCTCCGACTGATTATTAGATTTTTTTTAGTTTAGAATTATATTTTTTACATCTATTTCAATCAATTATAATATTTATTTATATACTTTAATTTTTTCCATAACTAATTATGTACTTTTTTAATTTATATATAATTTTTTATATAATTTATTTGTATGTTTTGATTTTTTAGAAAAATTTGCATTAAAAATCTTTTGAATTCAAATGGTTTAAGGCCTATTATTATACTTTATAATTTAAGATTATATTTGTTAAATCTATTTTAATCAATTTTAATATTTATTTGTGTGACTTTTTATCATCATTTATTTATGTGTTTTAGTTTTTTCATTATTCATGATGCAAGTTTATTTTATATCTTATTTATTTATATCTCATCACCAAGAAAAATTTTTGTTTTCTTTTTTCAAAATCTCATATTTATTTAATTTTCTTCATCTATCCCTATTATTCATTTTTCTCTTACAAAAATCAATTAAAAAAATAGTTAAATTGAAATCAAATTTGATAACTATATGTATTTATCTGCCAGAATAAACCCGAAAATCTCATTTCTTACAAAATAGGATTTGCTTTGTTTCTATTTTTTTATTCTTATATTTATAATATATTTATAATATTTTTAAATATATGTTATATATACAATTTCAATTTAGAACAATATGAAAAAAAATATCATTTCTAGTGTTCCTTGGAATTTTAAATATTAATTTTTTTTTAAATTCTAATAACTAAATTTTATGAGATGTTATTTTTTTTTTGGGTAGAATTTTTATGAGATGTTATTAATGATAACTAATTAGTTTTAGCACATATATATATAATTGATCATAATATATATTATATATACCCATTTAAAATTTTAAATATTAATTTTTTAAAATTGAAATCTATATATTTAATAATTTGGTCCACAAAAGTTTCTTGAATATTTTTCAATTAAAATTTAAATATTTAACAATTCTAATATTAAAATCAAATACTATAAATAATATAAATTTCAATATATTATTCATAAAATAATATTAAGTTTAATTTAATATTGGTATAAATATATGTATAATATATATATAAAGAAAAATAAAAATAAAAAAATGATTTAATAATGGTAAGATTTTCTTGCTTATTATTCATAAATTAAATTTATTTGATATTTCTGATAAGAAAGTTATCTATTTGAAATCATATTGATTTTAAATTTTTATAATAAAATTTAATGAACATATTGGAAAAATTAAATATATACATTTACTTATATACTAAAAAATTAAATATGATATATATTTACTTATATGAGTTATCTAATTATTTTCTAAAATTTCATATATAAGATCAACATAATAATTATATATAATTTTATGATTGAATTAATATAATTTATTTGCTACATTCAGTTAGTAAACAAAATATTTCATTTCTTATATCCTTCTTTATGGCAACAAGATGTGGCAAAAAAATTATTGATTAAAATATGGATGAGTCCAAAATAAAAGCTATCGAAGGTTAAAGCCTTGTTTGATTGGTGTTTTGAAAAATAGTTTTTTGTTTTTGAGAACAAAAAAACACAAAAACTCATTTGATGAGTTGTTTTTAAAGTAAAGTATTCTGAAAAAAAAAATAAATTGGTGTTTCTAGAACAGAAAATGGAAAACAATTTTGAGGTGTTTTGGGATGTTTTGTTCTGAGAATTTGAGGAAACATGGAGAACAACATCTCATTAATGGCACTTTTGTAATTTTTAATCATGTCTAGTTTTGGAATTCGAATCTTATCAGGCCCATTTTTCACTCTCTCAGCTCATCTTGTCGTGATCTTCTATCAGCACCAAGTCTCGACAGCCTTCTCAGCTCCAAAAAATCTCAGCTCCTCTGCCTCAACTCATTCATTTTTCTCTTGCACTGAGGCCACAGGTCTCCGTCCTTCCTTTGTTACCTGTCCGTCGGTGAGCTATTTTGTCCGTCGGTGAGTCTTCTTTCTTCTTTCTTGTCATGATATTTTGAGCTTGGATCCTTCTTTCTTCTCATTTTCTGCTTCGATTCAGCTTCAAGTTAGATTTAATCCATTTTTCGGCTTTGGTTCCTTTTTTATCTTCAAGTTTCAGGCTTGATCTATTGCACTGCTTTGATTGGCTTCAGACTCAGGACATCTTGAGCTTCGATTCAGCTTCATTTTTGGTTTTCAACTTGAAGTTCAGCTTCGGTCACTCGTTGATTCATGTTTCAGGCTTGATCTATAAGTCACTCCACATGTGAGGCAATTTTTTATTTTGGAACTCGATCTGTAACTCTTAACCTTGGAGCTTCAACTTTGTTCTGCTCAACTACAGTTGTCATATCTATTTTTGTCGTTTGAAGTGTTTTGGTGGTCAAGCTCTGTTTTTTTTCCCCGATTTTCCTTATATTATTATTTGTTGGTTTATATCTGGATTCTGTTTGCTTGGCTGCTGAGAAAATTGATACTCCTTACGGAGCTTATATTAATTTTGGGTAAAAATTTTTGGTATATCAGGATGTTGAGTATTGAGTTGAGTGAGATATGAAATTTGTATCCTTGTGAAACCTTTTGTATTTGTTTGTGAATGGACTGTTGAACATCCTTTACCAATCTTAGGGAAGTCGTTTCCTTCAAGGCCTAACATGCAAATATGTCAAAACCCTCATTATCCTCCATTTTTAAGTTGGCTGGTAAGTGTCTATTTTATTGTGGCCACCTTTTGTAGCCTCACGTGAAGTGTATGGGAACAAATCAAAACCTTGTATTATTGAGGTGATCCAATAGAAGGTACAGATGTAATGGTGCACAAGTTCAAATTTTATATCATCATTTATTTTAATTATTGAATTGAATTTTCTTGCCCATTCAAATGGTAGCAGGATGGATTGACTACAGGGTGCATTCATGTGACTTTTTTTTAAGGATTTTGCATTTTAACAATAGTTGAAGTGACTATAATAAAATTTGAAGTGTGAGGATTTTTGAAATATGGATACTGGAAATAGACTGATGTTGGGAAGTGACTATAAAATTCTCGCTTCACTTTTAAAGAAATCAAGCAGACCAATATATGATTGTTGCCTCCTCATTAATGTAATTTGCAAATAGAGTCTTCAATTTGTCTATGAGTTATTGTTTATGATTTTGTTGTATATGGTGGGCTGATGTGGATAGTGCCAGTTTTGGATTGTATGTTGTTTGAAGTACACCGTAATGGCTTGTACACCGTAATACTGACTTTACTTTATTTCTAAATGGCTTTCTATTGGAATGATTTATATTGAATCCTAAATCCCCTGAATTAGTGGGAGAGGATTTAGGATTGCTAATTTATTTGGTAGGACCTATCTTATATGATGCCTTCTCTATGTTATACCTTCTACAGAGCAAGAATTATTTCACTTTCTAATATTTTGGTTCCTAAATTAGTTCAATTTTGTAGGATTTGAGTTTGGTCATAAAAAGTTTCTTTATTTGTTTCATTACCATCTTTCTCCCATGGGGCCATGATTATTTCCTCATAAAAAGTTTCTTACGTGATGCCTTCTCTATGTTATAAGCAAATATTTCATCTATAGGACCTAAATTGCAAGAAAGTTAAAGCCTAGATATGCAGTGACATGTATTTAGTTTTGTTTTCTTTATTTGATGGTCCTTGATTTTCTGAGTTTTGGTACTTTCTTCTCTTGTCGATGATATTTCTTCGATTTTGGTGAATTTGTTTAATTTTTTGCTTGAATAATTGAATCCCATATATTATAGATGGCAACTAGTGGGTCAATAGAAGTTTCAGAAAATGCAACTTGGCTAAAGCATGTAGGTAAATGCTTCATAGACATTATGATTGAAGAAGTAAACAAAGGAAATTACAACAATGGTGTGTTTTCACGGAAAGTTTGGAAAGACATGTTAGGAAAGTTGAATACTATGACTGGGCACCCTTTTAATGATAAACAAATCAAGCAAAAGTATAATAGGCTACAGGCTAAACATATAGATTTTTCTTTGTTGCTACAACACACTGGATTTGGTTGGAGTTCTGAGATCAACACAGTTACTGCCGATGAGAGATGTTAGAGAGATTATATTTTGGTATGTAACCATTTGAAATTTTTTTCTACATTGTATATGTATATTATCTAGATTATTGATAATGCATATTTTTGTAGGCACATCCTGAAGCTGCTCAATTCAAGAAGCAAGGGTTGGAACATTATTAATTGCTAAGTGTAATTTTCAATAGAAGCACTGTCACCGGTGTACTTCATCATTCATCTACTCAAGATCCACCAAATTCTTTAGATGAGATTCAACTTGAAGAAGAATATCTTCATGGTGGAGTTCATGTAAACCTTGAAAATGATGATGACATTGATGAAGACATAATTGAGCGTGTGACATGTAGTGGAAAGCACATTGTTCAGCCTGATCGAAAGAAAAAAAGAGAGTGCAGATCTTATCAATTGAGTGAAGCAATTCAAGCAATGGTTAAGGCATCTAATGTAAGGGCATATGCTCACCTAACTAAAATTGAGATGTTGAGGGCAAAGAGCACGGAAGCTAGTAGTGTTGGACCCACATCATCTGATTATTCCATTGCCAAATGTGTTGATGTTTTTAATGAGCTTGAATATATCTCTGACGCGGTTTATGTTAAGGTAATAGATAAATTTATTGATCCTACCTGGAGGAAAATATTTATGGCTTTGCCTTCACAGAGGAAGAAGGCATGGCTGAATAGTTTGATTTGATCTATGTTTGTAGGTGCTATGTTGTGTTTATGAATGTTATGTTTGCATGTCTTGTGTTTGATGATTATGAATGTTATTACTAGTTATGTACTTGATACTTTCTCTAAGCTATGAATACTATGCCTAATTATGTATTTGATATTGTTTCCAAACTATGAATACTATGACTAGTTATGTATTGATATTATTTCCCGTGATTTATGTTCATTTGCATTTGAATGGATTATTGTGCACAGTGGATATTGAAGGTAGCTCTGAGGGATCTATAACTTCGTCCGGCTCAAGTGAAGATGACTATGAATTAGCAGAGTTAGCATTAATTAACATGATATGTGAGTATTAAAGCAAGTTTCTTAACAAAGTTCCAGTTCGTAATTCTGCGCTTACTGGTCAAGAATTTTGTCAATGAGATTTTACAAGGATAAGGAACTACATGTTATAAATTGTTGAGAATGGAAAAGACATGTTTCATCAATTTATGTGATGAGTTAAGGAGTAAAGATTATTTAATGAACTCAAAAGAGTTGAGTTTGGAAGAAAAAGTTGCAATATTTTTATACATTATAGGCCATAATCTTAGATAATGGGTAGTTGCAAATCGTTTCCAACATTTGATCCAAACTATTTCTTATTATTTTAAGCAAGTGTTAAAAGCAATGTGTCGATTGGGGAAAGAGATCATCAAGCAGGAAACTTGGGAGTTGCCTGACAATGTTAAAAATAACACAAAGTATTATCCTTAGTTCAAAGTAAGTTTTAATATTTTATAATTACTACTTATTATTAATATTAACATAAATATTACCTATCATACTTATACATATATATATTTTGAATCAGAACTGTGTAGTTGCAATTGATGGGACATATGTTAGTGCTTGGGTGTCTGCTGAAAAGCAAATATCATGTAGAGGACGAAAAGCAATCCTCACACAAAATGTTATGTGCATATATGACTTCAATATGATGTTTACCTATGTTTATTCAAGTTGGGAAGATAGTGCTCATGATGCAAATATTTTGTTAGATGCAATGACCAATTCTAATGCAAATTTTCCATGGCCTCCTGAAGGTTAAATTCTAAATGAAATGTTTTTTTTTACACATGATTACTTTTTTTCTTCAGTTCATTTATATGAATTTATTTATATTTATATTTAAATTAATGTTTTATATTGCCTTAGGATCATATTATCTTATGAACTCTGGATATCCTTGTAATGGAGGTCTTCTTCCCCCATATAGAAGAGAAAGATATCATGCACAAGAATATCGAGGAAGAGGATGTCAAGCTAGAAGTCCCAAAGAGCTTTTTAATTATAGACATTATTCTTTAAGAATGATTATTGAATGTTATTTTGGAGTATTGAAGACTCGATTTCCAATTCTAAAATTAATGTCATCATATGATCATTTAAAACAACGTCTCATAGTGATAGCATGTTGTGCTATTCATAATTACATACGTAAGTGGAGTCGACATGATAGGCTATTTAGAGAATGGGAGAACATGAATCCTGAAGAAGTAGAGGACTTAGCTAGAAACACAAGTCTAGAAAATACAGGTTATAATATGGAACACTTGTCAAGACTATCTAATGAAAGTGTAGCACAAATGGCAATACTTCATGATCATCTTGCATCTTGGATGTGGTTAGAATATACCAATTCTTCTAATTAGCTAACTTTGTCCTAATTAAATAAATATTTCCGGTGAAACTCCATTTAAAACTATATCAATTTCATAGTTGACTATGTGATTTATGTTAGCAAAATATTTGATTTATATTGGTAAAATATGTTATTTATTATTTTTTCTGCTGAAATTTATTTATGAAATGAAGGAGTTAATTATTATAGTTAAGGATATGTATTAACTTTGCAAATGGAGTTGAAAAGATGAGAAATGAAGGATAATTTCATATTGATAGCAAGAACTTGCAGTATATTTCACCCACTGCAATTTTCAAAAACCTCACTTAAAGCTTATCCTACAGAATTTTATTATTATATTAATCTATTATATTATAGTAAATATATGTTATTTATTATTTATTCTGCTAAATTTTTATGAAGTGAAGGAGTTAATTATTATAATTAAGGTTATGTATTGGCTCTATAAATAGAGTTGAAAAGACGAGAAATGAAGGATAATTTCATATTGCTAACAAGAACTTGTAGTATGTTTCACCCACTACAACATTCAAACACTTCATTTAAGGCTTATCCTACATAATTTTATTATTATATTAATCTATTATATTATAATAAATATGTTATTTATTGTTTATTTTGCTAAAATTTTATTATTAAATTAATCAATTGTGTTATAGTAAATTTAGTCTATTTAAATCATAATAAAGAAAAAAGTGCCAATTATTATGAAAATTGTTTCATAAAACAAGTGAATCAAACAAATTTTTTTATTTTTTATTCTCAAAACATGTTTTCAAAACAATTTTCTCAAATGAGTTTTTTTATTTTTTTTATTTTTAAAAATAATTTTCAGAACAATGAATCAAACAAGTTTTTTTTGTTTCCCAAAACTTGTTATCAGAAACACTTTTTACAAAACTATTTTGAAAATAATAAAACAAAAAACGCTGTCAAATAGGCTCTAAATTTCTTCCTTAAAAAATTAACTTATCTATTATTTATTTTAAATTTTATATCCTTAAATCTATCATACTTTTTTAAATAATTATATAATGTGACAAAAATAGTTAAATAACAATATGATCCATCATATTAAAACTCTAAATTAATTGAAAAGTTGATTTTAAATTATAAAAAAATTTACTATTTTGGTCCTAGCGTGTAATTCGTTTAATAAAAAAAATACAAGATATAAAGAATTTGCACAAGATATAAGATATACATTAGTTATACATATAAAAAACATTTAATTAGTAGGAAATATCTTAAGTAATTGAGTTTTTGCCCCATCTTTTCACACAAAAAAAGTCTTAAAATGAGTTATGAGAGTTATATAAGGTTAAGTGTATGGATTAGTTAATCACAAAGTGTGAACCAGATGTTGGATAATTTTACAAAAAAAAATATTAGTAAAGCATGCTATGTAGTGTTGGATAGTAAGTTGCATTCATATATGATTAACTTTATATTAATGTTTTACGTGTGCAAAGTAGACATAACTTGAAGATATTAATTATAATTAGATTATTGATGAGATTAGACAACTACTAAATAAAGTTTGGGTTGTTACCTTGAAATGAATTCATCATGATTTCTGTCAATCAACTAATTCACTTATAATGAGAGCTTAAAATTTTATTTATGAAATGAATTGATTTGATAGGGTCCTCTTAAATGTATAGAGAGAGGCAAATACATAAAAAGAACTATAAAAAAATAGAGGTAGAGTTGTCATATTATTTTTCTTCTTGGATACAGTGTAATTTTTTGGAAGGATTTGGATTTGTTGCTGTACCAATTTTCCTCAATTGCTTAAGTGTGATGTCAAAATTAAGATATTTATGTTATTTTTATATTTTTATTTTATATATAATAAATTTATCTGAATTGAGAAAGATGAGCACAAAGGGATCCAAGTCCTCTTTGGAAGGAGGTGTAATGAAGACCAACGTTACTAGCCAAAAAGAAAGAATAATGTCATCCCTTTTTTTTTGGTAGAAAAGAATAATGTCACCCTTGCGTGAATATAACAATGTTCCAATTCGTTTAATAAAGTGCTAGGCAATAATTCAATTATTTAATATAAATGATTGTATTTGTAGCATGATAATTAATTTCGTTATTAATTAATATTAATTCACGCGTAATAATAAATTATTATAACGGTTCTCTATCTCCCTTGAAGATCATGATCTTATGTTACCACAATCACTTCGAGTTCAGGGGGATGCTTTTTTATTTGGATATTTATAAGCTGTTTTGCAATTTGTGTTGGTTTTTTCTCGCATAGTTTTCATATCATAAGTATCCCCAAAAAAATCTACATAAATTTCATCCTAGATTACATCAGATAAAAAATTAGGTAAATGGGCTGCAACCCTTTTTTTTTTTTTGGGGAATACAACTGACTGAATGCTTTCTGACTCTTGGTCAAAATCAAAATTATATTATAAGGCCCTCAAAGAAAGTTTTCTCTATTACAGAGCACCATATCAGATTCTGAAAATTTAGAGAAGAAAATTATAGAAATTAAATTCGTTTCTCCAAGACTTTTTTGATGAATAAATTTTTTTAAAACGTTTCAAAAGATAACTGAAAAAAAATAGAAGAAATGAAATCCACTAAAATGAATCTTAACATATGTTAAATAATAATTATAAATATTTAAATCTTAAAAAATGTATTAAAATTACCTAAACAGATATGAGATCCAGTTAGAATCGCAAGTAACTGGCAAAATTGTGACGGAAAAAAAAAAAGTAGATTATCATGAGGGTTATCGAATTTTAGGAATATTTTAAAGGAAAAATCACATTAATTCTCTGGATAAGAAAAAAAGATAGGGAGGCAATAAAATGGGGGAAGAGACAAATGAAACGAAGTGATTTTCTTTTTATATATTTAGTTAAATAGAAAAAAATATAAAAAAAAGAAAAATAACTAATTTTATTTGAATAATAATATTATTATTATTTTTAGAAAAATATTTACATATAATAAAATTTATTATTTTATCATATTATTTATATAATTTCCACATGATATTAATAAATTAAATTAAAATATAATTTTAATTGTAATCTTAATTTAAAATTATTTTGTCTAATCTTAATTTTTTTAATTTTTAAATTATCTTTTATACATTGATTTAAAAAATTTTAAAATAATACTAACTTTAAAAATATATAATATATCAATATTCAATTCTAAAAATAATATAGATATTTTTCCTTTAGTGGGTAATTTTTAAAGGAGAGTTTTCTATCCAAAATCTTTCTATTTTTAGAAGAAAAATTATGAAAAAAAATATATGGGATCCACATATTATTTTTCTCTTAATTTTCTCTTTTTCTCACTTTTCTTTTCGAGAAAGCAAAATTTTCTTTCCAATTATTCTCCGTTCCTTTTCTGGACGCAAAAGGTAAAGCTATAAGATTTTTCTTTTCAGATATCAATAAAAAATGAGAATAATATATTTTCAATCATCAAATCAAAATCCCCATATGATTAAGGTCCCAAATATTTATATTTTAAAAAGAAAGTATCTCGATAATAAGAGAAGAAAATGTTAATATAAATAGAAACAATCGATAAACGTTAGGATTTTCTTGGAATCCGCCTTGAGGGACAACGACAGCAAATAAGAGTCCTTGATAAAATTAAAATCATAAAACTCGAGGCTGACTCATATAATTGAATTAATATAAAATACATTATTAGATATGAGCATGACATTTTAAATTTTAATTTATTTTTGTTAATATAATTAAATGTGATTTTTACAACTGATGTTAGGTATCTATATTCTATTTAAGTTGATTTTATCTCATTTCATGTGATTATTATATTTAATTTGTAGGTCATTAGGATTTTCTATTATCTTTGTATAAAAATTTACATATTCCAAAAAAATGGATACGACAAAATTTAATTATTGCTTTTCTTCTTGACATTTTTTTTTTAAATTCAAGTCATTACTCTAGTGAATGCCAGGAATCAATTTATGCAATCAATTAAAACAATCACATTAAATGAAATAAATCAATTCAAATAGAATAGAAAATTATACTATAAAATCCAGAATAATTGCATTTAAAATGCATTTAGTTACCATAACAAATTTTAAATTAAGATTGTAGTTAAATTTTAAGCTAGTAATTATAAATTTATTTTTATTATATATTAAGTAATTTTATTAAAATAAAATATTAAATTTATAATACTTAAATTATTTAAGTTAGTATGGAAAAAGTCTTATTTATGGAGATAGATTTAGTTCACATTGATGGTCTCCTCGTTGATTCTATAAAATTCAAAATACAAAGACCATTTGTATCCCCACTCTAAACATCTTTAGATCATAATACCCCTCCCTACCCCCTTGCTATATACTAAACATCTTTTAGACCCTCCTTCCATCTTCTTCTACTTCCATTTTCTTACTTTGTCACCCCTCAATTTTTTTTTAGTTCTACTTATTTCAAAAACACTTCTTTCAACTGATAAATGCAAATTTCAAAAATCCAGCTCTCCTAAAATTTTTGGATCACAAAAAATGGATGAAATTATCAAATTCCAAGAGAACGGGAGAGCCTGTTGAAGATTCCACGACCAATTATTTGGGTTAAGCAATCAGACATAAATCTCTCCTTTTTGTTAGAGTTGTTAAATTAAAGTGAATGTGAAGTTCTCAAAATTTATACTTTGGCCTAACAACTGACAAGACTCCCTTAGGGCCCGTTTGGTTCGTAGAATTATTGGGAATGGATTGGAATGGAATGGTTGGAAATGGAATGGAATGAAATCTTGTAAGTCAAAATTTTATTTGGTTCACCCTAGGAAAGACATAGGTAACAACTTAAATTTGTTTGGTTGGACATAAGAAAATGATGGAATGAGATGTAAATAATGTGCAAAAAGTCAGAATTGCACCTAAGTAAAAATTTAGTCCAACATCAATTGCTTTAATATTGTGTTCGTAACATAACTTTTTTTTTATATATTTTTTAGTTACAAACGGGTGACATCTTTTTTTTTTTCAGACAATAACCTCATATTTTAAGCTTTTACATATTTTTATTTTTATTAAATAAAAAATATCTAAGTATAAATTGCAATATAAAAAATAAAAGGGAAACTTAAGTATATTTCAATTCTTATTATTTTTTATTTTAAATTTTTTAAATTAAATATTTTTAGAGAAAAAAATCATATAGAAAAATTATACTAAATAACTTGTATAAATTAATGAAAATTTTTCAAGAGAAAATGGGGTACATAATCTGTGAAGGGTATTTTAAGAATAATATTTCATAATTAAGGTCATTTCTGTCATTTGGTCTCCATTCCTAGTGGTAGGAATAAACAAAGTCAAGGTCCAAGGTAGGAAAGTTAACTCCCAAATCTTTGGTAATCTTCATTCCCATGGGAGTCCAGATTCCTATTCCCATGTCCAACCAAACAGTCCAAGTATGGGAATAGAATCTGGATTCCCACTCCATAGACACCTAGAAAATGAACCAAACGGGCCCTTAGGCTCTTTTTTTTTCTTTTTCTAAGCAACCCTACTCACCTCACTAATTGCTTTGCTTCCATCTCATCCTTTCATGTAACTTTCTCTCAATTATTTTGAGTGTCAAGCTTTTCTCCAACTCCATTGTTTGCCTTCAAACTGTAATCTTCATCTTCTTCCCAAGTAGTTGACCAAATGTTCTTACAATCTTAATTATGCTCCTTTGGGGGTGTGGTGAATTTGTGACTGTGCTTCTTTTAAAATTATTATTTTTAAATGGAGCATCAGAAAAAGTTAAAAAATTGTGTGTTTTTTGTAAATTAACAAAGTAAGCCTCATTGTTGGTCGTCTTTCACGAAACGTTAAATCAGACAAAATGAATTAATGGAGTCCTTTATTACAATTTTTCCAAATATGAAAGAGATCTCAGGTTTGAAATATACTATTGCATAAAAATAACAAATGCTTGGGCCACATGAACAATAATGGATGAAAACAAAAGCTAATGTGTAGTCAACATTTGGTTAAGTAGTGAGGAATTTGACCAGCATTTCTCGATGTCGAGGTTTCGATTCATGAGAGGTGCAATTGCGTTAAATAAATTAAGACCTTAAAGAGGTTTTTCCATCAGTTCCCGCCGTAAGGTCCTATACAGCAGGAATCTAGATTAGTTTGAGACGAGCAATTAATCCATAATACCCTAAGATACCGGGTGTTGAAATAAGAAAAAAAAAGTATTGTGTAGCTCTAGGAGTTGAAACTAAGCATAGTAATAGTCAGAGCCTATCTTGAACCTTACAATTGAGTTAGCTCTAGGATAACTAAACTACAAAAATAATACAAATTGAACAAAAGAGCACTTCTGAAAGTAGTTCGATCAATACTGGCAATTTTTTAGTTTTATTATTATTATTATTATTATTATTATTATTATTATTATTATTATTTTGCTTTCTTCTTGCAGCCGATAATTTTCTTGCAACTTGTATTTCTTTTTTAGCATGACTTTCAATTTGAGATTTTAAGTTGGGTATATTTAGTGAGATGCAGATAATTCATAATTATAAATTAAAAATTTTGAAGTTACAGATTTCATTATATTTTTAGATACAAAATTGAAGATAAATCATAAAAATCAATGGAATAGCCGAGTAGCTTAACCTTTAAATTAGTTCAAAGACAAAGTGAGTGCACGTCCAATCACAAAAAGTAAATTGCAAATTAAAAGGAAAATTGAGGCAATCAATCTAAGAGTTAACAGTGATCCAGTTAATAATTCCATTGGCTGCATGATTAGCTTTTGTGATGAAATGAGAATGGAAAAGCAAAGCAAAGCAAAAGCGTGCTCTTTTTGACCCCAAGTGGGAAAGAATCCAATCCAACTCACACAATTCTGCTTTTTCTTTTCTTGTAACTTAAAAAGATGTGAATTTGAGAAGCCCTAGGCCACACGGTCACTCCTCCCTCACTTTCCGCATCTTTTTCTAACGTCTGTTTTGGGAAATTTCCCCCACCCTACTTTATGCTTGAATCATTTTGTGGGCATTTTGCTTTCAAGACTCTCTCTTTTATTTGGTTCAACTAAATTCCATTTAGTACTTGACTTCCAATTTTTGATGAACTTCATGGGAATATTAAGCCTTCGTCCGCTTCAAAGCCGTTTCTAGGTCCTAAGGTTTTGTTCTCTTTAGCCGCATACAAGGTAAGGCAGACCTACTTCGTGTGCATCTAGAGAGGACAGGAAAAAAAAATCTAAAGACAAACCATACCCAAAATTCGAAGACAATCGGAGTTTTTGTCTTGACCCTTTGATCATTTTTGCATTTTAGTTTGTTGTTATTATTGCTATTTGGAGAGTGATGAAGCTGAAATGTCCATTAGTCACGGGATGACTGTGAAAGTTGCAGCAGGTAACTGAATGTGGAAAAACACAAAACGTTGTCACTCATTATTTCGTGGAACGGACATTTCAGTATTTAAAGTTCTCGTCGTTTTGGTGACATTTATCTGCTTATGGAAACAACGACAAGTGTTTGGGTGCATTCTATATCTCACCTGGTTTGTGAATCCCTCCCTCCATAATACTCTGTCCCTCACAGTATAAATATCAGACTCTGAAATTGTTATTTGCTATTGCAGGCGCCATCACGCCTCTTTTAACTATGTATGCCACGTCATCTCTTCTCCAAAACAATTTTCAAAAATTAATTTTTAAGATTATATTCTCTTGTATCAAACAAAATATCATTATGTTAAAGATCAGATTGAGAGTTCCTAGTATCATACACTCTTTTATCTGTATGACAGGATTGCTACTCCAATTTAGCCGAAAGCGTGAAAGCATCAAACGTTAATATTTTCACACACATATAAAGGACTCAAAGGTATAGTTCCCATCATAATTTAAAGAAAGAAGGAAAAAAAGGAAGCTCCTTTATATCGCAATTTCACAAAGCATTGTCTTTATATGTTCCCCTGCAAGCACCTGCTCCTGTCATTTCGATAGCAAAAGCTAGATTGGTTTGTGTATTTGTCTAAATGTACTTGGTTTTATTCTTCTGGGTCATCTTCCTAATTAAGTCACCACAAAACCCCTTTTATCTTTCTGCTTCATACATACAGCTGTTTTTGTAAATCAATGTACATGGAACTTCTATTCAACTTACTTACTAAAGCCATAATCATATGCTATAATATTCCCCCCTTCACATCCTTTTTGTCCCCATTAATAGTATACCGTCATTATTGAGCTGCAGAATGAACTGTAGTTTTGAAAATAATGGTTTCAACAAGTATGAACACTAAGGGCAGGGAATAGTTAACACTTAAAAGTCACATCTGTTTCAAAAGTAATTTTTTTTTGGAATTGATTTTTTGGAATTGACATTCAAACCAGTTGAAATGTGAAGTGTCAAATAAAATAGCAAGTTTATGACCCCATGTCTTTGTCATCAAGATTTACTATCCATATCCCTCGAACTTTGAGAAATTTGATTTGGTTGATGATGCTTTCAGTCCAACGGGAAGAGAACAAGCTACAAACCTATATAAATGATCCTCACACAAGGGCATGGATATGGACGAATTTTGATGCATCATGTCCCACAGGAGGTTTCAATAAATCTTATTTAAACGAGCCATGCATGAATTCCCACTTATTGGATTCTCTCAAGCAAAAAAGTTAAAGAAAGGTGATTTCAGAAGGCTTTATTCCCTAATGGCAAACACCATCCAAATAAACAAACCCAGCAGGGTCCCCCCAATAATATTCTTGTATCAACTATTCAGTAATAGTCATTCTCTTCTTTTATCTCCAAGGTGCCTATTCATTCATTCTCCTTTTTCTCTATTCCCCATGCATTTCCTCATCCAGAAATAACACAGTCAGATATACATATTTTTTTACACTGACACGCCATTTCCCTTCCAGTGTCCCTTACTTGTTCTCTTTCTCTTTCTCTTGGGCTCTTAAAGTTCCAATGGAGATTTTTAAATGCTTTTACTTCAATCTTCTTCTTGCCACTTCTTTCATTTTCCTCTTGGCAGTTTCAGCGGCGGACACTTATTCAGAGGCCCTCCTGAGCCTGAAATCTGAACTTGTGGATGATGATGACAGTTTACGTGACTGGGTGGTGGTGCCTTCTGGAGGAAACTCAACTGGGAAATCCTATCCTTGTTGTTCTTGGTCTGGAATCAAGTGTGACAAGGACTCAGAAAGTGTAACCTCCATAGACTTGTCCATGAAGAAACTGGGAGGTGTAATGTCAGGTAAGCAATTCAGTGTCTTCACAAAGCTTGAATATCTCAACCTGAGCCATAACTTCTTCTCTGGGCAACTTCCTGTGGAAATTTTTAACCTTACCAGCTTAAGAAGCTTGGATATAAGCAGAAACAACTTCTCTGGAAACTTCCCAGGTGGGATTTCCAGCCTTCAAAACTTGCTTGTACTTGATGCCTTTAGCAACAGCTTTTCGGGGCCATTGCCTGCTGAACTTTCCCAACTTGAAAATCTCAAGGTTCTTAATCTTGCCGGGAGTTACTTCAAAGGACCAATCCCATCTGAATACGGTTCTTTCAGAAGCCTAGAGTTTCTTCATCTTGCTGGAAATCTTCTCTCTGGGAATCTACCTCCAGAATTGGGTAATCTGAAAACAGTAACCCACATGGAAATTGGCTACAATTCCTACCAGGGTTTCATTCCAGTTGAGTTAGGTAACATGAGTGAACTTAGGTATCTTGATATTGCTGGTGCAAATCTATCTGGCCCAATACCAAAGCAACTCTCCAATCTCACCAATTTGCAGTCACTTTATCTCTTCAGAAACCAACTTACGGGATCAATACCAAGTGAGTTTAGCAAGATCAAGTCACTCACAGATTTAGATCTTTCTGACAATCTCATTTCTAGGTCCATTCCTGAAAGCTTTTCGGAGTTGGAGAACCTGAGGCTGCTCAGTCTCATGTACAATGACATGAATGGTACTGTTCCCGAAGGCATCGCAGAACTTCCAAACTTAGAAACTCTTCTCATTTGGAACAATCACTTCTCTGGTTCACTTCCACAGAGCTTGGGCAAGAACTCAAATCTCATGTGGGTGGATGTTTCCACAAACAATTTTACAGGCAACTTACCACCAGATATTTGTACGAGAGGAGTGCTATACAAATTGATTCTGTTTTCAAACAGATTCTCGGGTAGGCTCTCTCCATCTCTCTCCAATTGTTCTTCACTTGTTCGTCTTCGCCTGGAAGATAACTTGTTCACAGGGAACATCCCTTTGAAATTCAGACATCTTCCTGATATCTCATACGTTGACCTATCCAGGAATGAATTTGTTGGTGGAATTCCATCAGATATTTCCCAAGCTATCAAGCTTACCTATTTCAATGTCTCTAACAATCTACTATTAGGAGGCACCATCCCCGCACAAACATGGTCTTCGCCACTTCTGCAAAATTTTTCAGCCTCTTCTTGTGGTATTTCAGGCAATCTTCCACCATTTGACTCCTGCAAATCCATCTCTCTCATTGAGCTTGATAGGAACAGCTTGTCTGGAATGATCCCAATCACTGTTTCAAATTGCCAAGCTCTTGAGAATATAAAATTATCCAACAATAATCTATCAGGTCCTATACCTGAAGAGCTTGCAAGCATCCCTGTTCTTAGTGTTGTAGACCTATCAAACAATAACCTTAATGGCCCTATACCTGCAAAGTTTAGTTCTTTAAGTTTGAAACTTCTTAATGTGTCCTTCAACTACATCTCTGGTTCAATTCCCAAAGGAAACTTGTTCAGATTCATGGATAGCAGTGCATTTGTTGGGAATCCTGAGCTATGTGGAGCACCTTTACGACCATGTTCTGATTCAGTTGGAATATTGGGAAGTAAAGGTACATGGAAGCTTCCAAGTATAGTGCTACTGTGTGTCGGATTGCTTATATTTCTTGTTGTAGCATTAGCTTTTGGAATAGTCTATTTCAGACGAGGAGTTAAAAACCAGTGGAAGATGATATCATTCGTTGGGCTCCCTCAGTTCACAGCAAATGATGTTTTCACAAGCTTTAATACCACAGAATCAAGAGAAGGAGTGGCAGCAACACCATCACCATCAATTTCAAAAGCAGTTCTGCCTACGGGAATAACAGTTTTGGTGAAGAAGATTGAGTGGGAAAGGAGGAGCATTAAGGTGGTGTCAGAGTTTATAATGCGACTAGGAAATGCAAGGCACAAGAATTTGATCAGATTACTTGGGTTTTGCTACAACCAGAATCTAGCTTATCTTCTATATGACCACTTATCCAATGGGAATTTGGCAGAGAAAATTGGGATGAAAAGGGGCTGGGCAGCTAAATTCAGAATTGTGGTTGGCATTGCCAAAGGACTTTGCTTCCTTCACCATGACTGTTACCCAGCCATTCCCCATGGAGACTTGAAGTCTAGCAATGTGGTATTTGATGAAAATATGGAACCCCACTTGGCAGAATTTGGCCTCAAGCATGTATTGAAGTTAAGCAAAGATTCATATCCTGCCACAACTTTTAGCTGGGAAACAGGTATGACAACTAAGTCTTTCATTTCTTTTAGTGTTGCAATCAGCTGTTGTATCACTTTAAAGACAAGTCTCATTCACACCAAAATCAAGGGATTCATACGAAATTCCGTTTTAAACACTACATCAGCTTATATGGATTAGACAATCACTCAAACAATTGCCAATCATTCTGACGATACTATGGAAAGCGCAGGCATAACTAGTGATCATGGTCTATTCTTTTGACAGCAGAATACAATGAAGCCATGAAAGAGGAACTCTACGCTGATGTCTACAAATTCGGAGAGATGATTCTGGAGATTCTAACCGACGGAAGATTGACAAATGCAGCAGTTAGCATACACAGCAAACCAAAGGAGGTTCTTTTAAGAGAAATTTACAATGACAATGAAGTGGGTTCTGCCGGTTCACTGCAAGAGATAAAACTGGTTCTTGAAGTTGCTTTGCTTTGCACCAGAAGCAAGTCATCTGATCGCCCATCCATGGAAGATGTCTTAAAGCTTCTGTCAGGATTAAAGCCTCCAGAAGAACACAAATATTAATATACAGATATTCTTAAGTAGATTTGGCAGATATAGCAGCCAATGAGAAATCGACATTCAATGGAATTCACCTCTCATATGCCTAAATGTCCATTTGTCATTGGCTAGATAGACCAATTCTACTTTAAATTTTCTTATATACATATATATATATTCATTTTGAAACATATCAAATGCTTAGTAAGAAGTTTGAATGTGTGTAATTAAATGAGTTTGTAACCTGTATAATAGATATCGTAATTACCTGTGTGTGCCGATGTTCATTGTGTCTTTTAAGTATATCTTGCTGTTGCTAAGCTCAAAGTTGATTGTTTTAAGAATTTGTTGAGCATCCAAATGGAGCAATTCAAATTCCCGGAAAAAAACGAAGAAAAGAAAAAAAAGAAAGAAAACTATACAAATAGGGTTGCAAGAAAGAATGATCCCATCACCTATTTGCTGCTGCTAACTTGCCAGTTATATTAAAAACAAAAGAAATCTTACTCATCATTTATATCTAAGAAAGTTTAACCAAAGGTTTGAATCATTCTATATGTTAAAAGATTTCATTTTTGTTTTCAAGAATTAAAAAATTTGTGTTTTATATAAGATTTTTTTGGAAAAATTGGGTTTTAATACTGAAAAATAAAAATATTTTTTATTTTTGGTATTAAAGTTGGAAAAATAAAAATTACATATAGATTTTTTTTATAAAAAAATACATATAATTTATATCATCTCTTCGTATCGACATGTTCATAAATATCATTTTTGGTGTGTTTGAATTGACTTATATATAAATGATTATAAGAATAAGTGTTTATTTTTAATAGATAAATTATAAGAATAAGTGATTATGTCAAAAGTGATTTGTGTTTGAATATTTGTATTCCATAAGTAATTTTGAGAAAAGAAATGTATTTGAATTTTTGTAGTTTAAATGATTATTAGGTGGATAATGAAAAAATAAAATAAAATGAGTGATTATAGGAGAATAAGTGATCGTCATAAATAGAAAAAATTAACTTTTTCTATAAGTACTTATTAAAAAATAGTTTACATTTAGAAATAATGCATGATGTTTGGCTTCAATTTCCAGTTCCGTTGGAAAATAATTTTTCAGCCAAAACGTAGTTCATGGATAAGCAGAAGTGGAGCTATTTCTCGGTTCTACTTCTTCATTTTGATTCATATTTATTTTAAATTCAGATAAAAATGGATCAATAAAAATTAGAAAAAATAGAACAAAAATTTTTCATAAAATTTATTCTATCTAATGACTAAAATATCCCTTCAAAATTTTAATTTTTATATATTATGACTTGTAAGAAAATATTATATCATATATATTATGTTCTTAATTAAATGAATACAGATTAAATTTTAGCTCAAATAAATTAAATTAATTATGGAATAAAGTTTAAGCTCAATTTAGAGAAAAATTATGAATTTTATCAAAATTAATTTTTAAATAAATCATTTCAATATAAATACGTTAGTAAAAAACTAATTTTTATCATAATTATATTACAAAATCAATTCTACCTAAACTCATTTTTCACTAACTAAAATCTAAACTACCCTATAATCTACTATGGAATCATAACCGCTCGGGGGTCCTATAATCACTTGACTTCTCTCCAAGGGCACTTTGTTTTATGGAAAAGCAGTGGATATATCCAAATCTATTGTTATTTGATTTTCTATCTCTACCCTCAAAATGATTCTTAGGCCAAAAAAAAGAGAAAGTAATTAGTCACACGTCAGCAAAGCGGACAAGGCACGCGCCATGTCACGTGATCTGCCGTTGCATCCCGCAATTTCCCGCCAGAACTTCCCGCCAAAAAATACCCTCGATCATCTCTTACCCTCCAAATTCTCAATCTCAATCAGTGGAACCCTTGCTTCAGAGACTCACAGAGAGAGAGAGAGAATCAGAGAGACACACAGAAGATGTCTGGCTGGGACGAGGGAGCCGTGTACTACAGCGATCAAGCTCACTCCTGGGACGACCGCAATGGAGACCCGTCCACCGCAGCCGCCGACAACCACACGATCCTTCAGAAATTAAAGGAGTTCATTCGAAACTTCGAGACCGATAAAAATGTTTTCCCTTACAGAGAAAGCCTTATCCATCATCCCAAGTTTCTTGCCGTCGACATGGAAGATCTTGACGCCTTCGATTCTGACCTGCCTGCCAAACTCCGCTCCAACCCTGCTGATTTCCTTCCACTGGTAGTTTTTTTGAACCTCTATGTGGTTTTGAAGAAGTAGGATCACCAACCATCCAATAAATTACGGTTATTTTAATTTTTTTGTTTGTCGTTTGGTGTAGTTTGAGATGGCGGCCGCGCAGGTTTTGGTGAGTTTGAAGACGAAAGTGGCTGGGGATACTGGGGTTATGGAAGACCCCGTGACTGGGGATGTTCAGATTTTGCTCACTTCCAAGGAGGATCCAGTCTCAATGAGATCCCTTGGGGTTAGTGGCTTTTATTTAGTTTGTTCTAGGTTAATTGCATGTATTGGAAATGACACATTATATCCATGCTTCTGATGTTTTCGGTTGGAAATGTGTTATTTTTCGTTGGCCCTAAAAATTGTAGATGAGGGTATATGCACTTAACTGTTCATTTTGGGTTCTGTTGGGTTGATCTAACTTCTCGAGTGCATCAATGTTATTCTCCATAGGCTCAACATATATCGAAGCTGATTAAGATAGCTGGGATTACGATTGCTGCGTCGAGGACTAAGGCGAAGGCAACTTATGTCACCTTAATATGTAGGAATTGCAAAAAGGGGAAGCAAGTTCCATGTCGACCTGGGCTTGGCGGGGCGATTGTCCCTCGTTCATGTGATCACATTCCTCAGGTTTATTTCTTATACATTGTTGGGCTTTCTTAGTTCTTTTTTCTTTTTCTTTTCCCCCCTTTTTTATCCTTTACCTTTTTCTCTTAATGTTTATTTTAAGATACTTAATGTTATGTAGCCCGGAGAAGATCCATGCCCAATTGATCCATGGCTTGTTGTTCCTGATAAGAGCAAGTACGTTGATCAACAAACCTTAAAGCTACAAGAAAATCCAGAGGTAAATAATATGAATTTGACCATTGAAAGTTTCGTTCTTAAATGCAATGGTAATCATATTGATGGATTTTATCATGGTTATT
This sequence comes from Adenanthera pavonina, assembly GCA_026686845.1. Taxonomy (NCBI): domain Eukaryota; kingdom Viridiplantae; phylum Streptophyta; class Magnoliopsida; order Fabales; family Fabaceae; genus Adenanthera; species Adenanthera pavonina. Next base: position 24,314,876 of record JAIVEN010000019.1, on the reverse strand, counting down.
GAAGGACGTTCCCACTGGGGAGCTTCCCAGAAACATGCTTCTCTCTGTTGATCGTCATCTTGTTCAAACAGTGGTACCTGGCTCAAGATTGACAATTATAGGAATCTATAGTATCTATCAGGCTTCCAATTCTTCTGCAGCGTGAGTCTCATTTGACAACTGTTTATAATCCTATAATTTCTTCCTTTTTCCATAATTAAAGTCTGAGAATTGTTCTAATTCAAATGGCCTTTATACAGCCAAAAAGGAGCAGTTGCAGTTAGACAGCCTTACATTAGGGTTGTTGGAATGGAACAAGCAAATGAGGCCAGCACTCGAGGTCCAGTGGCATTTACACAAGAGGAGGTCGGCTTGGAAATAATTAAGGATTACCTGCATATTTATTGCTTTATACCTTGTTGATTGCTTTCGTGAATTTTCTTTTTTAAATGATGCTGGTACTATTAACGGAATTTCTTGCAGATAGAAGAATTCAAAAAAATTGCTGCTGAACCTGATGCATACAAAAATATATGCTCGAAGATTGCTCCCTCTATATTTGGTCATGACGATGTCAAAAAGGCTGTGGCTTGTCTTTTGTTTGGAGGATCAAGAAAGGTACAATCACTTCTTGTTTTACCTTTATCCATCTATGTTCCATCCATGATTCCATGTTAGCTGATATTATTATATATTTCTTTTTAAACAGCATCTGCCTGATGGAGTGAAGCTAAGAGGTGATATCAACGTGTTGCTTCTTGGGGATCCATCAACTGCAAAGTCACAGGTTAGCGTTTTAAGTTATTGCATGATGGTTGGCTTGTCAAAAACCTGATGGTTTCATTGGGAGTTGAAGAGTGAGGTGAGATGGGGGAGACAACTCATTGCATTGATTGGAAGTTTAACAGAAAAATAGATGATATCACCCTCTCCATTGATTGCATGTTCAATTGTCACTAATGGGGTGGGGTGTCTTTGAAGGGTAAAATTTTTAGTATTATCTTTGTGATGTTAGCCATTATAGAAAAATAGACAAGGTTAAAAGGTTGAACAAGGGAATGAGAAGTATAAAGAATACAAATCACCCAAGTCAGTATTAGGTGAAAATTTGGGTGTGCAACGGGACAGGACAGCTGAGAAACCATCCTAACTCACCCCAATCCCGTTAGCTTTTAAACATCTGATGATGGTTATGATACTCAAATCATCTCATCCCACCCCTAACTCATCCTCCCTATAAAGCTTTGAGTGTGCCTCTTGCATTCTAGCCACTTTTCTTTCAAACTGTTAAGGTTTCACTGGTGCATCGTTTAGGGGTTAAGTTTAGCTATCTTGATTTGGAAAGCTAATTTGTTCACCTGTTTTTACTGTTTTAGCTTGTCAACTGGAATATTCGATCATTTGATCATTGACATTATAACCTGTATTGCTCCACAAGAGGTCCTGATATAAGCCAATTACCTTACACAGTTTCTCAAGTTTGTTGAAAAGACTGCTCCTGTTGCGGTTTATACTTCAGGAAAAGGATCATCAGCCGCTGGTCTCACAGCTTCTGTAATTCGAGATAGCAGCTCTGTACGTCCTTTAGTTTCTTCATTTTTCATGGGGATACTTTATTTTTTTAATCATTTGCTTCAGGTTATGTTGGATATTTTCTTCATTAATTTTTGTAAGCTTTCTTGGTCTGAAAAGTTTCTGATTCTTGTTCTCTGCAATTTAGCGTGAGTTCTATCTTGAAGGAGGGGCCATGGTCTTGGCAGATGGAGGTGTAGTCTGCATTGATGAGTTTGACAAGATGAGACCAGAGGACAGGTATTGTATGTTAGTTTTCTTTGTGGCCACAATTGTGTCCTAGGTGATGCCAGAAAACAGAAAATAAGGGAAGAGGAAGAGAGAGAGAGAGAAGATGAGGAGAGTTATTCTATTCCTGAAAAAGAATCTTCTACAACATGGTGTATCAGATATAGGGACCCATCTAACTAACTATAACCAACCACATGACAACTCAACAACTATAACAAAACACATTAATTCGTAACACTAGGTTACATTTTGGTTCTTCCAGTAATTTGTCTTCTTGGTGAATGGTATTTATATACAATTTATGTGGTGTAGGGTTGCAATTCATGAAGCTATGGAACAGCAAACAATATCCATAGCAAAAGCAGGAATAACAACTGTTCTTAATTCAAGAACTTCTGTGCTTGCTGCTGCCAACCCTCCATCAGGACGTTATGATGATCTTAAGGTCTACTGCCATGTATCTCTGTCAGTTATTTAAAGGCATAACTTTAAGGCTAGAGACTAACAATTTTCTTAAACGTTCTTCCAGACTGCACAGGATAACATTGATCTGCAAACAACCATTCTTTCTAGGTTCGATTTAATCTTCATAGTGAAAGACATCAGAATGTATAGTCAAGACAAGGTAATTTTTACTATTCTGGTTTGAATATATTTTTTTTCTTTTGCTATCGCTGAATGCACATGGTCCCTTGAAGAAATGTGATGTCAAATTTGTTTGTGTTTTGTTTTTAATCCTGTGCTGCAATATGATAACTAATCTTTGCTGTGCTGGATTTTTCTGCATGTTATATCAAAGGACAAATTTTCATTACTATTCAAAAGCTTGGATTATTTGTATCGAGACTTGGTATTCATTTATCCTGTAGCCAATGGTTGACTGATATATCTGTTTTACAGATCATAGCTAGTCATGTCATTAAGGTTCATGCATCAGCTAATGCAACTACTGGTGAGAATAGGGCTTCTAAAGAAGAGAACTGGCTCAAGAGGTATGATATGCTTATAAACCTATTCAAGTACATGACGTTCTTGATCAAATATTTGTGAGGGATGAACTTTTTGGGCTGTTAAAATTATAGGTATTTACAATATTGCCGAACTGAATGTCACCCTCGTCTGTCAGAATCTGCTGCAACACTACTACAAAACAATTATGTCAAAATCAGACAGGTAAGCTACATGGATCCTTTTCTTTTAGGTATAACTGTCAGAAGCTGATTGAACTACTTTGACTCCTGTTATTACTGATTAGATGTGATGGCTCTCGACATTTTAAAAGAGACTTGCCTTTTTTTTTTAAACAGGATATGAGGAGGCAGGCAAATGAAACTGGCGAAGCTGCTGCAATACCAATTACTGTAAGGCAGCTGGAAGCTATTGTTAGATTGAGTGAGGCACTTGCAAAGATGAAGCTGTAAGTAGTACTGTCATTACAAGTTAGACTTGATACCTGGATTCATAATTCTATCTGGTGATACTTTATTGAATACTAGCTGTCTATAAGAATATAGAACGGTTTCATACTCTGCGAAAAGTTACATTACTGACATAAAGCGTATGCTTGATCTCATCCAAATTTTGTTCAGTAGGCTTTTGTGCTCAACTAGCAGTTGCTACAAATGATATTCAAATGCTAAAAAACCCCAAAAATACCAAAAAACACACATACACACACCCCCACCAATACTCTGGTATTCGAGTCCAGAGACTCTCCCAACGAACATTCATTTATTCCTTGAACCCTCACTCTGACCCACTACCCCATATATATTTCCCACCACTAGCCTAACCACCCCCCCCCCCCCACACACACACGCACAAAAGCCTCTCACACCTCACAGACTTTATGTGACTCAGCCTTGGTCCATACTGATGGGCCCATCAGAATACTTATATTTTACATTTAACCTATTCGGAGAAGGTTGGCAAATATAATTATTAAGCTCAGCATTAGTGGCTTCCCTGGGAATTTTTAGATAGAGGTATCTGATGGTTAGATACTTTAGATGAAGCTGGGTGTCTGTATAATGTTTAACTTTGAAGATCTACTGTAGAATTTTAGGGTGGGAAGATAAGTTCATGTGATCTCTCCTCAATGTGTTTTGCTTTATTATTTTGGTAAATGTTATGTTAATCGATCATTCTTTGTTCTTTGCCCTTTCTCAGTGGCTTTTGTTTATCCTTTTGGTAGTCCATGCATCTTTTTTACAATATGTAATTTGATCATGAACTTCAATATCAGATCTCACATTGCCACCGAGGAGAATGTGCAGGAGGCAATAAGGCTTTTCACTGTTTCTACAATGGATGCAGCTAAGTCTGGAATAAACCAACAAATAAATCTTACACCAGATATGGCAAATGAGATAAAGGTTTGCCTTGTGATGCGACTATGATGCACTATCTTTTCATTATTTATCTAGCTTGATTTATTGATGGTTAATTGGCGGCTGTGAGCAGCAAGCTGAAATCCAGATAAAGAGAAGAATTGGGATTGGAAATCATTTATCAGAAAGAAGGTTGATTGATGATCTCTTGAGAATGGGATTGAATGACTCTATTGTAAGTATCCCTTTTAGCTTAAAAAGCAGTGCCTTGACATTCTTTCTAGCATCCATATATTGGTATTTTGTCACCATATAAAGTCAAAATCCAAAAATGATGCTAAAATAGAATAAATTAATTGCCTCAAGTTTGTTGGGGACTTCATCGGTAGCAATCTTCACCATAAGCGCTCACCTTCCTAGTGTCTAATACAGTACTTGTTCATTTTCAAAAGTGACGGTTCTCTGTAGGTGGACAATAACACTACTCAATTCATTTGACTAAAAAAATAAAAATTTAAATTTACTGAAGCAAGCAATCATCTCTATTGTAGTCTTACATTTCTCGAGTCTAATGTGTATTGTATTATATATTATACTTGATTTTCTTCGATTCCCACATTTTTATGAGCAAGTTTCCTAATTATTTTCAATGGTGGCGCTCATTGATTTAATGAATTTGCATTTGGCAGGTGAGAAGAGCTCTAATAATTATGCACCAGAGAGATGAAATAGAATATAAGAGAGAAAGGCGTGTTATATTCAGGAAAGCATAATTTGTGAATTTTCCTTTCCTCTGGAATGTTATTGACAATTGCTTTAATATTTATGTAACAGTTTGTGATTATAGATATGTCATTAATTTTTCGAAATGAGGGTAGACGCTAGTTTCAATCCACTGCAACCAAACCTACGCATTGTAACAATTACATTCATGTTCTGATTGTGCACAGTTTTGTTAATCTAATCTAACGGGTAGATTTTCAACTTGTGGGTTTTGCTGCTAATCCATTCTTGAAGATGGCTATTTTATTGCCGAGGTTATACGTGCTTGATGCAGGATTTTTCAGGAACAAGACAAGCCTTATTATTGGGCTTGAAGCCAAAACGAACATTGGAAATTTTCTTGTAAGGAAATAAAAATGTAAATTATTTCTCAAGATATTGTCATTTTAACCTTGACACTTGTTTTTCTATTTTATCTTTTGTTCAAGTAGCGAACTTAGGCTTATTTTTCAGATTCTATACAATATATATGAAACCACACGTTGAGTTTATCATAATGATGTTAGAAATGGTTATATGGAGGAACTTAATATTGTGAATTGTGGCTTAGTAGTTGGGGAAAAAAACATGAACTTGTACTCAATAATAATCTTGAACTTCTAATAATAGCATAGTATGTAAATATTATTCTTTAAAATTATATATTGCATTAGTGATTATTTTTGACCAAAAAAAAGTGACAATTTTTTTAAAATATCTAGGATTACTATTAAATGAAAAAACTTGATTTGTACTAAGATGTGTTTGACATCATTGTGACATAGTGTCTGTCTCCCAATTAACATAGTTATATAATTAGTCAAAAAGAAAAATATGAAGTAGTCCCATTCCAAAGAAAAAGCTACATCTATTATCCTCAATCTCACATCTCCCCAAAAAAAAAGTGATGGTGAGTTATATGAAATTATCTTTTACAACAAAAATAAATAAAAACAAAAAATAGATAAGCATGCACATTCCAAAGTTATATGAAGTTTGTGTCTCCATTGCAGCAATTGATTTCCACAGGGCAGCTCTTTCCAGCCACCATGAGACCGAGTAAGTGCATGGATTAGTTTTTTCATAATTAAAGGATAAATTATTTTCTATAATTAATTATAAAGATAAGTAATTATGTTAAAAATGATTTATATTTGGATATTTTTAATTGTAAAGTAATTTTAAGAAAATAAATGTATTTGAATTTTTGAGTTTAAATGATAAATTTAAATAGTAGCAACAAATTTTTAAGAATTTAAAACATATGGAGATAAATTTAAAAAAATAAAATTATATGAAATAAACGTATGATTCATGTATTTTAATTTAGATCCTCCTCATTCTTAAAAGGGTACAGTGTGGGGGAAAATAGAGGTGCCTTATAATTTTCTTGTAGAAAAATATCAATCAATGCTTTTTTTTTCTTACTTATTACATGTTTTTGAAAGTCTTCCCATATTTAATAGAATGACTAGTTGACTACTTATAAGAGAGGAAAAAACCCTAAACACCGAAGTTTTAATATAAAATTTATGCATAAATTTTATATTATTTAATAATTATAATAAATATAATTATTTAAATATAATAAATATATAATTGAAACAATTCCATTTAAATACCACCTAAGAAATAAAATTAAAAAAATATAAAAAAATTACAAGATTTAATTAAAATATGCTGAAAATGTTAATTTTGTCCCTAGATCAAAATTAAGAAATATGTGAAGGAATAAGTGAAAATTAATTAAAATTAAGTAAGATCAATTGAAAATAGAAAAAATAAAGATAAAATCAACATTTCTCATCACAAATTAATTTCAGTTTGATCATATATTGAAAATTTTGTAAGTTATGGGCATATTTTTGGAATTAATAATTACGTATTTATATGTATTTTTCCTGTATAATATCATTTTTATAAATCAACATGCATGTTGATTGGGAAGGAACACCCAGTTACTCCAAGAAGAGTAGCACAGAGTAGCGAAGCAACATCAGACGCCAAGTACGAATCCCCGAATCTGTGGCCGGAGCCGAACCCTAATCCGGCGATGTCATTATCCCATTCAGTTCTTCCCACAATCAATATTCGCTATGGTTTTCCTTTTCCTTCTTGTAAAATAACTACTCCACTTCGCTCTTTCTCTTCTCAAACACAACAATCTCTCAGGTCTTCTTCTTCACTTCTTGCTTTGCTTTTCCAGTTTTCCTTCATTTCTCTTGCAAAGGCTTCCTGTTCACCATAAGTAAGTGGTCTTCTAATCCTTTCAGGTACGCTGTGCTTGGTGCTGGATTTGCTGGACTCTCGGTAGTTTGGCACTTGCTGAAGGTACTCTTCTTTTTCTCTCTGAATTTAATGTACCGAATTTTTTCCTAGCTTCACAGCTTGTGATTATATTCACCTTATCTTCGAGGTGTACTATATTCACATTATAACTGCATTGCGACCAATGTGTTCATGCCTTCGCTTAAAGTGAGTTTGTGGACACCAGCGATACTAGTATATAAGTTTGCAAAAGAACGAAGGTGCTTGCGAATTATTTGGATCGGGCTGAAGGCTTTAATTTATTAATGTGAACGAGCTCAACACTTAATACAGTAAGCTAAGCTTGAAAAACAGGCTTGAGCATATCAAAGCTCCGTTCTTGCTCGACTCGACTAGAATGATGCCCTTCTAGGTTCTAATACGTTCCTGATAAATTATTTTTGCCAGCAATTATTCAAGATAAAACATTTTAAATTTCTTTATTTATTTCTTGTGAAATTAATTTTGCAGCTTAGTCCTAAGAGATTGGATCTGAAAATTGATTTGTATGATGAAGTGGGCATTGGTGGTGGTGCTTCTGGGATTGCTGGAGGTCTCCTTCATCCTTATTCCCCAAAAGGTTCCTGTTATATTCTTGAAACATACTCTAATATGGACTTATTGGATTATTTTCCTTTAATACGTCTTTCATATTGCTTACATTTTCCTTTCAAATTTATTAATGGGTTACTGCAGTTAAGCTTCTCTGGGAGGGCGCTCAGTGTTGGAATGAGAGTATAAATCTTTTGAGAATTGCTGATGAAGTCGCTCATTCCAGAAAATGCAAAGTCGGAGAATCTGCTGAAAATATGGAAGCGTTTGTTGCTCACAATAGGTTTTCCCCGTCCTTACGAAAAATGAGAAACTGAATCACCTAAACCTATCCATGCCTTTTTTCCCCAAACTTGAGCATTTCTCTATGCTGTTTTCCTGTCAAAGACTTTTTTGTCTTTTTATTTCACCAATGATACTTTTGTTATAGTTAGTTATGGTTAAAACTGTTGAAGGTTCTATGATTTGTACTACCTGTCAAAAAAGAAAATTTGTTTACTATATACAGTGGTCGATAGTTTTCACATCTTGAACTGTCAAAATTTGTGATATTTGCGGAAGTTTAATGAAGGGTTCAATATGTCTTGAATTTTTAATTCTTGATTGTTGAATGGGGTCTTAGAGTTGCTTTCGTTTTTTCTGATGAAATCAGCTGACTTCAGGGGCATCCTAAGACCAGCAATGGACATGAAGAATTTGACCAAATTGAATGATGTAATCTCTCTGATCTAATAGATTCTGGACTCTTGGTTATTGGACGTTGATTTTTAAGTGACAAGCTGCTTCTTTATTTGATTAGAATGTCCAGGCATGCCTTCCTAATTGCAGAATAGTAACTCTTAACACAAAAGAGGTCCACAATCTTGTACCTGGTCTATGTCTACCATTCGACACAGCTTTCTATATGCCTGAAGCTTTTAATATCCATTCCCAACATTATCTTCAGGTCTGGATAAGTAATTCAACAGAAAGTTTCAATTTGTCAAGTGTCATTTTTTTTCTTTCTTTCTTTCTTTTTTTATGTGACTAGCATTATTTTAAATATTTTTATCAGGCACTCTTCTGGGCATGTGATGATCTAGTGAAAGAATCTTCTGCTTTTGGTTCTGGACATAGACAGCTCAATTTTCACAAAAGATCTGTCTGCAGACTACTTGACTTTGAAGGTAACGACCCATTGGTATTGCTTCAGTCTTCTGTAGTTTATTCACTGTGTTGCTTTCAGTGATGACTGGCCTCAGTGTCTCCTTCTGCTTCATCCTTTTAGCAAATGGATAATTTTAGTGTAGCTTAATATGCGGTAAATAATAGTTAATCATAACACAGGAAGCTTGAATTTGAAATTTCTTAAAGTAAACTTTTACAATGCTTTCCATTGTTCAAGAGTACCACCTAATTCTTAAAGTAAACTACAGGGGAGTATGATGCAGTCATCATATGTCTAGGTGCCAAAGTTAACATGCTTCCTGAGATCTCTGGGAGGCTTCCTTTGAGAACATGTAGAGGCGTTATTTTGCACATGGAGCTACCTGAAGATATTCGGTAAAGTCTATGTACCTTCAGTTTTTTTTCTTTGATACATGTGTTCCTCTAGTTTTAACTTGATTGAAATACATTTTATGTTGGGCTTTGTGCATATCACAATTATTGATTCTAAATTTTTGAATCAAAATTTCAAATTTCATTTATGGTTTAGATATATATACCAGTTGTATAGGAAGCATGAACACTTTATACATGGAACAGTGTCTGTGTCAAGCATATGTTGAACATTCATATAAAACACAAGATAACACTTGATATCTTGTTGGATAACGATAGATATATTGTACTGTTTCATGTTGTCAATATGTTCATACTTCATAGATTCTTGGAGATGCTCCACTGTCTCCTCCATATAATTTAGTTATTTTCTGGATTTGCCTTTCAGAGAAGGCTATACAGACCTTGGCCCCTCAATATTGTCAGATGCATGGATTTCCGTTCAGGGTCCTCGTAGTCTACATGTGGGATCAACATGGGAGTGGAAATCCCAAAATTCATCACCAAATGTTGCAGCAGATGAAGCTTCAAAAGCTCTTGGAGAGCTTCTGCCTAAGGTATCGGCTATTTATCCTGGAATAAAGGATTGGGTTTTCAGTGGAGCAAGAGCTGGTCTGCGAGCAATGCCTCCACTAACTTCTCTTGGATCACTTCCACTTTTGGGTTGTATTAATGATTTGATAGGCAAAAATAAAACTTGTAAGTATTGGTTATTTGGAGGGTTAGGCTCAAGGGGACTGTTATACCATGGATGGCTAGGGAATTTAATGGCACAGGCTGTGCTTTCCTGTAATGAAGCAGTAATTCCTTCTGAATTGATTTCTTGGAAGAACATTAAACATTAATCCATTTTTTTCTCAGGAAAAATTATGTAATGCCTTGTACATTTGTGATCTCAGCATTCAATGGTCAATACAGTGATTAGAATAGCAACTGCGTTTTAATGTTCAGGATCCTTGGTACTTTTACTATGGTTTATATATTTATATTTATATATATACATTTCTGATCTCAGCATTCTTGGTCAATACAGTAATTAGCATAGCAAATGCGTTTTAGTGCTCAGTATCTTTGGTACTTTTGCCATGGTTTATATATTATGGTTGTATATATATCTAATTTTTGCTAAAAAAGAGCATTCCGAAACATGAAAATGAGCTGGAAGAATCCTAAGAGGGAAATCAAAGCATAAAACTACAAAACAGAAAGCTACCATTGTATTTTCCACTGAACCACTGATCTGGTTTGAGTATGTTGATTCATAGGCATTCATCTACACATCTTGGCCTTAATTAGTGAACCTAGGGCCTAATGTATTGACGTAATAATTCATAGACATCAAATGACTGTAATTAAAAGAATATTCTCTATATATAATGAATTAACTTTGTATCGAAATTTCGTTGATTGCAGTGATGTTTGTAAGAAGGGAATGACGGATAATAGCATCAATGGTTATCATAATAATAGTGACTACAAGAATAACATTAATTATAATGATGATGGTAATGATAAAAATATGATGGCAATTACTATTGTAATCATCGTCATCGTCACCATATCACTATTGTTATCATATATTAAGCATAAGGAACAAATAGCTTTACACAAGACAATCTAGTGCTCCTTATGAAACCAAGTCTCACAAAAGGAACCAAACAGTACAAGGACCGTAAACGAGCGTTCCGTGTAATTGTATACAACACTAGTGCATAATTACATAGATCTCCTAGGATGATGTCCAGACATAAACCTGTCCGCCACTTGTAGCTCCCGCAAGAGTCCCAACCTCGAAAGGGTGAGCATCAAATCTGCACGGAATGGCAGACATGTGTGGGCTCCGTAGAGTCATAATTGTTTTCTTGTGAACAGAGGAGATGACGTCAACTCCTCTCTTCATATTGCCAACGAAGATATAGGAATCATCCCAACCCCATATTCCTCTGTTTCCACAAAATAAAAGGTCATCAATATCACGATATGTCCAGATAATGATCTGGTGTCAAGAAGTTCATGACGCATATACAGAAGTTGCAGCTAATGATGATCACAAAAGTCCCTCTTAACATTTGAAGAATCAGCCCATTTCGATTGAAAGTTAGGCATATAATTAAATAGAAGCATAAAAAATCAGCCCTTGAAACTTCCCCAAAACCCATACCTGAAAGTAGAAAGCCATCTGCCAGTCTGATTGTCATGGTACATAGTTGATGCATTCTCGAAGTTAACTCCACCATATATACCAATTTTGTTATCCAGGCTGCATCGAGAGAAAAAAGCAATAGAAGTTAAAACTCGCCCAACCAAAAATCCAAGTCAGGTAAATCCAGGTCAAATACAAGTACACTACTACTGCATCACCTGCATGCCTGCTTGAATATTGTAGGAGGAAAAAATGGAGCCTGTTATGCCAAATTGACTGAAGGAGATTCTACTTATTGCATGCTATGCTTATTTTGAAAAGCTTATTGGAAATAAAATATATTAATCATTACGATAGTGGAACCAGATGAGCATGCAGAATTTAAGAAAGTGAACGATGGTATATTGTAGAGCACACGGGTCAGTAAGCATAGACAACAGCAAAGAATTATGCTATACATCTCACAAACTTCCAAAATCGAAAATGCTTATACAACAAGGTCCATACCTTGTAGTTGCTAGAGAACCCCCAGACGGAGAGAAGTAAGCAGAATGCACAGCCCTTTGGTGAGTAAATGTTCTCAGGGCACTCGGCTTAGACTTACTATTATATCTCAAATCCCAGATGCAGGCAGTTCCATCAGAAGAACTAGTTGCCATAATGTGAAATTTTTCTGAGTTGAAATCTATTGTATTAATCCTACCTTCATGCAAAACCCATTGGGATGAACATTTCCCCGTCCTGTTGTCCCAAATGGTCAAACCTCCACGACCCTCGCCAAAATATAGGCAGTTTGCATCATTGTTTGGCTGTGTGAGGGAATATATAGTTTCATCACTGGTAAACACCAGGTCAAAAATCTCCTTTTCTACATCCATCAGGCGAACCAATCCATCATAGCAACTTGTGTAAATCTGCATTGATCGTAAAATCAAACCATTTTAAATTGACAAATCGACAGAATAAGCAGCAATCTGCAAGAAAGGGTACAAATACAATGTTGCCTGATTGCATTTCCAATTGAATTCCAACCAAATAAAAAAATAAACCAGAAAAAACAAGTTGGAGAGGTAAATGTATGAATTGACTTAAACCAAATTCAATTACAATATCAGAAAACAGATGCTTCAGCGCAATATTGATAAATATTACATTGCAAAGGGTTTGTATGGTCGGGAGCATCTGCGTCTTTCAGACAAAATCTAATTGCCTAATCGGCTTAATAGTTAACATCCATCTCCCAAGAAAAGGAGAGAAGGAAAAGAAAAAAATGACTAACTACTCGTGTCAAAAGATGACTATAAGACCAAAAGAGCACTTTTCTGTGATGAGAATGAGCAGTTTTTACTATTATAAGAAAATAATTACTAATTCTGTTCTTCAAAACCCATATAGGTGAAAAGAAACTTCACAAATTATGAGCAACTGTCCCAATACCCCATTATCACATACCTTTGACAAGCAATGTCTTTGAACTGAGATCCCAGAAATGGGAGCTGGATGGGGGCGGTACAAATGAACTTCACTTCCTTCATTGTCCACAGAATCACAATCCCAGAATCCAAGATTTCCAAATTTACCACCTGCCACGATCATCTTCACACTACTTGAAGGAAAAAATCGAGCAACAGTTATCCTTCCTGGAACCATCCTTGCTATGTTCTCGGAATCCAGAGTCAGAGATTCCAACTTCACCGAACCCCAAACCTTGTATTTTTCTTTTCTCCTTTCAAAATCACAATAAACCCCAACGCTTCCTGCCTTAACGTCGTCCAGAGCATTCCCATCTCCGCAACTACCAATTTCTTCTCCATTCAAAGCAAGAGAACGAGCTTCCTTCTTAGCCAAACCCACAATTGTTTCAACGAACGAGCGGTCGAATTCATCCCCCTCGTAAGCATCTCTCATGGAAAGAGGGCCCAACACTTTGGCTGGTGATTCCTTAGTCATATTGACAGCTTCCAAATCCGAAGGAACGTCCTTCACACCCTCAGTATCAGGTGGCATGCCTCTGGTTCGCAAGGACCGTCGGATCACCACTGGCGTTTCCGTTTTGGGTTTCTTTTCAGATTTCACAGTGTAAGATTTGGATGCAGCCCTATTTTCAAGAAATGATGAAACATAACAAAAATTAGCGGCGAAAAAAAAGAACGATAACTAAAAACAGTGAGGTGGAGAGAGAAGACCTTGAGCGTTTGGCTGCGGTGGAGACCTCGGAAGCTTTGGCATGGATCTTAAGAGCAGCCAACATTTCATCGTTCCGGCGAATATTCTCGAGTCTCTTACGTTCGTACGCAGTGAGCTTCTGAGACGCCATGAGAATCGGCGAAGTTCGAAGAGAAAGGGCGCGACACAGAGAGGAAACAATTGAGAAACTGTGGAGTCTAACAGATGATTGGAGTTAAGGGTTATATAGTGTGAGACGCGCGGGAACTGAGGTTAGCGGGAATGGAAAATTATGAAGAGGCTCCGTGGCCTCATCTTAACCAAGCAACCTCTCTCTCTCTCTCTTTTATTATTATTATAGTCAAGATTAATCTCCCTGCTATATTAGAGATAAACTAGAGAAGGAGCAGTGCATTATACGGATTATTCCTAAGACCATGTCTAGATATTGAAATTTGAATTTACCTTTCCATCCCATATATCATTCATTATATTATAGTATTGAATCACTAATCATCAATTTTAGTTAATTTTGTAATGATATTTCCCTCATACCATCAATGTAGATAATGAAAATTACCATATTTTTCATTCAATCATAGCACAAATTAACAAATTTTAAGTATTCATTAATATATATATATAGCTTAGAAAATTATTAAGTTATTAAAAACTTCTCTTGAATTATGTCCATTACTCTTGCTCCTAAATAAGTATGAACATTTTAATCCCATATCTACTCCTAACTTGAGATATATCAACATATAACTAATTATGTGTGAATATAATTCTGAAAAGATATAGATCAATATTGCATATGTTATGACTCTGACTTTTATTAATAGTCACAATAAATATTAGGAAGAATTGTCTCATGTGCATGCTGAATAAAACTTTTAAGTAACACGATATAATAGTGATTTGAGGAATAAATATATTTAACTTATGATTAACTTTTACTGTCACTTGTTCTCAATCTTTTTTAATTGTTATGTACATAAGAAATTCTAGAAGGCTCCACCTTTATATATCAATCGAATGAAAATTGTTGATAATTTATTGATTCAATCTTGAATTTTGTAAATAAAATACTTCTAGGGAGTCATTGTATGTCTTTTTTTTTCTTAGGTGAGCATCCAGGTTTGTGTGGAATATTATCCCAATAGCCATTTTCACTTAATGAACAAATAACATTGCATACTGCATTTTCACTCTATCATTTTCATACAATTTTAAGAATATTTTTATAAAATATTTTATATAAGATAAAAATATAATAATATGTATTTAAGATTTAGAAGAATATTTTTATATTTTGTTTTCACTAACTAATGGCAAATAATATATTTTTACTATATCATTCTCGTAAAATTCTATTTGTTTCATTAATTACACTATTTGCTTATTATAAAAACATAGTTTAACATAAATAAAAATTAAGTTATATTTTTATTCCTCAATTATCATGCTATGTATTTAGTAGCGTAATTGGTTGGCCAAAAAAATTTTAATAGTGTAATTAATTTAAATATTAGGATCTGAACACTATCTGCTCCATTTTTTTTCTTTTGAATCACATACTTTACAAATCCCAAATCATTTATTAGAAGCAAAATACTTATATGCTTTTCCATATATATTTTTTATATTATTTTTTAATTAAAATTTAATATGTGAATTATTTTTTAATATATTATAGATTTAATAATTAACTATATATAAAAAGTGTTAACTTTTTAAACTTAAAAAAATTTAAAGGGTCTACATGTTAAATTTTAATTAAAGAATAATATAAAATGTATATAAGAAAAAATATATAAGTTTAGTCCTTCTTATAATAAGAATAAGAATAATTTTGGGATAAAAAAATTAATGAGTTGGATTTTCTTCTTTTCACCTAAGTACTTATTATTTCATCAACTTATTCTTTTATTTTTCTTTTCCTTCTTCTTATGTCTAGTAAATACATATTTGTCAACTACTTTAATTTAAAAATACATTTGTTTATTATAACTAAACTATAACTAATAAATATGACATGATTGTCAAATAAACTTAATAATACTTTAAGAATAGATAAATTCTGAAAGATTATAAGAATGAAAATAAGAATATAAATAATCTTGAACTTAAAAATAAATTAATGAATTGAGATTTTCATCAATCTCACTAAATACTTATTACTTCATCAATCAAGTCTGAATATCAAAATATTCTCCTATTTCGTCTCCTTCTTCTTGTGTTTAGGAATTTAATATTTTATCTAATGTGAACTACTTTAATTTAAAAATTAAGATAACCCCCTAAGGGAATTTATTTTTTTTTATAAACGGAATTGAATATTTTTCAATTGTAATAATAACTACCGAAATACGCAATTGCTGAAATAGTAATAGGAGTTTTGAATGGACATAATTAGTTTGACTTCAAAATTTTAATTTGAAGCAATAATATTTTCAATATTAAAACTATGAACCAGTAAAATGAAATCAAAGCTATTCACTAAAATTTGAGCAAATCCCTTATTATTATTATTTTTATTTTAATCAAAAGGACAACTTATATTGAATTAACAAATATAGTAAGAAGTAAAAAAAAAAACTAAGAAAACCCCGTAGAAACCTAAGAAAATCTAATAAATTAATTATAAATTATAATAACAAATTTTAAAGTCTGATCTAGACCATTGGTAATTAATTCAAATTAATTAAACAACTTAATGATTGAATAAATCCTACATAAATCAGGAAAACAAATTAACAATTGGAACCAATATAAGCACACTATGATATGATTAAACACTACAGGCACTTAGAATCTGTATAAGCACAGTTGATGTGATTAAATCTGTAATTGGACAGATATGATTAAATTCAAAAAGGAAGAGGACAGACATTATATGAGTAAATCCAAAGGAATAATTGTTTAGCTAAATGCATTTGCCTAGGCGTCAAGTTCATGAAGAAGAATAGACAATATATGACTAAATCCAAAAAACAATGACTAAATATTCACCGAAAGAAGGAGGAAACAGAAGAATCGAAGCGTACGTACCTAGGTGTCAAGTACCTGATACGTAAAAACATGGAAGAGGATAGAAGAATAACTAATTATTATAATGTTTATATAATATTTCTAGATCTCGTCAAATATTGTTGTATATAAACTTTAGGTATATGATGTAATTTCTTTATGCAATATGCGCATCCTTGCTTCTTTAGATTATGCTGCTAGAATTTGTTACAATAGTCATGGCACCAAGAGATAGTTTGAGGTAAGATCTTAAAAGTTTGTTGATCCATGTAGTCTCAGATTGACATTAGGGGGAAAATGTGAGTTGGGTTACTGGAAAACTATGTTTAGACAAGTAATTGTAGATTTACATGTACAAAAGAATCCCGTGACATCTTTCATTTGACAACTTCTGGTGGCATGCCAGTTATAAGACTATGTCAATTCTTGAAAATGAGTTTTAATAGTTACTTCATTTTTCCATGTTTTCATGTGAATATAAATCGACAGAGACCTCACAATTGGTGGCAACAACCTTTAGTGAGACAGAATCAGAAAAATATGAAGGCAAGGTGGTTAAAGCATCAAATATCATCAAAACATAAACATGTGTTGAGAGGAAATGGAATTAGAAAATGGGAGAAAGATGGAGAGTGAAGAAAGTAGCCAAACAAAGTGAGAATAAGATGAGCAAATGTAGTAGTCATAACATATAGGTGGAGTATTTCAAATTGGTTTGATGTCGATAATGTGGTATTAATTAATTGATGGCTTAAAAGCATGAATGAATGAGATGAATTTGAACCTGAATACAAATGAGTCAGCTGATATACATTTGACCAACAATCAATTCATAATTATTCAATTAATGTTATTAAAGGACATAATATTGTATTAAATTATTAATTGATTATCATTTATTCAAACTTAATTAAATCATTAGTCAGCCATATTTTACTCAATATTTCCATATGAGAATTTTTTTTTTGGGCCAACTACTATGGGAATTACATGTAAGCAACGTATACTATGAATTTGACGTGGTATGTTTGATTAGATTGTCAGTACACATCTCATGCACATGTGTCTGTCCATATAAGTAGCATTAAAATAAAGTTAATACAATATTAATGTCTTTCTTATCTGATTTTATATATATAATAGATAGTACACTTTTCTTAACTAGGTTTGTTCTATATATAAAGATTACAAATTGAATTCCAATCACTTACTTAAAAAATAATGAAAGTCTATATTATTCATATTGATTTTTTTTAATATATATAGTATATGAAAGAACCTGGATTTGAAAATTAGTTATTATCACACTTTGTTTTTATTGTTTCTAGAATTATATCAAAGTATTAGACACTAACATTTGAAGAAATTGAAGATTTTGTTGTACAAGTATATTAAAATTTTGATAATTTTTAAATATTCCACTAATAACAAGAATTTTTTATTGGAATAAAAATATAATTATAACTTAAAAATGGTTTTGATTATTTTCAAACTAATAGCCACCAGTTCTTTTATCTAAATTAACTTATAAGAGTAATATTATAGAAAAAGTTATAATCCATCTTATTTTATTTATTTTATAATATAACTTTTAAATTTATTTTATAATATAACTTTCAAATAATAGTAAAATAAAATAATTCCTTCTTCCCATAAAATTCTTGAACAATTAAGCATTTTGTTCCATTACATTGTATAGCATTCTTCTAATAGCTATTCCATTCTAAACTCCAAATTTACCCTTAATCCAATGTATTTTTAATATATTTACACTCTTAATTTTCATTGACTTGGTTTATTTATCTTTATTATTTCAATATATCTATTTTGATTAGTGATTAAAGTCTATAAAATACTAAAAAAATTATACTTGCTAGTATTGGATACATGATATATATCATGCTTATAGATATGCACCAATTCTTGTATTGCTTCAAATTTTGATAATAAAATAGAACTATTTTGAGTTTTTAATATGAAACAAAAAAGTATGAATATTTATAGAGATGTAATTTTTCTATTTGTTTATTGAACAATTTTTTTGCATTGACAATATTTTATTTGCAAGTTATTATAAACATTTTATTGATACTTGTGGTGTGTTTTAACATTTATTTAGTAATCATTTTTTCTTTTAATGATTTGATTTGTGGGTCATATATATAAATAATTACTAATTATATGTGTATATTTATACTTTTTTGTACCCGTGTTTCAAAACTTAAACAATTATTGTATCACACCTATTGTGTTGTGCCGCAATCGATATACGTAACTGTATTGATGTTGCACAGATTAATGTCCACGTAATTATAAAATACAAAAAATGAATATTAACATTAATCAATCATAAGCTACAACTTAATATTAAAAATAAGGCGTCACCTTCATGCAGTAAAATATAAGACGAAAGTTAACCCAAGAAGGAAAAACAGTTAAACTCATTGTCTCAGATCGTCCTTTAAACTCAATCCCCCCTTTGGCTTTATTATAAATATTCTCCAACTTCATGTTCTTTCCTTGATCATTTGCTTAAACTGTGTAGTGCTGCTGGATGGTATCAATGTCAAGACCCTTCAACTTAACCACAGATTCAACATGTCCCTTGAGAGTGTGCAGCTCCCTTAACCTGCAAAAGTTGACACCACTTAGAGATCAAAGTATTAGATTCAATATGAGAATTTTACATTTTCAAAACTGTGATTAGCGATCTCAAGTTTGGGTTCTGAGTATGCAGTTGCATCAAATAATCGTTGAGAAGCTTTGATGCCCTTATGCTTTACTTGACTTGATCCAAATTAGACAGAATCCAATGTGGCTACCAGAGCAGGTGATTTGATATCAAAAGTTAGGGGAAAAAAACCGTGATTTGTGTTTTCTTTCCATCATGTACATACCTGGCAATTTCAGCACGTCTTTTGGCTTGCTCAGCAATATCAGATACCTCCTGGTGGTTGCTCTTGGATGCACTTGGAGCTTCAAGACCATGCAGTGACCTTTGAGCCACTGCCCATTGAGCCTCCCTCTCTCCCTTTCCGTAGTCTTTCTTTGTTGTAAAAGCAGTCTGCATTTATACATATAAAGATTATATGGCATTTTTTGTTGGAATTTAAGTGGTAAAGGCTTCAAATATTTGATAGAATCTTGAAGGAAGAAGCAGGGGGGGAGTTCAATGAAAAACGGAAAAATTTTTATTACTTGCTCAAAATTGTAATATACAACAACACTCCTTGACTTTTCTCGCAATCTCATGTCACTCTATCGCTTCTCCCACCACTCTTCCTAAGCTCCTATGGCTATTTCAAGTCGGTTTCTAATTATCTAGGATGTACTATAATTTTCTTATCACTGCGATATATTAACTTCTGTCAAATGAAAAGAAAAATCTAGCAAAGATATTTGGATAATTATAGACAGAAGGGAGGCTATGAAGAGGAAAAATCTAGAGGGAGAGAGAAGTTGGTGATGATCTTTAATACTCATCTTCACGAATGAAGATGACAGTGTACTATAAACGTCCTACGTATAACAATGTAATGGAATGGATTTAGACCTTGTTTTGGATCATGTTGTCCCAGGCTTTGTTAGTCAATGCTAGACGGATTATGAACTTGATAATATCCAGAGGGATGTAGGTGACGACACTGTAAAGCCAGATGACTCCTGCCCATTTCCAACCAATACCTTGGATCCTGGCAAATTCCCAGTTGGCATACACAGCAATCACAGTGGCTATCTGCAATTTACCGTATGTCAAGTTAAAACCAGAAGTTGTGAAGAAAAAGTAAAATATATTTCTGTTGGTGTTATATGCTGAAGTGAGAACTATACCAATTGTGCAACAAAGAAGGCTATAACAAGCATCAAACCAGGGCGTTCTGAGAGTGACCAGCCCCTTGACCTTGTGACAAAGATGAGTGCTTGACTGATGATGCTCACTTGAAGGTAAAGTGCTGAGTTGAGTTCTTTGTAGCTATTGGTAATATGCTTCACACCAAAAGTGTTCTAACAAGGGATGAAACAGACAGAATTAGAATTTCATGTCAGCATTCTATAATGGATGAGTTGTTGTGATGATAGATTTACTCACAGTAAAGAATGTGGTGTCATGAACAAGGTAGAAGAAGACGACGGTCATGATGGCCATGTAAGATCCAAGAACAATACCAGTGGCAAAGATTTCTTTAAGCTTCCATGAGTCAGGTAGACGGGATGGCTTAACCCTATCCTGGGAGATAGTCATGATGGTTCCATCATTCAAGATGGCAATGATCAAGACCATGAAAGGAGAGAAGTCAAACTTCCAAATCAAAGCAACAAGCATGAAGCCGAACACAATACGGATTGTGATGGAAACAGCATAGATGGTGTAGTTCTTCATCCTCTGGAAGATGGCCCTGCTTGTCAAAACAGCACTCACAATCACACTAAGTCCCGGCTCTGTCAAAACAATATCTGAGGCACTCCTAGCAGCATCTGTAGCATCAGCCACTGCAATACCGATGTCTGCCTTCTTAAGTGCAGGTGCATCATTAACGCCATCACCAGTCATTCCACAAATGTGGTTTCTATCTTGCAACTTCCTGACAATCTCATACTTGTGCTCTGTAAATAATCCCACCATAAGCAAATTTTGCTTGATGGAATGTTTTTTTCATATACTTCTTAAATATATTAGTTGGAGGGTTGAGTCAGTCTAAAGTTACTTTTTTTTAACTAAGTATGATTTCGTTACCTGGGAAAACTCCAGCAAATCCATCAGCCTTCTCAATGAGTTCATCCAAGGGGATGGATGCAATAGTTGGGTCCTTGCTCTCACCAAGGAGTGAAGAAGACGGATACATGTTGGTGCCCATTCCAAGCCTACGACCAGTTTCTTTTCCAATGGCAAGTTGGTCACCAGTGATCATTTTAACATTAACACCAAGCTCAAGAGCACGACGAATAGTCTCTGCGCTATCATGCCTTGGAGGATCAAAGAGAGGCAATAGGCCTAAGAACTCCCATGGATCTCCCGCACTTTCCTTGTTCTTTTCTGGAATGGTCTGTCAAGCAAGAAAAGACAATGTGTATTTGTTAGAGAAATTTCATAATATACACTATAGAAATAAATTCATGACTTATGCCATTACACCCTTTATTCACCTGGAGAGCAACAGCCAAGGAACGCAGACCACGATCAGCATATTGGTCAATCACAGAGTGGGCCTTTTTCTTAGCCTCACCCTTAAGTTTACAAAGCTCAATAATCTGATATAAATGAAAAATTAGTCAGATATCAGTGAGTGATAATTATTTATTGTAACTCTAATGCTGTATCAAGACATAGAGGAGAATCACATACTTGCTCTGGAGCACCCTTGCTGCTTCTGTGCCAATTACCATAGCCATCAATGTAAGTAATGGCAGTGCGCTTATCCACTGGATTGAAAGGCAAGAAATGCACCTCAGTGATTCCTGCTCTTGCCTGAGAGATGTCACAACACAGCCCCATTAACAAGTTAAGCCATTTTGGTTGTTTACTGTAAACTAACACAAGAGAAAGAAAGTGGTTTCCACTATAATGTCTTAGTTTGAATCATTATATATACCTCCTTGGGATCGCCCAACATTCCTACAATTGATGCATCAATAGCATCTTGATTTTCAACCCTAGAAGCTCTAGCAGCATGCAAGATAAGGGTGTCCTTATCCATGCCAGCGGGGAATACCTGCATCAACAAACAACCATGATTCAAATAAAGAAGAGTAAGAAAGAAAGGCCTATTGATAATGAATTAATTCAATATTAAATGTTGGGTTAAATGTTTTTAAGTATTGTTAAAATATACCAGAGTCTTTAAGGTAGCTCATTTAAGTCACAGGCCGACCTATATTTGACTATGTTGAATCTTTTACGTTAAACACTGACCTCAATCAAGTTCTTGTCAACAGTCAGCTTGTTGAGAGTGAGAGTTCCAGTCTTGTCACTGCATAGAACGTCCATGCCAGCCATTTCTTCAATTGCTGTCATTCTCTTGGTAATGGCACCTTGCTGGGAAAGGCGATGAGACCCGATAGCCATGGTCACAGATAAGACTGTAGGCATGGCAATGGGGATACCTCCAATCAGAAGCACCAATAGATTGTCAATACCATCTCTGTATGACCTCTCTTGGACGGGGTACATCACAACTATCTCAATTATCATTCCCACAGCAATTGAGCAGATACAGAAGTTACCAATGGATGTCAACACCTAATAATTAAAAACCAGTCAGATACAAAAAGAAAGTCTCAGTATAAAATGCCATTCTACAAGCTCCATCACCTACTTGGACCAAATTAAGGGAGCAACAAAGATCAAGATATACCTTTTGGAAGTGACCAACATTGTTGGTGCTGTCCACAAGATGTGCAGCCTTACCAAAAAAGGTATGGACACCAGTGGCAATCACAATAGCCTCAATTTCACCCTGCTTGCAAGTAGAACCAGAAAATACCTCATCCCCGGGGTTCTTGGTCACAGGCAAGGACTCACCAGTGAGAGCAGATTGGTCAATCTTAAGGGGATCACCTTCCAAGAGACGGACATCAGCCGGTATAATATCTCCTAATTTAATACTAATTAAATCTCCTGGTACCAAAATTTCTGCTTCGTGCTCACTCCATTTTCCATCCCTCAACACCTAAACAAGCCAGTACCTTCTTTTTAGCTGGTGATCAAGAAAATGAATATTGAGCCTAAAATGTTAATCAATTACCTTGCATTTGGGTGCAAGGCCAGCCATCAAAGCTGCAGCTGCATTCCCTGCATTGTTCTCTTCAATGAAACTGATGGTAGAGTTGATTATAAGCAGGACAACAATACCAGTGAAGTCTTGCCAATCTGGGGGCTTTCCCTGCATTGTTTGAAAGATTTGGTTAAACTAACACAAATTTGAAGAGAAACACAAAATACTGATAAAGATGATGGTGATGATGGAAGGTTTGTAATATACATATACGTACCCCTCCATTGGCCAATACAATAGCCATGACAGCAGCACATTCCATAACCCAAGAGAGTGGATTCCACATAAATCCTAGGAATTTGAGGATCTTGCTTTCTTTTTTCTCTTCTAGTTTGTTAGGGCCAAATATTTGGAGCCTTTCCTGTCCTTCTTCTGAGGACAAACCATCTTTTGAACATTTTAGCTGCTTAAATACTTCCTCAATTGGTATCTTTTCCTGCACAATTCAACACAACATTATTATTAGTACAAGTTGAGGAAAAATATTGAGAATTTAAATGGAAATGGATTTCTGTTTTCCCCCCCTTCTTCTGCTTACAAGATCTACATTCTCCTTCTTGAGGTCTTCAAAAGATAAGTTATCAGCCATGATGATTTCTCCCAGAAGAAATGACCAATCCCCCCTTCTTTCTGTAAACTCCCTCAAGGCTTATGCTCTGATAAGCCCTGGAAGAACTAGAAAGATAGAGAGAACGAAGGGATTTGGGAACTCAAAATGAAGGTGACAGCAAATTTCTCTGAGAGTCCCTCTGGTTTTATATGTAATGCTTGGGAGAGTCATTATAGGCAATGACTGATTCTCCGTAGATTACTGTACCTTTTTAGTCGGTTAGTCTTGCATAATAACGATATTAATTCCTATTATTCTCTGCCATTCAGTTTTTTTTTCTGGCTGGTTTTACATGTCATGCCAATAAAAGAAATCAATTTTTTAAGCCAGTGATTTTCTTCTGTAAGATACCATCGTAATACGTGCTTATAAGCAACAACTCATTTAAAAAGGGGGAAAAAAAGTAAAAAATGGTTTTTACACGTTCTTACAATGATGTGGAAGATAGATATTTTAAAATTAATCGATAGAATGTAATGTTTTTTTAGAGTAATGTTTTACGTTTATTGCTGATTAGATTAATTAAATAAATATTTGAATTTTTGCCAAGATTGGTTATGGTCATTTTTTATTTATTCAGGCGAATAGTATTTTAAAGTATGATAGTCACAAATGGTATTACATACATCTCAATAATGACAAAACGAAAGTTAAATTACGACTGAATTGCTCAAATCCTTCCTCCGTAGTTTTAGGACTAACGTAAACTTGTTGCAAGATATATTTTTTTCTCAGAGTATAACAACTATGATAAAACTGCATTAATAAAATTAAAATATCAAATGCCGAAGATAATGATGATTAGCATAATTCTCATAAAAGAATAATGGTTAGTATAATTGGTACCACCCAAAAAAAGAAAATAAAGTCCTATTCCTCTAGAAAATTTTTCATCATCACCTTGTTGCGCGTGATTGAGAAATAGTTTCTTTGCATGGATGATTTTCCCAGATATGACCAGGCTACAGACCATTCTGCCATGATATATTATTTCATTTCCGAAGAAAATATAGATATACTTTTGTTGGTACTTAATTATTTTTTTCTTAAAGCATTAAGCACCAAAATTAATTATTTTTTGTTATACCAATACTTTTAAAAATTGAATCAGTCATTCAGGGGAAGTAAATTAAACGTTTTCTGAGCCGCGAGCTGCTTGAGACTTCTTTTCAAAATACAAAAAAGTACTTATCATTCAATTTTATAATCTAATGACAGTCAAATTAAAATCAAATCGTTTTTAATTATAAAATATAATACTTTAAATATTTATAAATATCATAAATTTTTACTGGAAAATGCCAAAATTTTAATTTAAACGCAGATTAACAAAAAACAACGGTAACTAATTCAATGCCAAATCGAGACAATTTTACCCAATGTATTATCATTTTAGTCAGTTGTTGACTATTTTAGTTCTACACTAAATTTCTAAGAAAACACTCTGTAATACCTCAATCGTCTTTCTAGTACATAGTACCTCCATCTTTTGTTACCATATCCTCGTTGTAATTATCCCATTTATAGTAACAATAGATAATGTGAGTATGGCTACGAAGAAAACGGTACTATTGTAACTTTACGAATGACCTTGTTAGGAGACAACCTACGCAAAACTGAAATATGTTTACCAATCTGAATGTAGAATACTAAATAGAATCATGCATCGTACAACCACATTGTAGCATCCAAGGTTAAGCGAAGGGATCGAAGGAAATTCACATTTTCGTTTGATTACTTCCCCATTGTGCATGGAAATGAATAATCCACTATTCATGCTGATGATCCAAAGACAAATTGATAATGTTCTAAACCCTTCTCACATCTACTAGTTCTGTATCATGGAACAACAGGGAATGTAGGTGATAACTAATAGCCTCTAGCATAAAAATTACTATATGAGAAACGATACAGCAGAAGTAGCAGCTTCATAAGATTCTAGCCAATAATTTATAATATATCTATAAAGTAGGATGAAATTTACTATTCATAACCAAAATATGCCTCATTTTTCTTAAACAATCCGGTATACCTTATCTTCCATATTAATCAGATCGTCATAACCAGGGTTATCTAGATCTAGTAAAAACCCAGCCTCATAGTCCTGGCCTTTTGTAGCCTCAATTCCTCTGTATGCATTGGATTCAAGAGGAAAAGTCAAAAGGAATCAACAAATGTAGCAAAGTTTATGTATTCTTATTCATGTTATTTCATTATCTTGCTATGATGCAAATTGGTTGTCATATTGTGAATTGTGATTTTTTGATTGGTTTTGGTTATAAAATGAGGAGGTTTTATTCCCTAGAATGTTAGCAATGGGTTGGTTTGGGTGCCAGTCGCTGCAAATAGGCATGCGGTTTTGGGTTGGACTCATTATCTCAAATAGAATTCTCTGGTGCCTCGTTTGGTGCACAAGAATTGGCATTAGGGAAGTGAAAATGGAATCAGATTCCATGTGCTTGCATATTTGGTGTGTTTGAAATGTATTTCCTTAGGAAGTCCACTTCCACTAAATGGGCTGAATTGGCTTCCATGCTGGGTAGCATGGCAGTCTCATATTCCATGGAATTGAGATCATAAAGACCATTACGCCCCCACTAATAATTTTGGACAATCATGCTACCTAACCCACCTTTTACCTTGAAACTCGATAGTTTGCGACGGTGGCAAGGTAGAGCTCATGAACCAACTAGTAAGGACGTCGTTGACGAGGAGTTCAAAGGCAAGGAAGGGGCAGCGGCATTCAACCTCAATCTTCAATCTTCTTCACCAACGGTGTTCGACGTCCTTCTTCAATCTTCTTCACCCGTGGCATTTGATCTCCACACCAGCAACCTCCGTCGACCTTCTTCATCAATGGAGTTTACTCTGTTGTCTTTGTCAATCTTCTTCATCGCTGTTGAAGAACCAATACATTGATTTCTTACTAACATTTGAAGACCGTGTTGCTTTTGGGATCTGTTTAATTTTGATTTTAGACTTAGGGATTTTGTTACCTGTTCATTCACAAACTAGACCAATTTTTATTTAATTTGTGCTATTGTTATGAATCGGAATTTAAGATCTAAGTCTTTGAAAGTTTTTTGTGACTGGATGGAGTTTCTAGGTGACCGAAGGTGTGGAAGAAGTAGAATGAAGATACAAAGAAGATGAACAATGCAGCGAAGGTGTTGGTTGTCAGAGGTGTGGAAGAAGTTCCATGATTTGGGTTCTGCTTTGCGATGGTGGCTTTTGATGGTTGGGGTGGCTCGAAGTTAAGTGGCTAGAGTTTGGGTGGGGTGGCCCGAATTTGCGGAGAAGATGAATGAAGAAGACATATAAGATTTTTTTCTTCAATTTTGATAGGGACATTTTAGTAATTTGCTATTATAAATACTAATATTAAATGAAAAAATATACATTAATTCCATCTGAGTTCAAAATCGAGATGGGGATACTCATGGTAGAGCTAGGGTTGGAAGGCTAAGCTACTCTAGCAAATACCATTCATAACCTGTATTTACATGGGTTGGGTTATGCGGGTTCAAACTTCTTAATCAGGATCCTACAAGTATATATGGTTAATTATAGTAGTAGAAAATTTTTCGGAGTATTCCAGAGGTTGAATCCAAAGGAAGTAGTAAATTTACCGGTCTAAAATTTTAAACTCAAAAGCAAATAACAATCAAATTAAGAAACTCAAATTAAAAAAGAAAGAAATATAAAATAAATCGATATATGAATTTTGATTCAATTACTATAAGTGTTAAGGAATCAAAGTTCACCTTATAGGATAACTAGATTCTATTCTTTAGTTTAACTTTACACAATTATAGTGACCGTTATTCTTAAAGTGTCTTAATTACATCTCAATCAATTAATCCTTATTTAATTAAAATTTAATTCGCTCTCGTGCAACTAAAGTTCCTAATCAAACTTCGAAGGCCACAACGTATGTCATCACGTATTCTTAATTTTATCTTTAGATTGGTTATCTGTGTTTATCTCTCTAGATCTAAACTCACTCTTCACTTCTCAGTCCATCAAATTTAGTTTACCCATTAATAAGACTCTATAGTGATCAAGGATAAAATCCACATGAATGAATAAGAGAGATAAATATAATGAAAGAAATAAATTAAATATAACTTGGAGAATAAATTCAAAGAGTCATAACCAAAGAGAACAACTCTAGTCAATTCTAGTCAGGCTATATCCCTAATCCTGACTGGGAAATTTAGCCATACTTGGAAGTAGAAATTACAACAGAATTAAAATCCCAAATCACAGTGAAAATAAAAAAAAGAAAGAGTTATGATAGAAGAGAATGAATCCATCTCTAATACTCCACAGATATCTTTACTCTTTCTCTATAGATTGGTTCTAATTACTCCCAAATGTGTTTGAATCGTATTCTTTGACCTCCGAGTGCTTTTCTGAATGTCTCCTTGTGTTTCCCTTGTGTCACATTTATAATAGAGAAAAAATACTTGGCTTCCAAGTCAGTTTACATGCCAAAAACACAATTTTGCGGACTTCTGGTACTTGACCCAGCATCGAGTGGACTAGAGATCAAAGAAGACAATGCCGGGTGGTTCCTGGAGCATAAAATCATCATTTTTCGAGTTGACCTGATGCCCAATGGATGTTTGGTGAGCTTCAAACAAGTCACAGCTTGCATAGGCATTTTAAGCTCGATTTTCACCATGATAAAATTAGAATTTGGAAGAAATCAAAACATAAAGTTGTAGATCTATATCTTAGCTTTCCAACACGTTTTAAATCACCTCTATCCGAGTTTAGATGTGAGAGTTATGGTTAAAATACTAATAGATATCAGAACTTTTTAGCATGAATAATTTGTAACGTTTTTGTTCTGAATACTTTCAAATAAACCTATACCAAAATATATAAAATCATGCTAAAATACAGCAATATAACCATATTTATATACAATTTGGAGCTGAAATGTAGATATTTTGTAGGTATAAAATAGACTCATCACCTTTCCTTCTCTTTCCAGAATCTTCTACCCTGTTACTCCTCTCTCTTCTCTTTCTCTCGATTGTTCTTCTCTTTTCTTTCTTTGACAATTTTCTTTCCTTCTTCCTCTTCTACAATCTTCCTCACAAAAGAAAAGTTAACTTCCTCTACGCGTGTATATGTTCTTCTTATCCATTCTTTTGGATTCTTGTGTCTTGTCTTCACTGTCGCATAGAGGCTTCACAATTACAAATCTATTGCCAGGTATGAAACCCAGTTTTTGAAAAACCAATATATGTAATCTTAGGTTTTCTTTCATCTGTTGGCTTTATCTAATATGGTAATTCAATCTTATTATATGATATCAACCAATTGCAAGATAAGTCTGGAGGCGGGAGACGCAACAATTAGCAATTTCCCCCTATGGTTTCCTTCTCATCTTTTTTTTTCCCAATTTATGATTACATAAATCGGAATTAATGTCATTCAGTTTGCCTATTGTGGATGCAATTGAACTTTAATATTGGCAATGGTGGAGAATCCAAGCATAGTGGTTGGCAATGGGGGGAAAATGCAAGCGCTGTGGTGCATCATTTTCCCACAGCTGCAAAAACCCTTCTCTTGTCATCTCATTTTTTGAAAACAGATTCTGTACATATTCTTCTCCCAATTGTCTCGCAAAGAAGCAGAAGATCGTAGAGGATAAAACCTTTGGTCTAAAAAATATGAGCAAGAATAAATATGTTCAGAGTAGTCTGTACAGTCAAAGTTTGTTCCTTCCAAAGTCATTGCCCAGGTCCCTATACTACTCCTCTCGTCAAATTTATTTCCCCCCCTCAATATCATCATCTGCAATGTATTTATTTATTTAATATTTTACTATTAATTAATTACATGTATTTTCAACTTCTTAACTTGGGTCTTGGCGCATTGCAAATTCCAAAGTTGATGAGTTTGGTTCTTCCTTTCTTTGGTCCGATTGTGTGATGATAATAACAGAAAACAAAGGAGGACAAGGCCAAGGAGAAGGAATCAAATGAGTTGTTCAAAATCGCAATTACCCAGCCTAAAGTGGCAATTGGTAGACAAAGAAGACAACAACAACATTAATCTTATCCCACTAAGTGGAGTCAGCTATATGAATCATATGATACCAATGAACTCTATTAAACACTATCTCTTCAGATAAATCATTTATCAAGAGTTACGTCTTATAATTTCTCTTAGTATCATTCTTGATCTTTTTTTACGCCTTTTAATAGGATTTCAAGTCATTTGATCAACTCGCCTTACTGGCTCCTTTTATCCTTTTCTTTGTACATACCTAAATCAGTAAAGAGAGTTGATCAAATGGTTTGAAGCCTTATCAAAAGGCGTAGAGGAAGACGAAGAATGACATTAAGAGAAGTTATAAGACATGACTTCTTGATCAATAATTTATTTGAAGAGATGGTATTTGATAGAGTCAATTGACGTCGTATGATCTATGTAGTCTACCCCACTTAGTGGGATAAAACTAATGTTGTTGTTGTTGTTGTTATTGTATTAATACTTGAGGTTGAGGATAAAATTAAGGAACCACTTTGTCAATGTTTTTTTTTTCCAGTTTGTTGGTTATTGATATTTTTTTTTCCCTTTTTAATTTAAACATTTCGTTTGTAGGTTTTTCTTC
Source organism: Adenanthera pavonina (assembly GCA_026686845.1). NCBI lineage: Eukaryota > Viridiplantae > Streptophyta > Magnoliopsida > Fabales > Fabaceae > Adenanthera > Adenanthera pavonina. The sequence goes on along the minus strand of JAIVEN010000019.1, from coordinate 24,284,242 downwards.
TATTATTAATATTCATGACTCAACTGTTGGCAATGGAAAGTGTCATATGCAAGGGAGAGTAACTGCGGAATTGATGGCTAATTAGAAATTAGCACAATATAGTAGTAATACACATGTTGTTAAATCGGCAGGAGCTATTAATTTGAGAGATGAATGGCATGTTAATTACATTTAATGACATGTTAAATTCTATGCTCTGTTTTTAATTTTTAGTATATTTAAGAAAGCAGTTAAATTTGTCCTTTCAATTTCTATAGCTTCCGAAAAGAAGAGATTGATGAATTTGGCTAGGGACTTTTCTGTCTTCAAGGTACAATTGCTGATTGACATATTTTGGTTCAGTTGGATGAGACAATGCTTTCTTAAATATAGATTGTTATGTACTCCCTCCGGTCCCATTTATAAGGTGTCATTTTTCATTGCACGGGTATTAAGAAGACATAATTATGCTCTTAAATTTATAAAAAAATAGTATAAATTTCCAATCTTACCTCTATTAATTAAATACTGGAACAATTTACGAGACAAAAAAAGTTATTAAATGAAGGGTAAAGAAGGAAATTCAAATGAAAAAACAACACAACACCTTATAAATAAGACCAAGTAAATTTTCAAAATAACATCTTATAAATGAGACCGGGGGGAGTATGTTTTGTGTTATATTGGTGTTCATGACTTAGAACAACAATTTAGATAGACAAGATCAGTGACGTGACTTATGAATAAGAAGGTTATTACTCTAGGTCAATGTGCTCTTTATGAGTAAATGAAAGAAAGGACACTAGAATAATTTTAGCTCTTTACTAAGAAGTTAAAGTGTAGTTCTTATAACTATATGTATATATATTAGTATTTGCATTTTCAAACGAAGATATGTGCCACTGTTATATCTGAGCTTAAGTTTAGTTGCTTTTGAGATTTTTGTTATTTTGTTTTAGTGATCTGTTGGTTAGAAAAGGGATTTGTAATGATTAATTTTTTACAGTTTAGATAGGCGATACCAGTTACATGACTAATGACCAAGAAGGTTGTTACCCTGAGTCAATGTGTTTTTAACAAAACATAACGCACCACTATTATAGGGAATGACTAATTAAAGTTAATAGAAAATCGACTAAACAGCCTTTTTCATAGCAGAGAAGGTCTCTGAAAAAGCACCGGATAAAGTGCAGGGAAGTAAGGCCTACATGATCTTGCATCTAAATTTCACAAAAGAAGCTCGAACAATAAATTGGATATTGAAAACACATACCTCATTATCCACATACAAGACTTTCTTCATTCCCTCAAAGCATAATGTGGCTACAACATGAAGAACACATCAGCATAGAGTGGAGTATTTTAAGGCAAGAAAACAGAATTATATCAAAGCCAACATATCTATAACCAATAGCCTATACTAACATTTTTAATCTAACTTATGAATTTTTGGCACTTGGTATCCACAAGAGGAATGATTTGTTTTGGTTCTTGATTAAATTTTGCCTTTGAATAATTAATCAGTTCTTTGCTTACTTATTCTTTTGCAGCTTTTCTTATTTTTCTGGGAAATACTCCATTATTTTCTCTTCCTATGTGCAGATTCATTTTACTGTGTATTAATTGGTGGCCTCATATGCAACCAAGAGTTACTGCTAAATTGATAACTATTGAGAAATTAGGACAATATGGCAGTACATCTTCTTCCAATTGCTTTGAAACGATTGACTAAACAAATGACTGGTGTGTTATCTGCATTAAATGCTATTTTTTTTTTTTTGCTTTTACATTCCATGCATATATCAAAGCAGTTAATTTTTTTCTCCTCTGTTCAAATTCAAATAGTTTCAGGTCAAAAGAAATCAATAAATATTTTTTATGTATAGTTAATTTATTACTTAATTGATTCAGGAATTTTTTTTTCCTTCTCATTGTTAGTTTGTTTGTTGTATTTTGCTTTATGTTTGTCTACCAAGAAGAATATCTGTTAGTTAAATCTAAATTTTGACTTTTATATATCCAAATTAGTTTTAGTCTATGTTGAAAAGAAATGTGACAAACGTATATATTCTAGGTCCTGAATTATAATTTTATTCAACAATTTAGATTGATCAGTAAAAACAAAGAAATTATATTGTGTGCTTGATTACGGTTTTGTGAAGACAATCATATTTAGAGGATAACCCAAAACTGCCCCCCCTATTTCTCCCTCCATCACGGAAACATTGAACCATTGGACCCATTCAAAACATTAAGATAGTTTAGTTTCTATATGGAAATAAACGAGGGTTGTTTATGGATGCTAGGAAATTTATTCTTTTGGCGTTGATGGAAAATTAGGAAAAGTTCAAAATTCTCTTCATTCTAACTCAATGTGAAAATGACAACTTAAAACATTTTGTTTGAACCAAAATGGAACTCTTAATTTGTTGTGTAATTTCTGGCAAATTGATAATAACTTCAGCTTCTGCTTTTGATGGTAGCCTTTTCTTTAGTAGAAAATAGCATTCAAATAAGTAACATATATTTAGAGTCTAGGCACTTGCTTGGTCTTAGAGCTTTCTCGATTCTACTTCATCAGATGTAGGCATTGCCAGTAGAGCTCCTCTTATTTCCAGTAATGGAGCAATGAATTTTTTTTATTAGGTGTCTATGCAGTTTTCTTCAATGACATTCTTTTCCAGGTTCTGGATTAGGTATTAAGACATAATGAGGCATTATTTAGATGTGGTCAGCTAAAAGCTCTTGTCTCCATCCACAGCTAGGAGGCAAGGAATACTATCTCTGTTAATCAAACTATGGTACTTGTATGGTAGGGGCAAATGTTAAGATTGCTGAAGCAACCCAATTAACTCTGTTCAGTCTTGGTTTTTAATAATTAATTGTTTATATGTTTTGTTTAGATGGCTTTTTGAGGCTGAGAAGGGCGGTGAACTTACGCATGCTGAGACAACAATTACCAATGGAGCACTTAATTTGATTGAGAAGGCACATACTTCAATTTATGTTGCCTCCTCTACTTTTTTCTTTGTTTACTTTTTTTTTGGCATCACATCTCAATTCAATGCAATTGGCAAGGTATGCCAATCAGTGCATCAGAGCTTTGAAATTTCTTATATGCATTGAAAACATGTAAGGCTATTCTATGAACTTGGTAATTGATTAATATGAAAATCATGCTGTAATGTCTTAGCCCCTCTCCCCTTTCTCTCTATGAGGTACGTCAAAGTCAAAGTATTTCCACCTCCAAAAGTTCTCTCAATTTTTTCTGCTATTTCCTTAATAATGAGGGTCATGCCATATGCAATTCCCTGATACAGACATATTTTAAGCATCCATTTTGTAGTGTGCTTTAAAAACTGTTTTTTTTTTGTCCTTTTTATTGGGATACTGGTGATATATCTTAATTAAAATTACAAGTATGCATCTACACTTATTGAAGTTTTTGATTGAATATGATTTTCATTTGCAGTAAACTCATGAGTTATAAAATATAGACCTTTGGAAGTTCATTGGATTTTGATAGCAAGAGTTACTCCCTCTGGTCCTATATATAAGACCATTTTAACCGAATCACGCGAATTAAGAAAGGGAGTTAAAACTAATTAATTACCTCGATTTCTCCGAAAATTTCAACCTTTTTCCAAAATTACCCTTATTTAATCTCTCTCTTTTTCTCTTTGAATACATTAAATAGGGGCATTTTTTTGGAAATGCATAATAAATACCACCTCGTATATTGTAAAGGATCTTATATTTAGGACCAAGACAAAAGGTCTTATATATAAGACCGGAGGGAGTATTTCAGTTGTGCTGTGTTTGTCATACGTTCATGAGATTTAGTATTTTTGGAGTTCATCTGAGTTTTGGCTGCTGATCGGGGTTATATATCCTCTGTATTTTATTTTTCTGTTTGGCAGAAAGGATATGACAATTTGGAGTGTTAGATAGTTGGGAAGAGTGATGGATGAGAGCAATAATTGTAAGTGTAGGACAACCCTAAATCTGATGCACAAGATTCTTTTCCAATAAATTTGTGAAATGTGGCACTGGCTTTGCATTTTTATGTGGACATTTGTCTTAGTGCAATAAGAAACATCTTGCTGTAGGAGGAGTGTTAATTCAATTCAATAACCTTTTAGAGATGACTCTCATGTCACCACTATTCATTAGTTCATCCTTCTTCATTATAGTCACTATGCATTTGTTTGACAAAAGAAACTTCCACATTGATCTCATTTTTTCATGGTATATGATATCTGGAAATTGAAGCTTCCTTATGGAACAAAACGACATGATATTGTTCCACGGTATATCTCAAAACTATATGAAATAAGGTTCTGTTTTTCCAAATGGACTTGACTTTCTTTTTTTTTTTTTACAAAAAAAAATAGATATGACTTTCAATCTTTATCACCATATTCATGTTTGGATTAACTGAATTGATATTTTTTATTTGCTATATTACCTCTTGCAATATGTATATAGAATTTCTAGACGATTCAGGGGTCTTATATTCTATATTGAGGAAGTCCAATTTACAAACTAGCTTATTCACTAATTGTAATTTACTTTTATTATTATTATTATATACTTCCCTATTTTAAATTTAATTGAACAAAGCAACCAATGAAACTTCTATTGAATATCAATCAAATGTATAAAGAGGAACATTGGCCTTTTTCTAAAACAACAGAACTTCAATGGCAGGGGCTTTGAAAATAATTGAAGTCCATATCTGAGTCAATAGCAGCTTAGTGCCATTCAGCTAAGTGGGTTTGAAAAAAAAAAAAATAGCATCTTAAACCTGAACATTTGATAGATGCCTACATCCATTTGCTCACGAGTACAATAGGAATTTCATTTGTTGATTGATCCTATTGCATAATTCCTGTCAAATGCGCAGTCCATGTAAGTTTTTCCTTGGAGACTTACTCTGCTTTGTACTTCACAGAAATTCAGCGTCACCTTAAACTTTTGGATTGTTGACCTGTATGATTGAGTCATCGTGCATAAAAGCATGAAAATGTTGACATTTACTCATTCTTGAGCTTTTATACTTTCTCGTTTGAAGCCATTTTATAGGCTCTAGCAACTTCTGTTTGGTTCACATGGACCACCTTTACGTAGACTTCATGAACATTATAGTATGACTTATTACCTTTCAACCAACAGTAAACTCACCATTTAACTGAAATAGAACGTATGAACATAAATTTCTATTCACTGATACTTTCTATAAATCTCATCTATCTTAATATCAGTTTAATAATAAAAAATATACTGCTCAAAAGATAGACCTCATGAACATCATAATAGGACAGGAAACATAATCGAAATTTACAAGTAACCAATATAAAACTTTTGTATTTGGTAATATGCTACTTGCAAAAACACTATAAATATCTCTAATGAATATAGGGGGAAAATAATTAAAATATTAGGTTTTTTAATCCACATTAAATAAATATAAATATAATAATTTTTCACATTTAAATCGATGCCATACAATACATGAGAAGGAAGTATTACTTGAAAAGCCCATGCCTTTGAGCGGGCCACTGGCTAGTTATTCATAAGGAGATATATGAGGGTAAGATATTGAAATATCAAACCAACAGTCCCTTTAGGGCAAATTTAAGAAACTAATATTTTGCACCATCAATATAATATGGAGTTGGGGCCTATTTGTCCTCTGCACTCTAGGGTCTTGCAAGGAGTTTGCTTCTCCTGCATATATAGAATTTAATTCCTCTTTTGAACAAAACAGAATCATGCTTCTAACCCTCGAACCTAATGTAGAAATTTCATGAGACACTTGACCAACATCAATACAGTTCCACCAAACACTCTTACCTAACATTCATTACAATTTACCCTTTGTTTGATTCTATGACCATCCAACTTGCTTCTTGTACCTTCAATTTGAACCTTTTGAATGCTTAAAATCTTCTGAGTTCTAGCTTCTGTCTAATGTTTGTATAATAATAATAATAATGAAATCTTACATCTAGGAAGGACTAATCCTATGACTTAGGATAAGATTCTTAACAGATACACCTCTAGTTGGGGAAATAACATAAAGCAAGGCTACTGACAGTTAAGTCAAAGTAACATGTTTCAAAGAAAGGAATTATCCAGGAAAAAAATGATCTGGGGATTAACTATTAAGCATCTTCTGAGTTGTGAAACTGCACTGGTGAAATATCACAATGTATTGAACAACCACTACATGCATTCATGTACTGTGGCATAACTAAATTCTATTGCAATCAGCCAAACAAAACCCAACTCAGAACACACATCCTTCACGCTTGAAGCTCTCAATGATGTCTGCTTACCTCTATTGTATGCAGAAAAGGTAGGCCAAAGCTAGTTTCAGGAACCCTACACCCAAAAGATGCTAATACATCATGTAAAGCAGCATTACTGTTTGCATAAATGTGAGTGACACAACCAACCCATTCACAAAATAAATATAACACAATTTCAATAAATAATAGAAAGTGCACATTAAACCCGCAATTTCACATTAATAGCCATAAAGTCATCCTTAGATGAAATATAAACTACGGAAAAACATTCCCGCTTATCAAAATCTCTACTAATAATCCCCGTTGTGTCACAACATGGTTAAAGTTACAATCTTTCGATCTCGTACATAAATACTAAAAACTGCTTCAACCAAGAATGACAGGTCCATCCACCTTAGAACCCGAGCTTGGTGCGGCGCCAGTGCCTGCGCTTCGCATTGTACCTGAAAAAAATACCAATTACATTATAAGAAATCTTCAAAAACCCAACAATAATGAGATTCACGAGGGAAAACGAAGGTCTTTCGAACCTGATGGTGTTGTCGGTCCTCATTCGAATCCAGTACGGGATGGGCCTGTTCTGCCTCATCTTCTTCGCAAGCTTCTTCTTGATCCTGAAGGTCTTGTGTGAAGGCTGCACATCAAAGAGTTCAAGTTAATGGCAAATCCTCATGAGTAGGAAAGCTTGAAAAAGAGAAAAAAAGAAACTAACGACACAGGAAACAGCAATGGATTACCATTTTCGGCTGCGGAGAATGGAAGACAATAAACAACAAGAAGCAGCGGAAGTTGAGAGTTCTGTATGTAACCCTAGTCTTCGCATTATGAAAACGCTCGTGGGAACTTTTTTTGGTCAGGCATTCTCTGGTGGGTTGGGCCAAACGGGATTGGGCTTCTTGTGTACTAGAATAACTATATTTTAGAATATAATGAATTTTCACCCAAAAAAATATTTTAGAATAAATTACTTTAATTTTTAATGATTTACTTGAATTAAATTTTATATCTTTGGTAATTTTTTGTGAAATAAATTTATAATTTTATTTTTTGCAATATGCAGTTTTTAAAAGTTAAACAAGGTAATAAATTAGAAAAATTATAAAACATGTATTAAATTGAAAAAGAAGCTGATTGTATTTTTATAAAAATATGAAATTATCATAACTTACTTTATAAATCATCACCTTTTGGCAGTGGTGAAAAAAAACTCGCCCCAAAAAAAATTAAATATATTCAAATTTATTATATTTTTCATAACAATTTATTATCTTTTTTTGTTACGGCCAATTCAACCCAATAATTGGTATATGTGTTATATAAGTTTTTTTTCTTTTCATGTTCATTTAGACAACTAAATTGATATATTAGCCAAAAGAAAGACAACTATCATATATATATATATATATATAGCGGCCAAAGTTTCGACCACAACCTTGAGGAAAAAACAAATGACTGCTACAGCTCTAGTTAATAATTTTCAAAACGAAATAATTAATTATATTTAATATTTTTATTGACTGGATAACAATGTAAAGTTAAGAATTTCTGAAGTTAGTGAAGTTAAATGTAAAGTGCTAATATTTTATGCTATAACTGAAAGATTAATTTCCGTAAATTTATAAAGATGAGTAAAATAATTAAACTTAGTACTGATATTTCATATTTATTTTTCTTTATAATGCAAAGTAGCGTATTTTGTGGTCAATTTGACCAATTTCCATATTCTTAACTTTGTATTGGAATTCTATTTCAACCTTTATGTGAAAGACATTGTAATAATAATGTAGTGATCCTGAAGAGGGAGATTATCAAGGGACTTTGATTAAAGTGATTAATTATTTATCGAGTAAGATTATTATCTGAGTGTGTTCACTGGATAACCAAATAGCTTAAGTTGTTTTGATGATTTCAACAAATCCAAGCACGTAGAGAAATTAATAGAGTCAAGCCAAAATTGTTGTAAAAGGTCAATGCTCCTTGTGATTCAAAAGCTATGCATTTCAATGAATTTATTTAGATAAATAATTGTCTATGATTTAAACTAAGTTTAAGAAGTGTAAAGTTTGGTTGAAAAGTTGAGAACATAAAATTTTTTTGAACAGAAATAATAGTTCATAAGAAATTTGTACTATTATGCATAAATAGTTCAAATTCAACGTACGTGGTAGTGTAGACTGAATAAATATGATGGATGGTTCATAACCAAATTATAAAAAATATCCTAAACATCATTTGTAATGACAAAATAATCGGAACAAAACTAGAAAATCTGATCTCTTTTTTATTGTCTATTTTTTTACATTGCTCTGGAAAAGAAGACTTTTTGATGGAGAACAAGGAAGGGAACGCACGGGGAGAAGAATTTGAGGAGGGAGGAGGAGAAGAATTAAAATTCTCAATAATTCAATAGCTAAAAGTCCTAAATATACGGTAAGAATATCTTTGGCTATTTATAGAGCTCCAATACAATTACTAAAATAGAAATAACTTGAACTTAGAGTAAAAGAGACCTTAATGTAAACTCCAAGTAAAAGAAATTAAAAAATAAAAAATAATCTAAGAGAATATAATAGGAAATAAAATTACAATAATAAATTACTAAAATCTAAATAAATCTTTCTTAAATGATAATTAGATGAAAAATAATTAAATACAAAAGATAATTTAGATATATCAATTTAATAACTTTATTTAAAATTCTAATTAGTCGGTAAAAAGATCATAAATATTTCAAAATAAAGATAAATAACCTTAACTCTTATTTGATTCAAAGAATTTGGAGGAGAGAAAAAATCATTTGTCCTATTTTTTTTAAATTAAACAAGTGAATGAAAGCATTTTTCCTTCCTTCTTCTCCTATCTAATAAAGGGAACAAAAGTGTTCATTCCTTTGTTTGATTGAGAAAAATATTCCATTCTCTCTCCTACCCTCCAAATCTCTGGAACTAAGATTGTTGATTGGGGGAAAGAGAGGAGAAAAATAATGAAAGAGGATTTTGGAAAATCAGTAAAATTGTTTAAACTTTGTAACAAAAATAAACAACTAAGGGTTTATTTGAACGTGTTATCAATTTTAATATTTTAAAAATAATTTTATATAATTACTTTTTAGAATAAATTAAAAAAATATATATATTTAAATAATTATTATTAAAATTATCATTATAAAGTATTAAATATGTTATTTAAAATTTATAACTCAATTAAATATGTGTTTTTTCCCTTATGTTAATAAATTTTTAATTTGAGAGGGTAAGAATGTAAAAATGGAAAATGCTGGCGCCGCTTTTATCCAAGCAACTGCGCTTCCAAAGCTATAAAACCTCACCTAAACCTTCCATCCTCCGATCCTGCTTCGTCGTCTTCTCTCTTGGGATAGGGTTTCTTTCTGTTCAATTTCGAAGGATTCTGATTCAGTCACCGATTTGACTGCTTTACCCACACTGTCTTTTCCCAGTTTCATAGCACATTGCGAAGATGCCTCGACCATCAAAAAGAAAAGCCGCCCCATCAGCTGATGTCGATCCTTCTGTTTCTCCTGGTACCTCAAATCTTTTCTTCTTTCCTTCCTATTATTTTTATGGTTCTCGCGTTTTCCCTTGAATATACCTCAACTTTTCAAATTTTGCATATCCGCTGGTCTTCATTGTCTTGATCAAGATATCGAATCCTTTCTTAGTTTTTGTTTTCTATCTCCGCTTCGATTTTATCTTCCTTCGTTTTCTTGCGACCATACTGTTCTTCCTTGATTCTGGATGTTGATGGTTGAGTCAGTTTGCCTGAATCGGATTTTTTTTTACCATTTAGAATCGTCGGAGGAGGATAATACTATGTTCTTATGGGAGAGCCATGCTCAGAAGCTGGTTCATAAGTTTGGAGAACTGAAGCCCATATAAATCTCCATCAGACTCTCTACTTCAGATGTGACACTCGAGTCCAATAACAAAACTTGACGAGACTAAAACCTTGAGTTATTGTTCATATAGTTGCGTTAAATATGCGAAGCTCAAAGGGTGAAAAGATATGAGTTTTACTGGGGAAGGAGTGTTTCTTTAAGATAAAGAACTGGGCACCTCACTTTGAGAATGATTGGGAAATAAGTGTTCACGGGCGTATAGAGAAAATTCTAACCTCGTATTTATGGAGCAGTGGCTCGAAGTCTGAATCATTTAAAATGATGATAAAGAAAGGTCAGGGGTCTTGGTGTTACAATATAATTTTAAATAGCTTTATACAATGCACTAATAAAGCGCTCAGACACTGTAGCAAGATTTGTCTCACGTTTGTCTCACTGTTAAATATCTTTAATTGATATTTGACCTGGTCCTTCGTCATTGTCCCCCCTTAGGGTCAAATAGTAGGAGCTAATGTCCCCAAGTTTCTTAAATAATATCATCATTTAACTTTGGCCAAAAAAAGAAAAAATATCATCACTTAGCATCTGCCATCTGAATTTGGTTGCAAAACAATATCCATTATGTGTCACATTAAACTTGTCACATGCAAATTGCTTGTCCTCAGTTCTTTCTGTTAACAATTGATGCAAGTTAAGAATCCTCAATCCTTTGATTTTTTTTTTTTTAAATTTTATTTGAATTTTCCATGTGAACCCCCAATAAATGAGTTCTCGGATTTTGTTTGAACTAGAGGATTTTGTTGAAGCGAACTTGTCTTGAGAACTTATAAAGCTTCTTCCCTGAAATTGATATTGGTTTGCTATGAATTAACCTTGTGATGGTCATTCAAAGTAATGCACATTTGCTTATCATAGGGAATGGTGTTATTTAAATGTCAAGCAATCATCAAAATATTTACGCCATGAATTTAAATATCTAAAAGAAACTTATGGACTCATTTTTTTAGGTGTGCATGCCATCTTTGCATTGCAGAATGGTGGTGTCCTTAATTTGTTTCTCATACTCCCATACAAAATCTGAAATTGGGTCACACAAACAGTGACATTAATTTAGGTGTTTTACATTAATTTAGGTACTTTAAGATATGAAATGCCAGTCATTGATATTTTCTGTTAGACTAGCTTGTCAATTATCCAGCACTATTTGTTGCAACTTGCAACGAAAAGGTGGTGACAATTGTCAGGAATTACTCAATATATTTAGTTACTTGGTGATCTGAGAGGAATTTTTAGCTTGGTGATTCTACTAGAGTGGTTTCTGGTGGGGATTAAGGGCTTACATTGCTTTTATATTTGTTTGGTCTGTACTGGGAGGCTTATAATCAAGATAGTGTGTCATTGATGTATTTTCACATTCATTCTACCTCCATATATACTTGATAAAATTTATTTATTCTATCAATAAGTTTGATTTAATATTTCATCATGCCAAGCTTTTAAGTCTTGATTAAGCAAAGATTATGTATATGTGCAATTTGAAACTGTTGATTTCTGCATGCCGGTTCTAGCTGTTTGACATCACTGTAGAAATGTTTCTTTGTATCTTTCTTCTATCTTGTTGTAATTGCCCCCATGTTGCTGACTTCCCTGTAGTAATGATTTTATTTCGTGTTGTTATTCAGCACCCAAGAAATCAAGAACAAAGCAAATCGACAAAATACATCACCTATTTGATACATACTCAAATAAGTCAATAAATTTGATTGAGTAAGTATGTAGTAGTTGGAATCTTGCCCTCACTTATTACATTTTTTTGTTGTTATTTAGAATTGAGAAATTTGCATACTATCTTAATTCATGTTCATTTGATTACTTGGAACCATGCTTATTCTATGGGATTGTCAAGGATTCTGACAGAAAAAATAAGTGGCTGTTGCGAACCAGCACTAAGAGCGAATGCCTAATGCATGCTTCATCAAGCAATTCTATCAGGCATTTATGTCTGGTAGCTCACAGAAATCGGATTTTTGTTTAATTTAATATTGAAATCTGTCTTTTGATGTATAATGTTTTGGGTACTGAATAACATAAACCAATGATGGGATATACATCTATTTGACTCCAATTGATGTAACTTTTCACATTTTGGTTTGTAGCCCAGCAGGAATTGAATCCCTTTGTTCAGACTTAGGTGTGGTTCATACGGACATTAGAATCCTGATGCTTGCATGGTATGTTACTAACTGATTGTTTCTTTTTGTGCTTTTCCTTTAACAAACTGATCTTTTAACATTTATTGATAAATAAACTTATCAGGAAAATGAAAGCTGAAAAGCAGGGTTATTTTTCTAAGGTAAGCATTGTTTCACAATTAATTAGTTGTGCTTAGTACTTACTCAACTGAATGCGGTGATAAACAAGTATGTCTTGTTAATTCCTTATTATGAATTCCATGGACTCACTCATAATCACAGGCTCATGAAACTCTTGGCTAAGTACTTTGTATTGATATTTTATTTGAGGTGCAGTGCTTTCTAGTATATGTGTACATTTGTTCTTTCTCAAGTTTTTGTATTTTCTGTACATATGAAAGCTCAAATCATAAGCTCGTTTCATATTGGGGAACTCTAATAGTATTGAAAGAGATTCGATGGGAATGGCCTTTCCAACAATGTTGGCAAATATGGTTATAAGGGAAAATTGGGTTGATCTAATGTGCTTTGCTGTATAGAACATCATTTCTGGTTATTTGATGATAGGTTTTTGTTGCAAGATTTACAGCAAGAAATAAAATGAAACCCAAAGCACTGAAAACAAGGAAACCCTGAGAGGTCCACATCTGTGTTTTGATTTTCATAATGTATGTGTTTTACTGGTTCAGAGGTTCATGGCAATCTTGCTCAGTGTTGTCACTCTGTTTGCATTTGTATCAGATGTGGGCTTAATCTGCAGAGTTGTCAACCTACTTTGGAATTCTGAAAGAAAAGAAGGAATACAAGATGTTTTTCAAAGTTTTTAAAGTTTGCAGTATCAACTATCAATACTTGATTGAGTGCTATACAAGAATATTTGGAACCAGTTTATGCCCCCTCCCTTTAGGATAAGATTTGACTTTATTATATTGTTGCACTGTTGGTGTTTGTGGATGAAATTTTTCAGGGGATATTAAGTTTGATTGGACTATGTTAATGTTTATTTTACCTTTTAGGGTGTCTAGTCTGTCATCTATATCGTATTCATTGCATTCAATTTGTAGAATTTCTCTTATAGCAATATAAAGATTTTAGATGCCAGTAGTCTTTAGTTAAGATTGCTTGAATTTCCATAGCATAATATTATTAAAATAGTATTTGGATATGTCATAATTTCTTTTTTTTTTTTTTTAATTTTTTAATAGGATGAATGGCAAAGAGGCCTCAAATGCTTAGGGGTTGACACACTACTTAAATTAAAAAAAGCAGTCGTTGGGCTGGATAATGAGGTATTCTTTTATCATACTTCAAAATTAATTTTAGCCATCTCACATTCTGATTGAGAATTTGAGATCAACCATTGAAGGTTTCTGTTTGTTCCTTTACATGTCCTAATTAGGTGTTCAAATCAGGCTACTTTGAGGAGTTTTATGTCTATGCATTTCAATACTGCCTAACAGGTAAACATGGTTTTGGTGGGGAACCAGGAATGTATTACACTCAAAGTTTAGACTCATTGTTCTTAAGTTCTTATGTCTCTAAGCTAATGGATTGTTAAATAACTGTTTCAGAGGAAATGCAAAGGAGTGTTGATATTGAGACCATCTGTGAGCTGTTGAATATTGTTCTGACATTCCAATATCCTATTGCGGTCAATTTATTAATTGAGTATCTAAAAGTAGGTAACATTTTTATCATGCTTCTTTTTTCTCATAAGAGATTGACCTGTTTAATCTAAATCCTTATAATCTTCATGGTTACTCTTTTCATGCAGTTAGTTTATTTGTGTGCACCATGATTTAAAATTATGTGCACGCTCTGATGATATTCTTCTCTGAAGACCTGTATGTAATATGATAAGTTCTGGACAGAAGAGTGTTTTCCCAATTAAACCTTTCATTATCCACATTATGTAGTTCAGTCAGAAGATGTTGATCAAAAGACATTTAGTATCAACATATTTTTACACGAATTATTTTCTTACGGTTGAACTAATTTGGTGGCAGATACAAAATGACTACGGGGCTATAAACTTGGATCAATGGAGAAGTTTTTACCGTTTCTTTAAGGAGGTAATGCTGTTGTAACATTTCCTCAGATTGTTGTAATATGTGCGGTCTTTACTTCTTAGTGAGTTTGTTATCAGTTAGGGTTCCCTGTAAACTATAAGATATTGGCAAAGTATGAAAAATTGGAAACCCTTACTTGTTCACAACTATGCTCTTTTCAATATTTTCTTAGTCCCCCTTTCCTATACAGTCTTGTAAATTGAGAGTGCTGGTGTTTTTTCACTTCATTCATATTTTAGCCAGTTAATTACGTACAAGGAGTTCATGTTCGTTATCTGCAGATGTGGTCCCTGCTACAACTTAAAATGCTTATTAAAATAGACTAAATCGTTTACGTATAAATGAATACTCGTAGAATTGATTGATTACAGTTGGCAAGCCTTATTTCATAACATAACATGTGGGAAAATGTTATGACTTCTTGTTGCTGCCAGGTAAGCTTTCAGGATCTTGGAAAATACGATTCAATGCAAGCCTGGCCAGTGATCCTTGACAATTTCGTTGAATGGTTGAAAGAGAGAGAAAGTAAAAAAGTAATTTCTTGCTCCAACAATTTATGCTCATCTTGCACCACTGACGAGCCAGAACACTGTTTGAAGTAAGATTTCCCATTGTATATGACTGTTCTGATTGATATTTGTTGTGGTTTTTCTGCAAAAAGTATTTATACACGATCCCATGTAACATCAACTTCATATAGCGCCAAAGGCTATCTCAAATTTTCAGCTGACATTGAGATACTATTGTTAAGAAATTTTGTTACTCTTTGTAACTCCATATGATATTCATTCCACTTCCATTGTAGGGCTTCTTCCTGATTGTCTGTTCATTGACATTCTTATCTAAAATTGGAAATGGAAGCTGAACCTGGAAGAGTAATCAATCAGTCAAGAATGTGTAATCCTGCATTTCTTCCCCGTGTACCGGGCTATATCAATGAAGAATGTTAAAAAGTATATAATGATCTGGAAATATCAAGAATGCATTTGCTGTGTAAGCCCCCTCCCTCCCAAAAAAATATAAACGTTTTTTTTTTGTTTTCCTCTTCTCCCCCCCCCCCCTCCCTTTTGAGTTAAGCAGAATGGTGTGAGAGTAAGATGTTTCTTGATTTCATGAGTTTATTTGTTCAGAAGTAAAAAACAAGAGTGTTTTTCATGGGCAATCCATGATTATATACCAAACAAGCGAATAAACTCATTTTCATCCATTTATCATTTTCTCTTTATTGTAACCACTATAGCCTAATGTTATGTTCGATAAAGGAGAATAAAGAAAAGGAAATATTTGTTTTCGATTAATTTTTAAAAAATAAAATATTAATTCTTTCCCTTCTCTATCCTCCTCAATTCAAAATGTATCCTTTGTCATGGTGATGGCGTGGGTTTGCAGAGGCGAATCTAGAGAACAGCTAGTGGGGCATTAAATTAAAATCTAAAATAAATTAAATTGGGCGGCCAAAATGTATTTCAATATTTTTTACAAGTCAAATTTTGAATTTTTTGAAAAAAACATGTTAGTGTAGGTGAGCAAGCACCTCCATTTGCCTCCCTAACACATCATTGTGTGTTTTGTCCAGGGATGGAATAGTATACGCATATTTCTAATTTCATGTAGTAGATATTAAAATTTTTTAGGGACATGTGGGTAAAGTTCGAGCTTTGAGCATTTAGGCATCCTACCTCTGAGATTGCTCTCATGAGGAACCTAGATATTCTAATCTAAAGTACTATGGCAGGTGAAATATATAACGGTAAAGCGTGGAGTGAATTGCACCTTTATACAATTAAGTATGTACCATTTCTAACTCTTTGGCTCTCTCTATATATTCATCAATCTTGTCAGAATCGGACAGGACATTAAACTGGATAAGTTACTGGTTCAAGATTCAATGGTTCGATTGAGGTTGAACCGGGATCGGACCAATAGTGATTAAAATAATATATTTAAAATAAATAATATAAGTTTAAACAAATTTTATAACTTAATTAAAATCTCAAACTAAATAATATTGAATTATCAATTTATAATTCACCACAAACAAATTATTAATAAGTTTCATAACTCAATATTTTAATTTAAATAAATTAATATTCATCTATAATCGTATTTTGAGTTCAAAATAATAAATTAATAATCTATTATTTATTATTTATTAAGTAAATATATAATTTTTAATAGTTATATATCATAATAATGCTTATATAATATTATAATATATAAAAAAACATATTTTGTACTAAAAATGATATTATTTTATCTTAAAAATCAAAAAGAATTTTTTTAAAAAATTTGAAAAAAAAATGTAGAACCGGTTCAAACCGGTTCAGAATCGGTTCTACCGGTTTAAGGCCGGTTTCACCTGTTCTTGACTGGTTCTCACTGGTTTTGAACAGTACCGGTCGTTTACTATGACCGGACCGGACCAGGCACCGGTTCCCAATCCGACCGGTTGAACTGGCCGGTCCGATCCGATTTTAATAACAATGATATTCATACATTTCATCCAATAGCTCATTTGAGTAATCTAACAACTAGACCTTCTTCTTCTTGTTCTTGTTTTTCCTTGACCGAACAACTAGATCTTCAAACTTCAGTTTTAGATATTCAAAACTCCACATTGCTCTGCAACTCATGCTTGATAGTTTTGTTTTGGCCAAAGGAAAGCCAATACTATAGATTATAGAAAAAAGAAGTATAAGTACAGACATAAGATTAGACATAAAAAGCACAAAACATTAACCAACACCTAGTCTAGAGAAACTCGAGTCATGATCCAAAATATCCAAAAGACGAGATAGGGGATTTAACACCCAAGAAGGCAGGCACATCTCCTTAAGAGCAGATCTAGTGACCCAGTGGGCGGCTTGATTTGCAGATCTAGGTGTCCATGCAAAGCGATGGCATCCTAACATTTTTCTCTTCTCGAGGATATTCTCCATTAGGACTTCACGGTTCCATTCAGGACATTCACCTTCCGCGTTTAACACCTTGACAAGGTTAAGGTTGTCAGACTCCAAGATTACATTTTCCAGCTCATTCTGAAGGATGAAATCTACTGCATCATTCATGGCTAAGGTTTCTGCCATCAAGGGAGATGATGCAGAATATGTTTTCACTGCTCCATCTAGTAAGAATCCATGCTTATCCCTGACAACAAAAGCGGCAATACCACTCGAAAGGTCCTAAGAAAAAGCAGCATCAGTGTTAATTTTCAAGAAGTTTTCCTCTGGGGGAGTCCATCGTTTCTCAACCCATTCATTATATGGAACAAAAGCTTCATTAGGAAGAGATGACCATCCATTAGCATTCCAGAATTCAACCACCAAAGATTCAGCACAATGAATAATTCCAGTTGGATCAGGAACAGTATGCTCATACACAAAAGAACATCTAGCTTTCCAGATTTGCCAAAGTAAAGCAGCTATGATAGCCTTAGACCAATCATCTATCTCAGGTTCACACACTAAGTTATTTAACCAAACATCAATTTCAGAGATATTGTATTGAGAGACATGAAAAGAGAGGGGACTGCCAAACCAAACGCTTTTAGAGCAAGCACATAGAATAAATAAATGTTCTAGGGATTCACACTCAACATTGCAAACAGGACAAAGATCAGACTCAATACGTCCTTGCCTCCTCAATCGTTCAAAACATGGCAAGGCATTGTTTAGAATTCTCCAAAGAAAGTTTCTAATCTTGTGTGGCACTTTGATTTTCCAAATTGCTGACCAGAGTTTACTAGAAATTGTTCTAGAGCTACTTGCTTTAGAGGTGTTTATGTTATCACATTCAGTCCTAGCAATTTGGTATCCCTCTTTTACAGAATAAATACTTCTCTTGCCACCCACCCAAATCCATTTATCACATCTATTTGACTTAGCTCTAACCAGATTCGAGATGGCTTCTATTTCTTCATTGGATAACCAAGAATTAATATTAGATAAATCCCAGTGTTTTTCACTAATGAGTTCTGCCACCCTCATTTGGGAAAATTCTTCAAAAGGACAAGTGGAAATTAGTTTCATACTTGATAGAGAGGGGATGCAAGGATCTGTCCAAACATTTGTATCTACTCCATTCACAATGCTCTTGCAGACGCGTCCAGTCAATAATTCCCTTCCAACAAGGATGCTGCTCCACACCCATGAGGCTCTTGAGCCCTTGGAGGCTGAAAGAAACTCATTGTTAGGAAAGTATAGACCTTTTAAAATTTGAATCCACAAGTCATTCCAGTTTTGGGGGATCCTCCAACCCATCTTGGCAAGTAAAACAATATTAAAAGCCCTGAAATCTTTAAATCTCAATCCTCCCTCATTTTTTGCTCTTGTTAATTTATTTTTGGCCACCCAATGCATTTTCTTTCTACCTCTTTCTTCACCCCACCAGAAATCAGAAATGATTTTATCTAGTTCTTTACAGACATTAATGGGGAAGAGGAAACATGTCATCGGAAAGATAGGGATCGCATTAGCCACTGACTTTACTAATACTTCTCTTCCAGCCTCTGAGAGGAAATTCTTTTGCCATCCTTGTACTTTCCTCCTGATTTTATCTTTAACAAAGTTAAGAGCCTGTGATTTTGATCTCCCCCATAAAATAGGGAGTCCCAGATATTTCCCAGGAACATCCACAGCTGGTATTTCAAAAATATGACCAATATCTTCTTTGTCTCTAGTAGGGGTATTAGGGGAGAAATATAGACAAGACTTACCAAAATTAATGTTCTGCCCCGACGCTGTACAATAAATATCTAGGATCTTTTTTAATTGTCTGAAGCAGTTATCCAAGTTTGCCTACAAAAAGAAAATTGAATCGTCTGCGAAAAGGCAATGCAATAAGATGGGACAACCTCTGGCAAGCTTAATTCCTTTAAGATCATTATTCACCACATGCTTGTTAATCATTCTTAAAAGAACATCACTGACAAGTATAAACATATAAGGTGAAAGAGGATCCCCTATCGAAGGCCTTCTTTGGTGAAATTGTAGAAACATGTTTTCCAAAGTTAAGAATATTGAAACTGACAAACTTGACACAAAACATAATTTTGGAGACCCATCTATGATCAAACCCCATTTTAAGTAATACTGCATTCAGAAAGTCCCATTCAACTTGATCATAGACTTTGTTCATGTCAAGTTTTAGAGCCAACTCAGGAACCCCTTTCCTTTTTAGTTTTAAATGATGGAATGCCTCGTGCACAATAATGATGTTATCTTGAATTACTCTCCCAGGTATAAAGCTACATGCTTGATAGTTATGGAAAAGAATACTCTTTTAATGTATAGGAATGAGAGGTGTATTGCTCTTTTTAGTGTGCTTTTTGTGCGTTTTCTTGTGTTTTATTTATTATTATTATTTGATTTGGGGGGATGTGTTGGAGGATTGTAGTTTGATCTCTACTCTATATATACGTTTCTTGTTTGGTGAGTTTTTTGACTTAAGGGTTATATGTCCAGAATCACGTTGAAACTTCAAACTTTCCTAACTACAGATCTTTCCGTACAATGCATCATTCTATCTTATCAAATCAGTTGTATCCCAACAATCAGAACTACATTATTTATTAATCGGTAGAAGAATCCAAAAACATCTTTATTCAATAATTAATCTATAACTAGGTGGGTCCTTATGTAATGCACAGTCTTAGGAATAATGTGCATAATTTACAAATACTCTGTTATAAATTTTATATTTATATTGATATTTGATGTTATGACATTGATATAGATGATGGTTAAAAAAAAAAGACATTGATTTAGATAATTAGATAAGGCTTTTTGTTTACTATAAAATTAGAGGATTTCTTATTTAGTATCAGACATATCAATCTTTAGCTCATAACAAAAAGATAAATTTTAAATGCAACTTTTTTTTTTTTGAGAATACTGGATTGAAGCCTAAAACAAAACGAATTTGTAGGGAAATTAAACGAGAGGTAGTAGTCCCTAAAACGCCTTCGGCTTCACATACTGTGATCCACCATTTGCAGAGTTACTTAGACTGTATCTATATCTAAATTAAATTAGTAAACACGGAAGTAGGCTTTTAAAAAAATAGTTTCAACCTTCTAAATGAAAAAGAGAAACATGTTTGAAGAGTTATTTCTTATTTGGAGTTCAAAAATACTTGAATCTAGAATAGTCAATAGTGGTAGATAATTATCAAAAATCAAATTTATGCATTAATTCTGTTAACATGTTTAAGTTTCTTAACAAAACAAATGTTATTGTCATCAACTGATTGTCTAATTCTAAATGAATCATTTATAAAAATTAAAATTAAATACATTTTTTTTGGGTCATAAATACATTTGTTTACTCTCAAACAAGTGTTCACGGTTTTTTTTTTGCTAATTGGTCGAATTCCACTAGTTCAGGGTCAATAATTCGACTAACAGGTTGGCCCAAAGTAAGAATTATTAAGGCCTGAGGTCAAGCCGAATCACTCATCAGTATACACTGGAGCAGGATAGCCCACCTTCGTCGTTGAGTCGTTTCCAGACTCCAGATGGTACGCATGAATTGACCAAAAAAGCCTAAAACGTAGAACTCAGCAAAAAGAAAAAACAACGGATGAAACCTTCTTCAGTGATCGCCGGTGAACAGAGATAAACGGCGGCGAAAGCGATGCGGGGTAACATGAGCTGGAACGTCGTGCTGCTTAATCTACCCATGATTTCAATGGCCTGCTCTGATTGGTGTTTGTGATGATGATACTATCATTTTAGGAACTTTACAAGTCCGAAGTCCAAACTCATTCGAATGACATTAATGTCACCCCATGATAAGGATTTTCTTTCTTTCTTTCTTTCTTTCTTTTCAAGAATATTTAACCCATAATCTTTGATCCTATTCGTACTTTTTCCGGCCTTATATTTTTTTATTTTCTTTGATCATGTTGTTTGTTATTGTACTGTCATCAAAACACTGTGGTGTTAATAATGTATATTTAAATGGATCCATAGAGTATCTTATTTGTCTACCAGCTTGTGGAACAGTTAGCCGCTTGGGAAGGAAGAAAAAATCGGGAACAATGGAATTTTTTGAAAGCTGAGTTGGTAGCTAAGGAGGGAGAGAAAGTAATTAGTTCACTTCATTGAACTCCATTACTTCATAGTTCATAGATTAGCTCTTGATTAAAGATTAGTCTGTTCGTTGTTTTTGGCAGTTATAACTCATAAATCATGTGGAAGCTCTTTTTTTTTTTTTCCTGAACTAGAGTGAAATCCATATATTATTTGCACAGAGTATATCAGATAAATTGTAGTGTTCACAGTTTAAGAATAGTGCATCTCCTTATATATTTTATATTTTAGATTGATAAGGCTCCAGTCTTATCTTATATACTATATTTATGTTCACATATTAAATTATAATACTGAATCACTGATTCTGTTGGTCCAATACAATTTTGGTGGAATTGTAGCTTAGGACACTGTAGGAAGGAGAGAAAGCAGATGTGGGAGATGGGATGCTGTTTTTAACTATTGTTATTTCCTTCGTTCTAATGAATCTAGTACACGCAGTATCCTTGTTACAGAGAACTAATTCTGTTGTTTATGTTCGGTCACCAGCACAAAGAGCTAGCACACATGGCTAAAGCTGGAGAAAAACAGTAGTATCTGGTCCTTACAAAACTTTATACTGGTCTGGGGTCATTTTTCCAAGGATCAAAAGATTGGTTGGTGATAAATTTTATGCCTTGGTATCTTATGTACTATGATATTGAAATTACCTAGAAAAGTAACATAGTGTACTGAAAGGCTTCTAATTTGTTTCAGGCAAAAACAATATATATTCCTTTTGCTTGTCCTTGCACATTATGGCCATGTTCATTGATATGGATCTATTAATTAATCCGGGATGTATCATTTTTTTATGAGACTAGGAGCATTCCCTATTGGCAATAGAAACTAATCTCTCTCGAGATATGGAAGAAAAATGGTACATCCCTCTTAATTAGGTTTGCTCTATACGTAATAGGTGAGAATCAAACCCTCAACCACTTGCTTAAGGGACTAGAACCCTTACTACTAATGCAAACTTGAATTGGTATTTAAGATGTATCATGCGCCAACATGGGACATGTTCTTTGGACATGCACTGTCTCATTTCATGCCATTTAATGATCTGAATTCTGAACCCTACTTTTTTTTTTTAAGTACAGTGCATAACTTTTGCAGTGCAAGGGTCTTTGCTATATCATTTCCACAATTTGCTTTTTCTGGACTGTAACTGATGCAGTGCTTAGCCAAATAGTTGGGTCCAGTTTGGTCATGAAATGCTTCTCATGACTTAAGCTTCAACATAAAAGGACTAAAGGCAAGCTATGATCCTGAAGCTCGACCAACCTTTTAATGATTTGATGCTCACTGTTTCATCTTTTTCTTCCACTATATTATGTAAAGGATTTACTCACATGAAACAAATGACTAGTTCCCAGACTTCCTCGACTAAGCATACCATTATATTATATTATATTATATTATATTATATTATATTATATTACCTCTTCTTATTTTGAGGGATAAAAAATTGACCTATCAAAAATAGGTAAAATAAGCTAAATCTTCTATGGCATTTAAGTATGTCTACAGGGAATCTTGTTAAAAAGTGTGTTGTGTATGACAGGCTTGTTTATTTATTTTAAAATTATTTTAAGAAGTATTTGATTAATTGATTCATATTGTTATACGAGATATTGTTCAGGATGATTTTTTTGACGTTATTGATATCTTAAATAATTATTGATTATTTTGCATGCCAGTATTTCGAAGATTAAATATTAACTGAGATATGTCTGGGATTTTAGAATCAAGACAATTGAGGATAGCAGTGACATTAAAAACAAGTCTCTATCTATTGTTAATACACTGAATCCTAACTAAAATTTTATCAAGCCAATACAATATTATATAGATTCCCTTCTGTTGTCACTAGTCATGGTATCTCTCTTCCCACCATGTGTGTGTGTGTGTGTGTGTGTGTGTGTGTGTATTCTATTTTAAAGCTTGTCTTTCTGTGAAAGTGGCCGGTAACATTATTTCTCACTCTCTTTGGCTCTTGCTTTCTTCAGGTTTGGTGCACCGAATTCCAAGCAGTCCAAGGGCTTTTTTGACTCACTATGTCCCTTTACAGCCATTGGATAACAGAAAAGAAAAGTTGAGCAGAAAACTTTCAAGTAACCCTATGCTCTCTTTTCTGGGTAACCATTGACATTGATCTTGACCATGACATAAGAGAATGAATGGCTTGATTGTAAAATTGTAGGGTGCCATTTATAAATGTGACCATGACACCAAATGCCCCACTCCCTTGGCCTCTTCCAAACATATTTGGTAGAGCATCCTATAATTCATTCATCAATGTCTTTCTCCTTATCAAATGCTAGGAAACATTAACTTTATTCCTTCATTTATTAGGATTCCTACTTTTCTGACCTCTAGGCCCCTCCTCTTCCTTAGGATTAGTCCATTTTTTTTTATCAGACCATATAGTACAAGATAACCCATATTAAATTCTTACAAGATAACCCATATTAAATTTTAACTAATCTGAGTCAAATCACGTATAACTACAAAGGCATCAAAACTCTCCCAATAAGTTTTAAATGCGGTGGTATGTTCAAGATTCGAACTCAATATTACTAATTAAACTAACATAGACAATCATTTGCTAACTAAACTATACATTCAATGGTAGGATTATTCCAGTTTTTATTACCTCATCTAGCTCTTCCAACATAAACCCAACATTTCCATCCTATGTTAATTTTCCATGAAACCCTTATTTATTTATTTACCCACCACACAAGCAGAGATGATTGAAGGCCACACATCATACCGACCAAAGTACTTTCATGATTGATTATCATTCCTACTTGGGTTAGGTACAGTTGTTTCTGATTCATCCCAATTGTCATTTTTGTGAAAAACTTCTAACTGCATGAAGTGCATCAAGTGTTTATACAAATATATTATAAAATAAAGCTTAAACTTTGCTTGAAGTTACCATGTATTATAATTCTATTCCTTTAAAATGAGATTATGACTCAATAATCCTATCTCAAGCTTCAGATGGAGCCAGGATATGCGTAACTGTATATAAAGCCTACCAATTAATGTATAAAATCAGGCTTAGTATTGATTTTACCACCTATTGTGTCACGCTCATACACAAGATCTACCTTCTCTGGTATATTAGAGGCAAAGAAATATATGATTTAGATATTCTAAATTGTACTGAGATTATTCTCATTTCAATTTGTGTTTATTATATATTTTGATCAATTGACTGCTTTTTTATTTTAATAAAATATTTAAATAACGCAAAATTGAATCTAAATAATCAAAATATTACTTATGAATCCCTTAAATAAGGTTGATCACCCAAATCTTATGGATAAAAAAATACGCTTGAAAAATTTTTGCAATTGGACTTAACAATATTTAAATATGATCAAATACTATTAAATGTTAGATTAAATGTTAGATAGTTATATAAAAAATATTACTTATGAAAAAACAACACAATCTTAAGATTAAGAATTTAAGATATTTGAGACCCCAAAAAAAGGTAAACAAATGAAAAAATGGGATCATAATTTGGTCAATTATAAACCCCACATCAGGCAAATGACAATTGAGGGGTCATGGTTTGGTAAAACATGTGCTGACAAAAGAAAAGATAAAAAAAGAATGAAGAATGTCTGACATCTTTGAATTCCACCCTCTTAGAAGATCCAGCAGCCTTTGACCGAATCTCAGCCGTCCATTTTCACCTTCTTTCTTCTGCCTTTTTCTTCGTCTTATCCACTTTAGTTTTGAATTTTGATTGATATCCAGTACTTATTTTTAGGATTAGCACTATAATATAATTAAGCCACTTCTGCTGTACTTTCTTTCAATCAATTATCAAAATTACCCCTTCTCAGCTAAATGATTCTTCAAACATATAATATATTCTTTATAATAAATTATATTATTTACAACTCATAAATAGTGTAATTTATTTTTTTAATCTTCATACAACATACAACAAACTATGTTTAGTTTATCTATGATTTTAGTTATATATATTGAGTAAATGAGCTGACCTAAATCCCAACTTATTTTAAAAAGATTTAAGAGTTAAGGACCATATTTGATGATGGACAACTCTGACATTTTACAGAAAACCAGAGTATCGGGCAACGAAAACCTCTCTCAAACTTGTCATTTGTCAATACTTCATATGTTTATTGGATTCTAATCTGTTTTTTTTTTTGGGTCCAAATGTTATTAGTAATATTTTCATCATAATTAAAATTTTTATTTTCCCGAGGACAAATTTAAATATTTATCATTTTAATAAATAAAATCGTGTGAGTTGAATAAAAATTGTATAGTATAGCTATCAAATCAATTATGGAATGTCTATGTCACAAGTAAAATATTTAAATTTTGTATTTCGATTTAATCATATTATATCTTCTATTTAACTATGTGATTATAATCTTCCAAATTATCTTAGACACCGTTCAACTACGGTTATTTTTTTTATTTGCTTTTGGTTAATTTAGTCTTAAAATTGTTTTCCAACAAATTTTGAAGTTGATTCATAATGTCTTGGATGTGAATCGCAGTGACAAGGACCATCACACGCATTACACATATTAGATTGGTTTACAAATTTAAGTGATGTGTTAGCCAAAAAAAAAAGAAAAAAAAGTTATACATTCTCAATTGAAGTGTTAAAATAATTTTTTTTTATTGAATCATTTAATATCTGATAATTATATTATAATCTAATTAATTTAAATCTAGTTGAGTACAACCATTAAAATACTAAAAAAGATTTAATATATATATATATATATGAGACTTACATTCTTATATTATCTCTTTTCTTTTCTTCCCCAATTTTCTATACTTCATTACCTCCGGAGTCTCGGTATGAGAGAATTACTTCTACCATTTTAGTCCAATCTTCAATCATAATCCAACTAAAAAAATGAATCAACATATATTCTCTTTGATATTTATTACTATAAAATTTTCAATAATGCTGAACTTACCTAAATCTTCTCATAATAAATACACAATCATTGGACCACAATTAATCAAAAAGAGAACCAGTTAGATATGGGTGGAAAAATTAATTTTTCTCAAAGCAGGTGAAAGAAAGAGGACTGGTCCACGAAGCAGCAGGTCCAGCTCACCCGCTAAGGTCGGATCTATTTTCTTCCACACTTCACTTTCCATCTTCGTTTTCATCGAGCGCCACTTGGATTGGATTACCCTTTTCATCATCCCCACTCAGCATTTCGCAAAATCCCAAACAACGTCATCCTCTTCCGAAATCAAAAAGATCACAATTTACAACCCATTAATTAAAAAAAAGGAGAAAATAAAAATAAAAACGACATTTCCCCCCGGATAGAATAGAATACCCAGAAACTCATTTCATGCCGAAATCACCTCACGAGCTGTGTGTTATTTCAATTTCTGAACTTGGGTTGCGTTAATGGGCAATGTTACGGCGAGCGTGGCTGCAAAATTCGCTTTCTTTCCGCCGGACCCACCAACGTACGACGTTTACAGAGAGCAAGATGGAAGGCTCGTTTTCTCTGGGGTCACCGCCGATAAGAACATGGACGTTCATCAGCTCGAGACCAAGGCCGGCAATAAGATCGTCGCCACCTTCTGGAAACACCCTTTTGCGAGGTTCACGCTTCTGTACTCTCATGGCAATGCTGCTGACTTGGGTCAGATGCACGAGCTCTTCATTGAGCTCAGAGCTCACCTTCGTGTCAATGTCATGAGGTACTCTTTTCTTTCTGTTTCGTTATTCATCCTTTCGGATTACAAATTCACGGGTTTACTGTGAAATAGGCGAATGGGTGTTCGCGGTTTTCCTTCTTATTGGCGCGTGCTGGGTGGCTTTTGTGGTATTAATACAACACGAATGCTATTTTCCCCCACAAATTCATCTTTTGAAACGTTTCCGTTTCTGCTTTTGTTCTGCGTTATACACTACTGTGCATGTCGTCGTGCAATTCATTTTCTTTGAAACCGATTTTTCTAATGAATTTTGTTTGCTACTCGTGTGTGCGTGTGTGTTTTAGACCTTTTATACTTATGATTGCTTGCCGTTGCATTTCTGGAATGATCAACCAAGTAGCTTCGCTGTTGCTTCTCCTCTAAACCACCCCCCTTCCGCAACCAGAAACCACACCCCCCACACCCCCCCCCCCCCCCAAAAAAACCAAAAAAAAAAGTGGGTTTCAGATAACGAAGTTAGCAGGCCTGATCTCTAGGAAAATTTATGCCCTTGTTGGTCTAGTTCTACTAGTATTTGACTGCTTAGCTTCCATCTAGTTTTATTCTACTCTTAATCTTATTTTGCTCGACCTGAAGGCTTATAGGATGTTTAACTTATTATCAATTTGAAGTAAAAACAAACGAGCCCCCTTTCTTAATATTTTCTTGAGACCTTTTGTTATGTTGCAGCTATGACTACTCAGGATATGGAGCATCTACAGGTAAGGTAAGCAAATCATGTGATTCTTTTTCTCTTTTTTCTGCTATCTTCTAGAGTTATAATTTCAATTGATCTCTCACTAAGCCACAAATAAAACTAAGTCTAGGGTGATGTAAAAGAAGTAAGATTAGAAATTCCATCCACTGATCTAACTTGGTATCTTACGTTTGACTTATAATCGCTCCAACTACGATAGCCATCTGAGTTCAACACGTACTACGACATAGAGGCTGTGTATAACTGCTTGAAGAGAGAATATGGAGTTAAGCAAGAAGAATTAATCTTGTACGGTCAATCAGTTGGAAGTGGGCCCACTGTACACTTGGCTTCTAAATTACAGAAGCTGAGAGGTGTCGTTCTTCACAGTGCGATCCTTTCGGGAATAAGAGTCTTGTACCCTGTCAAGATGACATTTTGGTTTGACATTTTCAAAGTAAGTTTTACCCGTGTGTTCATCCAAATTCTTAATCCGTTGTGATCTTTTGGCTCTAAATTTGTATTGACTCAATCATTTCAGAATATAGACAAAATACGGAATGTCAACTGTCCAGTGCTAGTGATACATGTACGTATATCTTTCCTCCCATGATTGCAATACGTTTCTGTAGTTATGTTTCTTTAACTGCCGTAACTTGCTCAGCAGTTTCTTTCTTGAGCCTTCTGTTTTCATGAGATTGTTCTAATTCCATACTTTCGCTAGTTTTGAGAATGAGCTATTGATATGGATGCTTGGCTGAGCCTTGAAATGGATAGAATAGAATAGAAAATTACGTTTAGTCCTCTGGAGGGTCAGTTATATTGATTTATCGTTCGCTTAAACTCTATTTAAGCGTGAATATTTTGATTGCAAATGTCACACTATACCAACAGTGTCAGCACATAGTTTACAGATCTTGTTTCCTCTGGGAAATTTTTTTAGAGTTCATCAATTGCTTTTCTTAAGAACCGATAGAGTACTAGTTTTTCCTCCTCAAATTGCTACACATAGTTGTCATACTGTGATATGTATCGTGAATTGGAGAGCTTATTTTTTAATTGTGAGTCATAAATGTATCAAATAGCAAACTTCAATAACCAGTAAATATAACTTAATATATGACATGTCTATTCTTATATCTGGCCAGCCAAAAAAAAAAAAAAGACATGTATATTCTTATAATATGCATAGAATACTTAAAGTTGTATATGTAACCCAAGAGCTAACAAAATTGCTTGAACATAAGTCATGATAAAGTTTATCAGTCATATAATTTGTAAGCAATTAATTTTTGAAATAATCGATAGCCATTCTTTGCTTCTTTATAAGAGGTGTAAACAGCACTTGGCAGCCATATCAACTCCTTGCTTTCACATGTTTTTGAATTGCCAAGTTGTGTTATTCCCTCATACTGGCTTGAATTACATGTCTGATTCAACTACTGATTCATATTTTTAGCTTTATGACTTGTTACGAGTTGTGACATTCATATCATGAATCGTATAATTCAGCAATTCTTCCCATTTAGCTGTAGATTCATATTGTTGCCTTTGTTTGTAAGGTTCAGATTGTAAATAGTATGATTTTAGATTCTGTAGTAATTGATCGAATGGCGAGCTTTTAGAGTCAGCAGCTAATGAAGTCTATACCATTGTAAATTAAGTTCTATTTTCTAGACAATTCACATTTTGCTTATGTTGAAGTGAATTAAATGGGCAGTCTATGGTTCACTTAGAAACATAAAGCATGTGAAGCATGGTCAATGGGGCATTAAATGTACTTTGTCCAAATGCTTCTCCCAATATGCTTTTTAGTTGCTCTTTTTCTTTAGGCAGCCATTGTTAAGGTTGTGTACTCCTGATACTGATTCTGGGAGCAGCCTGCACCTTTTCTTATGAGTAGGAAGAATATTCCAACAGAACAAAAGATGTGATGACTGTGTAAGAGTCAGACTGTCGTAGATGCATTTGATATTTTTTACTAGTTTTGCAAAACCAAACAACATAATCAATACCTAGATTTCAGAATATTAATAGATTGACCCTTTCTTTTTGGATGATGGAATATGTGTTAGGCATTGATGAATTTCCATTGGACACAGAGTTACTGTTTGATTTCAGGGCAAGTAGTGCACAGTATGTTTGGCTATCTGTGCAAAGGATTCCATTTAGTTGAAAAATTAGATGCAAAGTTCATTGGTGATGTTATGAACTCGTGTTGAATTTCTTCCACTTTTATGTCGTGCAATGCCATTGGTGTCATGATTTCATAAATTCAAGAGACATTTGGTACATTGGCATCTAATATGTCTAATGTCGTCTGAGATACCAAGAGGGAGAGGATGACATCATTTTGGCTGGTATCTCGGGTCAACCAAAAACCACAGAGATCTCACGTCCTTGAATTTTTGGCTTTATTAACTCTCATAAAATATCAGCTATATCCTTGCAATTTTTATTTCAAATATGAGAATCTTAAATACCATAATATCATATACCTTGCTATTCTACACCATGGGACCTGACATTTTAAGGAATGTGAGATAACAGTGTATCAACCAAGAGCAACTATTCAGTTTCTCCTAGTGAAAAATTTATTTGATGAAGTTAATACAATTACATGTGCTAATAGTAGTTTTATTTGTCTGCTAATGCGTTCTAAGCAGGGAACAAACGATGATATTGTTGATTGGTCTCATGGAAAGCGATTGTGGGAACTTTCGAAGGAAAAATATGACCCTTTGTGGGTTAAAGGTGGTGGCCATTGCAACCTTGAGACATTTCCAGAGTACATCAAGCACTTGCGCAAGTTCATGAATGCCATGGAGAAACTTGCCCTCACAAATCAGACAAAGCAACAGCAAAATCCAGATCCTAGTATTACTGAATCCAAACACAACAAATGCCTAATATTTGGTAAAAGATAGCGGCATCAGTTTAGTTTTTTTTTTTTTTTTCCTTTGGAGTTTTTGAAAAGTGTAGGGAAAACGGAAAATCCGCGTTTCAGATAGAAGATTGAGCTCAAAACTGGAGGTTTGCCCATGATACTACTTTGATTCATGAATTCAGAATTTGACAGGCATGTTATGAATTGGAAGAATTGAAAGTCCTGTTAAGATAGCCATTTTTTAGGTAGAAAAACTGTGCTGAGTGGCCATTGCCTTGCCTAGGTTAATTATCCATGTTAGAAAATTTAAAAGAATGTGCTTGATTTCCCTATGTGGCAATGTTGGCAAAGTTGAGTTTGTGTATAGTCCATCATTATTCTCAGAAAAGATTGTTCTTTTCTAATACTCACGCTCTTTTATTGTCTTTCTTATTGCAAATTGTTAGAGATTATTGACCTTCCCTTCATAGCATGGGCTCTAAAGTTTAATCCTTTGTTGACATGATACGATGATCAGTTGTCTTATATCCAAGAGAAATTATTAGTCTCATTAACTTATAATCACCAACCAGTATAAAGACTCATCATGTCTCTTCTTTTTCTGAAATAAAGAAAAACATAAAAATAATATTTTGAGCCTTAACTACAACGGTAATTTAAAAAAAAAAATCCTATTTTGAGTTGTACAAAAAAGGTGGTATTATCATCCGAGACTTTTGGTGTTGCCATCATTAAATCCAAACAAAATCATGGTAAAGATACACCAAAATGAAGTGGAATATTGATAATGATAACATCTATAAAAAATTCACTACATATTTGTATTTAACAATGTGTTAGCTGAGAACAAAACCAAAACTCATATAGAGATTTTATAGAGACTTTAAATATATATTATATGTATATATAATAATTTAAATATGCTGGCTTGACATACTAGACCTAAATCAAGTCTGGCCCACATTGCACCTTAAAGGCCCTTAACATATTTTGATGTTCCATTCAATGTTAAATAGGGGGTACATTGCACGGTATGAGGATTGGGCTCTCAATTCGTGTTAAAATAATATTTTATCAATATAAAATAATATTTCATTCTCATACATAAATTAGATTAGATCCAATTCTTGGGTTTAAGCCTTTTTGTTATTGGACTCACATCAAGTGGGCTTGAAGACATAGGTTCCGAAGTTAAAAAGAAGTAAGTTTTTTTTTTCCTTAGCTAAAAGCTCAAAGGCAAACATCGTTGTGCTTACTTGCACATACTGACACGACACGCATATACAATTTTTCGATGCGAGACTTGAAGTTCTACTCCTTGAAGAGGGTAGTCTATTGCTCCTACGATGAATTCCTGGAAATACACACATTCTTATCGTTTTTTTTTTTGCCCAGAATAAGTATTGCCTTACATTTTTTGCTATGAAGTTTTTTTTGGTGAGATTGCTATGAAGTATTACCTTACATTTTCATTGTTCTATTGAAAAATGGACATTTTGGATTGATTATAGGAAAAAAAGAAAAGCATTAAAAGCCCAAAGATCCTTTTCCTGGAGTTTATCGAAGTACAAGCTTATCCTATGAACAGGAAGACAAGTGATCTTTTGACCCTTTTGCATTATAATTGAAAAACTTAATACTATCAACTTAAAAGTTGATTCTAACTTTTTGTATTATTTTTATTCGAAACCCACACAATCTATTTTTATCATTGAAATTGATGGTTGATTGGGATATGATTATGATGTGAGTGAGAAACAAATGGAACCAAACTTAGGATGGGCCCTGGAGTACGACGTCGTAGCATCACGACTCAGGGTCGGGTACCACGTTGTAGCATCCCGATTCAGAGTCAGAGATTGGGGATGGTCAGAGGGGTACGACGTCGTAGCAAGAGGAATGAGAGATGAAAGAAAGATGTGAGGGGTGGGCGGGCGGCACATAGAGTACGAACGGCGCAGAGCATGAAGAGAAGGGATCAGAGGGTGGGCCCACAAGGAGCCGTTTCTGTTCAGATTTCGTGACCGAGAATGGTGGGCCCCACGGGAAGTGGGGAAATGAGCCAATGAGAAATCGAAACGTGGAGAGTACGAGGTGTGGGGATGGTACGTACTAGAAACGTAGTGGGTACCTTCGAGTTTGTGAAGTGGTTGTAGTAGTACCTTAGTTTATCTTTTAATAAATCAAATAATTTTTAATTATTATTTTT
This sequence comes from Adenanthera pavonina, assembly GCA_026686845.1. Classification (NCBI taxonomy): domain Eukaryota; kingdom Viridiplantae; phylum Streptophyta; class Magnoliopsida; order Fabales; family Fabaceae; genus Adenanthera; species Adenanthera pavonina. The sequence continues at coordinate 24,251,234 of JAIVEN010000019.1, read as the reverse complement.
TTAAAAGTTATTTAAATAAATTTGTGATAAATTTTTTTATTTTTATTTAAATTTTATTTTTATATATTATAATTATTCTAAATAAATTTACAAAAAGACAAAACAAACGGGTACTTAATAGTTTTGGGCCCCCTGGCAAACACATTTTCAGAGTGTCCCTCCCACATTGACCCCATCTCCCCCTTCACTCTCAAATAAACAAACCAACCTAGTACATAATGTTCCATCTATTTCTTAATATAAAATTTTTTAATTAAATTATAAAAATTAAAAATAAAAATTAAAGTTAATTAATTATCTCAAAATTTTTAAAAATTTTAATATTTTTTTAAAACCACCTTTATTTTATCTCTTTCTCTTTTTCTTTGAATACATTAAATAGAAGCATTTTTTAAAAATGCATAATAAATACTACTTTATATACTATAAAATATCTTATATTTAAAATTAAAATAAAAAACCTTATATTTAGAATGAGAGAAAATATTAATATGAACCCAAAACAAACCTAATGAATCACGTACTTAGAAAAATAGTAAGATGTATTATTTATCATTACAAATTTTTTGTTTTAATATATTAACAGACTGTTTGGTTCAATTACCAAAAGATTATGGGATATAAAGGGATGTAAATAAAATACAGGAGAGTTTGTTTAGTATAATATTGAGGGAGGTGTGAAATGAATTTATTTTTTATATTCTTCATAAAGGGTATTATGGTATTTTTATTTTATTTACAGGCATATAATACAAATTACATAAGTTTTTTTATGTGAAATCATTTATATGTTAGCTTGTAATCAACTTCACGCATATAATCCGAATTACATGTGATTTGGCAAACCAAATGCAACAACTTCCGTGATGTAAATCCATTCACATTCCTTCATTTAACATGTAAATGAACCAATAAAGTTTTATAGTTCAAAGATGTATATAGATTTTTGGTAAGCATGGAAAGTACTCCCTCTGGTCCTATATATAAGGTTTTTTATCCTGATCATTAATATAAGACCCTTTACAATATGCGAGGTAATGTTTATTATATATTTTCAAAAAATGTCTCTATTTAATGTATCCAAAGAGAAAGAGAGATATTAAATAAAGATAGTTTTGAAAAAATGTTGAAATTTTTGAAGAAATCAATATAGTTGATTAGTTTTAATTTCAATTTCTAATCCGTGTGATTCGATTAAAATAATCTTATATTGAGGATTAGAGAAAGTATTTCTTAGTTGACTACTGAAAACTAATTTCTTCCTAATACAGAGATTATTAAAGTAGATTTCATCTTTTTTAATAAGATTTTTTTATACATACAATCAAGTATCGAAATTTAAACAATATGTTTTAAAAATTTAATTATCTATTAATTATATTGGAAGTTTGTTAATTAAGATAGATACACTTTTGTCTAAACAAGATATTTATTTAAAAAAAAATCAGCAGCAATTGCAATTCAGGGGAGCATGGCATTGAGGTGAAGAAAAACCATGGTACCAAAAAGAGACAGGGACACTCCACTAATGACAAATCTAATCACCATTCACCAGAGAGGCAGAGACAGATGGAGAGGGAGGAGGGGGGCGCTAGGACTAGACCACGAGGGTCAGTACGACGCCGTAGCATTACACGACAGAAGGTGGCCCCCCACACAAGGGAACCATTTCGTTGCGATTCCGTGTCCCAGTAGTGTCGACGGGTGGGTCCGACGACACCGCTTGGGCCAATCAGAATTCGGAACGTGGCGGAATCTGGGCAGAGAGTTGGAGGAGATTCAGAAGAACCTTAAGGTGGCATGCTGACATGTGACAATTGACATCGTACGGACTACAAAGTCATGACCTTTGACTCCCGCGAACATATATCCCAAAATACAGTCTCTCTCATATCATAATTCTTTTCTTGTTTTACAGAAATATTGAGATACTAACTGATTATTAAAATCTCAAAATAATTAGTACACGACAAGGTAACGTTGTACGTACGTCCTTTGAGTTGGCGATGCGGCTATCGCTTGCCTTCTCATGCACGTTAAATTCTCTGTTTCTTTAAAAAATTTATCTTTTCATGAATTGACAACTAATACTGAATGAATACTTTGATATATTTTTAAACTAAATAAATGTATTACTATTGTTTGATAGTTAAAAATTTTAAAAATAAATGAAATGAAATGTCAATTGGGCCCTTTAGTTGTATTTTATAAAGCAATGGAAGTATGATAGAGTGAGTGGAGATAGCAGTGGTGCATGGTTTGACTTGGAGATAATGATTAAGCCTAACATCATTATCTTTTGTTTCATGGTTGGTAACACCTTGTTCCCAATTTCCCGATCAAACACATACAGCCAATTTATTTATTTGTTTATTTATTCTTTCCTGTTTGTTTTACTAAATAATTATTACTGCTCTCTAATTTTATATTTAAACCTTGAATTATCGAACTGGTTTCCTTTTTCTTTTCATATAAAATTGATATTATCAAAAGCAATGTAAAGCTATTTACTTAATTTGGTGCTCTGATGAGTAGTCTAGTCCCATTTCTATTATTCTATATCTAGCCAGACTACAACAACAACAACAACAATAGCCTTATCCCACTAAGTGGGGTCGGCTACATGGATCAAACGACGCCAATGAGCTCTATCAAACGTCATCTCTTCAGATAGATCATATCTCAAAAGGTCATTCCTTATAACTTCCCTTAATGTCCTTTTTGGTCTTCCTCTACGCCTTTTGATCGGGCTCCAGGCCATTTGATCAACTCTCTTCACTGGCTCCTCTTGCCCTCTTCTTTGTACATGCCCAAACCACCTTAAACGATGTTCCACCATCTTCTCCTCAATAGGTGCTACCCCAACTTTTCTTCGTATACAGTCATTTCGTATCTTATCCAATTTTGTATGACCACACATCCATCTCAACATTCTCATCTCTGCTACTCCCATCTTATGCTCTTGTTGTCCTTTCAAAGCCCAACATTCACTACCATATAGCATTGCTGGTCTTATAGCTGTTCTGTAAAATTTACCTTTAAGCTTAGTAGGCACCTTGCGGTCACAAATAACTCCTGTAGCTTTCCTCCACTTTAACCACCCAGCTTGTATCCTATGCATAACATCCCCATCAATTTCACCATTATTCTGTAAAATCGACCCCAAATATTTAAACTTTGACACCTCAGGAATGATTTGCTCTCCAATTTTTACCTCTGAATCCTCTATAATTGGCCTCTTATTAAATTTGCAATGCATATATTCCGTCTTACTCCTACTCAGACGGAAACCTTTTGATTCCAAGTATGTCTCCATAATTCAAGTTTAGAGTTGACCTCTTCTCTTGAGTCTTCAAACTATATCTAGCCAGACTACCTGGCCAAAAAGACAAAAAAAAAAAATCTAGCCAGACTACGTCAAAATAATTTTTTCAACATATCAACTTGACATGGTTAGTCAGTTTTCTTTTGGTTTGGACCAATCTTATCTATTTATCTTTTTAAAAAATATATTTTATATCAACTTATATAAAAAAAACTTCAACGAAAAAGCATAATTTCACAGTAATTATTAGATGTTTTCCTGTATCAGGGCATATACTTATTAAATTATTATTTCTCTTTACATCATACAGGAAGGATATTTAGTTTTTTTTAAATTTTAGAATAACATGAATCGGGTTGAATGCCGAACACCAAAAGAAAAAAATTCAATGTCCAACTCAATATGCATGTATTTAAAAAATAAAAAATACATAAAATGATAAAAGTGTAGCGCTACATTATATATATATATATATATATAAAGACTTTGTGCAAATGCACGTTAGACACTATATTTTTTTTTTCTAAAATTGATATGTAAAAGGATTATTTAATTTTAAAGAGACATTTATCCTTTAAATTTATTGTAGTGTGTAAAAGTATTTTAACTTTCCATTCTTACTTTTCCTACAAGTAATTTTAAAAGTACAAATTATGAAATTATTTATTCTCTATAGTACTCCATCTGTTCCTTAATATAAGACCCTTTTAACCGAATCACGCGGATTAAGAATTGTAATTAAAACTAATTAACTACCTCGATTTCTCTAAAAATCCTAACATTTTTTCAAAACCATCCTTATTTAATCTCTTTCTCTTTCTCTTTGAATATATTAAATATGAGCATTTTTTTAAAAATATATAATAAATATTACCTCGTATATTATAAAAGATATTATATTTAGGATCAAGACAAAAGAATAGGACTGGAAGGAGTATCATAATATAAACCCAAACTACATTGTTGCTCTTTTTTTTTTCCTCTTTAAACAAAAAGTGTTGACTGTACAGCCCTGATACATTTAGCAAATGATGGAACAAATTAATTAAAATGAGAGAGGGAGAAATAATTCAGAGATGATTGGCACACATTCCCTTGGCTATAGAGTGTAGATTAAAGGAGCGTAACCTGTGTCTTTTGTTTATCTAGCTATAATTATTATTATTATTATTGGCTCCCTTAAGTACTTATGTTTGGTAAATGTCTTCCAATCGTAGTAGCCCTATATCCTATGCCAAATATTAATCCTAGGACTCAAATATTAATTTTTTATATTACAAAATTATAAAAATATTATTAATTCCAATGCCCAAACTCACTGTTACATTTTGTTTCAAGAAAATAATAATAATAATAAGAAGAAGAATGACTTTGAAGATTCCTTCACATAAACATTTTTAAAATTGACTCCTCTCATCTTTCTTTATTTTCCAATCTTTGGAATATCCAGATAAAATTTAAAGATCCAAATTTATTTATTTATTTATTAAAATGTTATATTTCAATGACACTTTCAAAAAGATATTTCAAAGTATTTTACATGGTGTGGGTCTATAAATGTAATTTTCCCTTCCTCTATCTCATTGCATCTTTAAATTTGTTTTTCAAAAAAAAAGTCCAATATTGCTCATCTATCTAACCCAAATTATTGGTTTTCTTGTCGTTTCAAAAGAGGAAACCAGAACAATTCTGCATATATAACCACCAACAAAAGCTTTCAAAGCTCATCATTATTAGTATGAGAGGAAACGTGCTTTTAATTCGTCTCCTTGAATTTTTAAAATATGGCTTTCAACTTTTATAAGGTCATATATTTACTATACTTTGTTACACTAAATTTGGTTGTTCCATCAATTCGATCATGTACACATTCAGAAATTAATATTGTCCAAATAACCCACCATCCTTCAAGTTTTCGGCAATTCAAAATTTCCAAGTTCTCCTCTTTCCACAACAATCTAATAAATTAGGCATAATTATTCATAATTATTTTATTCATTGTTAACTTTTGAAAGGCGATTACAAGACATACTCGTAAATTTTTATTTGAACACTTCCCAAATTTGACTCCCTTTTTTTTTTCAAATTCAAATTTGGCTATTCCTAGAGACAATAATTAAAAGGAACATCCATTCATGTTTCTGTTGTCAAATTATAGTTAAGTCATCTAAAATTGTCTTAGTTTAATTTTTTTATTCTAAAATTTCATCTTTTAAATAATTTAAATCATTCAAACATTGTTTGAATGATTTAAATTATTTATTCCTCTATTGCTATCCATCAAGGTATCAGAACAATAATAATTAATTAGTATTTAAGTAATTGAAAGCCGAGAAATTGGCTTTCCATATTGAGAAAGAAACGGGTACACTTGATTTCCTAAAATCATGAGCTTTTCAAAACCAACGAAAAAAATTTGGAGAAATTATAATTTATATTTTTCCACGAAAGTTTTGATTTTTCTTCCATGTAAAAGGAAACTTGTGTCTTGTATATGGAATGCAATTAATGTTAAAATTACACCCAGATTTTGAAAGATTCTGTATGGGATTTTCAAAGAAACTTAACGGAATTGGTTCCAGAGTTGACCATAATTCCTCGATAGAAAACTTTTGGTAGTTACTTACAATTCAAGTATGTCTTAAACACCTCAATAATTAAAAGAATTAGCTTTGTAACATACAAAACACATTTATCATAGGCATTATTTAGGTCATTAGCTTAAATTATGTCGTTAATGGAGGACGCACAAGAACTGTGGGTACACTGCACAAAAGCAAATTTTGACATGTGATTGAAACATACAATTTTGGTAAGAAGCACCGAAAAATTAGGCAAGATTACACATTTAAGATCCATGAAAAATAAATATACATAAAAAAGAGAGGGTGTATGGAGAAGTAGTGGAGGTGAGTGGTAGGTTGTCATTGCCCAAAAGGTCTTGGGGAGACGCAAGGGGGAAGAGTGTATAAAAAGGGGGAATCATAAGGAAGCTGCATTATTGTAATTTCATGAGCAATTAACAAATAATTAAAGGCCAAGGCTTTTTCTGTTGTGTTGGGAGAAAAAGTTAACGACAAATACCAGAGAAAGGCCATTCGCAGCAGAGAGAGAAAGAGACTTTCACTAAAATACTAAAAAGATTTCTGTTTTGTTGGGTTCAACCCCTTCACTCTTTTCTGGCCGTGGCCATCAGTATCCATTTCTACAGCTCTTCCTTTCGCTTCCTTTCTGTATTCTCTCTCTTTCTTCTTCCCCTCCAAACCCTTTCCTAGGTTTCTATTTCTCTTTTTCACTTCTTGTTATGCTCTGTTGTAATTGCTGCATTTGTTGGTGAAAAACAGAGCTTTGCATAATCAACATTCAAACTTTCTTCCCCGGGAATTGTGCTCTGGTGTTTGATTTCTCATCTGGGTTTCTCAACATGATTCTGGAGGACCAAAGGAATGGTTTTTGTGATGACAATGGGACGAAAAACAGTTTTCCAGTGGGTATGAGTGTTCTGGCGGTTGACGACGACCCTATTTGTCTCAAAGTGCTGGAGAATCTGCTTCGCAAATGCGAGTATCAGGGTTTGTATTTGAAACTTCTCTGTTTAAAGTTCAGCCAATTCCAGTTTTCATTGGTTGTTTTGAACATATATTAGTAGCATTCAATTATTAGTGCTCTTTTTCTTGGTATTCTCCATCTAGTTATGCTATGTATGAAAAAATAATTCTCTTCTCACTTTGAAGTAGTCTTGTTTTCCAGTTCGTGTCCCATATTTTCTCAATAATCATTCTGATGGGAACGTTTTGATTTCGCCCAAAGTTACAATTTTTTTCCTTAAGTTTGAATTCTTCTCCCTGATGTAACTTTGCGCTGATACATCACCATCACCATCACCGCCATTGGCACTGTTCTGATTTTCCTTTGATTATGGGGTGGACCAGAGCAGATCTGCTTTCACAGCGCTTGACTAGTTTGGCTTAGAAGTCTTTGACTTATCTCATATTTGATTTACGGTTTTTGTTGCAGTTACCACAACCAATCAGGCGATTAAGGCCCTGAACATGTTGAGGGAAAACAGAAAAAAGTATGACCTCGTCATTAGTGATGTCAATATGCCAGATATGGATGGATTTAAGCTCCTTGAGCTCGTGGGACTTGAAATGGACCTGCCAGTCATCAGTAAGCTCAATCTCTTTCTTGCTCTTGGCAAGGAAACAAAAAACTCTTTTTTGCTCGTGACATGTGCTTAAACTCTGATTTGCTTCTTATTCTTTATGTTATTGGTTGGTAACTGAAGTTTCAAAATATCAATGTAAGTAGAAGTAATAGTAGTAGTAGTGGTAGTTGCTGCTGCTCTTCTTCTTCTTCTTCTTCTTCTTCTTCTTCTTCTTCTTCTTATATACTCTTGTTGAAATAAGAGAGATGTTTTCTCATAATTGAGGGACAAATTGGTTGATTGACTTGAAACCCACTGTTGTGATGTTGATGTAGTGTTGTCAGCGCACAGTGATACAAGGCTTGTGATGAAAGGTGTTACACATGGTGCGTGTGACTATTTGCTGAAACCTGTTAGAATGGAAGAGCTTAAGAACATATGGCAACATGTGGTTCGAAGAAAAAAGTTTGATGGCGAGGATCACAACAAGGTGAACAATACGGTGGAAGCGAATCAAGGCATCACTTCAGAAAATAATTCGGATCAAAGTAAAAAGCTGGGTAAAAGAAGGAAGGACCAAGGTGAGGATGAGGAAGAAGATGGTGAAGATCATGAACAAGAGAACGAGGATGATCCATCAACGCAGAAGAAGCCTCGTGTAGTTTGGTCAGTTGAGCTGCACAGGAAATTTGTTGCTGCAGTTGATCAACTGGGCCTTGAAAGTGAGTTTATGTTACTTCATGACTCGGCACTTTGAAATTAAAACTAACAGTTTGATATCTATGTTAACTGTTAAGTTGTTATATTTATTTGCTTATGGCGTATTCGCCTCTTATTGCAGAGGCCGTTCCCAAGAAAATTCTTGACCTGATGAATGTTGATGGGCTTACGAGGGAAAATGTGGCAAGCCATTTGCAAGTATAAATTCTATATTCTTTCATTTAATGTAGGATGTTTCAAATTCCAATACTTCATGTGGCAATGAGGTTGGGGTTCCACCTGGACTATTACTTTGTTGTTTTAGTTTTGACCTTCATCAAGGACAAGGTCGTCAACTCCATAATAGGCTTTTGTGCCAGCGTCCTTTGGATCTTGGGGGTTGCTAATGGCTTAAATGAGAAAAAAGCTTTCATGTAAATACAATACCTGATGTTTAGCTGACTTCAGCTCACTCTCATTTTGTGTTGCAGAAATATAGGCTCTATCTTAAAAAGGCTACTGAACAAGCTAAAATTGTTGCTGCATTGGGTGGTAGTGATTCGTCATACTTGCGGATGAGTTCATTAGATGGATATGGAGAGTTTGGCACCTTGTCTGGTTCAGGAAGGCTCTCATCAACATTTGCTTCTACTGGAATTTTTAGTAGACTGAACTCTCCAGCTGGCTTCAACATGAGAGGAATTGGTTCTTCTGGACTGACCCAGCCTGGTCAGTCTCAAAACATGAGAAACACACTGGGAAATCTCCAGCAATCGTCTGTCTTGTCTGCAAATCAAAACTCAAGTTTATTTCAAGGCATTTCAACTCCTATAGAGTTTAGCCAATCTCATCCACGCAACTCTGCCACTGTTATTAGGCAATTAAGTTCAATTGATGATTCGGGTAGTTTTGAAGTTGCCAGTGGCTTCCTAGACTGTGGAACTACTGTTGGTGGTGCAATCAATGCTGTGCCGTGTGCCCCAAGCAATCATTTGATGTTAGAAGGAAGCTCACAACATTCTCAAAATGTGGGAGACTTTAGAAACCAATCTTCTTTCCAAGCTGCTGCTCCTTTCAACTCAGAAACTTTAGATATTTGTAGTTCTAATTTGTTGGACTATACACGATGCAACGAAAGCTGGCAGGGTGCGATTCAACTATCTAAATTTCCCTCTAATTCTTTGCCACTAAATGAGACTTTCAATAATGGTCAGTTGCCTTCTAGTAGCTTGAATATTTCTTCCTCCCATACTTACATCGGTAACAACCCAGTTGATTTTTCTTCTGCTGTTCCATTGGAGGATCTTAGAGGTGAACTGCAATGTCAAGAAGGCTTAATTGGGAATGTGGTTCAATCTTCATGTTACACATCGAGGCAGAACTGGGAACTCCATAAGCAGGATTACGACCAAACCATGAATTGCGATTTCAATTCTGTAAATTCACTGGTTTCTTCTAATGGAATCACAAGTAGCTTTGGGCAGACTTTGAATCAAAATAATGCAATATGCAGCAAGAGGATGGATGCAGCATCTTTCGTTGACCAATTCAATGGGGCTACCCCTTCAATCTCTCAGCTTAATGAGGATGAGAGGTTCTCTTCAGATGTGACAATGAAATCTACTGATGCGTACACGTTTGAGCAGATGAGGTCTTCAGATAGGTTCATAAGGAATATGGGATCTTTGGATGACATATTGAGCGAAATGGTTAAACGGGTATAATTAACTGTCCTTTTTCATTTTTTGGAGCACATCTTGTCCAATCCAACCTTATCTAGTGAATTTATTGTATAACTTGCTGCTATTCTTAACTAAAATGTTTGTTGAAAAGTTTTCAACCTATGAAGATTGACACATCATATTTTTAAGCTTGCTTCTATGGATCTATCACTATTGGATGATATTATGCTGAAACTAAAGTCTGAAAAGAATATGCTTTGTTAATTGTTACTTAATGTACAAATTTGCATTATAATGTATTTTGTATAACTTAACTCTAGTTTTATTAATCAATTATATGTGTATGTTATTTGTGTCTGTGTGTTTATAAACATAATATCATGCTATGTTTAGCAATTCTGTTCCAGTTTTTATCAGCTATGACAGAGAATAGCTTTGTTTTTCTTTATTAGTTTCACGAGGATTATATCATGCAGGAGCAAAACGAGAGATGATAATGATGGATGGAGAACCCCGATTTGATGCTTACCCAATTGGATCATGCATCTGATTCACAAAGAATGTAGAAGCACCAGCACCTGAAAAACTCACTCCTCTCTTTGGAGTCTGTATCATTATCTAGTTCCTCTGATGATCCAATGTGCTTATTTCTATTTTCTGCTACTAGAATTTAATTTCTTTTTGCAACTTTGGACACAGTAAATGTTATCTATCTGATTCTTCTCTATTCCATGCTTGTAGAGTATAACTGCATCGGAATTCTCAGTTGCAACTTTTCTTTTGCTTTTGAAACAATAAATTTAATATGCAGTTGAAAAATTATACATGCATACACATGAGAATAATACTTTTGCGCGCGCGCACATTCCTCTTTCGTGGACTCACGACTTTGTGAAAAAGTGTTTTTTTCTACAAAAATATCTGACTTAATATTTGAAAAGCAATTTAGAGGAGTAGGTTCCATTGGAACTCTCCTGTGGAAATGTTTTATCTGAAGTTAAAGCTTCCGACTTTGACAAATCTAATCCCAATGATTTTGTTTTAAGCGGTTAGGCAGGGAATAATTCAAGTACCTTTTTATTTCACTATGAATTTTGCCCCTTATCTGATAGTCATTGGATCAATTCAACAAACTAAGATCATAAACAAAAAAGGGCTGATTTTCTTATAGGTGAAATCTTGAATCCGATTCTCACACACTTCAAAAGGATTCTTTCCAAAATCCATGGGTACCCCAGAATCTTCCCAAAAACCGAAACACAGTATACAGAAGATGGGATCTTCCTTTCTTGGACAATTTTGGTGGGCATAGTTACTGGATTTAGATCTAAATTTGGCAGGAAAAAACTAGGAAAGAGAATATTTGAATATATTATTGAAGTCCACATCTGGTTTGGGAGAGTGCATGATCGTTGAAAACTGAAAGCGCGTTTATCTCTGTGACTTTGTTTGATACGATTACACTAAGCAAAGTCAGAGCAACCAAACCCCACTCATCTAGCCTAATCGTCCATTAGCGACCGGCTAACATGTTTTATAAAAAAATTAGCAATTAAAATGAAACAAGTGAATGCTTCCCATTATATAGTTCGCTATCTATGTTGTCAATTCCTTTATCAAGTGTATAAATATCTAAATCAGTTAGAGGTTCATAGTATACTTTTGTAGCACGGTCTTACTTGTAAATAAGGAGATTTTATTGTACGTAATTAATCTTCAGTGCTTCTTTATACTTCCATGGACGTTAGTGAACAGTGTCTTTCTTGTGCCAAAGTTATCTCTCATACTTCTGACTTCCCTACTATCTTTATAGTGTGTCCAATATAAAAAGGGGGGGAAAAAAAGAAGCATCCCTATCTGTTTTAGATAGACTGGACATTCCTGAGGAGAGAAATTCTTACTCATATATATAACAATAATATCATAACACACCAAATGACCACGAGAGTAAAAAAAACTACTAAAAATGAGTCTTTTATGTGGTCGGATTTTCTGAAACACTGATTTTATGAATCTTAAGTCACTTCTTGCACAGTCATCCAGTGTAAGGATTATGTGTAAAAATTTATCCAGCAACATGCAAATCTACTGAACTTCAATTAAAGAGATCATATCTGAAAATTTATAATAAAATCAAGTCCATGACCAGATTAGATGCACTCACTACATCATAGTAGGAGATTGTATAAGGTAGATCTTGCTGTTTATGCATTGCTATAAGTGTCATGAAAATTGATTGATACAAGGTAAAATAAGGAAATAAAGCTACAAACACAGAATAAGAGAAATTTTCTTAACCTAAATCTGTTGAAGACTTGAGCTATTTGCTTGCATGCTTGTATAAAAATCATAAGAATAATTAATGTAATATGATCTGAAAATCATACAGTTATTCTCCTTCCCAGCCCACTTGACGCGCACGTTGTTCCCAAAACAGAGTCAGCTTTTTCTCCCGGGTGAGCATGGCCTCAGCCCGCTCTCTTGCCTCTTCACATGTTTCGGTTGCAGCAACACATTTGTCTGCTTCCCTCTGGTACTGGGATGCCACTCTTTTTGCGTCAGCCAAAGTTATGTTCATATGCCGAGCATGCTCTGCAGAAACAGCTTCTTGCAACTTCAGCTCCTCTGTGAGAAGGTCCACAAACTGCTTCTCCATCTCCTGCTTGAGATCCGGATCATTGCTTCCACAATCTGTTGAGCAGCACAGTTTAAGTCATTCATATGTGTTTTAATGGTGAAATTAACTAGAAGATTGAGTGTAACTTTAGACAACTTATTCTTAAAATGAATGGGTGGCATGATCTTATATGAATCAACCGATATGGAGATAAAATCGCCTCATAGACAAAGCAAAAAAAATCCCACATCTAAATTTATACAAAATCCATGTATGTGCACATACTTGTAAGTGTGGAATTATGTCTTTCTGGCTTAACAATTAGTAAACATTTCAAGAGAACCTGAATTTCAAATCATGTGGACTGATGGAACTAATTTAGAAACCATAATATGTGACAGTATAAAACTTTGCCAATAAGTAAATGATGATAAGGAACTATAAAATGCAGGTTGACTAGCTAGGATAGTCCACATCAATCACAAGAAACACAATGGAGTGAAGGGCAGAGTTCATATGGTTGAATAACATTGCAATATGAAAATTACATAATATATATATAATATTATGAAAAGGACAAGTTCTTGGGCCATCAGAAAGAACCCCCACCTGAGACCGAGAGATTGGCCAGACCTGTGCAGGAACCAAAAGGAAAGAAATGAATCAGTACAGATTAGCAGATAAACTTTGATCACATATGAAAATAAATTACAAATATACGTTTATAAGAATTTACACATACTAAACAAAATAACAACTGAAGGAATAGTTTGCATCATTCTCTATATTCACAATAAACAATTATTAGCAATATAATCCATGAATATTCGTAAAACACTGAAAGAAGAGCAAATTCTTTTTCATTGTTTCCCCATTTTTCTTGTCCATGCACTTTATTTTATCAGACTAGTTACATATAATCATGGAGTTTTTACCTCTAGCTAAGTAAACCTAACCTCAAAAACGTGCCATCCAGTCCGGGAGATATTATATCCCCATATAGCATTAACAATTTTAGCCACAATTCTTCATAATTAATGTCAGGCAACTTGAACCATAAAAGATGAGAGTGAGCTGGGAGGTGGGTGCGAGAGAAACGCAGTGCAGATGCCCCAGCTTAAGTTTCCCCCTTAACCTGAGTTATCATTAATTAAGGGGGAAAATAATCCTAGATCATGATTTCTAAATAGGCAATCTGCTCCGCTTTTACTCAGATACAGACTGATCGCAGTAAAATGGATAACTAAATCTCATATTTGTTCCTTAAAACAATCCCAATGCTCAAACAAAGAGAAAATTGTGAACCCAATACCAGCAAAAATAATAGTATGAAAGCTAAACTCCAACAAATAAAAAGAAAAGAAAGATTTCATTGTCCGTTTTTAGCAAATCCCAGAACGGGACCAGCTGATAAACCTTGCCAAAACTAGGATCCACTGTCGAACAACTATTAAAGAACAACAGATCAAACAGCGGAACTGAAATTCAAGCAAATCAACAGAAACCCAGGTGGAGAATTTGAGAAATGGGAAAATAAAACCCTTACCCGGAGCAATCTGCAGGAGGGACAAGGGAGGAGGGCAGTCACAAACGCAAGGAGGACAAGAGATTTTGGAATTGCGAAGGTTGATAGAGTTCTTGAATCTCCAGTACAAAGCAGGGCCACACACAGCCAAGGCGGAAGCCACCGCGAAAACCACCAGGCAACACCGCAAGCAAGCTCCAGATCGGCGTGACATTCTCTGGGGAAGTGAGATCTATCTAACCGAGATGACCGCAAGTTTCACTTGTATAAAACCATGTGATTTTGAAGGAGTCAGTTTGTTCCCATCATTAATGAGCTGTAATGGAAAAAATGCTTAGAGTCTCTCCGTGAGTGTCTATATATATAAATATATAAAGCTTACTGTGATATCCACCCCTCCCCGCTTCTGTTCCTTTCGTTTTAACTTTGAAGTCATTTCAGTTTAATTAAATACAACACCCAAAAAAATTAAAACTTTATGTTACAGTACATCAAATTCTCTTTTTTTTAATAAACTATCAAATCAAGATATATTATTCAGTGTGTTATCAAGGATAGTAGCATGAGAAAACTTGAAAACTCATGTTAAACCGCGAATGTCTTTTGTTGGAAAAAAAAAGATACTTTTTTTTTGTTACAAAATATGTATGTCTTTAAGCTTATCAAGCAAATGGCTAGTCTTTCATATATGATTGGTTACGCCTTGTTTAGTTTGGTTAGTATGTCCAAGAAAAAAAACATTTCTTTTTTCTTGCATGACATATATAATTTTTTATATTATTGTTGAAAAATAATTATATGTTTTATTATTTTTTATTTAATAATAAAAAATAAAGATCACATACTTAAAAGGACCTAACTATCTATCTTGAGTATTATGAAAGAAAAAGGTCATCTTGGTTATATTTTTTTCCATTTTTTTTGGGATAAAAACGAGGGAACAAAGTTCATTAATACACTAACAACTTGTTTGATTTGCTCACATGGGGATCAGGCAAAGGTGATCTTAATTATATCATGTAACTGAATGTGTTTGGTTGGACACAACTCAACCTCAGGTGATCTAGATTACCCAATTTAATGTGAACTTGATTTCCTTCAAAATATCAAGTGAATACACTCACATGAAGCGGAGTTGAAATGACCATAACACCTTTGAGAATTAGAAAAAAGACACAGAAACACTTTTTTATTTGTGCTTTTCATTCGATATAAGTCTGAATCCCAACCTGATCAACGAGCTTGGTGGTGAACTTGCAATGGACCATTTCACCAAGATCAAAGTAATAGAAGCAATTGGACAAAGCAAAGGAAGAGAGGAACCTGAATTGAAGTAAGAAAATCATTATCAGAATTTTGTGTTCTCATAAGCAACTTTGAGAATTTCAAAACGCAACAATCGTATGAAGTAAATGAGAAAAGGAACCACCTACAGCCTGAGTTGATTCCTGCCACCGACGAAGATCCACGGCAACGATACACTTAGATGAACTTACACCACTCGGGCATGGACTGATTGCACAACTAAGAAGAAATTGATTTTGTGTTGGGCAAATTGTAATTTTATTTAAAAGGGTATTTTTGTCTTTTGGATTAATATTACATTCCATTACATTTTATTTTTCCATCCAACCAAACAAATTTTTAGTTTAAATCATATTACCCGTCATGACTTACCAAACAAACTAAAATGTAATCATTATCATGACTTACCAAACAAACTAAAATGTAATCATTATCCCATCATATAATTGAACTAAATAAATTATAAAGGGGTTAAGAACCATTAGCATCATTAAGCATAAGGGATTCCAAGAAAGTCAGAACCTCTCACCAAGAAGTAACTGAGAGCACTTAGTTTCCAAACTCATGCGGGCCAAAGAATTTCTGGGCAATTTGCTTCTCTTCGGACATAATGAAATTTAATTTGCCAACCTTTATCGAGTAAATTACACAAATCCTGAACCATAGAGTTAGTAAAATCAGAAACATCATTCCTTCGAGTGAAAAGATTGACTACTCTTAAAGCATCAGTTCCTAACATAGTTCTCTTAAATCCCAAATCCCAAGCAATCTTGAAGCCCTCAAACATACCCTATTTCTTAGCCTCCTCAGCAGAGGAAGCACCGATAAATTTATAAAACCCAGCCACCCCCTCACCATGTTCGTTTCTAAAAAGGCCTCCACAACCTGCTATGCCTCCATTCTGTTGACAGGCTTCATCAGAATTAAATTTAATCCATCCAATATCTGGAGGTTGCCAATGCAAAATGGGTTCACTATGTGGGGCTCTAAACTGACATGTCCTACTCCAAGAGGAAGCCAATGATTGCTGCAAATGCAGAAGGGTATCCACAAGGCGCTCATCCCTCTAAAGGTGAGGATTGAACAAATGAGAATTATGCTTTTTTCCATAATAACCACACTCCATATCTCCAAATATACTGCCAATCCAAGGAAGGATCAATTCCAACGTTTTCCTTCAGATTTAAATGGAACCAGTGTTTGAGATCAAAGGAAAAGAACTTGTCAAAATGAATCGGATTCACCAACTGAAGCCACAGCTATTTCGCATACTTGTAGTTCCTAAGAACATGAAGGTTTTTTGGGATTAAAAGAAGAAAAAGATAAAACTGAAGTAAAGAGAAAAATATTAGAAAGGATGATACATATGGCAAAGGGAATTCTACATTTATTGATGAGATATTTCAACTACATATATAATACTTGGAATAACTGAAAAATCCTAAGAAATAGACAATATCTATCCAACTAAAATCAAATTTAAATCAACAACTAAATAATAAATTGATTAGATTCCTAAAAAGTAGGAAAACTTATTGACTAATTTAAATATTAAAAACTTTTGCAATTAATTGAAAAACTAATCACGTGTAGCAATTTGAAGCAAATATCCAACAGACTCATCCTTGCTTTGGATGCTGCACGCTTTGCCTCAAATTGATCAAGCAACATCTTCTCTCTTGCCTTGGTTGATCTTGTTTCATTTGATACTGGGGCTAACTGTGATGCTGTAGCAGGTGGAGTAGTGTTCTTCTTCTCCAATAGATTCAATGAAACAATTGTCTTTCACCTTCAACTTAAACAACTCTTGGTCAACAGAGTCTTTGATCAAGCAATGTTTATCCTCAAAGAACACCTTATAATCGTTTTCTAGCAACTGGCTAACACTGAGCAAATTTTTTGCTATGTTAGGAATTGTTGGAAATTTCGGTATATACACTCAATGCTGTTTATTCCAACGGTGAGTTCAACTTGAATGGCATGCTAGCACCTCTATTGATGAACGTTCATACGTTTTTTATATGAGTGTTTTCTATATTTAATAACTCTAATCTATATAATTATATAGATAATATTTATTATTTGATTAATTTAAATCAATTATTTAAATTAAATCAAATCTTAATTAAATATATTAATTTAGATTTAAATCTATCTAATAGAATAATATCTAAACCAACTATCTAATATAAATATAGAATTAAATCTAAATCAAATTTTTAACAATCCAAATAGCTTCCCAAGGACCTTCACTAGCCTCATACATATCTTTAACAATCCACTTATACACAGAATGGTTATATTTTTTTTTTTTGGAATAATTGGTTTTTGGGGCCAAAAAATAAAGATATTTGGTTTTTGGGACCAAAGATTTTTTATTGTAAGAATCAGATTTTTTTAATTTATAATTTATTTTTTTCCAGCAAAAATCAATTTGGTACCAAAAATCAAAGATCTCATTTTTTGGTCCCATAACACAATTATCCCTATTTTCCCCCCTTTTATTTGTTATATAATTTGTCATGTCCAAAAACAATGTTTTTTGTGAAGACGAGGGATGAGGCCTTGTTCCTTGGCCCACTCTTTGACAAGCAGAATGGGCTATACAGGCTACAGTCCCTGCTCAAGCCCAACAGATCCAAGATGGCTTGTGGGCTCTTTCTATTATTTTATTATGTTTCTATGTCAACTACCAAACCCCAACACTAACAAATGTAGTTATCTGCTCACAGATGTGCGTGTATATAGATATAGCATGATTTGAAAATTGGACGGTCGGATCGGTTAGATCGTTATCCGGTGTGAAGAATGGCTCGATTTTTAACTTTAGACTGCTTTATGGGTTGAACCGGATTGGACCACTTTGAACCGGTTTTTGAGCCAGAAACCGGAGTTAAGCCGGGAATCGGAGCAATTTTTAGAGAACCGGATAATTTTTTAAATTGGGTAAAATTTAACTTAAATTTAATTTTTTTTTACCAAAATTATTAATTATAAAAATTATTAGAGAATAAAACACTATTTTTCATTTTATTTTAAAATTACTAATTATAAAAATGAAAAATTTCATTGTATTATACTCTCTCCGTTCCAAATTATAAGAGAATTTTGAGACTCTTTATTTATCCTAAAATATAAGAGACATAGATAAAGTTTGTGGAGTAATTAATATTATTTTTCTTTTATACTCTTGAGTAATTAAGGTTGTATTAATATTACTAATAATAAATTAGTCTTACTTCAGATTTTTAATGTAGGCAATTTTGGAAAAAAATTGAAATTGTAGTACAATTAATAAATTTAACTACTAAACTTTTTTGTTCCTTGATATAGATGAAGTAATTATTTGTTTTTTATAATTAGGAACGGAGGGAGTATAGTCATTTTATAATATTATGGTCATATAGTGTTATCATATTAAAATGTTTTAACATTACTTTCAATGATTTAATATATATTATTACTATGTGAGTTTATTAACTTATTATGAACTTAAACTACTTAAATTTATTCTCTTAATAATTTGATATTTTATTTATATATATATATTATTATATATAATATTATTTTTACTTAATTATTACGTCACCGGTTCGATCGTCAATCTAACCGATTGAACCATAAAAATCGTGACCTGATGAAATGTCTGATTCGACATCTTGTCCGATTTTTAAAATATTGGATATAGTCCTCTCTCAGCCTTTTGCCTAAGATCAAGTTTAGATATAGATATAGATAATTAGATATTAACATAGATATTGAGTATTTAGATCCTCCTTGGTCTTTGGTCTCTTTTAAGTCATATATATCTACAAAGGTAAAATAAAAAATATGTTAAGTGCGTTGTTTAAATTTGGAATTCCTTATTTCATTGCCAAATCGACATGCATATAATAGAAATAAAAAAAAGTCTTTTACTTGTAAA
The DNA here is from genome assembly GCA_026686845.1 of Adenanthera pavonina. Lineage (NCBI taxonomy): Eukaryota > Viridiplantae > Streptophyta > Magnoliopsida > Fabales > Fabaceae > Adenanthera > Adenanthera pavonina. Next base: position 24,232,009 of record JAIVEN010000019.1, on the reverse strand, counting down.
ACTTCCATGTTATATATTATGGAAAAAAAATTAAAGAATGAAGTTTAGAATGGAACTAATTGTCCGTTAAATAAAAAATAAATTAGGGTACAGTTTCTTATTTTTGTTACTAAACTTTTCCATTATAAAATCCAATAAATATATAATTTTTAAAAATAATTTAATTGCATAGTTTTTCAATTATCTTAAAAATTATATAATAATTGTTATATGATATTGTTCACCACCAGGCTATACCACAAGCGTACGGGCCAAGGTCTAGTAAAGTGATGAGTGAGTATCGTTTCCACAGGGACTTAGATTAAAAAGTGGTCAAATATTGGACATTGCATTTTCGCTTAATTTGAGCAACATAAATTAAAAGTTCACTATTCAATTAACTTCAACTATGCAAGACAAGCCTATAAAATTAGCAACAAAGACAATTATGACTTGAAGAATTCAAAGAGATATAGGATCATTCATTCCCCTTGTATTTCATGAATACTCGCTTAAACTCTTTTTTACAATTGTTCTTAATGCAAGATTATGTTAGTCAGGATACTAGTTTAACTATCTGTATTCTCTCGAATCTCCAAATGGCTGTTTAGTTTAATTAATTAAATAATCTCTTAACTAGTTAATTAAACTCTCATAAGCAATTCAAATCCTAAATCACTATATGAGGTTAGTGAGTGTATCTCTACCCCACTAACACAACTCGTCACTTAATAAAGCAAGATTTGAGTTCTCACATGACCCAGTTCAAGTTCTCTATGTAAGTTAACTTTCTCAAACATTACTTAAAAAAACTAGACAATCTTACTGATGGCCAAACAATAAGAGGCATTAAGAGTAGAGCTAAATCAACATAAAGATTGCATTAATCACAATTATAATAGAGAAATGAGTATTCAATTCATACAAGGATTCAGAATAATCTTAGAAATGGAGCACTAGCCACTCATGTTCAACAACATCATAAAAACATATATCTCTATCAACGTCATTATTGAACAAAAGTGAGACAAGAAGGAAGGAAATGCGAGAAAACCGAAGAGGAAGGCTGAATCTTCTCAAACTTCAAACCCTAGCTTAAATCTCCTTCAAGTAACCAAGCCCTAGCACACCCAATCTCCCCAAAGTGAGTTTTGGAAGTTCCTCTCGTGCCCTAGCTCCGTCTGCTCAATATTTTCCTCCAAAACCCTTCAAATACTCCGTTCAAGTGAAGCTCTGCATTTTGCTGACGAAGAGTTCGTGCCGCGGCTATATGATCCAGGCCGCGGCCTCATATCGTATGGACGGGCCGTTTAGCTCACTACTTATTATGGGGCCGCAGCCTCATGTAGTGTAGCCGCAGCGTGGTGCTCTCGGGCTTGACCATTTTTTCGTTACTGTCTGTTATGAGGCCGCGGCTCAATTCCTCCAAGCCGCGGCGTGGACTTATCCAGAAGTCCAATCTCTTCTTTGCTGGCATGTCTTCCATTTCTCCATCTTTTCTTGAGCTCCAACTCTACCAAAGGGACTCCCTTGCTCTTCCCATGAGATCTGAAATAAAGATGAGGATTTATGATCTTTCATAGATATAAAATAATGCATAATAAGATAAAAATATACTAACATGCATTATTAGGATTGCATTACACATTTTCCTATCGTGAGTGTCAAGTATGTACATATATGAATGCGTAACTCAAGGAAAAAGCGCTGAAATGATGTAATTTGGTATGATTAACAGATATAAATGAACACGCCGGCAATTTCTTTAGATCTACATTGACATGTGTAACTTGTGCGGCAAGAACTCCATATTCGTCCAAAAGCTTTTGCTTGCCCTCCAAGCATGGTCCCTTGAGTTTCAAAGAAGTAATTACCTTCTTAAAATAGACCTCATTCGAATTTATTCAAATAATAAATATTATATAAGTATATGAAATTTAGTTTAGTATTAATCTCATATATTTTATATCTATTTTTGAATTAATACTAAAATAAGTATTAATAGTAAAAAAAAATCCAAACTCTATATCGTATCAAATCATTAACTAATTACCACAAATACCAAATATGCCTTTTTCTTTGCAAGCAAAAGTGCGAGAGAACAATCTCATCAGAAAAAAAAAAAATTTGAGAAAGACAAGGCGAAGTTTACAAGAATTTTCTCTCTGGGGTGGTCCAGAAATTGACCAGTGAGAATAATCGGTGATTGCCATAATAGGTACTAGAAATTGCCATCTCTTACGTGTATGGTACAGAATCCTCCACGCCACACACCAAAACATCCTTTGCATCAACCTAAAATCCCAAAAACCTTATCAAAACCACCAAAACCATCCTGTGAAGTTAAGGATCCCAGTACATCAGAGAGCACACAGAAAGCTGAAGAACACCAACAATGGCGAAGAAAGAGATGGAGGTTGTGAGGGGTCTGGACATCCAGCGTTACATGGGTCGGTGGTACGAGATTGCTTCGTTCCCGACCAGGAATCAGCCCAAGGATGGGGTGAACACCAGAGCCACCTACACTCTGAATAAGGATGGTACTGTGCACGTGCTGAACGAAACCTGGAGTGGTGGGAAGAGAGGCTACATAGAAGGGACTGCTTATAAGGCTGATCCTTCGAGCGATGAAGCTAAGCTTAAGGTCAAATTTTATGTTCCTCCATTTTTGCCAATTATTCCGGTGGTCGGAGATTACTGGGTTCTCTTCATTGACGACGATTATCAGTATGCTCTGATCGGCCAGCCTAGCAGGAGATGCCTTTGGGTAAGAAAATTTATCAGCTTTCGGTTTTTCCATTTTCCTTTTAAGTTCTCCTCATCATGGGCATGTGATTATGTTTGTGGGGTTGGAAACTGTGAGATTTAACTATCTGAATGCAATTTTCTTCATTCCTCTTCAGTGTAAACACGAGTCTTCAAATCATTAAAAATATTTTAACTGTTAATAGTTTCACGATGTCTGCTTCAATTCAACTCTTCATGGCTATGTCTTGTGTCAATGCTATTCCTTCATAGGGAATGATATATAGAAAGCAGGGCATACTTGTGTTGCATAGTGAAGAAATTTGTAATTGGGGTTGGTGAACATTTTATTTTACTCGTTCATGTGCTGCCATAGCTTATAGATTAGAAATTTAAAAGGCTGTTTGGGGATGCAGATATTATCCAGGATCCTCCATTTGGATGAAGAGATATACAACCAGCTAGTTGAGAGAGCTAAGGAAGAGGGATATGATGTGAGCAAACTGCACAAGACTCCACAGAGTGATCCTCCTCCAGAAGGAGAAGACCAACCTAAGGACACCAAAGGCATTTGGTGGATCAAATCCATTCTGGGAAAATAGATTCCCTCCAACCATTTCATGGTCAGATAAGATGAATCCTTGATTGCATCAACTGGGTTTGGTTTGGATCTCTGTAATGTCTGTATTGCTTTCTGTAAATTTATTTGGTATAAATATGTGAACTTTTGTATGTTTGATGCCTCTGCCTCTATTGTGAGTTGGTGATAATTGTATAGGTGAGGATCCAGGTCTCGTAATTTTTACTGTTTAAAAAGCTGTGGGGTTGAGTCTGTGGCCTTATCTTCATCTAAACCTACATGGCAATGGAAGACTGGTGATGTGACCAGATTGTTAACCTTACTGATGAGGGGGAATGGGATATTTTAGGTTTTAAGCATTTATTTTATATCATGATGTGTATATTATATTATTATTCATGATTTAATTGCTTTTAATAAAAATGTCTTCCACACACACCACTAAACTTGAAGCCTCTTTATTCCCTGGTCCAAGATTGGACATCAACAAAGTCTGGTGCTACGAATCTCATCATTTGACTTAAACGTATTAACCAATCAGTCAATTCATTTTTTCCTCCATTAACAATTGTAAAGATAAGTATGAAAATAGTAACGCGAGAATAGCAGTTCTCAGATAAACACAAACGCAGGGCAAACAATGGAGAGGAATATAGACATATGAAGCAGTTTTCTGCTGATACAACAACCTCAACATCAGCTCAGGTAGGTGAGTCCCATTACAGGACAGACGTTAACCTTGAAAGCTTCCAATATTGTACAACACCGGTTGGTTTCTTTCTTAGGCCTGCTTGGAGAACATCTGTTTCAAACGCCATAACCAAATCCTTGTTTCATCAAAGTAACCAGTTGGCCTGCATGTAAAACTAATACAGATTTCAAGGGAATTGTGACTAGCAGTCTTAGTTTATGTTTGGGGTTGCTGTGTTTCCGCCATAACTTAAGTTTTGGCCTTAATAAAAGCATAAGCAATTTTCTGTTACTTTGCTAAAATTTAGGCTTTGGGGTAGTTTTACTGCTACCCCTTTTTATTAGTTATAGAATTTGTTGTGTCCAATTTTTTTTTGGGCCAATGAAGGGACGAGGCCTTGTTCTTAGGCCCACCGGTTGACATGCAGAATGGCTATCATGAGCTACAGTCCAATACTGCAAGGGTTCAGGGCCGTACTCAAGCTCAACAGATCCAATATATTTAGTACTGGACCAAGATGGCTTGTGGGATAAAAGTCTTTTTTTTTCTTCCACGTGCCATTTTTTGGAACTTTTATTTTGTTATTTAGATTGTGGGGCTCTTACTTTCAAGGTATGAGTTATCCTATTTATTGCTTACCAACAATAATATAGTATGATTTTATATAGAGTATAAGTAGTTAGATAGTTAGTGATTATGTTTTGAAAAATACTTATATGTTTTTTATGTTATTTTTTAATTAAAAATTAGTATATAAATTATTTTTTAATATATTATAGATTTAATCATAAACTATATATATTAAAAGTATTAACTTCTTAAATTTAAAAAATTTATATGTTAAATTTTAATTAAAAAATAGTATAAAAAATATGTAAGAAAAATTATATAAGTTTAGTCCTTATTTTTTTATGTTAATTAGCAATGTATGTGTGTGTGTGTGTGTGTGTGTTTTTTTTGGAGAGGGTGAGAGTATTTAGTCTACTAGATCTTTTTTGGTCATTGGTCTCTTTATATCTACAAAGTAAAGTAAAAAAAAAATGTCAAATGCAGTTTAAAAATGAAAAAAAAAAAAGAAATTCTTATTTCATTGCCCAACCGCTATACATGTAATAGAAACAGAGAAGTCTTGTAAGTGTAAAACTTCCATGTTATATATATTACGAAAAAGAAGTTTAGAATGATTCTAATTTTTTTACCTGAGATACTAACTATCCGTCAAATAAAAATTAAATTTACAGTTTCTTTATTTTTATCATTAAACTTTTTAATTAATTGAACAAGCCAGCAGTTTCTTTGAAGTTACAGTTGACATGTGTATCTTGTGCTGCAAGAATTCCATATTAGTCCAAAAGCTCTTGCTTACCCACTAAGCATGGTCCCTTGAGCTTCAAGACTTGCCTTCTTAAAATAGACCTCATTCGGATTTATTCAAATATATTGTATAAATCTATGAAATTTACCTGAATAATAATATCGCATACTTTATATCCTTTTTTCTTTCTTCAAAATTAATAATAAAATAAAGAAAAATCCAAGTTCTATAGTATCAAACCATTAATCAATTATAAAAAATACCACATACTTCCTCCTATTGTTATTATATGAGTTTTTTAAAAGCTTAGTAAGAAAATATAAGATATTGTGTTAATTTTTAGTATTAATTTTTTTAATTTTATTAATTTTCTATTTGTCTCATAAAGATAAAGATAAGATATTGGAACTCTTTTTAGAAATTTAAGAATTTTAAACTAGGCGTAAATTAGTTGAAATGTAGGGATTTTCTCTTTCCGGGGGTGGTCCAGAAATTGAACGGTGAGAGTTATCAGTGATTGCACTAGAAACTGCCATCTCTTACGTGCGTGGCACAGAATAATCATCAACCTTAAAACCCAAAAACCTTATCAGAACCAGCAAAACTACCATAAGAAGCCACGAACCTCAAAATATCAGAAAGCACACAGAACAGCAACAATGGCAAAGAAAGAGATGGAGGTTGTGAAGAATCTGGACGTTGAGCGTTACATGGGTCGGTGGTACGAGATTGCTTCGTTCCCGTCGTTTTTTCAGCCCAAGGATGGGGTGGACACCAGAGCTACCTACACTCTGAACAAGGATGGCACTGTGCACGTGCTGAACGAGACTTGGAGTGGCGGGAAGAGAGTCTCCATTGAAGGGACTGCTTATAAGGCTGATCCTTCGAGCGATGAAGCCAAGCTTAAGGTCAAATTTTATGTTCCTCCATTTTTGCCCATTTTTCCAGTGGTCGGAGATTACTGGGTTCTGTACATTGACGACGATTATCAGTATGTTCTGATCGGCGAGCCTAGAAGAAAATACCTTTGGGTAAGAAAATTTATCAGCTTTTGCTCCTTCCATTTTTCTTTTGAGTTCTCTTCAGCCCGGGTATGTGATTATGTTTCATTTCTTAAATCTTCATGGTTATGTATGTTTCGTGTCAAGTGTTGATCCTTCTGAGGAAGTGAAATACAGATATTAAGCATGACTTGCAGAAGATTTTTACAATTGATATGAATGACTGATATTGACAGGAGGAATAAAATGAAACAGCTAAGAAATGTGTACTTGTGGTTGGTGAATATTTTACTTGTGACTCGTTCGTTGTGCTGCTATAGTTTAAGATATTAAAAATACTATTTGGGGATGTAGGTATTATGCAGGACCCCCCATCTGGATGAAGAGATATACAACCAGCTAGTTGAGAGAGCAAAGGGAGAGGGATATGATGTGAGCAAACTTCACAAGACGCCACAGAGTGATCCTCCTCCAGAAGGAGATTACCCTCAAGACAAAGGCATTTGGTGGATCAAATCCATTTTTGGAAAATAGATTCCCAACCATGTTTCATGTTCAGATGAATCCTTGACTGGAGCCACCGTGTTTGGATGGATCTCTCTAATATCTGTCTGGCTTTCTGTAAATAAAATATTTGTTTGGTATAAATGTGTGAACTTCTGTATGTTTGGTGCCTTCACTTCTATTATGAGTTGGTGATTATGGTTTGGGTGAGAATGTAGGTCTTGTAATTTTTTTTCTTTCAGAAAGCTGTGGGGATGAGTCGGTGACCTTGTCTTCATCCCAATCCACACGTCAATGGAAGATTAGTGATGTGACCGGAATGTTATCCTTCCAGATGAGGGAATGGGATATATTGCAAGCGTTTATTTTTAATATTCAATTGTTTTTGTCATAAAAATATATTCCCTACGCAGAAAGTTATTCTATGAGATGATGAATGGTTGATCTAATTTTTCGCACTTTCCTATACATATTTGCTTTACTAATGATGCGTACTATTCATTCGAAAGTTACTCTAAACACTAAACTTTAGGACTTTATTCCCTGGGGACATCAACAAAATCTGGCACTGTGAATCTCGTCATTAGACTGAAACGTATGAACCAGCCTTGAGGAAAAATAGTTGCAAACGGCAAGAGGATATAAGAAATAGTAAATTTTCTCTTTAATTACATTCACAATTGTAAAGATAAGTATGAAAAAATAATAATGCGGAAATACCATTTCTTATAAGGAAACAAAGCACGATGTTTAATTATTTTAATTTGATTTACTTAAATTTTAAATATCAAATCTAACCAAAAAAAAAAAAGCAAACAAACGAGAACCTAGAGGCAGAGGTATATTGAGTAGCATGGAATGTATAACGAAGTATATCATTATTATTATTATTATATACTAAAAACTAAATGATCATAAGAAGAATTACAAACAACGTTATTGCTAATAATAATTTATCACCAAGACGGTGAAAGCATATTGGAACTATGGTGACAACTCTATCCACCAATCAATTTTGTTTCCCTTCGGCAATGCAGAATATTAGAGCGAGAATCCACACAATTTCACGAAGCAATCAATGGAGAGCAATATAGACACAGACATATGAAGCAGTTCCCTCCTTATACAACAGCCTCAACATATTCAGCTCAGGTAGGTGAGTGCCATTACAGAATAACGTTAAGCTTGAAAGCTTACAATACGGTACAACACTGGTTGGTTTTTTTGGCCTGCTTGTAGAACATCTGTTTCGAACGGCACAACAAGTTCTTGTGTCAGCACGCTAACCAATTGGCAATAATGAGGTGTGAAATCAACCTCAAAACAAGTAACCACTTAAAAGCAGAAAATAGACAATTATCCATGAATCACCCCGAATAATAAAAATTGGAAAATAAAAAGGTTCAAATTGACAGCAGTCTTGGAAAAACAATAGTCTCTTGCATGCTTATATAGTCATTTTTGAGAATGAAACGAAAGCATTCCCCTTACACAAACTCACTGTGCAAAGGCTAACCAAATGCAACAAAAGCAAGGGACCCAATGAAGCACCTATAAAACTCCAAATTTCTTCAGTATTTTCATGGTGGAAAAAGATGATAATGGAATTGATTGTAATCTAGTGGAACTCAAGAACATGCTACGAGGCAAAATTTTATCCAGAGATACACCTTCACTGGGATACATGAAGGATAAGCGTCATATAATAAATGTCTGCACTCAGTATGCAAGCATGTGCCTGTGCGCATTCATGTTCTAGTCCAAAATAAACAAACTGTAAACAGGAGCTGTCTTAACATACCTGGGATGCTGCACTCAGATCAGAACTCTTATCTACTAAGCTGTCCAACCTCTCCCCTCTTGCAAGGACACTATCAATAGTCTTATGCTGTATATAAACAAAAAATGAACAAACCAAGCAGTGAGCCCACAATAATGTCAGAGAGATACTCCATCATATCTCTGCCCCGTAGTTCCTAGAAATCTATGCAACTGAGTGGTTAATGACCCAAATAGGAAGCAATAATGAGAATATTCACAAAAGAACCAGGACATCACCGTTTCACTGAGGAAGGAAATAATTTAGAATTATAGAATTTATATTGGCTCCAATAATATGACCCCGTGAAGCCATTATAATCTAGAACAGTAGAATTATATGTATTTAGAAATCAATACCAGACTCTCACTCATTGAAAGATTCCTCATAGAAAATTATCAATAATATAACATCAAAGTTTACAATTGAATGAAGGAAAAAGATGTCAAAGAAAATAGAAGAATATGCAGCAGACAAGATATGCAAGGAATCAATATATTGTTTTGGAAATATAAAGTAACGCATAATTCAATACTTACAAGGATGATTTTTGTTTCATCCAGTTCCCTCTGGATTTTTAACAACTTATCAGCCTCTGCAGGGTCCTGAGATTGAGCAGGAATTAAAGGGTTTTAGTCAAGACTCAAACGTGGCAAAACGTATACAGAATGAACAACTTTACTATTGTATAATTAGAACAATCCAACAAGCCCCCTCTGGCTGAAGATGATACAGTGAAAAACAGAGACCTGAAATTTTGTCAGGGCTTCGTTCAAATAAGGCCATGGTTGAGTACTGTCTGCTTGAGCACTTCTCCATGACTCACCAAAACTTTTACTATATTCATCCAGCACCTGCAAAGAGCAGCAAGACATCATAATTTATTAACATCTATAAAAACAGGAAAATCTTATGCATGCTAGGCACTATGTTCTACTTAAAAGATGTTTCAATTTGGCAGTTATTCACTGTGATTCACATAGATTTGGTTAAGTTATTGTTTGATATCAAAGGACAAAAACAATTCGTCACCAGCCTTAGCAGAATGTTCATCCCTCTGTTATACACCGAATATGAGTGAAGTTACTTGTATAGAGCCACTTAATACTCAATAGACAGACATATTAAATCCAGGCATCTGGGCTTATCGGGGACAAAAAGCGTCAAGAATCCCATAATTTATTGTGGTCCAGCTCACCTTGTCCAATGCAGCAATACTAAATATTTTTACCAGAGCATATAAAGCAGACATTCATGGAAGGAAAGACACATATAAGTATGAGTGAGTGCATGCGTGCGCGGGGGCTTGCATGTGAGTGAGTATATATATTGGTTGAAATAAGGGGAAGAGGCAACCAAAACTGAATAGTAAAATGACCAATACATTTAAGGAGGTAGGATACAAGAAGTGTTACAGCTGAAATGGCATCAATTATACCACGCCAAAAAGGGTGATGATAGTGATAATAACAATAACATTATCCTTATCCCACTAATGTGAGATCAGCTACATAAATCATACGATACTAATGGACTCTATCAAATACTATCTCTTCAGATAAATCATTTATCAAGAAGGCATTCCTTATAACTTCCTTAGTGTTTTTTTTTGTCCTACTCTACACCTTTTGATAAAACTCCAAGCCATTTGATTAACTCTTCTCACTGCCTCCTTTTACCCTCTTCTTTGTACATGCACAAACCACCATAAACGATTTTTCACCATTTTCTCCTCGATAGATGCTACTCTGACTTTCCTTCAAGTACAATCATTTCGTATTTTATCCAATTTTATATGACCACACATCCATCTCAATATTCTTATCTGTACTACTCCCATCTTATGCTCTTATTGTTCTTTTAAAGCCCAACATTCACTAAATATACACTAAATAATTATAGCTGAAACAAACAAAATAAGTTGTTCTCATGAGATACGGAATTACTAGAAAAAAATTCGTCTTTCTAGGAGACAGAAATAGTATCTGAGGACTCATCCCACCCAGCCATCAAAAAGCCAAAACAAAAGCAGTCTCGTTTGATTCTAGAAAGTCAATTAGGATGGAAGGTGGCCTATTAACCATGATTTATTGATATATAACAGAAGCATTATAACACACCACCCAGATGACCAAGATTGAATTGACTGATAATATGCCCAATAATGCACATTTAACTGGCAAAGATGACATTTAGCAGTATCCACCTTCAACATTCGGTATGGAATATTTTAATATAATCTCCATCAACTAAACATCTACTTTATGAGATTGAAACCCCTCATCATTAAAAATTCCCCAGGTTGATTAAGGTTTAAAAATACCAAATATATGTATATGCATATGTATATATACATATACAAGAACTCAAGTGATTTTCCTGGATTTACCAAACTTTACCATATAAGAATAGGATCAAATTATACATTCCAATCAAACTTTATAAACAAGGCAGCCAAAGAAGTTACAAGTTACTCTTAGATTACTCCTCAATGTGGCGTGAATGTAAATCTATTAAAAAACCAAATTTAACTCACCTGATTTAGAAGAGAAAATGCACTTCGAACTGGGTAGTGATCATCCATAAATCCCAATGCACAAAGACCATTTCTGTTATAAGAATGCACCTTATACTCTAGAAAAGGGGAAAAAAAATAGATAAGAAACAATTCAATTTTTCAAAGAACAGAATAAACACACACTCAAAAGAAATTGATGGTTGCCGATCAAAGCTAAAGATTTCCCAATGCTACAGATGCATCACCATATTAGGGAAAAAAAAATTCTAATTATTTTGTTGTGCCCAAACCCCGCCAAACATCATTTAAGCTTTCTCTCAATCAGCAGAGCTAGAATTGAAGCCACAAGTTAGATCTTGGGATAAAAAGATTCTCTCGACAACAGCAATGAATTCATGATGAATATAAATGCAACAAACCAAAATCCGCAAGCAACCCATAATTCATGAGAAATCCAGGAAACGCATTTGGAAATTGCCACCAACGGTGATAAATATAATAAGCAATCAATAATTCAAAAACATAAGAGGACAATTCTTTTACCGGAAGCGATAAAAAACCCATAATTCAAGCCCTGCAAGAAAAAGGAAGACATCCAGAGAATGGAGGCCCTAAAACCCTAAAAAGATGTCAGAATGAAGGGGTAAGACGAACCCTCGTGCTGTACGGATTGGCGTTGGCCCTGAGGGGTGCGTCTAGCAACTGTGCGAGCCACAAAGACGATGAATTCCTTAACGCTGGAGCGTTGGAAGTAACCGAAGCGGCTTACATCGGAAGCATTGGCCAATATAACCGGATCGGATGCATCCGAGCTGCATTTAAGCACCAACAGAGCTGTGATCTTCATCTCTCTCTACACAAAGCTTCGTTCTTTTTGCTGTCGGTAATGAAGAGCAATTGAATTGGAAATGTATGTTGTAATGAAGAGCATTTGAATAAAGCTATTCGTATGAATATTATTCCATTCCCGTACTGAGTTGGTCAAAAAAATATTCCCATATTGGGGTGTTTCGCTGCGGCTGAGAGTATTTGGGATTTGTGGAACTGCTGAACTGGCACCAATCAAAAAGCGGAGCCGACGCCTCAAATTTTCCTGAAATGGGTGCCTTCTTTTTTTGGGATAAACAGAGAAGAAGCGAAAATTACATACTAGCGCATCAAAAGTAAACCACTTCCCTAGCAAAACTGGGAATAATATCAAAGAAGACAAAATCCCTCCTCCTATGTGCAGCAAACCTGGCCATAACAAATCCTAAGACCTTCATAGAATCCCCATAATTCAGCATCTTCAGGAGAACAACTACCAATGAACCTAGAAAAGCCACCAATCCAATCCCCATCCAAGGTCCCACTGAAGCCAACCAACCCATCAGTATTCAATTTGAGCCAATTAGAAGGTGGTGGGCTCCAACGAATTGAAGCACAAGGGTCAAGCTTCGGACACTCCAACTGCAGAAGCCAACTGCAGAAGCAGAGATGAACTAATGTCCTTAGAGATATTATCTAGCAAAAACCATACCCCGTTACCAGGCCTGCTAAAGGACGCATCAGAAATGGATTTACTCCTCCATTGCCATAGAAGCCAAACTCCAACACCCCAAATCTGAGCCCAGGTGAACTCCCGTTTAGATCCAAGAGAATGAGAAAGATTTAAGTCGCTTTATGGCACTTTATTTGTGAACAATCCATTTTAGAGCACCAGATGCACCAAGGAGCACAATTAGACCATTTGGCTCTTCTAGCATTCATCATAAGATGGTCATGAACCAAAATTCAAATAAAAGCTCTGATGCGCTCAGCACGAGGCCGATCCTGCTATTGGTAACAATTGAGGTACGGTCGGGTAATAAATGTGGACCTCTCTCCTAAACAGGGATTCGAATCTTGGTTCATTACAACATGAGGAACAACATGAGGGATTAGCCCCTTTCGTTAGATCCAATCCCTTTCCACTAGTCCCAATCCCGTTGGTTTTTTCAAGAGGATTTGGTAACTTGCTGGTACATACATTTCACAGAGAAATTGCCACTTGCACTTGGACCCCAAGCACGGATATGAGGCCCAAGATCAGAATTGGGAGGCACCATACCAAGAACTCGAGACACCATCTCACTAGTAATATAATCATTCAACTAGTGTAAATTCCATGCCCCTTCAGTAGTTTTCCACTCACCGACAGAGGAAAGAGACAGGAGATTGGGTGGCTCCTTAATACAGTGATCCTGTAATTTGATCCCCTCAGCAACACAGATATCATCAAAAAAACAAAACAGAATTACCTTCACGAACATTCCATCTAATATTGCCTTCCACATAATGGGCCTGTTCACAAATAAAGTGCCATAAAGAAGAGTCTCCTTTTCTAAACTGAAATTGAATATTACTACCATCAGATGTCATATATTTAGCCTTCAGAATATCCGCCCAGAAACCTGAAGCTGAAATTAATATTCGAATAATTATAGGCTGTTTTGTCCATAGGAGATATATATTTATTGAAAATATGAATTTAATTTTCTTAAAAATTTGAATATCAGTTATGAGTTTTACAAAAATCTTCAACAAGTGTGAAATCGACTTAATTGAACTTACTCAATTAATCGGTTCCACAATAATAATCATAAATTTATAATTATAATGTGCCATTGAGTTTGAGCGGGGTTTGATTTGGTTCATCCATATTTGGACTATAAACATATCAATTATTTTAGCTAGACATCACAATTTGGTTTCAACAATAATTATTGACTTCCTGCCAAGCAAGGTTTGGATAATGACCTCTGAGGAAAGTAAGTTATATATTTATATGGTATTTGGCTATTTTGGAACAAGAAAAGAAGTAGGATTTTGATCACAGTCCGATTTAGTCTGACTTCATGCAAAGCAATGTGATTATGAGATAAGAAGTGCAAAACTCAAATTGATAATCATACTATTTCAGGCAAAATCTGGAATGTCTTGGAACTTTGACTAAAGCTAAAGGTATTTTCAATCCATTAATATATCAGCAAGCTTCCCCTCAAATCAAAGTCTATATTGGCAGGGAAATCTCAACACACAAATTGAGTTATAGAGACCAGATTGTACTGCTACTGGTGAATTTCTGTTCCTTCAATTCAAAAATCAGCTTTTTTGTTTGCCTTCTCGCAGGTTATATATATTTCTGTCATATCATGTACTATATAATATCTTGTAGAAAATCTTCCGTAATATTCTGTTTTTAAATTGTTCGATTCTTTGGAAGCAATAATCACAAATGGTTTTGAAGAGCTATAATATTTATCATGATCTTTGGCCCTCATGTTACTTGAATTTTATTACCAAATTCTGCTGTCTGCCCGGTAGTGTGAGAAATATATTCTTATTTGAGTAAGAGAGAGAGGAGAGTACGTTTAAGCTTCAATATAACTGTACCAAGTTTACAAATGTGTGGCCAAACAGACCTTTGAGTATCATAAATTAAATAAACACTGAACCATGGGGACTCGGCTTTTGCGAACGGAAGAAATATTTCCTTGTGAAAGATTATCAAAAGACGCAAAAAATGTCAATTTGATACTCGTCCTATGATTTTCTTTATCACTTTAAATAAACAACCTATTTCGCTCTTTCATTTCACACACTGTTCCGTAGCTTTGTAGTTTCCGTTTTCACTGAAATGTTACTTCCTCTCCCCAATCATTCCATTTCCTCTCTGTTTTCGGAATGGAATTTTCTTCTCTGATTCTCTGTTTGTTTCGGTTTCTGTATTTAATACCCTATTTTCTGTATTTAATATGATGCTTCAGTTCTAGCTTCAAAACCAGGCAATGCCATGAGATCCGCCGGTAGGGTCACTCCAAGTTTCAGAATGTTAACCTCACCTTATAAATGTAACATATTGCAACCCAAATTACAGAATTCAGTAGGTTGTATCTAAAACTATCGAATTAGTCATATGTTAATCCAAAATCGCATCTGACTGTAATTTGATGACCTGTTGAATATTATCTAAAACTATACCTATTGTCAAGTTGCTACAAAGAAATCAGGTTAAACTGCTCTTCCCATGCATATTGCAATTGTCTTCTTAGCACAAGACACTGCGCTTCTCTTTTTCTTTTCATACAAAATTCTCAAATACTTACATGACATCTTCATTCTTCAAATCTTGTGAATATTTACGACTCGACCAAGAATTACTTGCATCATGATTATCATCATCAAGGATGAGTTTAACTCCATAGTTCTTCAGAGCATTAACCACGCCCCAGACCTTGGTTTGGCTCTTGAAGCCTTTTTTCTCTATTTCCTTGTTTACATTCACATGGATGCCTCTTCCCTGACCTTCATTAAGCCCCTCAACCTTGAGCCGCATGGCCAATACCTCTCCAATAGCATATGCTGCTTTTGCATTGCAAGTGCGGCCACACTCTAGCGATTCCTTGATGGCACGTTCTACGGTTGATGCTGATGCTACAATCCGTCCATTGTTTCTATCTACCACGTTTGCAGTAATGTACTTTATTGATATGAATAATCTCAGCACATACCGTTTCAAAACTGTCATTCTTCAGGTATCTAAAAGCGCAGAGAAAGTCAAGCACAGAAATTAGTTTCAAGTAAATCAAATGAAAACAGTACTAGTAGATAAAAGAGGGAAAAGAAAATTCGGCAAAGGAAGTCGCTAAAACCCCATCACAAGATACAGCAATTCCATATCTCAATCCAATAACCCAATCCCTGGACATTTGTAAAATCCAGACCCGTGAAGTGAGCAATGACCACGGAGAAGGAGTGGCTTGGATGCAAACCTGTACCAAGGGTGGGGGCTTCGATTTGTCGATCCAGTTCTTTGGGGTTAACCCGCCGACGTCAACGTCCAAAAGCCACCGAAGGGGAGGAGCGAGCTTCCTTTGATGACCCAATTCGTTCCCTCCTTAGTCCGTGCCGGAGGTCGCTAAGGAAGTGGAGAAGAGATGGTTATGTATTCGACGGCCTGGGGAGATCGGTGGGAACGAAAATACTCGACGGAGAAGAGCTGGTTCTAAACCAATTGGGCTATGTTCTTTCTTAGGCCCAAATTTTGTTTTGTTCTGTTCAGTAAAGCCCATTAAAAAAAGAACCCTTGTGGTTAGCAGACAGAAAGGCATCCTAGGGTTGTACCGAAAAAAGATCCTAGGCCTCCCTATTTTATTTTATACCATGTTTCTAGCTAATTTAATAATATTTCCCCCTTTCATTAAAAAAAAAAAACAAGGGATCGTGTATGGGAATGAAGCTTCAAGGATGAAAGTGAGTGTAATGGCATGGTTGTGGAGAAGGACGAAAGATAGATAAGTGATATAATTCTCTTTCTGTTTTCAAAGTGTTACATCCTAACATGATAGAATAGATTCCATCCTTAATTCTCTCTCTCTATTTTTCTTTTAAGAAATTCTCTTGCTAGAAGTAGTTGAAAACTACTGACATTGTTAAGCATTGGATGTCAAATTGAATGTTTAATTAATTGGTATACTCTTAAAAGAGTAACTCTGGCCAAATTTTACATCAATAAGACTTATCGTAACAATATATTCCCTATCAAGGGATGATTATCCTTAGGTAGTCAAATTTCATATTAATGAGACTCATCATGATAGCACTGATTAGCAAACTAAACTACCTTGTTTTTTCATTTTCAACAAAAGACAACATATTATACAGATAGACAGTTTTATCATTTTGACTAGAGGTGCATAAATACCGGATAAGATCGGGTTGATAGTCAACCTGATACCCTGTCTTTGTGAAATAGAGTAGGACCAGACCAACCTAACATATGAGACCAGGGTTGGCTCGGTCTTACAAGTATTTAAAAATAAAAAATAAATTAATTTGATTTATTAACAGCAATATAATTATATTCATTCAAAATATATTTCTTTAAAAATAATATTAGAATCAAAATTAACATTTATTAAAATTATAAATACTTTATAATCATGTATTATTTTTACACAATATTAAAAAATTAATTTAAATTTTTAAATAAAATTAAAAGATTAGATTTTTAAAAATATTCATAATAATGATATAGCCAATTTATTTTATATATATTTATATGATATATAAAAAATACCATATAAAATTAATATTTATAATTTTTTTAAATATATATAAGTATATATGTACCACAATTGGGCAAAATTGGGTTTAATCTTAACCCGATGTCCAAGTCAGCCCGGTTTTGCGGACCAACCCAATATGCTGGGTAGGACTGGGTCTACTAGACTACTAAATTGGTTGAACACCCATAATTTTAACAATTTCTTTAGTATACTGTAGATTATTTCATTTGTGTGAAAATGAGTGATTTAAAAAAAAAGACATTTACAAAACTCATTATTTATTTTGAAAAATGCATTTTCCTTTCATAAATTAAGAAAATTTAAATTTCATTTTCTCATAATATGCGACTGTACGTTTACGATTATTTTGTTCATATAATTTATGAAGTTCTATAGGTAAAAATGTGCTTTTTCATCCTTTAGTTTTATACTAAATGGTGTTGGCTGATTTCTGCTTTCGCTTTTCTTTAGGTTGGAATTGGATATCTGTAATTTTTTGGTTATTTGAATAAGTCCATTGGACAGTTCTAGCAGGAACAGTATCAGAAATATGTAACCAAGTTCCTAATTAATTTGATTTATATATTATTCTACCCAACAATATTTTCACATTTCGCATCACAGCTTTCATTTAAAAAATAACTAGGACCAACCACATATAGTGAGTAATAAAACTGAAGACCTGACAAGAAATCCTGACCAGTAAATTTAAGCTTAACATGCGTGAGAAACAATGTTCAATAAAAAGTCCCAGTTAGGACTCAATCCCTACTCATCCTTTCGATTTCTTTCCTCACTTTCTCCTTTATCTCCTTTTACCTACATATTCGCTCGAGGGTTTTCTTCGAAACTTGACCGAATGTCTATTTCATCCATCAGAAAGAGCGGGATTAATTGTAAAGATTTCTGGCAATGATTGATAACCATTTTCTTTCTCCTGTTTATGATATTTATAGCATGCAATCAAATGCATGAATGTTAAATGTCAGCCAATGTAAGAGGGAATTGTCAGTAACTTCTTCAATAATGGATTCTAACCTTCTGAAGAAAAAACATAAAGGAAAGGGAAATGTTTTAAAAACAGTTTGTTCCCAATCTTGCCATTTAATGATGTCATGAAACAATCCATCTTTGAAAACCTATAGACCAGCAGCAACTGAAAACGGCCCAAAGAAACTTAAGGCAACATGAACGTTATACATAGATGACCCAAGTTGCTTTCCTAAACATTTAGACAGTTCCTTGAAACTCATTGTTAATTGTATAATTGAATTGGATTTTGAATTGTGACAGGAGAACAATATGATCATAAGCTTGTTTTTTGTTTCCTTGTTCATCCAAACGACAGCTGCCCAGAGAACATCAAATCCAAGTAATCCTGCAAAACCACAAACCCCAGCGGCTTCTGCCCAGAAATGGTCAACATTAAATGGTAATCATGAAATTTTGTTTGACACCACAGGTCTCCAAAGAGATACTACACAAGTTAATTACCAATTGCCTGGTGTCTAATTCATGGGTTTAGATTTCCTAATTTATTCATTCTATTCAGTAGAGATTAAGAGTCTGGATACCAAACACAACCTAAAAACTATAAAATATCTCCATCATGGTAATTGATGTCCTTTGTCATTGATTCTTGCATCACTCGCAGGGAATCGACCGCTTGTAATAGCCCGGGGTGGGTTGTCTGGGGTATTCCCAGAAGCCACAGAATATGCAATTCAAATTGCAATGGATTCAGGTTCGCCAGACTTGGTAATCTTGTGCAATCTTCAGATGACAAAAGATGGGGTTGGTTTGTGCCTGACAGATATTAGGCTTGACAATTCAACCAACATAGCACTATTTGATCCTGAAGGTCAGAAAACCTACAACGTTAACGGCAAGAATCTAACTGCATGGTTTTCAGTGGATTACACAAGTAAACAGCTACAGCAAAACGTTCAGTGTGAGTCACCAATACAGCTTCATTTTCATAATGCTAGAAGTAGAGGATGTTAGATGAAATTCTTAATACCAATATCAAATTAGTACTCCTCCGGTCCCATTTATAACATATTATTTTGAAAATTTATTTGGTCCTATTTATAAGATGTTATGTTATTTTTTCATTTGAATTTTCTTCTTTGCCCTTCCTTTAATGACTCTCTTTATCTCCTAAATTGTTCCAGTTTTTAATCAATAGGGATAAAATTGAAAGTTTATACTAACTTTTTATAAATTCAAGAATATAATTATGTTTTCTTAATACCCATCCGTGCAATGAATAATAACACATCATAAATAGGACCGGAGAGAGTATATCATCAAAACTAGAACTTCTTAAGAAATATAGAAAGATAGAGTATGACATTAGGTTAAAAAGAGAGAAATCAATGTTGATTCTTTTTTTTTTTTTTTGGGTTATGGGAAAAGGACTCTTGCACATATTTATGCCTTGCAGATAACAGTATTTTGGCCGATGAAACCCGTAATCTAGCATTTGATAGCCTTACAAATAACATCCGTAAGTTAATGAAGTTACAAGCAATAGAGTATAGATACAAAGCTTATAGCGTATACGTACCAATTCATGAATCGAATGTGAAAGTTACTTGTTCCTACATCGTTGACAGTGAACCAGGCAATATATTCCCGTCCCCCTTCGTATGATGGCCTGTACCCAATTGCTACTCTTGATGACATGATAAAAAGTAAACCCCCAAAGCTATGGTTGAATGTTCAGGTTCTCTCTCTCTCTCTCTCTCTCTCTCTCTCTCTCTCTATCCATCTTCCGTCTTCCCCAACATAGGATCCACTTTGCCGTGAAAATATGAAATCTTCATGCAATGTGGGTCATTCCCTCCTACAAAATTTGTTTTCTTAAATGTATTCACTGTTCTGGTGCAGTATGAAGCATTTTACACCCAGCATGGAATAAAGACGGTGGACTTTGTTCTGAAGACAGTTAGTTCTGCTCGCACAGCCTTTGTATCATCTGCAGAGATTAGTTTCTTGATGAGCATCAACGGAAGGGTGAATAAGGCAATTACAAAGGTCATCTTCCAACTTCTTGATGCTAAAGAAGTTGAACCCTCAACCAACCAGACATACAATTCCATAGCCAAGGATCTTGCGAAAATTAAGTCATTTGCATCAGGGATCCTGGTTCCAAAAGAATACATATGGCCAGTTAAACCAGACAAATATTTGGGCCCCCCAACAACACTCGTAGCTGATGCCCATAAATTGGGACTGGAAGTATATGCTTCTGGTTTTGCTAATGATCTCATTGCAAGTTATAACTACAGCTATGATCCTGCTGCTGAGTACCTGCAATTTTTAGATAATAGCGCTTCTGTTGATGGTTTTGCCACTGATTTCTGTTCAACTGCATCAGCAGCCATCGGTAAGATGATAAGACTTCGATCCTTCATTTTTCATATCTTTTTGCCGTAGACATCCAAGAAAGGCCCAACTTATGGCCAACGGAGTTCTAGTCTAATTATCACAACTTCATCATATTTGCAGCATGCTTGACATATAACACCACCAAACCTACAAAAGGTACCACACCAATCTTGAAATGATCTAAATCAGAGCCTAAGTTACAACATGAAGTACAGACAAGTTATAACAATATCATCTGCTTTCACAGGAGAAGCTTTGATCATAAGCAGAAATGGAGCAAGTGGCGTTTATCCAGGCTGCACTGATCTTGCATATCAGCAAGCAGTAAATGATGGGGCTGACATTATAGATTGCTCAGTTCAAATGACAAAAGATGGAGTTGCTTTCTGCTCTGATACACCTGACCTAATGGCATCTACTACAGCAGACAGTGAATTTATGTCTCGATCTTCCAGTGTACCTGAAATTCAATCAGAAAGTGGAATTTTCTCCTTTGACCTCACATGGAGCGAGATTCAGACCTTAAAACGTAATGCTTTATAGAACTTACACAAATTTACAGACAAATCCAGCCTAAGGGTCATAAGAATTAAACAACACTTACCCTAGACATTTTTTGTTTCAGCTCAAATGGTTAGCCCATACAACAGAGATGGCTTTCAAAGAAACCCAATAAACAAGAACAGTGGTAAATTTGTTCCCCTCTCTGAATTTCTGGAGTTGGCCAAGGCAAAGGCAGTTTCTGGCATTCTGATCAACATACAGGTATGCAACTACCAAACTCCCTGCAAATTTTTTCCTTTAAAAATACCAACTTTAAATAAATATCTTTGTTTGTTTCATAGAATGCTGCCTATCTCGCATCAAAGAGGGGTCTTGACATTATTGGCACTGTAAGCACTGCCTTGAGCAATGCAAACTTTGATAAGCAATCCACACAAGAAGTTATGATCCAATCAGATGACACATCAGTGCTATCCAAGATTAAGGATATCCAATCTTACAAGAGGGTTCTTCTAATGGAAGAGAAAATTGGTGATGCACCAGCAAAGACAGTCCAGGAAATCAAGAAGTACGCAGATGTAGTGAATCTTCCAAAAGGCTGTATTATTAAAGCATCCGATTACTTTACCACAGGAATGACAAATGTTGTTAAAGAAATGAAAGATGCAAACCTCACAGTATTTGTCCATCTTCTCAAAAATGAGTTCATCTCCCTGGCATTTGATTATTTCTCAGATCCTTACGTGGAGATTGCTACCTTAGTCCAAATTGCTAAAGTTGATGGAATCGTAACAGCATTTCCAGCCACAGCCAGTAGATATATGAGTAAGTATTTCCGGTCTCTTTTGCTTTCTACATCCAAGCAAATACAAATTTTTACAATAGCAACGGAAAAAAATTACAAGTGTTAAGATAAACCAAAGTTCATGATATATTGCCCTCATCTAAAATGCAGGGAGCCCATGTAGCAATCCAATTCCTCCAAAAGACAGCTTTTCCTTCATTGCAGCCAATCCTGGTGACCTAGTAAACACCCTTACTCCAGAAGCAAAGCCACCAGCAGAAGCACCACTCCCATCTCTTCAAGTTCAAAACGTTGTTGATCCACCACTTCCTCCAGTAACCAATGCAAGAAAAGTTGAGCCAGGACCTGCATCTTCAACTTCACCTTCAACTTCGTCTGCCTGTACAAATGCTACCAATCTTGATCTGCTTACAATGGCTCTTGTGGCTTTTGGTGTGCTTAATGCGGCACTGTGATGCTATTTAGATTATGGTAGAGTATAGAACTAGCACTTCAAATTCCATACCATAGCATAAGTTCAACTATTAGAGGATATCTTGACAATGGAATATATAAGGAATTAGTTTACATTAACATTTCTTAGAACAATAATGTTTGTTAGATGATTATTAGATATTAATAGCACAGAAGTTAACAAATTTACGTTCTTAAGGTGCATGAAAGGATAACATCTGAGTTTAGTATAAAATGTGTCGGATCCCCCTCTTTACCTCTACTCCCAACTCCCGGTCTCCAACTATCTACATGTGCTATAAGCTCAGTACAAAAAACTAACAATCAAAGATGATTCCACTTTACAACCAATAAGTAACCGAGTATAACCTTCCTTACGCTCGACAAAGATTACAATTAGATAATGGAATATATGATGAACTTGCCATAACAGCATTTCTCAAGGGATTTATTAAAGCCATGTTTGCTTAGATGATGTATGGAATGAAGGAAAGAAAGGGTCCAGTAATAGGACTGATTCGTTCATTCTCTCATTCCAAACATCCCTAACCATACATGACCTTAAAAACCGGGACGGCGATGTACATAGCACCTCACTTCTATGGGTTTTCTCAGCATCCACACAGAGAAGCGATCCAAATATTTGTTAAGAGACAAAATGGAAACTCAATAAAGCTGTGTTTGCTCGATGATGTTTGGAACGAACGAAGGAAAGTGTCCAAGTGTAATAGGACTAATACATTCATTCCCTCGTTCCAAACATCTCCAACCAAACATTACCTTAAGATCGACGGCATCTGTACGGAACCGTCGTTTCCTCGGCCCAAAAAGGGACAGCCACAGCGAATAAAAAAAGTAAAGCTACACAGAAAAGCGACTTTGTAAAATGCAGACAGAGAAGAATTTTTTTTAGAGGAGGCTCAGGTCTGTTAGTATGAGGACACATCGGCGAAAAGCAAGAGCACCATCATGGCTGCAACAAAATCGGTTTCCTAGTGGAGAAAATGACAAGAGTCATTTTTACCAGGAGGCCCTCCGATCGCATCGCCCCGCCAACGGCAAGCCTTGTTTTCACGTCCGATGATCCCTCCACACTCCGAAACCCTCATCACAGCCACACAGAGAGAGACAGTGAGAGAGATTGAGAGGAAAGATTGAAAGAAAAGAAAAGAAAGGAATGGAAGCAGAGCGTCAAGATATAACGATACATATGTATATATATATATAGAGAGAGAGAGAGAGAGAGAGAGATGAAGCATAAAAACTCTTCCGGAATACCAAACGAGGCACTAGGGTTTCGTAGAAATCACGAGCTGGTCGTCTTCGAGATCTCAGAGTGAGAGACTCTGATGTCTGAAGAGAACAGCCTCATTCTGAGATGGAGTGTGGATGGAGAAAACCCCAATTGCATTCTTCCAAGCTGCAAGTACTTAAATACTGAATTTTTGGACAATTCTACCCTTGATATTACAGTCAGGGGACGATCAGAAAACAATGGCAGTTTCGTCATTCTATCGTCTTGTTATACTATCAATTTTGGCTAATTTTTTAAAATAATATTATTAATATATATTTAAATAATACTAAATATATTATAAATATACTGTAATACATATTCACTGGAGGATATGTGTGGGTTTCATGGCCATAAAGTATTTATGTTATGAGGTAGTTTTTTTTTTTTACACCATGTAAACAACAAAATAAATATATATATATATTACAGTTAATTATTGGTTTACAAAGTTAGTTAATAACTTGATTATTGTTATGAATAATAAATTATGGTGATTATCTATTATCCTATCATATTTTTAGTTATCCCAAAATATCTCATATTATTTTTATTATTATTTTATAGATTTTTAGTGATAAACATATGCCTATAAATAGAAGACACCTCAGTTGTATTTTACACACATCAATTAATTAGAAAGTCCTTCCTTCTCTCACTCTCTCTCTTTCTACTTTTCTTTTTTTCTTTTTCATTATTTCACGATAATTAGCTTTTATCATAAGATAGGTAATTTTATTCTTAATTGTACATACATCTAGCTTTTATCATAAGATAGGTGATTTTATTCTTAATTATACATACATCTAGCTTTTTATTATAAGATGGGTGATTTTATTCTTAATTGTACATACATCTATCATCATGAGATTGGAGATTAATGCTCATGTCAATGAACATCTTTAAAAGATATGAAGACACACTTACTTATATAATGAGTCAATCTTCATCATCCATGTACTTTTATTTAATATGTGTTGTTAGACTTGTTACAGAAATTCTTTATATTTGTCTACTATTTATTTGTGAGATTAATTCTTTGTGTAATTACTTTCTTATTCTTTTTTTTCTTCATCTCTCTTAATAATAAAAAAATTTCTTTTATCTATTGAGAATAAAAAAAGATATGAAACAGTAGTCAAACATTGAGTCAAACATATCATACGCTACCTTAGAGATACTATGGATATAGATTTATTACATTTTAACAAAACTAAGCTGGATTTAGTTGGTTATGTAGATGCTAAATTCAGGTCCAATCCCCACAATGGTCAATTTCAAATAGGCTATTTATTTACTTATGGCAATACAACTATTTCATGGTGATCCATAAAGCAAACTATTGTAGCCACATCATCTAATCATGTAAAAATTATGGCAATACATAAAGCAAGCCGAGAATGCATTTGATTAAGATATGTAGTCCATCATATATAAAGCACTTGTGGTCTATCTTCTAGAACAATAATCCCAACAACCATTTGTGAAGACAATGTTGCATGTGTTGCACAGTTGAAGGAATGATATATCAAAGGAGACAGAACAAAACACATCTCACCAAAATTCTTCTTCACACATGATCTTCAGAAAAATGGAGAAATCAAAATTTAACAAGTTCATTCTAGTAATAATTTGGCAGGTTTATTGACAAAATCTCTTCGTACTCCAACATTTAAGAAGTTTGTTTATAGCATTGGAGTTCGCAAACTCATAACTATTAACTGATATCATCTTGAGGGGGAGTTTATATACACTGTATTCTTTTTCCCTTGACTATACTTTTTTCCCATTGGGTTTTTCATGGCAAGGTTTTTAATGAGACAATGTCATAAATATATTATGTATTCTTTTTCCTTCATTAGGATTTTGTCTCACTGGGTTTTCCTTCGTAAGATTTTAACGAGGCATAATATTTCGATAATAGATATCCAAGGGGAGTGTTATGAATAATAAATTATTATAGTTATCCATTATCCCACTATATCTTTAGTTATCCCAAAATATCTCATATTATATTTATTATTATTATTTTGTAAATTTTTAGTTGTAAATATCTGCTTATAAATAGAAGGGACCTCAGTTGTATTCTATACACATCAATCAATTAGAAAGTTCTCTCTCTTGTCTCACTCTCTCTCCTTCTACTTTTCTCTCTTCTCTTCTTCATTATTTCATAATAATTATGTCATTTTTCCTTTTTAAAAAATAATATTTTTTGGCCATATAAATATACAATTCTTTATTCCAAGTAACAAAATATTACAGACTCAAGGCATCTTTTTCTACCCAAATAACAATCATTTTTAAATATACAATTCTTGATACAATGTTAAGTAAAATTAAAATTTCAAAAAACAAAAATCCTCTTATTTCAATAATTGTGCTGAGAGCCATTTTTTTTATAGGACTGACTTAGCTATATTTTGAGTTTCGTGCTCATATTACTTTTTTTTTACTTTTTCAAATATTTCTTAAAATTAAATACTATTATTCATACTTCATTTGATTTTTATATAATTGTTTTGTATCATTGTTTTTTTTCCCAATCTAATTCTATATCTATAATATTATATGATATTTCCATGGGGTGGCAGATTTAGTCATATAAAATTATCAAAATAACACAAATTATTTAAGTTTAAATTGAAATAAAAAATATAACAATAAAAGATAACTTATCAAGCTAACACAGAGAGAGTTTGACAAATGGCCAAAACTTGACAGCAGAAAATTGAGAGGAGCAGCAAATGAATCTCAAGCACTTTTTCCTAAAGATGAATCTTAAACTAAAAATTAGGGTTCTGCAATATTACAAAACATATCAAAAGAACGTCAAGCTGAATAATCAATCACCGAATTGTAGCCCACCACAGCCCTTGAATGCATTATCAAGAATGAACTTCTTCAGTTAAAGTAGAGAGTTTTGTTGCAGTTTCAGAAGCAAACTGGGGAATATGATGACTAAAAAGGGACAGAAAATTAAGGCTTTGCAGCAACCCAGGCTTGAAAGAATAAGTAACGCAATGGATCACCAACTAGATATATTTACATGATTTCTCTACCCTTCTGTTGGAGTATAGTTTTGTATTTAACTTCACCAACTGAAGTGATATAGTAGGTTACCTGCCATGAGAAAATGCAACTTCAAACAGCAATGCCATGCATAGGAAAAATCAATCAATATCAATATAACAAAATTATTATTCACAAGTCGTAAATAGTTAAACTCATTTTTTAAATTTCACGCAATACATGAAGACCCTTTTAGTTCTTAATTAAAAACAATGGATAGATCAAACAAATCATTGAGATATGTATAGTGTATTTATGCATGGAGCACGTTTCAGTGGGACCTTCTTTTGACAAACATATGTTAGATATATTGGATCTACCTATGAATCTCTCTATGCACAACTTGACTCAAGATTTGCGCAACATCCACTTTAATATATGGACTAGTAGACCAAAGCTGTGTCAAAAACATTATGGAATAATTCAGAATATCCAGATCTCTAGGGTTTCTTCAGAAAGAAGTCATGAACGAAAGTTACTAGCAGTTTGATACTTACAATTTGCAAAGAGCTGACTCTGTGAAGAAGGAACCCATTATCCAATTCTCTAAAAGAAGCAAAAACAAAAAACAAAAAGGAAAATTTCATCAGGTACTCGTAGCAGGTATCAGGTTTCAGTTGTTTGCTATGAAGTTTTCTAATTAAAACATAACAAGTGAAAGAAACTTGTTGGATGACAAAATCCAATAGTATTGAGTTGCAGAAAATATTCATTTATCATATTCTTAATGGAAAATATGTGATAGCAAACAGCTCAAAAGTTATACCTAAGCCTTGCCCATAACCAAAAACACAGGTTGAAGGGTGGTACTCACTGACTATGGAAAGAGCTCCCATTGAGAAAAAATGAGTAGGGTTCTCTCTGATCCAGGCCAGGGTTCCCAATGTAAGCTACACTACTCTCTTTGGTCTGGCTAGTACAATCCTGGCCACTCAAGTACACATTCTGAAGAGAAATATATGGCTTAGTCAGATAAGAGTCAGCCAAGCCATCATATACCTAATGACTGCATAAAGACTTACCACTTCAAGTTTCAGAAGTAAACGACGCAGATAATCGAAAACTTCTTGTTTCTCCATTTGTTCATTCTTTTCTCCACAAACTACCAGTGGTTGGTGTCCAACAACAATGCGCCTGAAATCATAATTCATCAACCAATGGAATGACAATTATTATTGTATATAATTGGGGGAAAAAGAGTTCATGGGCAAGATTTCTTTGTTTGAGCTTGAAAGCAATAAAAAGATCAATTTGGAGCCTAGCTAAAACTAAATACATATAAATTCTCAAGTTCTCTAAGGCTTAGATTGATACAAAGTACAAAAGTTTGCTATTTCATATACCTAAAATACATAAACTAAATGCTTTAATTATATACACAGCTAAAGACTGACCATACCAGTTACTAGTGTTCCTTTCTAGTGTTCTAATCAGCCAATGCAACTGATTCTTGCTGTTACCACTAAGCGATCCTCTCAATGCAAATTCCTTCTGCACAAGAAAACAAAACCATGGTAGTGGAATATACTAAAGCTTAATAACACACAAAGGTAAGATTTCTTTCAGACTTCAAAACCAATAAGGGTGAAAAAGAGGTTTTTCATGATTTTTCTCGCACAACTTATATTGAACCAAGATGAAATTAGAATTAAGTAAATTACCTCAACATCTAAAAGCAAAAGTAAATTCTTTCTCATAACTTGCAAGTATTTAATTCTGTGTTAGTATCTTGATGACTGTGGTAGTGTTGGTTAAGTCTAGCAAATAATAATGTAGAAAGCCAGAAGCTATAGCATTTAAGGAGGGTTCTTGCTGTTGATACTCTATTTAATTAGCATTATTACTCACAACGGAGTGTCATGGCATAGTGACATGCACCAGAAAGAACCTAGGCCGTCTTAGTTCTTCCCAAGTGAAACAGTAGTCTCAGTAATGTTAACTTGTAGCGTTTCTTACTTATTTGACCAAGAGGATAAAAAATTGTTGAACTCATTGCAAATCCATATGATTTGGTAATCTTCTAATTTAATCTATAAACTTGCTGATTTATATCATATTAAGTGTCAGCTAGATAATATTCAAAAACAATTCAGACATTTTCTAGCCAGTCAAGCCCAGTGCGATCTTGGGAAAGAGATATATTGAGTATTTGCATGAATAGTACCACCTTCTGGTAAAGAATTATCATTGCCAAGCAGATGAATGGGGATGATGATGAATTCAGTCATTGCCAAGCAGATGAATGGGGATGATGATGAAATTCAGTAACAATAAAAAAAACACAGTATGACAAGTGCACAAGAGAACACATCAGAATAGAACTTCAAATCTCTACTAAACAAATTCTTCAGTAAATGCCTGATTGGAACCCACTCATAAGATTAACATATGCGGATACATATTTCGACAAACAAGTACATACTTGCAGTAATTCAGTATCCACGCCGATAATATCCAGTGTCTTCCCATTAGATATCTTGAACTTCTCTTCAAAGCAACCCACTTCTGGCCTTTTTGAAGCTCTAGTAGAGCATGAGGTGTACCTACAAATGAATTCCCTTTACATCTATCCTATCAAAGATGATTTGACCAAGAAAAGTGATTAACCAAACACTATATTGGAATTCAAGACTTTGTAGAGACATCATTTCCATGTCATGAAAATATACCAACACGGAGAACTGATTGCTTAGATGAAGGCATACCAGGGAAGTCTCAGTGACGGAAATTGCTGAGTAGCCTGTAGAAGAATAAATGGTTGCTCATAGAAACACGAACCAGAATGTCATTGTAATAAAAGTAAGACCAATTATAATCACTAGTTAAAATGAAGATCAAATAATGATAATTCATCAATTTCATGCTCATAAAAGAACGGAAACAGTATGATTGTCACCACAATTTTATTCAGTTAGAATTAACATTTCAGTCAAACTATCAGAGAACCAATTCAAAGCCTTGGTAAACCAGTTAAAACAACGATAAGACTTGGTTGCAATTTCTTAAGTTTTTACTATCAAGTTTTTCAATAAAGACAAACATTTTGTTCAAGGTATTAAAAACCGAATCAGTCATTGAATCAGATAAGGTAGTGGTTCAAGATTTAGTGGTAGGACCGCGGTTTAACCGTAATTGAACCAGTCATGGTTAAATTAATACTCTCTCCCATTTTTAATACAGAACATCTTCTAGAAATAATATTTAATCTAAAATATAAAAAATCTTGTAAAGTTATTTGGTGTATTAATTATTTTAATAAATTTAATAATTTAACTTCTTTTCTTAATATGTGTAAGGTAGATAAAAATATTTTATATTTAGAATCAAAGAAAATATAATGCTAATTGTATATTTACTATTTTTTATAATAAAAGAAGGTGAAAAATTATGAAGCACCGATACTTCAAAAAAATATATGCACCCATACAATATGATATGCATATCGTATTTGTGTATACCTATCTATCTGTATCACTTTGTATCTATTTGTATCACTTCAAATTTTTATATTAAAATAAGACTATTTGAAGTTGTTGTAAATATTTTATAAATTATTTTAACATTTATACTATACTTTTTAAAATATTTAATACCCATTTTTATCTTAATAAGTAAATTTATTAATTATACATATAAATAATAATATAAATAATATTATATCTATGTAAATATTTCTCACACCCATATTTTAAAATTTTAAAAATTATTGTATCTTTTGTATTATATCATATCATATTCAATATATGAACTCATATCGATAAATAATAATAACAAAATTAGGTAAAAAATTAATTTTAAGTAAAAAATAATAAAAATAAAAATCAAAGTGAGTAAATATAAAACGTGAAAACATAATTTGGAAAAGAATAAATATTTTATATTTTAAAAAATAAAGTAATTACAAGATAGGTAGATATACTAACTATAATGATTTACAGAGGAATTTAAAAAGTATAAAAAATAAATAAATGTAATTAAAAATATAAAAAAATACGTAAATATTTTGTATACCTGTATTTAATTATTTTGCCTCAAACCTTATGTATAATTTGAACGTACCGTTGAGCTTTTCAAAGTATGGGGAGGGGAACGCGTGGGTTTTATTGAAAAGTTTGAGATTTTGCTTCTTTTATTAAGAAGAACGTAAATTAAAAATCTCATAGGTCAGATTATACCATGCTGTGAATGACGTGTGAAAAAAAAGCTTTTGGAACCCTAATAGCCATAACACTCGGACATCAACATGCGCAGGGAAGGGGAGGGGCGGGGAGGGGAGGGGTGGGTCCCAGCCATGTGGGAGGGGTGCCACGTGAGTGGGACCCACCCCACCTCCCTGCTCCACACTGCCGTAAGCATGTTGATGTCCTTCAATCTCTGCTCGTCTCTCTCTTGTTGTGTTCAATTTGTTCTCTCCTGTCCGTCGTTCTTTTCTGGTCTATTCATTCTCTAACTCTCTCCTTCCTCTTCCTGCTCCTGTGGCATCAACCATCGATCATTCTCCGTCTTCAACATTTTGACTCCATTGCTCAAAGAGGAAAAGGTACGATAACTCTCTCTCTCTCATCTTTTCTCTGTCTTTCTCTCAACTTCCGTCCCTGATTGTCTTCCTTCGTAGATTTAGCAAGTCGAATCGTTTGTTGTAGTTGAACCGCCGGTTTTTCCAATTTTTCCGATTTTTAACCGATTCTTCCTGCCTCCAGTTTCTTTCATATTCCGGACTGGACATATGACCAATTTCTGGCCGGTCCAGTCTAATGTTTTAAACCATGTTTTTTTCCCAATTCAGCGGTTCATTATTGACTATTACTCCTTCTTTTCCAGTTTATAGTGCACTTTTAACTATCGCACACAGATCAAGATAATAATTAATAATTAACAAAATTTTCCATTTTTTCTCACCTTACCCTCATTAAATGCTTTGAGAATGAAATATTTTAATCATAAACATATATTTAGATTTATTAATTAGGGGCAATATTTGAAAGAGAACAAAATTACACTACGTAATCCGTAAAGTGCACTATATTATGAAACATTAATTTCTCAAAAAAATACACTATATAGCGAAACGGAGGGAATACTTCCAAAGCTCTTCCCAGTTGAAGAATTTACTATCAAACCTTTGAGGAATTACATCTAATGCCTCATTGATTACAATAAGAAAGTGGTTCACTTTTTCTTGCACAAAAATCGAGATCCATAATATTTATTTATTAAACCTATGCTGTCTTCCTACTAATTGTCTCTGGTTGGTTTGTTTATTTGTAAAAATATTTTTAAAATAATTATAATTTATAAAAATAAAATTTAGATAAAAGTAGAGTAATTTATTGAAAAATTATTTGGATGAAAAAGGAGAAAATGATGATTAGAAAGTATAGTTACGTTTTAAAAAATGGCAACCAAACAGACACTAAATGCTTATTTAGTTTGTCTTTTTATAAAAGTACTTTTAAAATAATCACAATTTATAAAAATAAAATTTAGATAAAAATAGAGAAATTTACTGAAAAGTTATTTAAATAAAAAAAATAATAATTAAAAAGTATAATTTGATTTCAAAAAAGAAAAATCAAACAAGCACTAACTATTTTTTTTTATTATTTTTTTATCCATAAAATCATTTTTCCATTCTATTTTATTACGCATAATAAAGGGTGCCAAGTATCTTCCTTCAAAGTTAAAACTTAAAACAAACCAGAAGAGGATTCTCATCCTGGAAAAACAATGATCTTACATTCTGCAAGAGCGGATCATCGTCCCCAAGCTCACTGCTGCTCACGACAAAACTTGCTCTGTAAGTCTTTGCCACCTTCTCCATCTTCATTTCATGGACAACAAAATTATTAAATTAGAGAGAGAGTGAGAGAGCAACGAGAGAGACTAGACCAGACCTAGGTGAAGCAACAATAAGACTGCAGACTCCAGTGTGTGAATAAAGGAAAAGATAAGGAGATGAATCTGAATTATGGTTCATGCATTTCAACAAATAGGTGAGACGCCTTTAGAAGTAACACTGAAAACTGCATATCCATATACAGTACTCTACTGCATTCAGATTTATTGTAGAATTTACAGGGTATCGCCAGGAAAATGTGGGAAATGAAAACCTAATGCACTTCCAAAAGTGTACATTATATATGATTCAAGAACTTGCTGCAAATGAGAATCAGCATGCTATATCTGGTTTATTGGAGAACTGGTATATATCAAGTATGAGACAGCAAATTTCTTTCTTTATGATGCACAAAGTTCAGCTGAAGATATAGAAACTGACCCAATTCCTAAATCAAAAGAAAAATGAGAAATAAAAAAAAAACACCTGTTTCAGAAGATCTAATTGTTGTTGAAGCGGTCTGAAGCCGCCTTTCACACTGATGAAGTACAAATCAAGAGACGTGCTTCTATATCTGAAGTTCTGAGGATGACCCAAGTTTAGAGCAATGTAGAGAGCAAAACAGAGAGAAACCTGGGTAATAACAGTACAGACCCAAGATGTCTTCTCCATTTCACCATGGAAATTTTCAGAGCCTTCTTCTCCTCCTCGAGTCAGGTGACACTGCTCGATCTGAAACGCAAGAGATCAATTATAATTAGAGGCCCACGTCGTACATAATGCTGGGCCCCTCTCCTTCTCCAGACAGAATCATGTGCGTGTGTGACAGTGAAATCCATTAATCATATGCTCCGAAACAAACAAAGATCCAAACATGATTAATTAATTTTGGTCTAAGAAGAAAAAGATTGATTTCTTCACGATCCAAACACAATCGACTCTATCTGTTCAATTTTGGATTCCACAATACACCCCCACTATGATGATTATTTATGATTTGTAAATAGGGAAAAAAAGATAAGTGAGATCCAACAGTAGGAATATTTTTTATCAAGACCCCATTCAAAATTTCCAAGTCCTATCAACTGTATTTTTTATCTGAGCTAAATTAAATTTTTAATTCATAATCCTGATTTGAAAATATTTTTTATTTAAGATCCTCAATTGTCTTTTTTCGTAGTAAATATTCCTCCGTTTCTTTTAATTAGTTTCTTTTTAGAAGTTTTTAATGTTATTAATATAAGATTTTTTATGAAGAAATTGTGAAGAATTTATGAGTTTTTTTATAAAAATATCATTCATAAATTTACGTTGTAGATATTCATTTCGTTTTTTTCAATGGTGTGATTAATTAAGGATAGTTTTAAAAAATATATTATTTTTTTTAAATCAAGCTTCTCAATTAATTTTAAGGATTTTAGTTGTATTTTTATATTCAATAAATCAATGTACGAAATATATTTAAATAAAATAAAAAATGAAAGAAACAGTGAATGACAAATTTATTATAACTAGATTTTCTTGACCTTAAAATTAAGAAAATATAAAATCTAGATATTATTTTAAAATATGTTGACAAAACAAAGATAAAGAAATAAAAAAGTACTTCTATCCCAAAAAAAAAAGAAATGAAAATGGAAATAGATATTAAAATTATAGAATCAAAGTTGCTGATAAAATAAATGGGAGAGAAATAGGTTAGGAGCAGAAAAAAAATTGGAGAGAAACAAGGAGTGAGAAGAGATAAGTGAGAAAGAAATTAAAATATAAAAATATTAATATATACTCCTTCCAGTTCTTTTTATAAGTCACATTCTAAAAACTTTTTGTGGTCATTCCATAGATTTTTGAAGTATTAATTACTTTATTTTAAAAATATCCTTATTTAATTATGAGAGAGAAAGTAAATTGTTTAAATTTATAATATTTAGTAGAGGGTAAAGATGAAAAATACATTATTTTTAAGATAATTTTAATGATATAACAAATTTTTCTTGGTTTTAGGAAAATAATTGGGAGTAACTTATATTAAGGAGCGGAGTGAGTATAGAGAGAGAGAGTGTAGAAAATTAGGCATTTACGTTTTTGTTACAATTTTAATATTTTCTTAAATAACCCTTTGAACTTCTCTATTTTTAGAAGATTGAACACCACAAGGAAATTTTTTTTTGGGCTAACGAACACCACAAAGATAATGAAACAAATTTCAAAAATTTAAATTCACCTCAGCTATTAATAACATTTTATTTTCTTATTCAATTAGAGGAGAGCTGGTTGTCTCCTTCACGGAACTTCACACACTTTCTTCAGAACACCCAATCAAGCTTTGATGCAAAGTGACAGAAAATTTACATCGGCAATTACTTATATCTTCCCGCACATCAAATGGGAACGATTTATGTCAATTTACTGGTCAAAACAAAAATCATGTCAATTTTGAAAAAAAACGTTTGCATTGTAAACTACTCCCTCCCATATAAAATATACTACCTCTAAAATTATCTTTCATTTGATAGTTTTTAGGATATTAATTTTTTTTATTTTACTTTTATCTATAATTAAATATAAAAAAAATAGTAAACTTTAAATGTAATACATTAAATGGGAGTACTATTAGGAAATAATATATTTTTTATAAATTTAATGAGTAAAACTATCTTTCTTAATTTCTGTGCAGTTAGTAAAATATAACTTATATTTTGGATTACAAAGAGTATATAAGATCCAAAAACTTCTATCAGACACAAAATACAAATACTGATAGAAACGACACGAGATGATATATTGGATGCGATAAATTTCAAAATTTTATAATATAGATATAAGTGATATACATATATAATTATGTATGTATTTAATAAATTAACACATAAAAAATTAATAATATAAAAAATGTGAGTTTTAAAAAAGAATTTCAAAAGTAATATAAATGTATTAATAACGTGCAACAAAAATTGAATTTTCTATAAATTATTAAGTCATTTTGAAACATTACAAGAAAAAAAAATAATTATACAAAAGGCTAGAATATGTTACATATATCGCTATCGCTAAGTATGGGTATCATATATTCAAGAGGTATGCTTATCTTTTTTTTTAATATTAATACTACTATTCTAAATGATGCCCCAGAGTCAGTGGTGTGTCCTTTTCAGCCTGTCCAATAATCAAATTTTACATTCAGAGAAAAATATTCTTAATTAACCTTATCAAAAATTCATTTTAAAAATGACATATTTATCTTTCAGCATAGGTGGTGTGTCCTTTTCAGCCTGTCCAACAATCAAATTTTACATTCAGAGAAAAATCTTCTTAATTAACCTTATCAAAAATTCATTTTAAAAATGACATATTTATCTTTCAGCATAGGTGGGCCATGCATGAGATTTTCAACCATATTAAGTGGGAATTTCGTATAAAAAAATGGATTATCATGTCAGTTAAAAAAGAAAGAAGAATAATTATGATGAAGTAAGATCCTAAATCTTTTCCTTTCTCAGGCGGAAATACAAGCTATTCAAAGTTTTCCCATTTATGTGTGTGGCACTAGTGATGTTTTATGCTAGACAAAAGGACAGAATGGCTTGCTTACAGTCAAGCAAGCCTATCAAGTGGTAAAATTTCTTGCTCAAGGTGATGAACATCCATAACCAGGCCCTTCTACTTCAGTTCATCAGGAGACATGGAAGTTGCTATGGAGTCTGAAAGCACCACCAAAGGTATGCAATTTCTTGTGGAGGATGTGCATGGGATCTTTAGCTACTAGGGAGAATTTATGGAAGCGTAATTGTTGTGTTGCTCCTGATTGCCCTTGCTGCATTATTGATGTGGAAACCATTCAACATTTATTTTTACTGTGTCATTGGGTTCACTTGGGTTGGTTTTGGTTTGATTTGGTTATCTCTTAAATATCCACATTTGTCCTATATCTATTACTTGTATGGATAATTGTTTATTTGCATTGTGGCATGATCTCAATTTAGATGATAGAAACTGTGCCTTGATTACTGCTTTGTGTTTGATGGGATATCTCTTAATTCATGGGTTACAATTACGTTTACAAATAAAAATAAGTTCAATGATTACCTTCAAAATGAACCAAAACAAAATTAGTCTAAAATATATAGCTAAATGATGATCCCAACAACGAATGTTGAATTTTTTTTTTTATAGCAAACCATCCAATATCAAAATACAATAGTTCCAATTAATTCGGATCGATCCAGTTGAGTCCCAGATGGGGGGTGGATCTCCCAAGTACGTCTCTTCCATCCTCATCTCCCCAAGAATCAAACCTAAGAGTTGATGATTGAGACTATGTTTGGTTCAAAGGAGGGAAATGGAGGGTAGGGATTTTAATGAAGAGAAAAGAAGGGGAGGGAAAAGAAAGGATTCTAATTTTACATCGTTTGCAGGGAAAATGAAAGATTTTAATGGAGGGGTTTTAATGTTACCTTGTTTGAGTTATGAGGGGAAGGGAAAGAAATAATTATAATTTGACTGTTATATCCTTGATTTATTTAAGTTAATATTTTCTTTCTATATTAAAAAATATTTTTTTATTTAAATATTAGAAAAAGTTCTTAATTAAAAGGAAATGCTCCTTTTTGTTTTCTTTTTAACCTCAACCATGATTGCATGTATTTTTTTTTCTCAACTTTAACAATGATTGTATATGTTAATATACGAATGTGTCTGTATGTGTTCGTGACTTCATGCATGTATATCACTAAGGTATTTCATATTTTAAGAGTGAGACTGAGGAGAAACATGACAAGACTGACCAATATATTGCGTGATTGAATTATGAAAAAATAAAAAATATTTTGATCAGATTAGACATAACATCACAATTTCCTGCCAAATTACCCCAATTTGGAGGAAAAATATATAAGGGGAGGAGGGGAGGAAAAGTTTTAGTAATATTTTCCCTCCCTTCCTCTAATTATTTAATTGCCGAATAAGGGAATGAGAGCAAATTCCCTTCCCTTTCTCCTATTTTCCCCAACCAAATATAGTATAAGGGATTCAGACCCTTTCCATGTGAGCCCAACCATGTTGGTTGGAATGTTAAATTTTAGTCTCACCTAGAGTTGTGAAGAGATTTAGGCTTGGTTTGGAAACCCATTTAAAACTATGTTTGGAGCCTAAAATGAGTTTCATGCATTTTTATTTTTGTTTGGCTATGTTTTGTGATCCCGTTCCCAACTCATTATCATCCCAAAACTGATTCCTCGCAGAAGTAAATCCAGCTATGCTTCTTGGTTTACTTTTTCATTGCCAACGGGATCATTATCATCTCATGCTTGCTGTTGTTAATGGAATTGATATGATTGCCGTCTACACCTACCTACCCATTGGCACTGCTAATTTTATAAGAAGAAGAAGAGGAGGAATGAAGAAGCAAAATAAGAGCAGAAAGAGAGGAAAAAAGGCAAAGATGAATTGATTCGATGGAGAGACGCAGACACACGATCGACGATGCCTCTGAAGATGATAAAGAGGGAGAAGCCAACAAAAGAGAAGGGAAGGGTGTTAAGGATTTTGACTAAGTCAATTAAGCAGGTGGGATTTTGACATGTGGCATTATAGTTTTTATTTTAATACTAATTCGAAGTGTTTTGATTGAAAATCCAACCATGGTGGCAATTATCGAACATGCATAATCCCACCAATTATCCAAACATTAAAAATTGAGAAAAAATTATACAATTATACTTACTTTTGTTTAAAATTATCCAAACATAATTATTTTTACTAAAATCAATTTTTAAATAAATCATCCAAACATAAACACGTTAGGTAAAAATTAATTATTACCACAATCACATTACAAAACCAATTTTACTTAAATTTCATTTTTACTAACTGAAAACTAAACGGTATTTTATTAATATAGGTAGTTTTGTTGTCCTTGGACAATTCACTTGAGAATTCACAGTGGTTCTGATGTGATGTTAAGCACTTTTTTTGTTTTTTTAAAAAGTAATCTTTTCTTTTTCTTTTAAATTTTATTTTCTTAATTTACTTGTAGCTACGAACAAGAGTAGGTCAAGTTTATAAGAGAAGCCTATAGACTAATCTATATAAGATTTTACTTGGTATAGCTTATTGAACTAAATAAGCTAGATTCAGACCTAGGAGCAGGTCTATTTAGTTAAATAAGTTTGGCATATTTAGGTAAGGTTTAACTTAAAGTCTATTAGATTATGTCTATTTAAATTATTATTATTATTATTATTATTATTTAATATATATATATAATATAATTAATATAAATTAGTTTTATAGATATTTTTTTTATGAATAGACATAATTACTTACTATTTTTTATATTATCATCTTTTTATGAGTGAAAATAAATGAGTTAATATGTGAGAAATCCTATATCAATAAGATCATAAGAGAAGATAGATTAATAGGGTTTATAAAAGTAAAGAGAATAGTTACTCTTTCATTGTCTTACTTAAATATATGAGTCATAAGATAAATATATATATATCAACTATACATTTGAAAACTAGAAGTTTAAAGTTTGAAACTTTTTTTTTTAAACTAAAGTTAATAATTTTTTTTACTTTATTTTTTAATGGACATTTAAATAGGTTTCAGGTTAAATCAAATATTTAAAAGGCTAATAGACCAAACTTAAATTTTAAATTTATAATATAGGTATGACCTATTTAATTAAAATTTAACCTATCCTAACCTATTTCCACAACTTCCTTCATCTTTATGCAATAGAAAAACAGAAAGAAGGGTCTAGTGGCAGCTAACTAGATCAAGTAGAGAGATAATGTGTTTAGGTTAGATTATGTATAAGTGATTATCAGAATAAGTAATTATTCATAATAGATTATGAGAATAAGTGATTATATCAAAAGTGAATTGTGTTGGGATATTTTTAACCCATAAGTAATTTTGAGAAAAGAAATATGTTTGGATATTGGGGTTTAAGTGATTATTGGGTGGATAATAAGAAGAAAAAATGAAATAAGTGATTATGAGAGAATAAGTGATTATCATAAGTTGAAAAAATTAGCTTATAGAAATAATTACTTAAATAATCATAAATAATTATTTTAATCAAGATTATGTGTGAAAACTGGTGATATAATCACTTTTTTAACTCCAAAAGTGATTATTTTGGAAATTCAAACACCCAGACATTAAAAATAAAAGACATATAATATGAGACTGGCGAACGCCACTACATAATTACGCTTTGTAGCTGTATTAATCTAAGCTTATTAATCACTAATTAAAATTGCAAATCATTTATTTATTTTTTAATTCATGTGAAAAATGGAAGGATGGATGGTGCAACTCATTCATTGAATTATATTCTTGCAATGCATGAATGACCCATCAAATTTGATGAAAGAAATGAAGCAGATTCATATGTGAGTTGAGTTTTTCTTTTTTTTTTAAAGAAAAAAACCTCTAGTTACTAACTCAAAATTCAACCAAATATATTTTAAAGCGATGACATCTTAACTTAAAACTATAACTTTTTCTCCTTAGAAAGGGCCAATTTAATATTTTTTTATTGGAGATATGAACATTATATTTTGTCTGAAACTTTTAAAAAATGAATAATAAAATAAAAAATGTACTTAGTCCAATTTTAAATAAATTTAGTAATTTAAACTTGTTTCTAATTTAGAATAAAAATAAAAATAAAAAAGATCAAACAAAATTGAAAAAAATATATTTTCTTTGTGAAGCATTTTAATATACTCCCTCCGGTCCTATATATAGGACCTTTTACCTTGGTCCTAAATATAAGATCCTTTACTATGTACGAGGTGGTATTTATTATGTATTTCCAAAAAAATGCCCCTATTTAATGCATTCAAAGAGAAAAAGAGAGAGATTAAATAAGGGTAGTTTTGGAAAAATATTGAAATTTTCGGAGAAATCGAGGTAGTTAATTAGTTTTAACTCTTTTTCTTAATTCGCGTGATTCGGTTAAAATGGTCTTATATATGGGACCAGAGGGAGTATAATTTAGAAATAAAAAATTATATTCTTTTTTCCTAGCTAGGAATTGTTTCGAAATTTAAATCCCATTCTATTCTATCTCAAATTTAATTCTAAAATTATAAATTTAAAATCTAAAAAAATATTAAAAAGAAGAAAGGGCCAAAATTAAATGACCCTAATAAGAAAAAAATATAATAACAATTAAAATGACTCCAACGGTAACGATAACTCAAAAATTAATCTAAACATGAAATAAGGTCTTTTCAGTAAATTAAAGTATTTATTATTTGTATTTTTTAGAAAGTATGGACAAAATATTTGTTCATTGCCTTCTCCCACCCAAGCCCTAATATTTAAGAATTCCTTATTTTATTACAAGAGGAAGAATTCAAATCAACTGCTCAGATTGAACTCATTTGAGGGTAGGAAACTCCAGCAAGATCAGCATTTAATAAGCTTCCTATTCTAAGCAGGGGTGATTTAAAAACATGCAATCCCAAGTCAAGCTTCAGAGCAAGGTTTGCCGTAAATATTTAAGAATTCCTTAATATTTGAATTTGTTTACGTCTTATAATTATATGATGATTGATTAGGTGTTGTGTAAAAAGACACATTTAATATTCTTTAAATGTTATAACATGCTATAATATATTCGTAAATATAAAACATATTTTATAAGTAATAATTAATTTAAAATATAAGACACCTTACAGGTGATGGGACTCATTAATTATTTTCTTATTTACATCCCTAATCTATAATTAATAAATAAAAAATAAATATTATAAAAAATATAAAAAATAATGTAATTAATAAAAATAAATGATAAAAAATATTAAAAACAACTTTAATCATCTAACCTATTTTTTCTTTTAAAATTAAGTGAGAGTATAACTCAACTTCTATATTTTTAAATTCAAACATAAAGCGAGCTGTGCTGTGTGAGAGAGATTTGACGCGGCAAAAACTTTGCTGTTATTTTCTTTCACCGCCAATTCATATTCGGAAGAGTTACATTTCCTTAGTTCACTATATATATAGCATCTATCACTGACCAGGCTCTATCCTACAGTGTCATGATCGGAAAGAAGAATTAAAGCGATATATAGTAAAAGAGTCATCAGAATTTCCTTGTAATCTACAACAAAGGAGAGATCATCTCTGACGTCTTAGGACGGTCCTCCACCAACCATGATGCTTCCTACTTTTCTTTTGAATCCTCGGACCTGCCAGGCCACGAGAGCTGGCCAGAATTAGGCTCATGCCTCACCAGCCATGTCAATGGTTTCTGCATCCAGCCCTAGCCAAATTCCCAAACACAATCCTCAGCCGAGACCAGAAAAATGTGCCACCTACAGTGACCAGTTCCAATTTTACGTTTTTACCTGTATATATACAGTGTATAATGTATATGTTGGAAGCACGGTTACAAAAATGACATTACTACTGAAGAAGTACAAATCATCTCAAACCCTAAAGACGCCATCTTAACCTAGACATTGCATGGCTGGCTTGCTGGGGATCTAGATTTGCAAGAATTAGGCCTAGCAGAAAATCTCCCAAAGCCTCGGTGGATTTTTGCCAATGCAATGGTGGGATCCCAGATTTTTTAATTTAGTTACTAATCCATCTTCTTTTCCTTGCCGGTCGCTCTTGTTTGACTGCTGAATCCACTGGATTTTCACTTTTGGCAGAAGGCAATGGCTCACTCTCCAACTTTTTGATAGTCACCGCCTCTTTCTCACTCGGCATTGGAAGCTTGAACCGCTCACTGCGTTTCTTCAACTTCTCAACTGTGTCAATGTGCCGATCTCCTGATCCCTTTGTATCAGCATCTTTACTCTCCAAATCTATGGAATCCTTTCCTTCAGTTGACATGCGTTGGTTATCAACAGTGTCAGCTGTTTTGGCAGATTCATCCATAGGTTTCCCAGCTCCAGAAGATACATCATTGTTATCTTTATCAATGTCTTTGAACTTCAGGGAAGATGATGGCTTGTCACTCACATTAAAATCCCTTTCCTTATGACTCGTCCAGCGTTCCAATTTTGATCGTCCTCTATGAGAATCTTGCTGTTCATCATCTGAGGAAATGTCTTCCCGATGTTTTCTAGACAGGCGATGCCCTGAAATTTCTTGTTCATTGCGTCCTTCATCAGTGGAGACTCTCGTGCTCTTCATAAACAGGGGGGGAAAAATATATCATAATAATGATGGTGGTGGTGGTAAAATCCCAAAATAGAGATTGCATACAAAAGACACGAATAAAACATAGAAGCACTTAACAATCACTTTGCAGGGAAGAGAATAGCAAGCTAAAACCAGTTACTAAAAGAAATTCAATAGTCCAATACAAAGAATAATCAATCAACATCAAGTTAATAAGAAATAGTAACTATGATCAATAGTAAATTAATTTACAGATAAGCAGTATACCTTCTTGTTGGTCTGACCACTTTGATCATCCTGATTTCTCTTGGACAGACCTAAACTGTTATGATCACTGACATCAGATTCTTTGCTTCTCCTTGTGCCCTCTTTACGCTTTTTCTCATTAACTCTCGGGTTATCTGAAACATTAGCAGCGCGATCACCCCGACTAGAACGCTTTTCCTCACTACCATATCGACTTCCACGGGTATAAGCATCCTCACGCCCCTTATGATGAGGACTTTCATCCCGTATTCGATCCCTTCTCTTCACTTGCTCACCAGGTCGCGTTGTGTCTCTAGATTGGTACTCTTTCAAAGAAGCTCTATGCTCATCTTGTGCCCTAGCATGACCAATCCATGATTTTTCTTCAGCACCTCGCCCACTTCTTACAGCACTCCTTCCCTCTTCTCTTTCACGCTTTGATGGATGTTCCTCATGGAACTGTTTCACCCGATGCCAGTCCTCCTTATCTCTCTGCCTATCAGTCCTCTCCTTCAGTAGCAATCCATCATCCTTCTGCCTGGCAGCATAATGATCATCTAAGTTGTCTCTACTTCTTTGAGGATCATTTCTCTTCCGAGAATCCAACACTACATCTCTTTCTCTCCTGCGCTGACTGGCACTCTCCCTGTAGCCATGCAAATTATCTTCTTTATCAATATGCTCTCTCCTAAGATATTCCTCATCCTTCCTCCTCTTGCTATGGTAATCTTCCATAGCTTCATACCTACTCTTCAAGCCATCATCTTTTTCCCAGT
This sequence comes from Adenanthera pavonina, assembly GCA_026686845.1. NCBI lineage: Eukaryota > Viridiplantae > Streptophyta > Magnoliopsida > Fabales > Fabaceae > Adenanthera > Adenanthera pavonina. The sequence continues at coordinate 24,188,234 of JAIVEN010000019.1, read as the reverse complement.
ATCCTGATTCTCTTAACCCTATATCCTTATCATAAGGAACCCTATAGCTACCATTATCCAACTGTTTTCTTGAATGAAGGCTATCATCCCTGTCATTTCTCTCATTCTCTCGAACCTTGACCCTATCCCTCTTCCTTGGTTCATCAGTTCTACCTCGTCTGCCATAGGGATCATCATCTCTTCGTGCCCAGGCAATGTCAGAATTGTCCCTATCCTTCTGCCTACCAAACCCATCAGTCTTCATGTGCATTTGATGGGCTGAGTTAGGATGCCACTCCTTGTAAGGGTATGATTCCTCTCTACCTTTAGGCAATAGGCGATCTCTTTCAGGTTCTTGCCTTCCATTATGCTCTCGTCTACGGAGATCATGTTCAGTTTCATCAAAGTGCCTTCTATTTGCACCCAGACGTGCTGACTCTGCATCCTGAACTACTTCCTCCTCATAACCATCCTGCCGCTTCTGATAGCCCCTGCTCCTTACTGAACTTGCTTTGCTGTTATCACTACTTCTTGCTGCTTTTGAGTTCTCCCAATCATCAACTTCATCAGGTAGAGGTTCCTCATCTTGAGATGTTGATTTCTGTCTCTTCCCGTCCCTGCTCTTAAGGGTTTCTCTTTTGTCAACTGTATTAAGATCCATTTCCTCCTTTTCCATTTTGGAACTTTCACCAGCTGTCCCAGGCTCATCAAGATCAGCATCCTTATCCCCCACACTAGACTCTCTTGCTTTCTTAATCATAGGAGATGACAAGTTTGCATTATCTCTCCTTTCCATGCTTTCATCAGAATCTTCTTTTTTATTGTCATCATTTTCTCGACTAGGAGTAACACAAGAAAATGCCCTTCCTTGCATCTGCCTGTAAATAGAAAAACTCAGATGTTATTCAAGATGAAAAATGCCAAGCCTAATAGTTTTGAACATCAACTTCACCAAGAGATACCGGAATATTCAAAGAAAATATTCAAAATAACTAAGATGTCCTCAATCAAAGAAATTTTTGGAGAATACATCTTATGATCTTACAATTGAAAAGGCATTGCTTTTATGGGGAAAAATCTCCTACATCTAAAAGTGGGTCTATCCCCTTTCTTCTTAAACTCTATGATCCTAGATATATCTTTCATCATGCTCTAGATCATGTTCACAATATCATTCTTCCATGCACAAACTGCAACTCTAATGTTGATGAAACAAAAAATTCATACAAAGAAATGTCCATATAAATAACCTATTGTTTGTCAATAAGCATGTTGCCCCTGCTATCACAAAAATCCCTTCTTAATCACTACAAACTTTTAACACAGATTAAAAAGTTAATTGTGATATTATGCCGTGCGATTAACTTGTACAACATGGTTAAAAATGCAATCATACCCATTAACAGTGCACAATTCTATAGGCAAATATCCAGCACTCCATCATACCTTTCCTCACCAGAGGAGATAAAATTGCAGCCACTGGGTCTAGGAGTTTGGTCCCTAGAACTAGTGCAGTTGACTGGTTCTTCCCGGGAGAAAGGCAAAGTTTCACCTCCTTCAGGCACATCAGCAGGTGAGGAATTCATGAATGTCATTCTTTTTCCAGCCAGGTCTCTCTTTCTATCATTATAATCTTGTGGAAATCCATCAAAATACTCATGCTCCGCATTTGGAACCACATCAACAACGTCATCCTCAAAATCCTCTCTCTGGGGTTGTTCTCCTCCCTCAAAGTGATCTTGAAGGGCAATTCCTGCAGAGGAATCATCATCGGCAGACTCCTGCAAAACAATCTGTACACACAAATACGTTTAGTGATGTGTACATAGCAGATGCAGGATGCATAAAGATAATTATATCCAATTGCATCATATGTTGAACAAAAAGAGGACCCATTACCTCAATGATCGCATCTGAATCACGGACTCGTGGAGGTCGAGTGTCAATGGAAGGAAGACGTTCACCATAACCACCTTCCACCTGTATTGCTCTCCCAGTTGGCTGGTGGAAAATAAATCAACACACAAGATCAGAGACTAAATAAGAAATTGAAGTGCGATAAATCTCAACACAAATATTTAATACAATATTGATCATCTACATGCAGGCTAAGGGGAAAACATAAGGTCAAAATAAATTGCAAATATCTGGCCTTCAAGTGAGAGAGGAATTCAACAAAAATATATTTTTTTTAAGAAAAAACGTGTGCAAATGCAAAATAAATGCCAGACAGAAGACATACAAGTGGTGGCCTCACACGCCCAGAGCCTTTTCCAAGATCACTTTGTCCAATATCTGACTTTACAGAATTTGCATTTTCCACCCCAACATCATGTATACCAGTAGCTGCTGCTAATTCAGGGGGCAAATCTGGATCATACTCCTGAATTGACATCAACTCAATGAATTAGATGTTTCTGAAAAAATAAAATACAAAAATACAGCACACAGCATGAAAAAAAGGATAACAAGATCTTCGTAAGATACAGTATCAACACTTACCTGCTCCATTCGGCCACTTTCATATACACGGATTTTGCTTTGCATTGTAGACTCCAGGCGTAGTTGTTCCTAAAAAGTCAAACGTTTTAAAAAAAAAAAAAAAAGTCTCAGTCTACACTAAATTTTTGGAGAATGTGAAGATAAAAATTTTACCAGCTGCTTGCAGTATTCTTTCCAGGTCTCCTCATTCAAACCAAAGTTGAAAAAGTCTGATGTGTCAACACTAGGATATTTCCAAGGTTTCTCCTCAAAACTATCAATATCAACATCAAATATAGTCCTGAAAGTTACAGACAGGGTTAGATAAGCGCTAGTCAGGTGTTAACCACTGAAATTTAATTTTACTGAACCCAAAAGAAGATTGCCAGAACATCAAACACAGAGATAAAAGCATCATGCATGTTGCATGAGAGATTTAGCCTCAATTTAAAATCCCAACACAACAAGAATTGAAAGATGCATGGAATCATGGCTCCAAACAGTATAAATTTCTCATCATTAGCAAGATATTTGTCAGAAAATTTGTCCATCCAAATGCAGGCACACAGATAATGATGAACCATTAAAAATGAGCAATAATATTAAAACAATTCAAGAAAATATTAATAGATGTAAAGACCCACAATGTAATTCAAATAGGCAAACTGATGCAGAACAGCGTATGGAAAGAGGGGAGATGGAGGAGAAAGAGGAAGTGAGGAAGGTGGGACAGAGAATAAAACTGACAATGTAATTCAAATAGTCTGGTCTGAACAACTTACACTACCATAGGACTATTTATAGTGAAGCCCATTATAAGAAAATAAAACAAACAAGATGACCAAATAAAACAAATAAACTCAGAAAATAAATAAATCTAAAACATCTCTAAAGTTTCTAAATAATCTAGAATTTCCTATGCCTAAAGGAAGTCTTCTACAATTTCATCTCCCCTAATACTCTCTTCCTATTCTCCCTCACAAACATAGAGCTCACCAACTCACCATATCAGCATTTTAAGCTTAAAGTAACAATGATTTAATAGTCAAATATACACGTTCATAAAAACCAAAAAGGCAAGAAAAACAGCCATAATGTGGTTAGCCTATTTGATTGCAGTGCTACAATGCCTTTCAGGTAAGAAAGTCATTGGGTAAAAATTACATAACAGGTGGTCTCTTCATGCACCAACAGACAAAATAATATTAAGTCAATTAAAATTTACTTGTGCGAGGGAAGTGTAAATTCCAGTCCACCACCAAAACCCCGCCCTGCTGCACTGTTGCCCCAAACAGGTAATCCAGGACCTGCATGAAAACCTTTTTGCAAAGCTGCAGCACCTTTTATTCCAGGTCTCCAGTCCCCTCTTCCACGACCAGCCATAGTAACCATGTTAGCAGGTGGACGAATCTGACCAGTAGATGCTCCTGAAGTAGAAGTTGCTCCAGGCATTGGCGCTGCACCAGGCCTGACATACTGCATCACAATAGAAAACAAATCAACAGATAATTTATATATTGTTATGCAGCTAAATATCAGGAAATATATACAAAGCTAGGAGGAAACGACTCTCAAAGGGTCCTTGTTGACAGAATGATTAAAAAGCCTGAAGAGAGAAACACGATTACATTCTTATCTTCTGAAAGAACATTATTGAGATTAAATTAATTTCAGCAAAGCAACAAAGAAGGAAATAAAGACTAACAACAAAAATTAGAAGATGGAAATACTCATTATAAAGAAACTATAAACACAAAAGCCTTATAAAGCTTGATGTTCACAAAAATAAATACAAAATACTATTATTTTTACAAGGCATCACCACTACAGGTAGATGACTAAATCAAGTAGAGAACCCAATTAGAGAGGGAATAAATCTTTCCGGTGGAAATCAACTTTTTCATTTTGATCATGTTAAGAGGCCACCAAGGAGGCACAAACGCCATAGAATAGGGAACAAAAGTAATTTGGTAACCAAGAATAGTATTATCTTCAAGATATCAAACATCGGATCGATAATCCTTTGATATAACCATTTGTCTATGACCAAACCAGCAGAGGTTTAGAAAACAAGTGAATCCAGAATTGTCTCCTTATCAGGTTCTTTAGTACTCAGAAGTACAAGAGAGACAGATCTCAAAAATGATTTCTAATACTGTCGTGATCAATATAATGAAGTTGTAACCAACTGCTTCACTATAAATTACCACATAAGATATATATACTAATAAAAAAGTAGAAATTCTTGCTTAAAAATCATAGACATAAGCACTAGGGAATATTTGGTTAAACGCAAGATATGAGAAATATTTGCACATCAGGTCATGCATTCAAAGATCCATATTTTCCAAGCATTACAACTTATAAAAGTAACATCAATAATTAAAAATGGTATTTTAATTTCTTCTTTTTTCCCATCCTTTCCTCACTGTGTAGGACGTAAACTAGGTGTGAAATTTACAAGTAGCTCTAACTACAACTTCCCTCAGCATCCACAAAGCTTGTCACAATTTATTAATTCAACACAATCTTGCATTTTAAGCAAACCCATGCTTAATTTTACATAGATTTCAAGTTTTGACAGGTGTTAACAGATATAAAACATCAGATAGATCTGATTCTTGATTCCCATAAAGTAAAAATATTACAACAGCGTTATGAAAGAATGTTAAGCCACTAAAATTAATTCACACCACTAAAGGAAAGAGCAAACATGTCATAAACTGACTATAATACCCAAAAAAAAAGGTCAGCTAGTTGAATGTTAGGTAGGGTAACCTGCTAACAACAAACCTTGGGTATAGTTGCAGCTTTATGTACCCATCCAAGAACAGTTAATGGAAAGGTAATAATTCCAAGCCTCAAGTCCTTGGATGCAAGTGATTAACGAAGAGGGGGTGAAAGTCAACTTATTATAGCATTTAAACATCCAAAATGCCACCAAAGAATCGCCCAGGAAACAACCATGTTGTCATGACTAAGTAGTAAAATCCTTTATTTGTTTACTATGGAAGCAACATTGATAAATATGCGACATCTTTCAGAACCAAAAACATGATTGAGGTACCAGGTGTATGTACACATGAAATATCACCCACGTGCACATGACAACAGTACAGCACAATATCACAAACACTTTGGGCTATATCTGGCTAGTGCTTAAACCCAGGTCTCAGCTAGGTAACTGATATAAACAATGAATTCTTTTCCACATTAGCAAAGAGAATAATATTAAACTTCCCAAGTGTGTAAGCCTCAAATAGCTAACATCGGTAGCAGAAGAAGCAACAGAAAATATTTTGCACAGCATAAAAGATGGCCATTTAAACTTGCAGTAGGTATTCTCATTTTGTTGAGAAGCCCTGTAAAAGTTGAACCCATTGCCTACCAGGATGTCATTACCTTCTTTACTTTATCCTGATCGATGTTGTGTTAGCTGCTTCTTGACAGACATACAGCTTTTTCAAGTTTTTTCTCGACAAACGTTTATGAAAGAAATATAATGTTGGCTATATTAAAATCATAAAATTTTATTTCAACAACAAACGAAGAAACATATCACATTGTACAATACAAGTCTAGATAATTGCAATCTAATTCTTAATATAGTACATGAAGGGGAAACGAGAAACCCCAAATACAGGTAATTGCCTTTCAAGCAACACAAGACACTGACCTTAAACTGCGAATGAAATGGATGATACCCATGATTGCTATAACCAACTTTTGGCACCACTGTCACGCCCCCACTAGCTTTGGCTGAGTCACCCACATCCTTCCTCTCACCATCAGCGGGTTGGGCCGTGTTCTCGCCCCACTCTTGCACCTCCGCCACCTGATTTGGGTCGCCACCTGCCACGATAACCAGTTCGCTATCTTCATCTTCATCATCGTCGTCGCCCACCATTCCGCCTCTTTCCATGTCCATATGATTGTTGTCATTTAACACTATCTGCAAATCATCCTCACTGTCGCTATCCCAATCATCACCCTCGCCTCTGTCACCACTCTCATCAAACCTTCCGGAAGGTTCAGCACCTGCTGCAGCAACCAATACGCCACCATCAACATAGCCGCCAGCATCACTTGCTAAACCAGGAATAATTGGCTCGGAACCCACCTCCTCAATTCCATCGCCGTCCTCCTCAATATCAAATTTTACATCCTTGTCCGTCAAATCATCACCTTTCACATCAATTTCGCCGCGCATATCACCAATGCCAGATTCCTTTCCATGGTTTACATACTGCAAAGCCCTATCAGCCGATTCCCCATCTCCACGTTCAATACCCACAGCCTCTTCAAGTGATACCTCTTGCTTCCCAGCTCGACGCTCGTCTACCTCATCCCGCCCGATCATAACCGGCGCAGAAATGGAAGCACCAGCAAGGACAGATTCTTCGACGAACTTGTCATGCTCTGGAGCTCTGGTTTGATCCGACGACTGGTAGGGAACAGCCGAATTAGGGTTAGAAGCTCCGGGGAGGATCTCTTCATGATGGGTCTGGAGATTGAGATCGATTGAACGACTGGAAGATGGGGGCGTAGGGGAAGACTGAGGGGCGGTGGAAGGTGTGGAAGCAAATGGTTGGAGGACGTCAGTGTATAAATCTCCGAACTCGTCGTCATCTTCCATGTAGGAAGAGTTTTGGAGAGAGAGAGAGAGGTCGAAAGTAGAAAGGGTGAAACACAACGATGAAGGAGGAAGGTGTGCTTTGAGGAGGCAGGAGGGTTTTGAGGTTGGGCAAGTGCCCAAAGAGCTTTCTTATTCCTCAGATTTATCTTAGCAAGGCAAAGTACAAAACGGAAACCAACGGAGGCCCAAACTCTGGATTGAAAATTCTCTCATGAATTCAATTTTTAAAATTTATTGATAATTGGCTATTTGATCAAAGAAAAATAACCACCAATTACAAAAATAAATAAGACAAAGTAATAATGTGAAGTAAAACTTACATTTACAAGAAAAACCTTATCAAATTCTCTGGCCCAAAAGAAAAATATTAACTTCAACTTATGTATTTAATTTAAAATAAATTATTCCAATTAACTAGTGGTAGTTGATTTAAGTTGTCTCACTTTTAAATTATAATTATCTGGTGTTTAATATTATCTTAATGGGTGGCAAAAATAAATTATCTCACATGATTGTTTTATTAATAAAATTAAAATTCAAGATATGAGCTATTAAATATTTTTAATTCCATTCAATCAATATGTATCAAAAGAAAAATATTATCTATCGTGATTGTTTTATTCATAAAATTTAAATTCAAGATAAGTGGAATAAAAAATTATTAATTTGATATGATAATAAAATTTTTAACATTTAAAGATTAAGCAACTATAAGGTTTCATTATTTTGATAGAATTATTTTATTAAAATTAAAATTTTAATGCATTTTAGTTTGTATCGAAAAATTTTTACACCCTCATTACTAAAAGTATTCACTTTTTTTGTGAATAATAATTTTTTTACCAAGTAATAAATTCACATCTCCGTGTAGGATTCTTGGAGAAGTGTTAATAAAGGCGAAGTTCTTCAAACTTACCAATTTTAGAAGAATGTATCTTGTTACTTTTTTTATTATTGTACATGTATGAATCTTGATTTATGATAGCTTAAGTAAGAAAATAAAAGAGCTTGGTCTGGCCTAAGGAGTAGCTATTTTTTCAAGGCAATAGCTATTCATTTTTCGAAAAGTATATACATTTTGAGAAAATGAAGTTTATGCCAGGGAAAAATTATATTTAGCCAAGCATAGCAGAATTAATATTTTGCTATAAAAATAAGAAATTAAAACTTCTTAAAAATAACTAGTAAAAAAGTTATACATTATTGCAATTACAATAGTTTTAGAAGCAATGGTTGGTCCCCCCCAAAACACAAAAAAAAAAAATGGTTGGTTTGGAAAGATAACTTGGAAATGAAGGGAGAAAAGTTTTTCTCATATTCAGGCTCTCTTTGGTTCATATGAAAGAATTGTAAGCCTGTTTAGTTCTATTCCTAAATATTTTTGGAATGGAAATCCATATTTTATTCCCAATGGTAGATTGTTTAGTTGCATTTTGAGGTAGGAATCCATACTCTAATAGAAATGAAAATACCTTAAAAATGTGGAATGGGGATTACCACTTGAGACCCTATTTTTTTCTTGTTCCTGACACTAGGAATCAGTTAAATGACATAGAATACCCTTCACCATGCTCACCTTCTCCATGACCTCCACTTCCCTTTTGAGCTTCTTCACCACTGCCTTGTATGACACCACCACCTCTCTCAAAGACATCGTCGCCCTCCGCCATATTCTCCTCCTTCCACCCTTCTCAGTGACTACCTCCTATCCTTATTATTATCAACATCTTTGTTAGGCTTAGATTCATTAAGGAACTTATTGTCCTTATCACCAAAGGAGTCCTAACTAATGTTGAGGAAAGAGTGGAGCAAGCAAGAGATAGTGACCCTTTGGATCAAATATAAGGATGGTCATTTTTGAATTAAATATGGTTAAAATTTTTGAAATAATATTTTGCCTTATATATTATCACCAGGATTATCAATGTGGCATGAAGGACTCTTTTGAATGAAGTTCTGCAAGGTTTGAATTCTATTGTGCCTACTTTAGAAGAAATATTTTTCACAAATTTTACAACTTTAATACTTTAAAGAATTTGCAACTTATTTATTCTAAATTTATAACTTAATTTCTAAATTTTTACAATGAAAGACTTCAATTCTAACTACTAAATGTAGCAGTGGCTCAGCAGCTAGCAACCATTAATCAACGGTGACAACAAATTTTGCGATTATGGTGAGAAAGGGGTGAATTTTTTTTTTCTTGTTCTTTATTTTAAGATATTTTATCTTTATTATAATTAATTCAAAAGTTGGTCACTTGTTACAATTAATTCAAAAATTGATCCTAATTTATAATAGAGTTGTTATTTTCGTCCTAAGTGTGATTCCACTTTTCTAAAAAGCTCACTCTCCCATATAGTAGGGAGAGAGATTTTCCCTCAAAAAATTAAAGGGAAACACACTTGGAGACCTATATACAGTTAATATCAAATAAAGACCTTATTACTACACAATATTCAATATCTTCACATAAATGTTTTTGAAGGAAATGGGAGTGAAAGAAAAAGTAGAAATAGAAATGGAAGTGGGGGTGGGGTTTAAAAATATGTTTAGTATGATAATAGAAGTGTGATATGATTTTTAATTAACACATATATTTATATTATGATAATACTAAAATATCCTTTCCATAACTAGAAAAAAAATGCAGATATGTTAAATTATAGAAGCCACTATGCACTACCACCATGGACCACCATCTCTTCCATCACTGATGACCACCATTTTCAGACTAAACCAAAAATCAAACTGATCTTGATTAAAAAAATCAATTAGAGTAGAAAAGCACACATCGGCTAGTTCGAAACCACCATCAACTAGATTCTTCAACAAGATCAAAGACCACCATAGAAACACCATCAACTAGATACGTTGACCAAACCATCATCGCTAGAACCCACCATGGCTAGAACCTATTGTTGAAGACCAAATCTATCAAACCCCAAACATCTTTTTCTTCCCTTACAGTTGATGCCGTCTTCCTTTTCTACACTTGTAGCTGCCCATGGTGTCTTCCTCAACAACGATCTTGAAGTACCAGAAAGTTGAACCACAAAATGTCTTCCTCAGCAACGATGTTGAAGAACCGAAAATGGAGCCATAGATCAAACACTATAGTGTGAGAGAAAACCTTTTGACATTGGTGGGGGGACAACCATCATCGTCACCAAAGGGTGGATGCCGTCACTCGAACCCCGCCATCACTTGAGTCCCTTCAACAGATTAACTTGGATAAGGTTAAAAAAGGTAAATAAATAGAGTTCCATCAAAGTGAACCACTTCCATAGGAAGTCTACTTCTAGCTTTTTTATGGAAGTGGGCTTCTCAGGGCTTCCTTGGGAAGCCTATTTCAAGCACACAAAACATGCATGTAGATGGAGTCCAGTTCCATTTCCATTTTCTTTATCCTATTTCATGTTTACCAAATGAGTCATAAGTTTTACTACTTATCTTTCTTCTCATTAATTTCTTGAATAAGTCATCGATTGTCATCCTCCTTAAAACACCCCCCTAAAAAAAATAGAAGCTCCCCCCATTGTGCCTCTACTAAACAGAAAACGACGTCATTCCATAACATAGAAGCAATCTTAGCCGTGCTTTTATGGAGGTGCATCATGACCATCCTTTCCCATCTTCATTTAACATATTACAATAGTAAGCATTCCCAACAACCTATATAGCACTAATACAGATATGTGCATCAGATACAATATAATACGACATAATATATGGCAATTTTTAAAATTTAATGATATGAGTACAAGAGATATTTATACATAGATAATATTATTTATGCAATCATTTATATGTATAATTAATAAATTTACTTATTACAAGAAAAATGAATATTAAATATTCTAAAAATTATAATATAAATATTAAAATAAATAAAAAATATTTATAATAACTTCAAATGGTCATATTTTATTATAAAAATTTGAACCAGTATAGATAGTTATAAAGTGATATGGATGGATACGTATGTATAAGTATGATATATATATATATATATCATATTATATCATGTATCAAATATGGATACGTATATTTTTTTAAAGAATTGATGCTTCATAGTTAGCGATAGTGGGCCCAACTTCATGCAACAATGGATGGAGATTTTTTTTTGCCAATTTAGTGTCATAGAAATCCTCGAGAGGTAATGGAGAAGGTGGGCATAACTGAGAGATGATGAGAGCGACTAGCGATTGAGAAGTCTGATATTATATCAAAACCTAATTTCTTAGGTTGAAATGATCCAATGCTCCAATTAAAGGCATGGCTTATGCACTGTGAAACTTGTCCTGCCACTACAATTTTGGTAAGTTGGGCATGTTCAACTCATCAGCGGATTATCTAATTGAAGCAATTTGTGGCTTCACACTTCACAATTCACACTCTATTCTCCCTTCCTTGCACTTTCTCACCCTTTTTTAGTAAACTTGGAAGGAAATCAATTCATTTCATCTCGAAGAACATATTCTTTATCTTTGACAGGAAATTGAACATCCTGGTAAGGTCCTCTTCTCTTTCTATGTAACCCATGTTTAACATGGGCAAATAACCAACTCACAAAAAATTTAGCTTGTGAGAGCAAAAGATAGTATATAGTTGAATGGTGCATGAAGTAACCATCTTTTTCCTTGTCCTGCCATTACTAGCTTGATTGAGCTCCTAATGGAGTTGATTATTCAAAACGACATCATTTAATTGAACTAGAGGTGTAGCTGAGGAATTTTGCAGTAGGGAGAAGCTAAACCCTTTGTTATATGTATCTAGTCAATAATATAAACATAGGAGGAACAATATATAGTTTGTGGGAAGAAAGTTGATGCGGCTTTCTCCTTTGTCTGCTGAGTTCTTCAGGGAGCTCTTTTAGTACACGTAGCTCAAAAATCTCTGTAAAGGTCAAGCATTACATGCTTGCATCAACAAAAGCATTTCGCCATCGATGTTTGTGGGGGACAACCATTGTTGTCACTAGAGGGTGGACGTCGTCACTCTAACCTTGCCATTACTTGAGGCCCTTCGACAAATTAACTTGGAGGAAGGTAAAAGGAGTAAATAAATAGAGTTCCATGAAAGTGAAACCCTTATGGAAGTCTACTTTTAGCTTTTTTATGGAAGTAGACTTCCCAAAAAAAAAAACCTACTTCAAGCACACTAAACATACACTTATAGAATCTAGTTCTATTTCCATTTCCTTCATCCTACTTTATGTATACCAATCGGGGCATAAGTTTTACTGCTTATCTTTCTTATCATTAATTTCCTAAATAAGTCATCAATTGTCATCCTCCTCAAAACAACCCCCTCCCAAAAAAAAAATAGAAGCTCTCCCCACTGTGCTTCTACTGAACAGGAAACAATGTCATTCCAATAAAATAGAAGCAATCTTAGCTGTGCTTTTATGGAGATACATTATGACCATCCTTTCCTGTTTTTGTATTTCCTAAATAAGTCATCAATTGTCATCCTCCTTAAAATAAACAAAAAAAAGAATAGAAGCTTTCCCCACTGTGCCTCTACTAAACCGAAAACAACGTCATTCCATAAAATAGAAGCAATCTTAGCCGCACTTGTATGGAGATGCATTATGACTGTCCTTTCCTATTTTTGTTTAGCATAGTACCGTAGTAAGCATTCATGGCAACAGTGGAGTAAGCTTCACACGATGGCAGACAAGGATTCTTTTTTTGCTAATTTGGTGCCATAGAAATCCTCAAAAGGTAATGGAGAAGACGGGCGTAATCGTAGAACTGAGAGATGATGAGAGGGATTAGAGATTGAGAAGTCTTATGGTTGTATCAAAGTTTATTTTTTTGGGTTGAAGTGCTCTGATTAAAGGCATGACTCATTCATTATGAACCTTGTTTTGCTACTACAATTCTAGTAAGCTGAGCATGTTCAACTTATCAGAGGATTATCTAATTGAAGCAATTTGTGGCTTCACACTACACAGTTCACACACTTTTCCCCCTTCCTTTTGATCTCTTTCCTGCACTTTCTCACCTTTTTTTTCAGTAAGCTTGGAAGGCAACCGGTCCATTTCATCACAAAGAATGTATTCTTTATCTTTGATTGGAAACTAAACATCCTGGTACATCCTTCTTTTTCTACGTAACCTATGTTTGGCATTGTGAAATTTATTTATTTTGCAATTGACAATGGAAGTTAACCAAAAGGGATATTCCAAATGACATCGTTTTATTGAACTGGAGGTGCAGATGAGGAATTCTGTAGTAGAGAGAAGTCCAATGCCTCATTATATGTATATGGTCAAGAACATAGGAGGAACAATATATAGTTCATGGGAAGAAAGTTGATGTAGCTCTCTCCTTTGTCTAGTGAGTTCTTTAGGGAGATCCTCCAATACACCCAACTCAAAGATCTTCATAAAGGTCAAGCATTACATGCTCAAGTCATCAAAAGCGTTTCGCCTTCCTGTATTTTCCTTAACAATATCCTTGTCAATTTCTATGCCAATTGTGGTCACTTGCACAAAGCCAAGGTTGTTTTTGACAACATCCAAGGCAAGGACGTTATTTCATGGAACTGTCTCATCAATGAGTACTCCCAACAGGCTCACTCCAGCTCTTCCTTCATTATGGAACTCTTTCGATGCATGATTGCAGAGAATAGCTCTCCTAATGCCCACACTTTCTCTGGTGTCTTTATTGCAGCTTCCAATTTGTCCAACATTTATGGTGGCAGGCAGGCACATATAGTTGCAATCAAAACCGCAAGCTTTTATGATGTTTTTGCTGGGAGTTTGCTTTTTAATATGTATTGCAAAATAGGGTCTGTCAATGAAGCCCATAAGCTGTTTGGTAGAATGCCTGAAAGGAACCCAGTTTCTTGGCCTACAATGATTTCTAGGTATGCCACGCAAGATATGGCTAAAGAGGCTCTTAAGCTTTTTGAATCCATGCATTGTGAAACTGAAGGCGAGAACAAGTTCGTGTTTACTAGTGTTCTTAGTGCTTTGACAATTCCTGAACTTGTAGACATAGGTAAGCAAATTCATTCTCTTGCCACTAAAAATGGGCTATTGTCAATTACCTTTATAGGGAATACCCTTGTAACGATATATGCAAAATGTGGGAGCTTGGATGATGCACTTAAGACATTTCACTTGTCTGTGAATGAAAATTCAATCACATGGTTGGCAATGATTACAAGTTGTGCACAAAGTGGGGATTCAAATAAGGCATTGAAGTTGTTTCACAATATGCATCTCTCTGGAATTGTGCCAAGTGAATTTGCTCTTGTTGGGGTTATCAATGCTTGCAGTGACTTTATATTGTTATAGAAGGAAAGCATATGCATAGTTATGCATTGAAATTAGGGTCTGAATAACACATGTACATTTTGATAGCTTTGATGGACATTTGTGCAAAACGTGGTAATATAGCTGATGCTTGTAAGGGCTTTGATTATCTCCGGTAACTTGACATTGTTCTCTAGACTTCCATTATAATGGATTATACATAAAATGGGGATAATGAAGGTGTTCTAAATCTGTATTGCAAAATGCAAACCAAAGGAATTATTCCTAATAAGCTTATTATGGCAAGTGTCCTAAAACCTTATTCAAGCCTAGCTACTTTAGATCAAGGAATGAAAATCCATGTGTGGATTGTAAAGTATGGTTTTAGCTTGGAAATCCCAATTGGAAGTGCCCTTTCGGCCATATATGTGAAGTGTGAAAGTATGGATAAAAAATTCCTTGTTTTTCATAGAATGCCTACCAAAGATGTAATTTCATAGAATGCAATAATATCTGGACTTTCTCAAAATAGTTATGGTGATGAAGCCTTAGAGTTGTTTGAGGAGATGTGCTTGAAGGGCACAAAACTAGATCATCTCACATTTGTGAATCTTCTTTTTGCATGTAGTCATATGGGACTAGCTGAGCAAGGTTGGAGTTATTACAAGATGATGTTTGATGAGTTTAGCATTGTTCCCATGGTGGAGCATTATGCAAGCATGGTTGATCTCTTGAGCCATGGCTGGTAAGTTGAATGAAGCAGAAAAGTTCATTAAATCAGCAAAAATTGATCATGGCTTATGTTTGTGGCCATATTATTAAGGGCCTATAGGAACTATTGTAACTATAATCTTGGTGCCTATGCGGGGGAGAAACTAGTAAAGTTGGGCTTTTCAGAATCATTAACTTATGTTTTTTTACCAAGTATATATACAACATTGGGTAAGTGGGAAGATGTAAAGCATGTAAGAAGGACGATGAAAGTCTAAGGGGAGACTAAAGAACCCAATTGTAGTTGGATTGAGTTAAAGAGTTGAATTCATATGTTTGTTGTTGGTGACCTAATGCATCTACAAATAGATGAATATGTTCAAAGTTATGGTTATTGACAAAATTGATGAAAGATAAAGGATATCGACCTTATTTGGATTCACTGCCTATAATTACTAGAGATGATTTGAGGTATTATTCATGGGTTTTCTCATTCGTTGATTCTCAACTTTTCTTAACAATCAACCAAATAATTTTTATTCTGTTATATGAACCATCGAAGTATGATCTTTTGAAAATGAAATGATTTTATTTATGATTTTGAATGAATTATTGTTCTTTAAAATATATCTGCAGTTATCTTGTTAAGTGAGGTGGTTCTTCTTTCTTATTTGTCTAATTGATTATTGCTTCTTCTTCTTCTTCTTCGTCGAGTTCATTTTGCTGAAAATTGAGCTTTACTGCATGGTTTTTTCTTTGAAATAGAACAATAAGAAGATTTACTGAACTTCCTTTTCTATCCTTGGCTTTAATTTATTTGAAACATTGAAAGATCTCCTATTTTAATTTCTTTGTACGGTGTGGAAAATGATTTGAAATCCTTAATATTTGATTGTGGTTATTGATGTAATAAATTATGCCTTCTAAATATTGTATCAATGTCTAGAAGCACTTCTTCTATGAATCATAATTTTTTACATGTCCACTTATGTGTTGACTAGTGTAATATCCAAAAATTTCTCTTTCATGTTTAAGACCCAATATTTTAAAATCTATAAGGAATTTATAAAAATGGATATCCACCATTTTATATAATATAAGGTAAAGAGGACAATTATCTCGGTCAGAAGGAAAAATGAAAAAATGACCATTTTATCCTTAAGAATTTTGTAAATGATGATTTTACCCCTAGAAAAAAAAAGGAGAGAGAGAAGGGGGTGAATGAGAAGGCGGTGGACCTACACAAGAATTGAAGCAAATTTTATAAATTTTGGGGCAAATTACACCTAATGACCCAAAAGTTTTAAAAATTATAAATTTATTCCAAGTCAAGGGTATTTTTGTAAATATAAAAAATTATAGTCAAAATGAAGCTCTCAATGAGCTAAGACCAATGGAATATAGTATGGAATTTATTAAGATCAAAATAATATTTATTGGGTAATTATGATTTAATATTAATATCTTACCCGATAAATGTCAGTCTGGACTGCAGGAAGAAGCAGTATTCATTCAAGAAAAATGTGTGGGTCTTATATTTGGACTGATTGGGATAATTATATTATGACAATTTTATGATTATAATTAGTATCCCAATAATAGTAAAATATACTGCTAAAGTAGCTTTAATTATCCAGACCGGTTCGGAATATATCTGGATAAGTAAATATTTAAAATTTTTAGACCAAAATACCCTCCATTTCGTGCTGACCAAGCTGCCCATGATAGAATTATATTATTCAAGTAATTATGTCATTTTCAAGAAAAATCAAGAAGCTTAGGTGGCATAAATTGATTGGTTGGCAAAGTTTATATATACTCCCTCCTTGGCTCATGTGTGCGTCATATTTGGGCAAGAGAAGAAAGGGAGAAGCTGCAGCAAAGTGATGAAGAAAGAAAGCCACGTGAGGAAGGAGAAGAAAAAGGAAAAAGAGAAGGAAATTCAAGAAAAAAATTAGTAAGCTTCTACTTGTAATTTCTATGGTTTCTAGCTTAGTTCTTGGGTAGTTTAAGATGGTTTCTTTGAACTTTTCTCCCCTCCTCTTGCTGTTTAGTTTCTGTTTTAATGTAGATTTAGGAAAGAAAGTGGTTTTGTGCCATGACTTAAGGAGAAAGCATGAGATTAAGCAAAAGAAAGCACGTATAGTATGATTTAAGCAAGTTTTGTGAAAAACTAATTTCTTCCTCTTAAGAACAGATTTTGGTCAGACTAATAAGGTGGGAAGGAGCTGGATTTTCATGTATTTGATGGCAAAAATGAGTTTCCCATGATGAAAAATCTTAAAGACAAGCATTGGCTCAAAGATAGAGCTTAAGATAAAGAGTTTGGGAATTTAAGGGTTTCAAGAGTTTTATGAGAGCTTTTTGTGATTAGTCATGAAATCAATGGCTTGAACATGTGTTGAATGATGTTTAGGGACTTGAGGAAGCTTGGTAAAACTAGAGGAAGCTTTGGTTTAAAGAGGAAAGCCAAGTGGAAGCACCAAAGGTAGCTAAGTTTCATATTCTTGCTTTATGTTCTTTCATTGTCTTTCTATGATTAAATTGTTTCCATATTGAAATTGTGATTTCTTTGATTGGTCTTGGCTGTAAAATGAGGGGTTTTATTCCCCGGGATGTCCATTTTCTAAACTGTTATGCTACCGAAATTTTGATGATCAATGTGGCAATTTATTGTTAAAATGTGATTGATATGATTAAATGTGATCAAATGTGAGTTATTTGACATGATTGACATAATTGCATGAAATATAACTTGGTATTGAGATTGCCCCCAATCTCATTCCCTCAAGTATCCCAATGATAGGCACAAGCTATGACAAAGGAGTCCAAAGAAAAGGTAAGGAGAATGAAAGGGAGAATGATGCTTGATGATAATTTCAAGCTATGATTCCATATTTTGAAATAATGTATAAAAATTATGTATATACATATGGATCTGTATTCTTGTACTATTATGTTCTTATGAGTATTATGAAATGTTTGGCATGGGTTTGAAACATGGAATGATCATGTGGGCTTGTTATGAAATCTACTTTTACCATGTTATATTGCTAGAAGTTCATTTGGTAGTAATAAAAGTAAAGTCAATACTGTTTGATAGAGACAGGAAAAGTAAGTCAAGTGTTATATATTATCTGAAACTAGAGAGAACAAGCTTTCCAATGAGATAAAGAATGCTCAATTTGGATATGTGTACAATTTATAGTATATTTTTGAAGTTAAGGGTCAAAACTGGACAGTAAAGTAAAAACTGTGAATTTCACTATAAGTATTATTTACTTTGAAAGGAAGTATAAAATCGTATAGAGCTCCAAAAATTCAATGACTTACATGTTTGAAACGATCTGTGTTTTGAGTTCAACATGCCACTGGTTTGAATTCAATTGGAGCTGTACAATGAGAGATATACAAGTTTTCCCAAGACTGCTCCAATAAGAGTAAGGTTCTGACCCTTAGTAATTTAAGTTGAAATCATGCCCTTTCTAGACTAAATAAATGTATAAGAAAAATGTGAAGGTAAGTAGACATATATATCTTTCCAAGGGCATATAGAATATATGATTTGGCTCAGTATAGAGTTAGATATGAGTTTTTAAAATTATGACCAAAATCCTGAAAAAGAGAGAAGTAACCATTTGTATAGTATAAGTTTGAGCAATAAACTATACTAATTGGTCAGGTTAAATGAAGTTTTCATATTTTTATATTGTATATCATGTTTCTAGCTTCATTTAGAGACTTGAATCACATGGATACGATTTTTCTGGATTAAGTTATGATTTTTCAAAGTTCGTCCAGAAAACTTGAGAACCAAATGAATAGTACCACGTTTTTTTATATTTAAATATTTTGGCTCTATTAAGGGTTCAAGCTCTTAATATGAGCTATTTGACATTGTACATACTATAATATATGAAAAATATAGAGAAAAGTAAGGTGTTACAACTAGTCTAGTTGTATTACCTTTCTAATTTGAACCAATATATTCCTACAATGATT
Organism: Adenanthera pavonina; assembly: GCA_026686845.1. Lineage (NCBI taxonomy): Eukaryota > Viridiplantae > Streptophyta > Magnoliopsida > Fabales > Fabaceae > Adenanthera > Adenanthera pavonina. The sequence continues at coordinate 24,169,155 of JAIVEN010000019.1, read as the reverse complement.
AGGGACATGAGGCACTGACTACAATATGATGTATGCCAATAATTGTTGGCATTAACAATGGATAAATGTATAATTTATTTCTTACAGATATAAATGCTTCTCAGTAACTGTATTGAAACAAAATACGTAGCACATTTGGACATGCATCTTCTTTCCTTTAAACTTGTCTGTATGATTTGCTTATGTTTTTTAAGTAGATATACTGTTTAATTGAAATATTATCATCTTATATCTCAATCTTTAGATCCTTTTTCTTGTATTCACTTTCATTTTCTTTTTTTGGTTTCATGAAAATCAAGAACAAGAAGGCAGCCAAGACATACATATTGTAGTTTGTGGTGACTAGTAATGGAATTGGGAAGATGATTCGCTCATACAAAATGTACGACTTTTTTTAGGACCCTTTATATCAATTCATTCATGAACATTACTGTAAGCAAATGTTCAAAATACTTTTCATGAAGTTTATATTTTTTTTTTGAATTTTTTTCATAATCTTCAATAGAATCCATGCTGTAATGACTTCTGTTCCTTTTAGATATAGAAATAAATTTCTTCATGTTAAGAGTAGGATGGTCCCAGAGCTTCCTTCAATTGAAAAAATTGGAAACTATTTTTCCTATATGATTTTTTTATAATATTTAGTAACTTATAATTTCTTCTCTTCTTGTGAATTACTCAGTAATGATATATTCTTTTTTAGGAGATTAACTCTCATGGTTAGTGCATTGGACTTTGCAGTATTGAAGTTTTGCTGGTTAATTTGTCATGAGAGGAATGTGACCCATCAACTGGGACAATGGCCCATAAATTCAAATGCTAACCAAACTAAGAAATTCTTCATTATTCTTGGTTTATAAAAAAATTTGTTGTTCAAAGCAGCTATGGTTAGACAAGCAAGCATATTAGAAGATGCTTTTCAATGAGATCATCTATGGCATGCTTATATGTCTGTTCATAACTTGTCTTTGTTCATTAAATTCTTATAAGTTGGGACTACATAAGAATTCTCAACATGTGCAGACAACTAATTGAGTTGTCAAGTTGTTTACCATGTATATAGTGGTTCAAACAAGAATCAAATAGAGGTTCTTTCCATTTGGATCAATTAGAGGTAGACTTTTAAAATGAGTGGAATTGACAACTAGCTGCCATGTTATAATCATCAGAATCCTGATGATATAATTCTTTGAGTCTAAATTCTTTACATTCACTTTTGTAAATATGAAGAGTGCAATTGGAGAATGTTCCTTCTGTATGATTTTCTATTATTTGCTAACTTATATTTTCTCCTCCTTTTGTGAATCACTTAGCCTGGTAACACTATATCCTTTTAGCTCTCATAGCTAGTGCAATTGGACTTTGTAGAATTAAAGTTTTGCTGGTTGATTTGCCATGAGAAAATGTACTTCATCCACTGGGATAATAAATTCAAATGCTAACCAAACCCAAACTAAGAAATCCTTCAATATACATGAATTTTTGAAAAAAAAATTGTAGATAATCTAACTTTACAGTAATGGATGCTAGAAAAAAAAAAGGAGAATTTATAGATCTCAACAATTATGGCTAGACGTGTAAGCATATTAATTAAACATTGTTTTTAGTGTAGTCACATTTATGACATACTTCTACGCCCATTCATAACTATCTTGTGTCATAGACTTTTTTTAGATTGGGCCAACCTAGGAATTCTTAACACGTGCAAATAGCTAGTTGAATTATCAGGTTGCTTAGGCACAAACAAGAATCTCACACGCACACATGCACACTGGTCTTTCCATTTGGATCAACCAAAGGTATTTTCCATTTAAATATATAGTTATATATATTTCAAGCATTATTATACAACATATATATGTATGTATGTATGTATAGTATTCTGTACATAACCTAAATTGATATGAAGTGAGTTATATGAGATCTATCATTTGTTAAATATTATAAATCTTTATTATGTAATGTTAAATCTTTAATTTAGATAAAAATAAAAAACAATTTATTTCTAAACAACTTATTGCCATTTTGTTAATTTTTTCATTTATTTGTTATGTTAATTTTGAAGGTCAAATGAATTGGAGTCACAATCAAATCATCCATTTTTTTTTGCCAGATTTTTTTATTTGATTTGAACTTTGAAAAAGTGGAAGACACTATGTTTGTAAGGTATAATGTAATAATTATTAAGCATAAACATTGTTTTAGCTGTTTGATTATATTTATATGATAATTTTATGTAAAAATTGATTTAATTTTATTAAGAATTATTCATTATTAAATAATTTTATTTTAAGTAATTAAATATTAAAAATTTCTTGCAAGTACTAGTTATTATTACACAATTAAAAAAGTATATTATACTTTTGAAGAAAAAACTTATATGTAGTTCTATTTTTTATCGTTGTTTTTTTAATTAAAACATAATAAGCATATAATTTTCTAGTAATAATATTGTATTCATATATTTTTGCAAATAAATTATATAATGTTTCAATTAAATTATACGCATATTATGTCATTATTAAATTTGTGATGATTTAATTTAAAAATTAATAATAAATAGCCCAAAGATAGAAGGCAAAAACAACCTAATTTAGATTTTTTTTATTCTAGACATTACTACACATTTTTAGCCGAAAAAGAGACCGTAAAAGGATAGAAGAAGCACATGATGTGGGTGGCGCACTAAAAAAATGGATCATACAGTTCAGAGTCCTAACCAATTCCTTCTATAAACAGTGAAGTGAGGGTTTAAGCTTCTCTCTCTCTCTCTGGCTTATACATACTAGAGCAGCTGCCTTTTCAAAACATCTCTTATTCCTTTTCCTGGTAAGACTTCTAAGTAGCTTCCCTTCCATTTGTTCTAATTTGATTTTTATAAATTGTCATAGATTCTAGACTCTCCCAAGTTTCATATACTTTGGAGTTTGGGAAATTGCATTTTCTATTATTTTTTGCCGGTTCACAGACCGTTGTTCTTCATATGGATTTGGCAAACAATTGATGGATCTTACCCAGCTTTATTTTGATAAAAAAGTTTTAGTCTTTTGTATTGTTTCAATTTAAAGTCAATTGCTAAAGTCTGTTATTCTCTCTTAGCTATTTTAGAAATTATATATCAGCTGTGGAAAACTATGCTTATCATTTTTTTTATTTTTCTAAAATTAATTCTTTAGACCAAGGATGAGTTTTTTCCCATTATTGGTTGTTTGTCCTCTGCTAATGTGCTTCATGTGTGTTTGCTTCTATTCTTGAGGTAGTATTGTAGTCATATTTATCTATTCAATCATTAATTGGCAATGACATACATTATAATTTGCAGCTGGCCTTGTTGGATTCCCTTTGTGACTTTTTGTTTCTACGTGTTCAGCTCAACTCTTCCAGTTTTAATTGATTTGTTGTATAGCTTTGATGAGAAGAAATATGCTAATCTCATTTTGAAAACCTGTTTTAAAATCTTCCAAATTTTGATAGATTTGTTTTTTAAAGCCGGATAGAAATTGTATTTGAAGATATTTATACTTTTTGTGAATGAATTTTCAACCCAATGTGAGTTTTGTAATATATATATATATATATAAATAATATTTAAAATTAATGATTAGTTGTGGCATCATGGTGATGTCATTGGGCCATAAATTGATATGATTGCGTGGCTAGTGACCACTTAACTTGATCCCATTTCCAGGTTGTTGAACAGTTCATATTTTAAAACATTTTCTTGTACAAGCCATATTCTTTGATCACTTATAAAACATGGAAAACTCAGATATAAAAGTGACGAGTTCATCCCCACCAGCGCTACTGCTAGAGGTAGTCACAAAAGAGCTAGAGCCAAAGAAGCTTAAAATGTCTACTACTACTTCTAATGATGAAGAATGCATAATTGCAACAAGCACCAAGAAGCGATACAAGCATCTCACGATTGCCATTTTCTTTGCTTACTGTGGTCTTGGCTATCAAGACATGCAGAAAAATCCTAGTGCCAAGACCATTGAATGTGACCTAGAAAAAGCCTTATTTGTGTCTGGAATTGTCCCTGAACAAGATCATGGAATTCCTAAAAGGTATGACTGGGCTCGCTCTGCTCGAATTGATAAAGGTGTTAGTGCTATTGGTTAGGTTGTCTCGAGACGGTTTTATATTGATCTACCTGGTCTTGTTGATCGCCTTAATTCAAACCTTTCTCCTTAGATACGAATCTTTGGTTAGAAGCATGTGACAACATCTCTCAATGCTAAGAAGTTCTATGATCGGAGGAGGTATGTATATCTCATCCTTGTGTTTTCTCTTGATCTATTCTCTTATCATGACAAAGAGAGTGTGTTGGCTAGTTTGGGATCTGAAAGCGAGCTTGTTAAGTGTTTGGACTATTCTGAGAGAGGCCATAAGGTGCCTGGCTTAGATGGTAAGCACAATACTACAATAGAAGCTACGGATACTTGCATTTCATCAAAAGGAGATCCTATTCTTAACTTTGGAGTCACAGAGGATTTTGGGGTTTCTTTGAATAAAATTGATGGTAATCTTTTAAATAAGAAATCCAGTAATGAGGGAGAGATTCCAATGAAGAATTTAAATTCTAAACTTGACCATGAGTCTGTGGTTCCTGCTTATGATGAGGGTACTCAAATGAATGGTGGATCAGTGAATGATTCAAGCATTCTTGGGAAAGAAAATGTTAATGAAGAAAAGAATACCATAAAAGGAAGTGGATTCTATTATGGTGAGAAGGAGAGGGTAAGATTTAATAGGATATTGAAGTATTATGTGGGAACTCATAATTTCCATAACCTTACCACAAGAACAAAAGCTGAGAACCTTACTGCTCGGCATTTCATAATTTCATTTGACACAAACACCACAGTCACATTTGAGGGCATGGAATTTGTAATGTGTGAGGTTGTGGGATAAAGCTTCATGCTTCATCAAATACAGAAGATGATTGGTCTTGTAGTGGCAATTATGAGAAATTACATGCAAGGTTACTTATTGATAAAGCTTTGCAAAAGTAAGTACAGCTTCTATATTTTCTGTTATCTTCAATTTTCATATTAATAGACAACATTGATTCACATCTGATTTCATATTTGTAAAATGCAGGGATGTTCACATTAACGTTCCTACTGCTCCTGAGGTTGGTTTATACTTGGATGAGTGCTTCTTTGCATCATATAACCAAAAATGGAAAGATAGTCATGAAGAGTTGTCAATGAGAGCATATGAGAAAGAAACTGAAGATTTCAAGATAAAGTATATATATTCTCATATCGCTTCCACAAAGCACAAGGATGGAGTTGTAGCTTTCTAGTTGCATTCTCTGAACCATAGAAATTATCCAGATCTGCGCATTGTCAATGAGGAAGGCATTACTGATATCAAAAGAGAAGAAGTGGAAGTTATGAGCTCGTGAACTGCTTTCCAACCATACAATTTACAACTCTTGCTTCATCATTGTCTTGTGCTTATCTTTTTTGTTTTCTTTGATAAGATATGCTCATCTTTAACTGGTTGAAAGAGTTCAAACTGATTTTATAAGGCTAACAAAATTGCTTTATCTCAAGATACTAGAGCCTACCTAAGATGTGGCTTGTTTCTTTGTTTATCATTTGGTAGTAAAACCAATAGCCAGAAATGCAGGACTATATGTTTCTTTTCATTTTGTTTGCTGTATTCTTAATTTTTACTTCATTGGCCAATAGGATTTGGCTTGATTCACAAATGACATGGTTATCCTCATTTGGTTATGTAAACAAAGATTCATTCTCTACAAAATGCATGATGTATACAAATGTTTCTCTAAATATGATTTGGCTTATAGGCTTTGTGAATTTTATATGTCTTATCTTCCATTTAGATCTCTTACATGTACAATCAGTGGCGGAGCCACGTTAGAGTGAGAGTGAACATATACTCACACTCACTTTGGCAAAAATTACAAGAATGGTATATAAGTTTGATAATTTGCACTCCTTCTCCTATGTATTTTGAACCCACATAATTTTTTTTTTGTTTAGATCAAAATATATATGAGTACAAAAACTTTTTATATTTATGGTAATTAACTTAAGTCCAATAATTTTGATCCAAAATTTCAAACACACATTAAACCCAAACACTAAAAATCTATCATTATTTATTTTTTATTTTTAGAATCAAATTTTTTAGTACTAAACTAACCTAACTATTATAATATTATTTTTTAATTATTAATTTTTAAATTAATTTGCACCTGTTGGTCCAGAGTCTTGGCTCTGCCACTGTGTACAATCTACTATTTTTATAATTTTGAGTTGATACATGTAAAGTAGAGGGATGATCATAAGAGATATATGTAGGGTTTCTATGGTGTTTAGATGTAGTTACATTGTCTGTCTTTTGACTGTTACCATAGCATCCCATATTTTAAGACCTGCTAAACTACTTGAGCTTAGGTGGCTTGTAAACTTTTATAATTTATAGCTTTTTTAATAAGAAGGATTTTATAATAAATTAGATAAAGAAGATGCAAATTAATGCCATGAAAATGTCTTTTTTCTTTTACAGCTATCATATGCCTTTGAACTGAATGATTTGCAACTAAATTATATTCAGCCACAAGTAACAAATAGTAATTCTTAACTTATTATTAAACTTGAGAGAATTCATATATGTAAACAATTGTGTGTTGTCTTCTATTTTTATTTTTTAAAATAAAAGGTAATAGTACAACCATACAAAAAAAAACCCAAGCACTTCGTTTATTTAACTCCATTAACCCTCTGCAACCTAAAGGGAAGGTCTAGTGAATGATAAAATATGGACATCAAGTGTTGGCTTCTCTGTAACCAGGAACAAAATTGATGCAACATATCTTAAATAACTTAGATAATATAACTTGAATTATTTATATATTTACAACTTAGAAATAGAATGTTAAAATAAGCATAATTATTTACTTAAACAAATGTAGTGACACAGAGTAAGAATTTAATAACAAAAATTAATTATGTTATAGTGAAAATTGAGCAAAATTATGAAATGAAAAGAATAATGAATTAAACTAAAAAATTAATAATTGGAAAACGGAGAAACAAAAGGATCGGGTCAAGTACTGTATTCGGGTACGGGACCGCACCCCCCATCGAAGTTGATAACCGAATGGCCAATTCGCAATTTCTAATTTCCCCCAACAGGAGGGAGTCAGCTAAATGATGCGTTTGCACGCCACAACCCTACCATAGCAGCTGTATATAACTGCTGCATTTCACCGGAGCAATCGTGGCCGTTCTCGTTTCTTCCTCCTCGCGACGACGTAGGTGGCTTCTCCCCTCTTAAAGGCCGCCGGCGACGACGTAGGGGGCTCATCCTTCCGTAAACGCTACCCTTGCAGGCGTTCTCCTCCTTTCTTGCTCGCTTGCGACGGGAACGTCTTCAGATTTGTTTTTTTAAACTGAGAAACAACGGATCGGGTCAATATTGTATTCGGGTACGGGGCCATACACCACATCGAAGCTGATACCCAATTAATGGCCAATTCCCAATTTCTAATTTCCCTACAACGGAGAAAGTGTTGGATCGTCTGAATCCGCTCCAGATTTCAATCTCTGCTATACTGAGTGAGTTGGGATTTACCGCCATACAACTCACCCCAGTGTCAAGAGAGATTGCTGACGATGATCGGAGCTGGAAAGATCAAGCAGTATAGTAACGTCCTCGAAAAGCCCCTCAACAAGGGCAAGCAAGAGGTTCCTCTGTCTTATTCAACCTTCTTGCTTCTTTGTTTTTCTTTTTCTTCTGTTCTCTTCCCGCCCGTTAATTTGTCTGGAGAGAATATTGATCGAAATCGACGCAACTAGCTGTGGTTGGGGAAACAGAAAAAGACCCCTTTTCTCCCTTGCTTTTTTTTTTCCCTTGAGATCTCACTTTTCCGGACATTCTGGTGCTGTTCAATCTTTCTGGTGTCCTGGAAAGTTAGGGAATTTAAAACTTCGTTGATAATGTGGAACTCGAAATATTAAGTGTTTTCTGTATATAGTTTTATCGCTATATTTGAAGTCCGTTGTGTTTATTTCTATAGTAATTGTATGTAGATATGGTTTTGGTGCAGGTTAGTTTGAGTGCATTTGCGTTCCTGTTCTCAGAGCTTGTGCAGTACAACCAAACACAGGTTGACAATATTGCTGAGTTAGAACGAAGGTGATTGTTCTGTGTTAGTGCATATATTTATTCGTTCAGTTGGACGGGGTCAATGAACCTAAAGAAATATGGGATCTTTGTATTTTTGTTCATTTTCCTTAAATTTTCTAAGTTGGAGACTCTAAGTATACTCGATCATATGCTAATGGAAAGCAAGTCATTCTACTGAGAAGGAGAATTTCTTTCCCTGGTTTTAGCCCTAATAAATGATTAATGTAACATTATACTTTGTATGCCATTATTATAATTGTAATCCTGTACTTTATTTGCAATTAATGGAGCATGAAGAGATGAAGATTGTGGACTAGATGAAACATAATTGAATTAGGCTTTTAACTATGCAGTTGATGTGATGTCCCGGTTGATTTCTAATATCATGTCATTTATTTTGATCATTACAATTGAATGCACCAGACTGGAGGATGCTGGATATGCTGTTGGGGCTCGAGTTTTGGAACTGCTTTGCCACAGAGAAAAGGTATGATGGGTGTTGAAAATTGTTGAAAAAAGTTTCATCTATTTATCTGAATATAATAATACAGTAAAGATTCCAGTATTTGGCAAATCAGAGTAGGCAACCCAATACACAGATAGTAGGATAAACAAGAAAGCGGATTACTTTATTGGGTTTCAGCTGTTCCCTTTTTCTGTGATTGATTAATATGCTCAATGGTCTATTTGGTTTTATTGCCTTATACCTGCTAGATACAGTTGTTCATCTTAAAGCCTCTTCGTTTTTTAATCCAAGAATTTGTAGTTAGACCCTTGGCCATGTAAGTGATCCAATTTGATCATGATTTCTGATGAATTTAATTGTGTAAGGAAAATGTAAAATTGAATTTGGTTCAATCAGGATTTCTGATAATTCTTGTTTCCATGATTCTTCTGAATCTCCATCCCGATAATCCTTATGTTGAATCTCTAGTTTGTTAGAGTTACCTTCCCTTATGATATATTCTTCTCCATTATGAGACTTCTCTATCCCTTAGGCTCATTAACTTTGTCCTCCTTAAATGCGAGAATCTGCGCAGAGTCATAATCTTGTGAATACTGTATTGCTTCTAATATAAATTGTATTTTAACAATGTGGTTGCAAAAACATCGGATCTGTTGGCTAACTGTTTATGTGTTAAAATATTGACACCATATGTTGGTTTTGATTTGGGCATAGGGCACTGACTGGAATGTGTCTTTATTTTTGCATTGCATGAATGACTGATGTAATGATTCTTTTCTGACACCTTAGGGAAACAGAAGGGAGACAAGATTATTAGGTATTCTCTCTTTTGTACACAGCACGGTTTGGAAGGTATTATTTGGAAAGGTGAGCTCCTTTGACCTATTTCACTTTTCCCCCCATTCTTCACCCTATAGGAGCCAGGGTTTCGTTCCCATAGACACCAAATGCCAGTTGCTGCTGCTATGCTTTGGATCTGGCAGTGAAGGTGGCATGTGGTTGAGTTTTATATGAGATAATTGTCAATTGTCAACTAGTCACGTTTATACTGGAAGTATTAACACATTGACACAGTATTACTTCGTGTTCCAGTTATAAATTGTTCTCTTCTAAGAAATATAGCAAAATCAAAGGATTAACACAGTATTACTTCGTGTTCCAGTTATAAATTGTTCTCTTCTAAGAAATATAGAAAAATCAAAGGAGTCCATATTCTATTTGAAGTGTATTGTGTTTTATACAAGCTTCTAACACATTATACATTAAGTGACTTTTTTTCAAAGTGTCCACACTTCATAGGTTGTCATTGAGAATTAAAGTTCATGGCAAAGATAATGTTTCAAGCTGTATGTTTTTGTATGTGACAAATTTTAAGAGCTCAAAATATTGGAAGCAAATGAAGCATTATACTGTTATATGTGATAATCATGCCCTTTATATGTGTTGGTTGGGGAAAAAAAATTGAGGCAGAAGCTTTTAGCTCTTGTACATTTCTTTTATGTCTGAGCTACATACTCAGTTTTCCATTGATTAAATGAAGTTATCATATATTACCTCAACTACTCGGCATCTCCCTTAGTTGCTGCATTTGCCACTGTATTAGGTGGCGGACTCGCTGGAGAAAGGCACCGAACATGAAGATGAATACATGATCAGTGAAAAGGAGCTTCTTGTGAACAGGTAAAAGATTCTTCACTCTCAGCATTTAATTGACAATTAGACATAAATAGATTTTGTGTTCATAAATTCATAGCAAGCTCTGGTACTGTTTCTGCTCCATAGATTCATTTCTATTCCAAAGGACATGGGAACTTTCAATTGTGGAGCATTTGTGGCTGGAATAGTACGGGTAAGTGCCTTCATTCATCAATTGACTAATTGATTGCTAGAGAGTCTAAAGGAGGGTCTGAATCCAATCATTGATTTGATTCCGTTTTGTTCTTCTCAATAAAGGGTGTATTGGATGGTTCTGGGTTTCCAGCTGTTGTGACTGCTCATTTTGTGCCCATGGAAGGTCAACAACGACCTCGGACTACTATTTTGATAAAATTTGCTGAAGAGGTACAATCCCACTGACTTTTTTTGCCTCTTATTTTGTGCCTCAATCTAGAGAAATTCTCAAGTAGAACATGATGCAAAGTGCTCAGTGGTTAGAAATTAGAATCGAATCTGCTCACATGAGATCCACATGTAAGATTGTGGAAATTAAATCCTCAACGTTGCATGTACATATACCATACTTTATCTGAATTTGGATCTTTTGAAGTTAAAAGTTCTCCAAGTGCAGAGTGAAAAGAAAACAAAAGTAAATTTCATACTCATTCTCACCTTATGTGTCACTGTTTCTCTTGCCTTAGAGCCACTTTAATTGCGGAGGATCAAACTTCTGTATTATACTTGAGAATTTCTCAGCTCATGTGTGCACACCATATTCGGCGTAATCTAATACTTTTGGTGACCTTGTGGATTTCTATCATCCAGGTGCTACGTCGGGAAGCCAGACTAGGCTGATGATGTTTATACGCACAATTCACAACTGAGATGTTTGTGGTGTTCTACACCCAAGTACAAAAGATCTGAACTTCTCACCTCTTGCTTTAAGTAAATGAGAATTTTCTCAGAAGCCTATCTTATCCCTGTTCTCTGAACTCCAGTTCCTTTTTTGGGTTAATTTTTCATGTATGTACAATGAGAGTGCCGCTAGGAAGTCAGAATCCCTTAGCGAATTAGGATGATTTGTGTAGCTTGTTCGATCTTGAGAATTTAACCCTACTTAGTGAACAAGTCAATCTGGCTGGTTTTCTCTTCTTTTCTTCAAATGCTGAGTCAGATTTAGGTGTGTTCATTGGTTTGGATTTGGTGGTTGAAATGAACATATAGTAACTTTTTTTTTCCCCAAAAGATCTAGTAACTGATTTAGCCGTTTTCGTTTAATTTTTATCTATGTATCCGATTGACAAATTGCTTTAGCTAAAAATGGATCAATTTGGATGAGAATTTCTTTATTTTTATAGTGTCACATTATTTTTTAGAAAAATTAAATCAAACAGTAATGTGTAGTAATGCTGAAGTAGGTAACAGAATGCAGATTTTATAAAACACTTTAATGGGATATGGAATGGGGGATTTAATTATATATTTTGGTATTTTATAAATAATAAATTTTACTTTAGTATAAACACTTTCATGCAAGAGATTGCAAATGATGCAACAATTCCAGATTACCTTCTTCTTCTTCTTGTTTTTTTTTTCCCTTAATTTGGATATGTTTTGTCCTTGCCCGTTTGTCTGGTTAAAAACAGCAGTCAATATCTATTATACCGGGGGATAAAAAACAAAATACGTTGCAATATAGTTCAATGGATGCTCTTTTCTATTCAAAATTTGTAAGCTAATCCATGTTGACAAATAAATAATCAATCCATATTTAGAGGTTTCGTTCTTTCTGGTTTTTTAATAACTATTAAATAAATAAATAACAAACCTGCAACAAAATAGGGAGGGTATTGTGATGATAACACTAACATTACAGAAATACTCGTAATAATTGTCAGCAAAAGAAAATAAAGCTCTCCTGTACTATATTTACCCTTTGACAAATAATTTTACTATTTGATAAAAATTAAAAGACTTTTTTTTTCGTAAAACTATCTTTATCTTACGATTTATTTTTTCTTAAAACAGATTAAGTAAACAGTGGAGAAGCAGATTTTACAAATCACTCATGAGTCAAGGGCTTTGAAAAATTATTAATCTAAAGAACCAACTGTGGAATCTATACGACTGTTCAATCTCCGGTGTGTATAAACCTAAAAGAGTTGTACTCTCAGCAGAATGCATGAATTAATAAAACAAAAAACGTCTCCTAATAACTAAGGTGCTATGTTCATCCTGGAATAATCAAGTGATAGCAAATAGAAAATCTGAAAATAAGCTGAAATGTAATTTCTAAAACTTCCAATTCATCACGAGTTAGAATTGAACCTTCTACTACTTCTTCCCTAACACTTCAATCCCAATCAGCCAAAACTACTCACTTTTGCTTTAACAGTAATTCTCTTTCCTTCAATTTATACTTTCCCTCCCCACAAGCACTTCCAAATCATTGCCATAACCAGTGAGTCCTGATGTTTCCATTTACTTCTTGCCTTATGGATGCAAGAGAAAGAGAAATAAACAGATTTCACTACAGTCAAAAAGCTTATAAAGGAAGGATCAGTGAGGGCAAGATAGATTAGATGAACCAAAATATGAAAATCAGAAAAAAACTACAATCTAGCAAATACTTTTTAATCTTCTTTTGTATTATTTCATCACTTTTTTTTCTAACGAGGAGTATATGTAGGTTGACCAGGACCAAGACCAAACAAAAATCCTGCAAATTTCTCAGGTGAGCCATTGAGTTTTACCTCTACCAATTTAAAGAAGGTACAACATGTTAGTAAACTATCTGAGCCAGCTTGATGAGAGGCACCAATTCTCTCCACTCCCAAAATTTCTGCCAGCCTGTCCAACCCACCATAAAGATCATTCCCACAGAATCTCATCATGTATTTGATATCATAAACTACTGGGAAAAATATCTTGAGCTCCTTGAAGAATTCAGACTGTGTGTCTGGAAGATTCTTGCCCCTCAGCAACTTCACTAAGTAACCAAAATCATATGCACTGTGGAATGTAAGCCAATGCACCTCTTCATTGGCCACAACACCTGAGGACATCAATAGCTCACTGAATCTGAATGCACTAACACCCTCTTCATTGTTCTTCTTGAAATCAATGCCACTACAAGCTAAGAGTTCAATGGAGTCTTGGAGATATACGTCTTCATTGGGATTAAACTCGCAAAAATTGAATTGCCACACGCAGTACTTTCCAGTTCCACAAGTGGGAAGGTTTCCTTTCTCATCAGAAAATGTCAGACCCAGCTGAATCAACTTCAAGAGATTAACATTCTCCTTCAATGATTGATAATTATAGTCCCTGATGTTCCCAACAAGATGGAGAACGACCCCCGGAAACTCTGTATCCATAGCTACGTACGGGTACCTGTCTACGACATCACGAATCAAAGCAAACTCGTAGTCGAGATTATTGCTCCAAACTTCCCTGATTTCGACATTGTCTTTGTTCAAAATCGGCATTTTCTTTGCAAATGCCCAAAGATTTTATAGCAAGTGAATGTGATACGATAAAAAAAACCCCTCAGGACCAAAACTCTCAAATCTGCAAAAAGAGAAAAGCCAGAAATGGGACTATGGATTGCCAAATATCTCAGAGAGTTGTCTGAACCCGAAAGCAAGCAAGCAATCGATTCAAGAAACGAGAGAAGAAGGATGAAGAATAGACCCTACAAGTAAGAAAATGTATCTTTACCTCAAGAGTATAAAGACTTTACGTGCAGGGGCCGCAAGATGATGCAAGACAGACTAGTGGGTCGAACTGAGACGGCGAATCATCTATGCTTTAGTGGGGAAACTGGAAAGGGTTTTAGGGTTGTCTGGCAATCTGGAGGAAATCAGGGAGCAATCAGAGAGGACTAATCGATGCAGAGGAAAAGCTATATGCTTATATACAAGCAATTTGTAACCCTCCTCCTCGGCTCACGTTGCTCCAACTTCGTTACAACATGAGTGCGGATGCAAGGTTGTTATTCTTTTTTTTTTTTCTTTTTTCCTGTTAATAAATATGTCAACTTTATATATACACACAAACATACATATAGATACATAGGAATATATATGGAGAAAAAGTCTTTCGCATAATAATATAAGACACTTTCACGTAATTTTAAGTCTTTTAAAATTTCGTTGAACTATTTTGTTTTCGAATAATCTTAAAAATATACTCATATCACTACAAATTAAACATTCAAGTGAACAATTTTGTGCAAGAATATTGTCATATTCTTGATTTAATTTGGTTAGTTAAGATAGGGATAAAATAGTCACACACAAAAAAGATACGGATAAAATATGGACACATGAAAATACTCTGATTCTACTTATTTGCAATTGCACGTAGAAGAAAACGTAAAAACTACAACTTTTTTGTTTATGCCCTTAAAAGAAGATTCCAATTTTATTTTCATTATGATATGGGATGATTTTTCTTCGGGAAAGATAAGATGGATGGTAGACACTTTACACGCTAAATTTCTCTTTTAAGAAATTAAAAGAAAATAACAGTTATCCCATTTTCCCAACTCTCAAGATTTACATTTCATTGTTCCCCAAAACTAAACCCCTCACAAGAAAAAATGTAAAAACATTGCTTATGCAGAGTTAAGAAAACTAAATATGTGAAATACAAGTCATTTCATGCAAATCAATTACATTACACAAATGAATAATCCAATTGCTGGTGACAATTACTTGGTATCATGGATTGTACAAATTTCAGGCAGGTAATACTACTCTATCTCTGATCAGAAGACTCTGGCCCAGAACTAATGAAACCGATCCTCAGTACACTGCCACTTGTCCTGGTATTGTTTTTTAACTTTCTCACCAATTCGCGTACAATCACAAGTACACAAATATCTCTAATCTGTTGTATCATTTGAAAACCAAAATGCTACCTGTTCCATTTTGTATTTTGGTCAAGAACTTAGCGCGCAAGGGGAGAAAAAAGAATATCAAAGCAATTAATCTAACACAAGGAAGATCCAGCATCATTTCTAAGACAATGTTGCTCCAGTGGAGCTTGGATACAGGCTTCTCAAATAAATTTTAAATTAAGTCAGTCAGGAACATATAGCATAGTACATTCAAGAAATTTGAAAACAAATGTAGATACTTCAGTACTATATCTTGGATTCAAAAATCAGTTTCCACCAAATCATTGATGTTGTTGTTTATCAAACAAGGCTAAACTTAAATTTGAATTTGCATATTTCCAATCGCCTAAGTAGATTACAAGAGAAAATCCTGCAAACTGACGTATCCTACATGAGGCTCAAGTGCGCCACTCTGCAGAAGGAGAATATGTGATCACTATGCAAAATTGGAACATTGGACCATCTAACATCAATTTTTTAAGCTAATCCATGAGAATGGTTGCCTAGCCAGCTCGCCTCCATATGAGAATAGTTTTCCAAGATATGCACAGTATAGGCATCAAATTCCAAGCACAAACAAAACTTTAACTTTGTCAATGACCATCCATCAACAAGATGATAAAGAAATCAGACCATAAAAATATAAGACGAGTATGGGTTTAATGGTAGGTTCAAGAGGATATAATAGATTGCTCATTACACTGGATATCTTTGAAGAAGAAAGCAGGTCCATAATCTAAGGTTGCCATTATGTCACCAACCAATACATAATGATGAGAAGCAAAACAAACTCACAGGTTCAGTGTTCATTTTCTCAGTGTGCAATCATAAAAACACATATCAATAATATTATTTCAAAACACTTGCAATCCAGTTCCATATCGTATGTTGGTCAATAAATCACAGTGCAAGTACGGCCAAAAGTGAATTTGTAGCAGTAGACACAGTAGACACTTCTATGCTCGGATACAACAATCAGTTTCGACCAAGAGGAAGGGATCTACAAGTAAATGTTTCCTTAAAATTCGACTTCTTTGAAGACGTGAATATTGATGCATAGACTTCCTTGGTTGCATTAGGTGGGGCCATATCAGCAGCCTTGAAACGCTTGGTTGCACCATCAGGCACACCATTTAAAGCAGCATTCCCATTCACAACCTTCCCATTTCCTTCCACTTTAGCTGAAACCTTATCCACAGCCTTAACATCTATTCCATGTTTGGTACCACTCAACCTTGATTGTTCCAAACTCAAACTATCCTTCTCTCCATTCACCCTCGCTCCATTCTTGATCTTCTTTGCTTTCTTCTCATTCAATTTAGCCTTCTCCTCCTCCATTCTCTCCCTCAGCATTGCTACCTCTTCCTCACTCCCATTGATTGGTATCTTATCTGTTTCTGAAAAGTCCTGGTGACAGATCAGACAACATGAGGACTTAACTTCCTTCAAAGCCTTAGCACTCAACACATGACCACAGTTCTTCAACGCAAAGAACTTGTACTTTCCATTAAACTCAAGCCCTGAAATAGAACACTGAAACCGTGTCCCACCATCTGCACCCTCCAATCCAGGAATTAAAGATAACTGAACCCTTATCATATCCTTCAAACCCTTAATGTGTCCAAACTCCTTAGGCAGATTCTTCTTCAGCAATGCCTCCACCAGAGTTTCCTTATTGAATATATTTCCCAGTTTATCCACCACACAAGGTTCCCTCAACGGCTCATTTGATAAAGCACAGTTCAACCACTTTGAAAGCCTTTGCTCATTCGGATCAACTTTATCGGGCTTCTTTTCAGCATACATATTGAGATAACAATCACGGGACTCAGCACCAGTTGCACCGCCATCGCCGCCGCCACCACGGAGCCTGGATCGCAAGATCAGGGTGGAAAAGGGAGGAATTTGGAAAGTTGAAATAGGGGTATGGTCGGCGAGAGGTTTGCCATTAAGGGTGAAATAAAACGACGATAGAAGTAGGGAAGACAGCGATTTTGAGAAGAGGGAGCGTTTGAGGTGGAAAATGGTTTGCTTGGTGATGGGGGAAAAGGTTACAGATCGGGAAGGAATTCCTAGCTCCGGCGATTGAACTAGGATTTGGGTGTCCCGGCGAAATTTGGAATGCATTGGCTTTTCTAGGGTTTGTGAACTGGAGACGTCAAACTGAAATCAGTTAGGGTGCACCCAGATTGGGAACTCAGGGTTTATGATCGTCGGGCACAATTTACAAATACAAAAATCTGCAAACAAAGAATAGACAAAAGCCAGAAACCCACAATTAACCTAAGAATTACCGATATCTTGAAGAGTTATCTGAAGCCAAAACGAATCCACAAGCCACAGAAAATGATGAAGAATGAACCAAGCGAGATAATTACCTCAAAAGAATACAACTTTCAACCCTACGTTCAGCACCTGAAAGCTAATGCTAGAAGAACCGATGGGGAAGCCGAAGATATTGGTTATCAATGCCTACCGTAGACAGTCGCCGACTTATGGGTCTTTTTCTCTCGTAAAAAAATTTAGCACTTCTTATTTTATACTCCCTCCGATAAAATCAGAAAAACAATAAATTTGTTACAGATATAAAATAATTTAAAAAATATTAATAATTTTTATATTATACAATTAATACAATTAAATTATACTATTAGATTTTGAAAAACAGACTATCTTAATTAGAAATATTTTTAAAATAAATATTAAATACATAAAATAAATCCCCTCGATTTCTTTTATTTTGAAATATGAAAATTTTTTTAAATATTTTTTGTATTAAAGATCAAAAAAAGTATTTTTATCCATAAAAAAGTTTTACCCTTCAAATGCTTTCTTGATCTAGGGCTGTTCATTTCTTATAATGACCGGGAATAAAATAGATCAGTTGTCAAAATAAAAATGGAAACTAAATGTTACCAAAATCAATTTTGACCATGTTGTTGATGAAGAAGGAGAAGGAGAGGAGGTTGATGGAGAATAGGAACCCAATGGTGAAAGTGAAGAAAATGAGATTGGTAGAGGAAGGTAATTTGGTTCATTAAATGATTCTTTAAAGTGAGAATGAAGAAAGATAGGGATCAAGATGGTAATTTTATTCCCTATTGTTTGGGTATCATCATTTCATATGGAATCTAAATTCCCACTTAATTGTGTAACCAAACAGTTTAATATTAGAATAAAATCCGAAATCCCATTTCCAAGCGCAGTAAAAATCGAATCAAACAAGTCATTTTAGTCCATTTATATTTACTTTTGTCTAACTAATTTTATTTTCATAAAAAAATTTTCTATATCTATAATATAATTTCAAACAAACTTATAGTGATTATTATTTTATTTTCAACTATCTAATTCCATTATATTTTTTATTAATTTGGGAACCAAACGGGCCCCTGGTTGGTATGAGAAAGATTGTTTAAAATTGAATATAAGTAATTAAATTTATCCAAACAAAAAATTGAATGAAATAATAAGAAATAAAAATGGATGGTTGCTTGGTATCCTTTCCAATAAGTAGTTTTATGAGAAGTTCAAATTTTATTTTCTTTACTATTTTAATTTACAGGAAATTCAAATAATTTTTTAAAATAAATATGTTATATTTTAATATTAAAATGTAAATACCTTTTTCATTAAAAAAATGAATTAAGCAGTTAAAGTGTTTTTATAATATATCATAAACCCAATTGCATTAAAGAAATGTCATAAACCCAATTTATTTTTTATAAAATAAATTTAATTAAAGAAATGAAAAGTAAAACTTTCTAAGACTAAGTTTGGCATGCATGAAAAGGCAAATGAGAGAAAAATTCTTATAAAATATATTTAGTACACATTATCTAAGTTTCCCATGAATAAAAAATAGCTATAGAACTATCTTTTCAATTTCATTCTCCCTTTCCATTTCCAATAAAAATGACTTCTTCCAATTAAATATTGTATAAGGTTTTACTTGGAAAGTAGAACTTTTTTTATTAAATTTGAAAGTTTCACATTATTTTGAAATTAATCAAGAGTCAATCATTATTTTCTCTAAAAATTCTACTTCCCTCGTACAAATGACCGCTTAAACTAAATTTATAAACATTTTTAAACCTCCTTAATAACCATGGCTATAGTTCAGAGTATGCTCAAAATGCATCTATTTTAATCAATAACTATAAAAATGATTGCATATGTGTTTGCTCATTATAAAAAGTTTATTTATTTAAGCATAGAATAAATTAAATTTTTTATTTTCAATAAAATTAATAATATCAAAATAAAATTTTGAATAAAAATAAGTTACACTTTTAATAAAAGAAATATACCACGTAAACATCTTTAAAAACTAAGCACTCTTTTTTTGTGTGATTATATGGGCCAAGAAAAGGAATGAATGGCTATACATTTTTTATTTAGGCCCAATGAGTGAAAAAGGCCCTTCTATGGAGCAGCCCAATAGGCATCTCCCGTTGAGGTTCCCTTCTTCCAACCTACACTACCACCTGCTGTTTCAGGAGACCGAGAGATCAGACGCCTCCTACTTTACGTCCAACTTCACCCGGTAATCCCACCTCTCACTCTCTCTCGCTCGCTACTTCTTCTCTTCTACTCTTTATTTTCATTTTATCATTTGAAATCCCTGTGGCCAAGCTAGTGTTTCTGGTTGGATTCTCAGTTTCCTTTGGTTTTGCCCATTGAATAAGGTCGTCGTTTTTATTTGCATTTTATAGTTTCCTTTTTACGATGGAAGCATCAGCTCGTGAAGTTTGTTTGTATTTCTCGATTAGCAGAGGTGAAACTTTTCTGCGTCCTGAATGTATTGTGGAAAACATTAGAAGTTATGACACTGGCTCCTTCTATTCTTACTTTGTCAACTTACCTAATCTTTGGAATTGGAATTGACAATGTGTTTAGATACTGACCAAAAAATGCTTTTTTTTTGGGTGGTTTGTAGAAAAGATAATGTGTTCGAATTCTTTGCACTTTAGTCCGATAACATATTTATTAGGAGAATAATGGTAACCGTTCTTAAAGGTTAGGAAAATGCATTTGGCTATTTAGAAATTTTGACTAAGTATGTGTAGTTTGGTATTTGTTTTCTATCTGATTATGCACTTTTCTTTATTAAACTAGTTCAAATGTTAATGTGATCTCATCTCCATTCTGACAGGAAGGAGCAAACTTTTCATCTCAAAAGCACTACAAAATGTCCGGGTATGGCTGCATTAGTTATGCACTTATGCTACCATCTTACTTTTTATAAACTACTTTTAGCGTTCATCTGCTAGTTTGTTTGTGTTTAAGACGATATTTTATACAATGGGTCTGTGTAGACTAAGCATCCTCTGCATTGTTTATCAAAACATTTGCTGGCATATTCTTTTTTGGGGGATTTCTGATTCCCAAATTTGGTCAATTAGACATTAGTTTTGGTCTTTGTTATAGAGACATGAGTTAAAGCATTTTCCCATTCTATTTTTATTTATCTTATACATTTATATATTATTTCTTGAACAAAATTTTCTATAAAAATATACAGGGAAGAAGCAGATGTAGCACCTGCCGAGGCCTCAGTGCCCCTAGGCGAGACTTTGGACATCATGACAGCCTTACAGCTTGTACTGAGGAAGTCACATGCTGACGGTGGGTTAGCCCGAGGACTACACGAAGGTGCTAAGATGATTGAAAAGCATGCTGCTCACCTCTGCGTGTTAGCCGAGGACTGTGACCAGCCAGATTATGTTAAATTGGTCAAGGCGCTCTGTGCTGACCACAATATCAAGTTGATGACAGTTCCTAGCGCTAAAACTCTTGGTGAATGGGCTGGTGTAAGTAAAGTTCTTGCTGATATATAACTGGCTCTTCTCATTTGAATTGGCTGACTTGCCCGTTTAATGTTGCAATTTGAAACCTGTCCACTTTTAGTTATTCTGTTAACAACAAATTTAGGTTTATTGTCTACACTCTACATGAAATGATCATTCAATTAGTATGTATTTGAACATCGAGAATCGAGTCTGTTCAATCCTCTCCATGCTTCTGAGCAGCAGAAAGAGGGCATGCTAGCTATTCTTGTGTCATTTATCTAATTGTTCTATGAATGCTGATAACTCAAATCAGACAGTTTAATTTGTATTTTTTTGTTGCATCTTCGTGTGCAGTTGTGCAAGCTCGATTCCGAGGGCAAAGCACGGAAAGTGGTTGGTTGCTCTTGTGTTGTTGTGAAGGTACATGCTGCTTAAGTGAATGAATATTGTCTATTATTATTATTATTATCTTGCCTACCTTCTTATTTGAAAAGACAAAGCTCTAGTGAAGTACTTTAGGTGCTTGCTATCAACTTCTTCAATACAAGAATAACATAAGGAAGAAAATTTTGTAAAAACCAAATCACGTGGTACTCAGTTGAAAAAAAAAAAATACTGGCTGTATTTTTATCAAAGAGCATGATAGCAAACATCTTAAATATGTACTCCTCCCAGATTTATAAAGACACTTTTTGTCGAATCAGAATCACATAGGTTAAAAAAAGTGATTAAAATTAGTTAATGTCTTTTTTATTAAAAAAATGATCACAACATTCCAAAATTACCCTAAATTAAAATCATTAAATTCTATTTCCATCTTAGAGTATATCACTTTTTTTCCTTCAACCCACCTTAAGAAAAAAAATAAAAAATGCTTCAGACATTTTGTAAAGGTCCTTATATTGAGGATCATGACAAACTTCTAGAAGGTATTTTACTAATAAGACAAGAGGGTTTACTATTAAATGTCTTTACCGATTGGTTTCAATGTCGTAGTTTATTGAAGTTGGCTGGTTTTTGCAGGACTTTGGAGAGGAATCACCAGCTTTGGACGTTGTTCAGCAATATATCAAGTCTCAGTAAGCTGGCTAAAGGAACAACAACATAGGAAATGACTTGAGGTCTTTTTGCGTAGAATTACATCATTATTAGCGCTAATGTTTGATTACTATGTGGTTGTTGAATTTTCTGTCATTTTTCATACTCGAGTACAGGATGAAGTTTATATTCTTCTGGTTGGAGCCTAATGTTCTAGGCATTTCAAGTAATTGAAATTGCAATTGTGACCTTTTTTCTTTTTTCCTAATTGTATTTTGGACCATATAGAGGAAATCTGCTTAGTAATATTAATTTATATAGGGTTTTGTTCCTCATAGTCATAGATCATATTATCACGATATTACTGAATTGCTATAAATACTTCATGTTTTATTTGAAGGCAGAATTTTCCTCTTGGAACTCTCGGGTTTGATCAAGGCTGAAATCTCAAATATGAAGTTATTTATACTTCTTAGTTCTTATAAAAGAAGAGAAGAATATTATTTGATTTTTAGAAAAAATAAATTATTTTCAAATATTATTTGAATTTAATTAAAGTATATTTAAGTAGCGCTGAACAAAAAACCAATTAATCCAATTTGACCCGGACAACTTGTGTCAAACCAAGTCAGAGTTCACAATCCCAGTCTGGGAGCACTTCTTGCTGGACTCCGGATCAGACTAAACCTGACCCGACCCAAGTGACTACTGTATTGGAATTTGGAAGGTAAAATTTTAGATTTGATGGGAATTGGTTATTTTTCCCCAAGGATCTGATGAATAATCCCTCCAGAATCCAGGAGTCTAAAAATCATTGTGATGGTAGGCGTTTTTTTTTTGTGGGCCATAAAAATTTGTGGATCATGAGGCTAAAATTATGTGAAAATTTGGTCCACAAAGGAAATGAGGAAAGCTTAAGGTATTGCAAATACATCCACCAGTTCTTAGGCGAACTTGTGGCTCTTAAATAGTTTCAATGCGAGGGCATGTATCACTCAGCTAATTCAATCACCACCTACAACCCTCCCTTCCCCCAACTACCTCCTTTCATTGCTCTAACCGTCCTTCCTTTTCTTCTTCTCAAAGCAAGGGGAGTGCGGCGCACTGAGTTTAAGGGGAGTCGTACTCACAATGCCAAAATAAGGGATTTTTTCTGAAATTTTATTAGTATTTAAATAACTATATTTGACCTTATATTTTGCACGGAATCCAAACTAAAGTATTTGGGAAAAGGATTACACTATTTATTAAGGTATTAAGGTTAAAAAAATTGGACCAGATATCAAATTGATGAAGACACTAGTTCAAGATTTAATAGTTCAACTAGAATTAAATTAGTGACAATAAATTTAATAATTTTTTAGTTTAATATATTATATAAAAAATTAAAATATTATTAATAAATTTTACAACCTAATATTAAAATTTAAATAAGTTAATATTCATCTATAATCATATTTTGAATTCAAAATAGTTAATTAATATTCTATTTTCGTATTATTTGTTAAGTAAATTTATCATTATTAATAATTATGTATCATAATAATACTTAATATAGAAAGAAAAAAATTTATATAAAAAATAATACTACTTAATATTAAAAATAATTTCTCTAAAAAAAGTACTAAAAATAATGTTATTTTATCTTAAAAACAAATTTTTTTTAAGAAATTAAGAAACTTCAATAGTTCAATATCGCTTTGTGACTAGTTCTCACCCGTTGCCATCTATATTCAGACCAGATCTGGTACTATTTCCCAGCCAACTGATGGGATTTAGTTTTTCAAATCTTACTATTTATAATTTATAAGTAGTAGGACTTTCTAAAGTTTTTAATGCAACTAGTTTGTTGCTGCTTTACAACAGCATATGATCTAGATTTTATAAATAACTTTTATCAAATAAAATTAATATTTTTTATTTTAAAAATTATGAAAAATAAAAACAATCTTCTTACTATAATATTTTAAAAAATAATGATTATACAATAAAATTTTTAAAGGGAAATATAATATTTGGACATTAAATCTAAATCGTCTAGAACTGCTGCAGCATACAACCCATTTCATTTTTAACACATTTATTGGTATATTTATTGTAGATTGAATTGATAAAGAATGCTGATATGTCAAATAGCCAATCACTTGATAATTCATCTTACATTTATTCACGGGGTAATTCAAAATTTATGAATGTTTTGTGTCTCATGTCCAATGGGTAACGTAAGTGGTTGGTTGGTTTCTCATGATTAAGGATGTGGGATATAATAAAATAGATAAACATAACATATGTCTGTGTGTGTGAGAATACATATAAAAAAGTTTAGTTTATTAAATAAAATCTTAAACTAAAACGATTATGGTTCTCAGTTGAGTTGACGTGAGGAGATATCCTTTTATAATTGACTTATTTTAGTAATTATATTTCCTAAATTTATCCCGTTAATTCAACATCAAAACTTTATTTTATTTCACATTAATAGTTTCACGAACAAAACTCTAATAAATATTAAATAGTCATTGAGTTAGTAGTGAAATTTACATAAATAACAACATATCTCTCTAGTCGAAGTTTAATCATTATCAATATATTAATATATAGTCATTTTTAAGTTCATTTATTTATAAATTTCATGTCAGACAAAACATCTTAAATTTTATCAGCCACATAATATAGTTTTATCGTCCAAATAATAGTATCAAAATAATTTCTGTCCGCGTCAGCGTAACTTTAAAAAACAATTCACCTCGCTTCCCTCACACTCACACAGAACTAAATATATGGCACGTGGATATTAAAATTTATTAATATTTTATTTCAAAAATTTCTTCTCCGGCTCCCAGACACTTAATTTAATATTATATTGCTCTTTTGCATGCCGTGATCTCTTACCTCACATTTTAAAATATTATATTTAATATTTTCACACTTGATATACGATAAAAAATTTATAAAAATGTTAATAAAGTTGAAAGGAGTGTAATACATGTGAAATTCCTATATTTTGGGATGAAAGTTCTCATAAAAAATATTAATAAATACCAGCGCAACAAATTAAAATAATTGGATTATTATTAATTGTTAAACAAGTGTACGCCCAATGTTGATTCCTTGAGTTTAATTAATAGGTTAATAAAATTGCCTGAAGAAAGAAAATTACGTTTCATTTCATAAAAATAGTACTCCTCTATCTCATTTTTTCTATTATTTTAAATATTTTAATTTATCTCTCATTTTAAATTGTCAACTAAGCATTTATTATCTTTTTTACTATTTTACACTTCATTAAAAATAATATAGATAAAATATAAGTTATCTTTTAGTATTTAATGTAACGATATTTTAATAAAATATTATTAAATTTTATTATAATTTAGTTTATTTAATAATTTTGTTGATTCGTGTGAAAATTCTTAAAATAATAAATAAAATGGGATGAAGGGAATAGTATTGTAAATGAAATATTTGGCTTTTTTACCTGGATGCTACAAAAAAAAATAACAATTTTTCAATATACTACAAGTTTAAAAATAATTACCAAGATATTATAAAAATGGTATATCGGCGTCTTAGGCATTGAGATATACCTTTTTAATTTTTTTTATTTAGTAGGAAGAATTTCGGTACCTTGAGATAATTTGAAATAACTTTTTTTAAATTATCTTATTTTAATAAATTTAAAATATTAGTCTCATTTTCTCTTTCTTATTTTTTTATCTTTCTCTCTTATTTTTCCTATTTAGATCATTAACGAAATTAAAAATTTGATTAAAATGTAATTTTTTGAAAATAAAAGAAGATTTATATGATTTTAGTAATATTGAAGAAAGGAAAATATTTTTTACTGTTATAGTTATTTGGTATATTAATATAAATTTTAATTAATAAAAAATATCTTTTCTATGTTAAAAGTTTGACTAAAATTTATGTTTTAAGAATATAAAGAAATCTATATAATTTTAGAAATATTAAAGAATATATTTTGTTGAATAATTAATTTGTATTATTTAGTATATATTATTTATATGATTTATATTTATTTATTTATTTTGATATGGTTTGAGAAATAGAAAAATATTAATAAAAGTTAAGAAAAGAAACCAAGCAAATAAAATAAAAAATGGGATAGGGGGAGGGGTCACATGCAGAATTGGAAGGAACGACCTCCGTGCCTACTAAATAAAAAAAATTAAAAAGGTATATCTCAGTATTTAAGAGATTAATATATTATTTTTATAATATCTTAGTAATTATTTTTAAACTTATAGTATTTTAAAAAAAAAATTTTTTTAGTATCCAGGTCAAAAAGCAGGAATATTTTCTAAACCTTTCGTGAATGAAAGATGCCGAATGAGCATCACGCAGTTAGCTCAATTAACATAAATGTATTGAAACAAATGTGTGTTTGTGTGGGTGTGGGTGTGCTGGAGAAAGACGAGTATTAATTAAACTTGGAATTAAGACGATCTTCTAGGCTCAAGTGGCAATTTTTTAACCACCTAACCAGTTATGGCCATGTGCAGAGTCGCTGGGTAAAAACAAAACAAAACCAGACCAACGCGTGGCTTACCTTCTTCTTATATGACCACACGTCCCTTCACTCACTCAGTCAGTCACTCACCAAACCACCAACCACAAAATTCCAAAACCGTATTACACCAGGCCATCCTCCTAACATTCATCTTTCTCTCTCTCTCTCTCTATTTATATATAAATAGAACTTGTTAGTGGGAGGGGGGAAGGAGAAAAAGAGAGAAAGTTTGTGCCTTTTTCTCTGGGGATTGCATTGGGGAAATTGGGTAACTCTGAAATGGCTGGAATTGGAGTTTTTGCGGAGATTTTGGATGGAGAAATGTACAAGTACTACTCCGATGGAGAATGGAAGAAATCTTCATCTGGGAAAAGTGTTCCTATTATCAATCCCACTACCAGAAAGACTCAGTACAAAGTTCAAGGTAATTAATTTCATGACTGATGATTCTATCATCTTCTCTCTGGTTCACTTGATGTTTTGCCTGGCCTGTGGATGTTGCTGTTACTAAATTTATTACGTGAATAGTAAATTAGTAATGTCACTGTGCTTGATAAAGTTTTTTACATTTTTGCCTTCAAACTTTTGGATAAAATTGGCACTTCTATACAACCTTAGAGATTTGGGTTTCTTAAAAATGAAAATTACAGCAAGAATTAACGTATAAGCAATGTTTCTAAAGGTGAGAGTTATGGGGTTCTACAGCCAAACTAGGAAGTGAAAGGAAGCTCGCTAACGTTGTATGAGTAATGGCTTATAGATTATTTTCATGATATTTTGATGTAGCTTGCACACAAGAAGAAGTTAATAAGGTCATGGATTCAGCAAAATCTGCACAAAAGTCATGGGCAAAGACCCCACTCTGGAAGCGAGCTGAACTTCTTCACAAAGCAGCAGCCATTCTTAAAGAACACAAAGCTGCAATTGCAGAGTGTCTTGTGAAAGAAATAGCAAAACCAGCTAAAGATTCAGTTACAGAGGTGCATAGTTTGTCGTATAAATCTAATATGATTATCTAAGACTGGAAAACTGAATCATGAAGGTAGCTGGTTTCTATTCATTTGTTTATTTTTTATGAAGGTTGTGAGATCCGGGGATCTAGTTTCTTACTGTGCTGAAGAAGGGGTAAGGATTCTGGGAGAGGGAAAATTCTTAGTATCAGATAGTTTTCCTGGAAATGAAAGGACCAAGTATTGCCTCACCTCCAAGGTAATTTTTAGAAAATTTTTTTTACTGTATATGTTACTTAAATATTCATATATGAACCACTTGTTATATGGAAACTGTATTACTATATATTCCTTATTTTAACTTAAATGGACGAAGATCAAGAGGGAAAAGTTGGAAGATGGACATGAAGTGGGACCCACTTCTTGTGTGAGCGTTCACCAATTTTTCATCCATGTTGTGCACACAATAATTTCTCCTTCATACAATTAATCTGGGTTCCCACTTAGCACCAGAACGTTATGTTTAGTTAGTTTTTGGTGGTATACTGTTAGATGCTGACATCTACAATAAGCAACTAAAAGCAGATGTTATGGAACTAACTTATAAAGTAGATTCTATTTTAGTTATCTTCTTCATCATGCTGCTTTGGCTTGTTAGCATCTCATCTCATTATTTGATCATGTTCTTGTTAGTTGTACAACCTAATCTATCATCTCATCAATTTTGACCACCCCTTTTATCGATTTGGATCTTTGCCTTCTTGTTCATAATCATTTCATTATCAAAACTAGAGGTAGGTCCCATGGAGTCTGAAGCAAGTCACACTATTCATAGCTAATAAATAGTGTGGCTTTTTATATATTTTAATTTATATATTGATGATGTGTTCTCCTGAATGAATTTTGATTTATGAAATAGTACATATCAAGGAAACTGGAAAAGTCTTGTCTTCTCATGCAACCACTGGATGATTTATCATACTTATGATGGAATAATTACCTAATTGCAAAAATATGATGACTGGGTGGAAAATAGGACCAATTTCACTATCAGTTATTTGGATTCAGTGTAATTTTCTGATTACTAGCGCCAAAGCATCTAGTTTACACTAGGAAAAAAATTCCTGAAATCTGAGACTATATATATATTCAGAATTATCTTTGCCACAAAGAGCTGGAGTTATATATATAGTCCACATGAAATCAGGGTTAATTTGAGAATATCTTTTAATCATTTTTCTTTAGTGCATTAGACACTGACACTGCAATCCCTGCATGACCGTTCATTATTTTAGTCACTGATAGTTACAAGAAATATAATTACTATTGTGGTTTGCCAACTAGTCATTTGATATCTTTTTTTTTTAAATTATGTTTTGTATATGATGTGATCTAAGCAATCTCCAATCCATTTTCAGATTCCATTGGGAGTGATTTTAGCCATTCCACCATTTAATTATCCAGTAAATCTTGCTGTCTCAAAAATTGCTCCTGCATTGATCGCTGGAAACTCCCTTGTGCTCAAGCCTCCTACTCAGGTAATTCTTAACTAAAAATAATTTAAATCCTTTATTTTCAACATAATGTCCAAAGTTTTTCAAAGGCAATATGAATACATGGACACATTCTCACGAGTCACGGTAACTAGCTTAGGTCACAAGACACATTTATGATGTTGCCATAACTTCTCCCTCTTTTCTGCTTTGTTCTTTTGGTGTCTATGATAGAACCCAGCCTGAAAACTTAAGAAATATACGTAATATAGTGTGATAACTGAATTATGTGAATAAAATCAGTACTGACAGTTCTTATATACACCTCATCCCAATGCCATTTACGTGGGGATCCTCAACACAACAAAGTTAATGTGAGAAAATGTGTATAATTGACAAAGCAATTACTGGGATGATTTATCGAAATGAAGTTCATTTTTCTTATTCTCCAACTTTTTGCCTCACAGGGAGCTGTTTCTTGTCTGCATATGGTGCACTGCTTTCACTTGGCTGGATTTCCCAAAGGCTTAATCAGCTGTGTCACTGGCAAAGGCTCTGAGATTGGTGACTTCCTGACAATGCACCCGGGAGTGAACTGCATAAGGTAACAGCTTTCTCCTTTATATCTGCTGCTTTAATGGTAAATCATATTCCCTACTTCTTGTGTGTGCTGAACATAATTCTACTATGGCTGGAATTTCATCCTTCTGTATTTCAGCTTCACTGGTGGAGATACCGGCATTGCAATTTCAAAGAAGGCAGGCATGATCCCTCTGCAAATGGAGTTGGGAGGAAAAGATGCCTGCATAGTACTTGAGGATGCCGACCTTGATTTGGTGGCTGCAAACATTATAAAAGGAGGCTTCTCATACAGGTAAATGGCTTTTCATACTGATGCCTTTTTCCAAAGACAGTAGATGCTTCTCAATACTTAGAATGTATTGTAAGTTTCCATCTTCAAATGCAAAGCTATAAAATGACTTACTCTAAGCTATCAAATGCACATGGTTGCTGTTTCTATAATATATTTCCGACCTATATTTCATGTTTTTGCCATTTCAAATGCATGTTTTTTTTTCTTGTGATGACTGGGTAGTTGTAATCCTGATATAATTTCTGAGAAAATAGCATTCTAAAGCCAGTTCATGTTCTACAATAACAGTGGTCAGAGGTGCACCGCTGTCAAGGTTGTCCTAGTGATGGAATCTGTTGCCGATGCTTTGGTGGAGAAAGTGAAGGCGAAGGTGGAAAAACTGACTGTAGGGTCACCTGAGGAAGACTGTGATATCACTCCGGTCGTGACAGAGTCATCGGCAAACTACATCGAGGGTCTGGTAATGGATGCTAAAGAGAAAGGAGCAACATTCTACCAGGAGTACAGAAGAGAAGGAAATCTTATTTGGCCGTTGCTTCTTGATAATGTCAGGCCTGATATGAGAATTGCATGGGAAGAGCCATTCGGACCCATCTTGCCTGTCATTAGGATCAATTCTGTTGAAGAAGGAATCCACCATTGCAATGCTAGCAATTTTGGACTTCAGGTATGGTTACAATAAAACTATTCACTTAACAATTTAATCTTTTCAGTTACCAGCGGTAAACTACGGACTGTCATGTGTGAAGACATATTGTTACTTAATAGCTTAAGCTTTTGAATCAAAATGGTTTTTGACATGTATAAATTTCTTCTGAAAGTAACATTCTGTAATCTATTAGCATGTAAATAACTTGGATCCGCACAAATGAACCTGTGCAGGGTTGTGTCTTCACGAAGGATGTGAACAAAGCAATTTTGCTAAGTGATGCAATGGAGACAGGAACGGTTCAGATAAACTCAGCGCCGGCCAGAGGACCTGATCATTTCCCCTTCCAGGTGAATCCACCACAGAAACCAATCAAATTTTCTGTCACTTCCTAACATTTCACTGTTTCTAATCAAGGACTGGAATGAATCCAATACTGAGAAATGCTTTGGTTGCAGGGTATCAAAGACAGTGGAATTGGATCACAAGGGATTACAAACAGTATAAACATGATGACCAAGGTGAAGACAACTGTGATAAACTTGCCCACCCCTTCTTATACCATGGGCTAATAGATTGTTATTGAAATAAAAAATTTCTATGAAGAAAAATTTTTTATTTAGAAATTGTTTAGTAGGCTTAGTTAGTTGGCACAAACTGCAATGAGTTTACTAATGAGATTCAAACAATATAAATAATGGGTGTGATAGTGTATCTTCTTATTGTACTGAGATTTAACGACATGTGAATCTCAATATCCTGTGCTCAATCAATATTTCAAGGAATATGAATCTTGTTCCAGTTTAAATTATGCCAAACCTCTCACCATGTTCTTTATATTAATAACTAGACGTGGA
The DNA here is from genome assembly GCA_026686845.1 of Adenanthera pavonina. Taxonomy (NCBI): domain Eukaryota; kingdom Viridiplantae; phylum Streptophyta; class Magnoliopsida; order Fabales; family Fabaceae; genus Adenanthera; species Adenanthera pavonina. The sequence continues at coordinate 24,137,777 of JAIVEN010000019.1, read as the reverse complement.
TCCTTGCTTTGCGCAAGTTCAAAACAAAACATTTATAAACGAAATCACTATTTATGACCTGTGAATAGTGGAACTTCCTAAGTTTTCTATATTTATATATTGATTAGCGATTATTTTTTATATGTAATTTTGCTAAAATTGGCGATGAGGCTAAAAAAGCAAAAGAAAGAAAGAAAGGAACGAAGAAACAGAATATTTTGTTTTATAGTGATGAGGGGACAAAAAAAAATGCGAAAGAGAAGTTTGTGTGTGGGTGTGACTGTAATGTAAATCATGCACACTGCATAAATTTCACTTTTATTTTTTTAGTTTAGATTGTAATTAAGAAATTACGTGGCTGCTTTCACTTCCACGTCTATACACGGAAACTAAACTAATTATGCCCAAGTTAATCCAAATATTAAAAACCTTCCATAAGGTTTTATTTTAATATTTTTCCCCCAGAACCAAAAGAGACAAATATAGATATGCTTTCAAACTAGGCATTGTTTAAGATGTTTTCTTTCTTAGAAAGAGCTTTTTCTCATTATTTCTCCTATTGAGTATCCGGATTTATGAATCTCAGTTTTATTATATATACTTTCATAGAAAATGTGTTTGGTTCTTTTTCATAACTATATTTCAGCTTTCTAACTTTTTTTTTTGGAGTGTTTTTAATTCTATATATGAATCTCAGTTTCTGCTTGTAAGAAAAAAATAAATAGATAGTGTGTAAATACATGTTAGTGGATACTAATAAGAGTTGGGTTAAATAGTAAAGGATTCAACACCATTTAAGCATAGATTTCAACTTCAAGCCTTATTAATGAAGAAGAAAAAAATCATGTTGGAAGTGCTGCTCAACTTTGGGCTTGATAATACTTGTATTTAATCCACTAGTACCATATACGAGGAAAAAAATGCAAGTGAATGATTTGTAGTATAATATAATCTGAGAGAGAGATAAAATTTTCAGCTCAAAAACTTTTTTCTGCAATTGTGTGGATTAGAATTTCATTAATCTCACATTTCTTAATTTATTTTTTAACTGCACGTACATTAATACAGAATATGAAATTGCGTTTGGGTAAGAAGAAGATTGAGAGTGACTTTTGTGTGTGTTTTCTGAGTAAGAAATCACAATCTGGAATTCATGGAAAAAGGGAAACCTATTTAAAACAAAATTGGAGTGTTGGAAGAAAATATAGCAATTTCATTATTTAAACTGACGTATCCCACATTAATTCAAACCCTTTCTTTGATTTTATTTTAATTTGCCCATTTTGTCAAATAAAGGTTGCGTCTTTCTAACATTTGTTTCTCATCATTCTGCTTTGGATACCTATCCATTCATTCAATAATGGAAACCTATAAAACTCTAACCTAATAAAGCTTTACATGAAATTTTACTTTTTATTTTAATTTACCTGGATTTTTTTTCCATGCAATGTGTACTAGATAGATAGATAATAACTTAAGTAATGTAACTTAGTTGAGGAAACAATTGTAAAATTTATAAAAAAAATTAAAAAGAAAAATATAATAAAGAAGTATGATTAATATGTTATGTGAAAAGCAAGAGAGACCTAATAAAATGTGGTAGGGTCAAGTGAAAGAGACCTAGTTTAAGTAAAATTATGAGTTTAAATCTTGTAGATAAAAAAAACAAATTGAAAGAAATATCTGATTTTGACCTAATAATGCTTAAATCTGACAAAAAAAATTATGAGAATTGCTTTCATTTGGATATGATAAAGCTTCAATCTAGATTGATAGGAAGCAACATTATTTAGAAACTATTAACAATGTGACTCATATCGAATTCGATATAATGCATGAAAAAATATATGTATAATTGCATTTATACTATACTGCCATATATAGACGGTTCAATTGTAATAAATTGTAATATTTTTTAAATCATAGATAAACAATTGAATTGTGATTTGATTGAACTGAAATTAATTTGAAAAGTAACCATGATTATATATATTTAGTGAATTTAAAGCAAATATTAAAGTATATTTGTATAACATTGTCGAGGTATAAAGAACAAAATAATTTTTTAAAAATGAAAAATCGATTTAATTGGGTTTTGATGTTACCAAGATCTAATATGATATTTATGAGACAAATCTGATGAATACTAGTTTTGTGGGATTCCATCCATGCTTTGGAATATTATGTGACATTTAAAAATATTTTAGTACATATAAATTGGCGTAGTGATCAACAACTAATATCTACTAATATGCAAGTGGGATACGTTTGTAACGACGATTCCTCCTCAATCAATTATTTTGGAAAAAAAATAAAAATAAAAGTTTTGACTAATTAAATTAATCAAGGAAATTAAAACATATATATATATATATACTATACTTTTCCACTTTCATTTTTATTTTTATCCATTTATTTATTTTAATGATTAACTCTTTGATTTATATTTGTTTCAGTGCAAACACCTGACCTTGTCATTATACTCACCATATTTCCTACTCATAAGTCATATTTACCTATCTCACATATATTTAGAAAATTAGTTAAAAATTTTAATATTTTAAAAAATTACTATAATTTTATAAAATTATCCTCATTAAATTATAATTCATCTTAAATATATTTTTTAATCTTCCTCTATTATAACTCTTTTAGGTATTCCTAAGAAGGGTAAAAAAAAAATATTAAATAATACATAAATTTCATAAAATGATTTATGTATTGAAATCTTAATCCTAAAAAAAATATGTCTTCTAATAAAGCATTTCATTAAATTAATTCTTTGATATTAACAAAATTAAAAGCTGAAAAAATAAAGAAGTGGTTGGATTAATTGAAGTTCAAAGTAGTGATCAAATACTAAACAATCATTACAAAAAAAAAATAGAGAGAAGACTCAAAAGTGATTAAATTCTAATCATGTAAATTGATAAGTCTGTGAAAATTTTAGATATAAATTTAATTGGGAGGGATTTATTATTTATATTTCTTATCCTAAAAAAAAGTAGTTGTTATTACTAGTCAGAATACTTGTGGTCACTAAAAGGAATCTATATTCTATAGCAAGGTTTCTTCATCCTATGGGCCCAACTTTGAATAATGTTGAGACAATGAAGAACATCTCATGAGAAATGTACATATGTCATACGTTAGAATGAAAATGTTTGACACAACAGTATTTGGGGATCCTTTGAATCTGAAGCTCAATATATGAATAAAAATAAATTTGTCAATAAAAAGATATTTTATTGAATAAAAACTGATAATTAAGTAAACGAGACGTTGATGACTTTCTTGAGAGTTTTGGTTTCAACCAATCAACTTATGTGTGTTTTTCTAATGCTTGACTCTGACTCTGACTCTGACGTTACACTTGATGTGCCGCTGGTACTCAAGCATACTCATATTGTCTTTGTAATAATTATGCCCCTTCCATTTTTGACTGACATTTTTCTATCCCTTCATCACATCACTAAATGAAAGATATTATCACATGTAGAAACTACAAACCACAAAATGACATTTCCATGTCTAATATAATTATATATGTCCACGTCACTTTTTATTATATATACTTTGCTCCTTATATTCAGGTAAAAAAAAAATCCTTGTTTATTAATTTTTTATTTTAGCACACAAACATTGGTCTAAATGATAAAAGTGTGGCTGCCTCATGTAGACGTAGAAATGAATCCCATTGTTATTGTGAAAATCTGGGTATCATATGAGCATTGCCTTAACTCTAATGACTTCCAGACTCAACTTTCTCTCTTTAACCCTTTATTTGGTTTTCAGGATTTGGAAGGAAAGTAAAATTAAGATTTTTTCTTAATTAATTAAAAAAATTTGTAACCCAACTTTCCTCCCTCGCCTCTAAGGAGGGGGAAAGAAAATTCTCTACTTTTCCTTTTATTTTGGTTGAGAAAAAAACATAGGAGGCCCCTTTCCCCAACCAAACACACTGTTGGAGGAAAAAACTGGTGCTGTGGTTGGGCGTGCTATATAACACGGAAAACTGAAACCGGAGGAAGAGGATATAAACTCAGTGGACGCTCTTTACCCCTCGTTTTCCAGTCTCTTCATCTACCCGATTAAGTCTTCAACCTTTTTCAGTTTCTTCGATGATTATGCAGCCAAGTAGCAGAGAAATGCAACAGGGAATCAAGTCCTCCTCTTCCTCCTCCTCCTTCAACTCTTCTCAAATCCCTCTCCACGATCAGATCCAACAATCCATGGATCCTCAACAACCAGACCTTCACGACGATTTCCTCGACCAAATGCTTTCCAACCTTCCTCCTTGCTCCTGGCCTGACCTCAACCCCAAGCCCTTCTGGGATGACAACGACAATGCCGCTTTCCACTACGATGACCAGTCCAACTTGCCCTCCAAGTTTCGCAGCCAACAGATCAGTCCCGCGTCTCCCGCTCCCAAGTCCACCACCGCCGAGGCCGTCGCTTTGATGCTTCAGCGTCAGCTTCTCATGTCTAGAGGCGTTGCCGGAGCCGGAACTGGCGACTCTGGGTTGCTTCAGGTGCCCCTGTCTCTCGGTGCAGCAGGAAACTTCGAGCCTTCCCGTAACGACGCCGTTGACGGGTCCTCTTTCAAATCTCACATTCCGGTGAGTTTCATAGAGATGTATCGAACGTTGAGAGTCAAGTATTTCGGTTTCGTAAGGTATCTAGTGTAATTTTCTCTGATTTTTGGGGAGTGATTTTCTCAGGCCGGTGAGGGTACCATCCAAGCTCTGTACAACGGGTTCGCCGGATCTATGCACGACACCAATCAAACTCCGAACCAGACTCAACATTTCCATCATCCCCAGGTCCTATCTTAAAAAAATTATCGTTTGTTTGATGTCAGATTGGACTTTGATTTTTTTTTTTTTTTTAATTTTCTAACATATTTGTTAGTCTGAAAACAGGGGCAGAATTTTGGTGCATCAGGGGCGGCGACAAACACATCTCCAGCGAACGGAGCTCCGGCGGCACAGCCGAAGCCGAGGGTTAGGGCGAGGAGGGGTCAAGCGACGGACCCACACAGCATCGCCGAGAGGGTACTATAACTGCTTCTCTGACTTGGGGGCTGGCTTCATTAATTAAACTGTTTGGCTGCTGAGAAAATCCAGCCAACAACCTCATGTGTCATTTTCCGCGTAATAGGCCTATTAAGTCGCTAGTCTAATTTTTTTTCTGTTTTGGGAATCAAACTTAAAACGTTGTTTTTTTCAAGAACATGGAACATGCAGTAAAAGGATAGTGCCTTGGGTTTTGCTTGGCTAGCTAGTTGGTATAGTAATTACAATTAAGAGGGAATAGTGTAACGTGAGGGTTTGTTAATGTTCTAAATGTGTGTGGCAGTTACGAAGGGAGAGAATCGCAGAGAGAATGAAGGCCCTGCAGGAACTGGTTCCCAATGCCAACAAGGTATAGTCACTTATCTCTCTCATCCTATCATTATTCCGTGCCTCACTTAAACCTGAAAAGAACAAGAAAATCATTAAGTGAAAGGATAAGAAGTGATTGGGGTTTGGAAATATGTGTGGAATTGACAGACAGACAAGGCTTCAATGCTGGATGAGATAATAGACTATGTCAAGTTCCTGCAGCTTCAAGTGAAGGTGCCAGTCTTATTCTTATAATCTTAATTATCTCTGAAATTCCTCTTTTCATATTTTGGGATTCTGATGAATTTGGGACGAATTCAATAGGTTCTGAGCATGAGCAGATTGGGCGGTGCTGCTGCTGTAGCTCCTCTTGTTGCCGATATCTCATCTGAGGTACCCCCATTTACTTTTCGTCTCTCATCTCAAATCTTCTGCTATGAAAGCAAAAAATGGAACTACTTGCTTTGTTCTTTTTTTTCTTGTTATTTTATAATTTTATAAATAATAATAATTTATCGATCTACTTAATTTTTTATTGCCCACAAACCCAAACTTTTTCTATTAATTGATTGCCATATTTTTATGTGTTGGTATAAATAAATGAATAATAGAGAATATGTTGAAGTCCCGAAGATGTGCAGCACACAGCGGAGGCATCATTTTGTCAGTATTGTCGGACTCAGTCTTCTCTTACCCCAACGACCTTCTTCTTCCTATTCTCTCTCTTACTCACTTAGCTTTTCCCTTATCAATTCTCAAACTCTCAATCAACATAAAACGACAATTTAAAAAGGAGCACGCGTGCCCACTTTCTCAGATTCCCCTTTCCCATCTTTCTCTCGACACCTTTCACACCCTACCAAAACCTTTTTTTTTCTTTTCTTTTTCCTCTTTTCCCTCTGACTTTTCCCTTCTCTTTCCGTCCTCTCCGTCTGATATTATAATTATAACAATCATCAATCATCATGGGCTGATTTGACTTGTCTCTTTCAGGGAGGAGGTGACTGCATCCAAGCGACCGCCGCCCGAAACTCTACCGTCAATCAGACGGCGTCCTCCTCCAACGACTCGCTCGCCATGACGGAGCACCAGGTGGCCAAGCTCATGGAGGAAGACATGGGCTCCGCCATGCAGTACCTCCAGGGAAAAGGTCTCTGCCTCATGCCCATCTCCCTCGCCACGGCCATCTCCACCTCCACGTGTCACTCCCGGCACCCCTTGATCAACACCGCCACCAACCACCACCCGGCTGTCGCATCCAACGGCAACGGCGGAGAAGGGCCCTCATCTCCCAGTATGTCCGTCTTGACCGTGCAGTCCGCCACGGCGGTTAACGACGGCGCCGTCAAAGACGCAGCCTCCGTTTCCAAGCCGTGAACGACGCTACGTTCGCTGACTTTCGCTCATAGGTAAAGCCAGAAAGTGACAGAAGGCAGGAAAATGACGTGGATTTTCTGTTTTTTATAAAAATGTGGGCCCCATCTGAAGTCTACGGAAATAAAACGTCACTCAACGCGTGGGGGGACCTCGGACGACGCCGTATTTACGTAGACTTTGGCAAACGCTAACTTTCGACTAGCCAATACCATCTCTCCACCGCCGCCACCACCTCGTCCGTCTGTTTATTATTATTTTTTTTATATTTTATTTCTGGCTATGGCTTTTGGTTCATTAATTTCTTTCAGTACTTTCTAAAAAATTTCCTTGTGGGGCTGTACCGGCTTTTGATATTACTCTGATGATTATGAAGCATTATTATTATAGTATTTAATTAAAGCAAAAGTAACTACAAATTAATAATCAGGAAATAATTACGGGATCGATGGCCTTTATCTTTTTTTTTAAGCACCCCCTCCTTCCCATTTCATGTGGTCAGAAGAGAATTTTAAATGTCTAATTTTATTTTTTATTTTAAAAAATTAATTATTTTTTCACAATTATATATTTAGACATTTAGTAGCATATTATTTCAAGAAATTAATAGTATAAATAATAAATTGATAATAATTAAGAAAAATTAAGTACAATTATATTATTTAATAAATTATTTATTATTTTTCTCAATTTTTACGTCAAAACCTTAAAATATAAATAAAATAGAATGATGGGAGTATTATATTTATATATAAATCAAGGTATTAAAAATTGGATTGGTCATTGAACCAAACGAGGCAACAGTTCAAGGTTGAGTTGTCGGACCGGTTATGAATAAATTAATATATTTTAAATAATGTAGATGAAAAATATAAGAGATATTTATTCATGATTATAAAATTAACATTCAATCTAAGATGAAAAATAAATTTAATAATTTTTTAATTTTATATATCATATGGAAAATTAAAAATATTATTAATAAGGTTGATAACCTAATATTAAAATCTAAACAAGTTAATATTCATCTACAATTATATTTTGAATTCAAAATAGATAATTAATATTTTATTTTGATATTATTTGTTAAGTAAATTTATCATTATTAATAATTATGTATTATAATAATACTTATATAATATTATAATATAGAAAAAAATTTATACAAAAAATAATGCTATTTAGTACTAAAAATAATGTTATTTTATCTTGAAAAATAAAAAAAATTAAAAAAAAAGTCAGATCGGTTCTGTACCGATTTTTTGCCTATTCGACCGGTTCTTGACCGGTTCTGAGATGTCCCGATTTTTGTTGATGTCCGGATCAGATCAAGAGCCGGTTCCTCATCAAACCGGTCAAACTGATTGATCTGATCCAATTTTTAGTACCATGATATAAACACACACAGAGATATTATCATTATTAATTTATAATTAGTAGTAGCAAAAGAAAAAGTTGGGAAAGGTGATAACTTGGTGATGCGGGAAAGAGCAGATCAGAGTTATGGGAGTTGGAAAGTTAAATGCAAACAAAGGATTAGGTTTTAGGTCAACGAGCAATGCTGATCGTTTCACTGATCACTCACTGTATCAAAATAATATGGAGTAAAATATCATCACTTTCTTTTCATTTTGCCTTAATTATGAAGATTTTTGTCATTTTAAAACCTTATACTTTAATCCAATCTATTGACACCATTAAGAATAATGGTATTTATCAATTAAAAATCATATTAACATAAATCATATTTATTAGTTTATCCCTAATTATATTAAATCATATATTAATTAAAAGTTATTCTTTTTTCTATAAATAATTTTAAATAAATGTAATTAAATTTTTTAAAATTATAAAATTAATCAACTTTATAATATATATGTACTAAAAATATTTTTGGCTAACATATATTTAATTACTCCCTTAAATCCTTAATAAATGATCATTTTAATCGAATCACACGGATTAAATATGAGAATTAAAGTTATTTAACTATTTTGATTTTTTCAAAAATTATAATATTTTTTTAAAACTATCCTTATTGAATCTCTCTCTCTTTGAGATGCATTAAATAGAAATAATTATTGAATATGTATAATAAATATCATCTCATATAATGGAAATGGTCTTATATTTATGATTAAGATAAAATACTCTATATTTAGAATCGAAAGAAGTAAATATTATGTATGTTAAATAAGGATATTTTGGTCCAACAAAAAGTTTGATAATCTAATTTAATGGCTAATTAATGGTTAGATTGATGGAAATGAAATCTTTAAAATAGAGGAAGTTCTATGTAACATAACTTTTAATGTTTTAAAATATAAAGGAGTTCTCAGCAATTAAGGTAAAATAGAAGGGGTCATAGGATTTTACTCAATAATATATTGATTTTATACAATAATAATAACAATAATAATAATATATTTAGCTTTTTCAAATTCTTTTTGCTATTTTTCTTTTAATCTTGCTGCACTAATTCATTCATATTGTAAATATTATTACGATGTACATACAAAAGAAATTCCAAAAACTCTTAAAATTATATCTTTTTAATGTCATATGCTCCATAAATGAATGTTTTTCAAAGGGTTTTACTATATTTAGTAACCTTATAACTAGGGGTGGGGAAAAAACCCAACCCAATCTAACCCAAAACAAAATCAGTCTTTTCAATCCGGTACTGAAAGCCGATGTTTGGATCAGGCTACTTGACCAGGTAAGACTAAGCTTCAGGTAACCCCATCAGACTGATCTTGCCCCACCCGAGGGTGTATATAAATTTTTTTTATATTATTTCCAATTTAAAAAATATTAAGAAGTTGGAAATATTTTGGAAAAAATATAAAAAAAAACTTGGAAGTAGAACTTTTATAAGTTTTAGTAAAGAAATATAATTTCACAAGGGGAGATCCAACTTTTTATAACTTGAATTTTTTTAATTAAAACCGAATAATCTACTTTTTGAGAAGTTTAACTTCCCTTATATTTTCTATACCAAGTAACCACTTAACATTTTATTTATCAATTTAATTGATAATATAATATTTAAATTTTCTTTTCTTGGGATAAGTATATATGATTATAACTTAAAAGCAAATTTGATTTTTCTGAAATTAATAACTATTATATTTTTTATTTAAATAAATTCATAAGGGTAATATTAAAAAAATTATCCTATTCTATTCATTTTATAATTTATTTTAAACAATAATTAAATAAAACATTTTTTTAATAAAACTCTCAATAAAATATTTTATTTTCTTCCAACCCTTTTCATATTATTCTACCAAATTGTATTAATAATTGTTCTATTCATTCCATCATAAATTCTTAAAGGTATCCTTATATATTTATATTGATTTCTTCAAAAATAATGTTTTTATGGTTTTTTTTCCTATTAAGTGGCAAACTGATTTTTTCTTTAAAAAAATGGTCAAAACCTAGTCAAGTTTGAGTTGGATCAGTCTGACCTGGTCTAGTCTACTGGCCTGGCAAGATTAAACCAAACCACGGGTAACTAGACCAAACTTGAGCCCTCCACAAAACTAGACCACGAGCTAATAAAAAACTCAGTCTAACTCGATCTTCCCCCACCCTTACATATAACCTCTAAGAATTTTATATTTTACTATATTGAATGCCTTATAATCCCCGAAAGTTTTATATTTTATCATTATCTAGATTAACGTTTCTCTTTATGCCTATAAATCCTTAGGTTTGTCTTTATAGTTGGAGACCTGTCAACAAATATGATATGCAAAGCATTTGATCTCTCAAAAGTGAATGTAAACTATCAACAAATATAGTATGCAAAGCATTTGATATTTCAAAAGTGAATGTATAGTACTCATTGATTCTTCTTCTCTAATTCTCTCTTGTCCCAAATTTTCTTTCTAATATTTTCGATTTGTCATATAGTTTTATATCATCGGAAAAGTATTGCAATAACCTTTTTACAAAAAAAGAAAAATATGATGTTCATTGTAATTATAGAGCTAAGCTAGATGGGCTAATCGTGCCTAGTACCTAATCTAATCACCCTATTTAATTAGCTTAAGGTCCTACAACTAGACTTCTAAGTAACTTATCTTTAATCATTTTATACACACCAAGATAATGAGTTAAAATTTTTTAGCTTTGTAAAATTTATTATAACCTTCTAATATTATTTTTATTCTCTCTATTTTTTATTATAAGTTACTTTTAATTAATTTACACATACTAATGTAAAATATTAAAAGTAATTAAAATTCTTAAAATTTACAAAATTTATCTTAACTTTCCAATATTATCCTTATTAATTATAATACATCTTATTTATATATTTTTTAATCTCTCTTCACCACCACTTTTAATGAGGGCTAAACATGAAAAACATTATTTAATACTCAAAATATGATATGTTTTGCATATATGTATTCTTCTAAAAACTGTCTTATAATAAGAAATAGAGAGTATTAAATTATACACATATTAATTATCTCTTTCTTAATCTCTCCACTTTAATTATTTGATGACGGGCAAACATAACTTATAATAACAAATAGAGGAAATATTGGGGTTTACTTGAATGTGTTTTCTATTTTAATATTTTTAAAATAGTTTTGTAAAAATATTTTTCAGAGCAAGTTTTGAGAATAAGAAAATAAAAAAAAATCATTTGAATAATTGTTACCAAAATTATAACTAATAAGTATTAAAAGGATTAGTCAAAATTTACAACTTTATCATTAATGAAGTGGGTGTTATCCACATTTTCTTATGTTTTTATGACTAAAAAAATACAAAAAACCTTAAAAATATTTTAAATTTTCTGTTATTTTATTTTTCTCCTTTCCAGAATATTTTATCAAAAATAGTTATATGAAATAAGTTTTCTTATTTTCTATTTTTAAAAACAGAATATTGTTCTGAAAACAAGCTTATATATCAGGTACCTTGTTGACCTCATTATTCGTGTGATTATTCACAATCTAGCAGTCTCGTATTCAGATTACTTTGGCTTTAGTTTCAAGACTTTTACTCCCATGTAACATACTCACAAGTTCACTCATTCAATCATATCTTTGAAGCATATTTAATTATTTTGCAAATGGTTAGTGGGATCCGATTAGGTGAAAAGATAAAACTTTAACTGTGCAATGTTTCCTTCTTTAATTAAATCATTAGGACTTATCTTTTAAACCTAATTGTTAATTAAATATGATAAGTTAGGTGAAGAAACACACAAGTCCACAGTGTCTCCCTAAACTTACTTGAAAGTGGTAGTAGGTAAGAACTAGAGAATTATAGAGTTCGAAAGTCGGTATTAAATATATTAAAAAAATTATTAGTTCTGAATATTTTAAAAAAAAAAACACTCTAAATAGGAACTTATAAAATAAGTACCTGAACTAAAATAAAAACTAAGTTTGCAGTAACAAAGTAGAGGATTCTAAAGTATATTTTTTACAAATATTTCAAATTAATGAGAATGAAGAAACTAATTGAACTTTTCTATAAAAATATTAATGAAATTTAATTTTTTTTTATCAAGTTGGAATTTACTTATTTAACTAGCAATTTAGTATTAACGGAATAAAGTACGAGATCGAACCATCCCCCAAGCTTTATCTCCTCGTGCAAGCTTCATCTTATTTTATTATGATATAAGATTTAATTTCTTAAAATTTAAATATACATAATTTATTTTCTAAAACATATATTATTCATCGTGTCTAATTTTTATGAATATATAGTTTTATTTTTAATAATATGCATTTTATACAAATTAAATTTTCAATTTTTATATATAATTACTTAAGTACCCCTCAAAGTATAATAAATACAAAATTTAATTTAAATATGAAAACCCTTTTTTTTTACCAAGAAATGAAAACGTCAAAATTGTACATTTTTTTGGGTAAAAAATTGTATATTTTTTAAAGGAAAATTTACACATTCCAAACAAAAAAATGGTAATCTTACATATTGATTCTCCATATTCATAAACAAAAAATTAAAATGATGGAGTGCCAAATATCACATTTTCACTTCTTAATGGAGCAAATATAATTGGAAGGAGTCTATGTTTTGCCCTCAGCTCTTCAAGAAATATTAGTTCTTATTATTTGTAGGAGATACTTCTAATCTATGAATAAAACATATCTCCCATTAGCAAGGTTTAATCGTAGTTGATAGATTGTTAAATTCGTCAAATATGTTGTTCAGAATTTGATTGGTAGGAGTGTGCATGGAAAAAAACTTTATAAGAGAACCAAAACTTATTTTGGTAATTTCTTCGACTTAATGGATGCAGATATACTTTATGCTGAAAAAAATCTCCCTAAGAGAAGGAGGTATTGCCATTAATTTAAAAAAAAAAAACAAAACAAAACAAAAGTGGTACTGCCATTAGTATTATTAGTGATAGTGATAGCATTTTAAAAGGTCATGGCCAATGGGCTTTTAAGTATGATAGTCCAGGTCCAAATAACCAAGACTGCTTAAAGATACTACGAACTGCTAAACTTATGTCGTTTTCAAGGGCCCAAAAAAATCCTATCTCATTTTGGATCACGAATTAAATCAATGGGCTATTTGCAACTCATTATCCACACTAATCACCTTGCCCAAATTACAATTTTTTTCAAGAAAAAAAGCACAAATAGGTGGTCGTAGTTCAAAAAGATTTATAGGGTTCAAAACCTAAAACACTGTTACATTCTCATTATTGTACTTTGGGAACAATGTTGACAACTTAAAAGGATCGTTTTACGAATTGCAAGAGGACCATTTTAGAATAAAAATTGAAACATGAAGGATTGATTCGAAACATTTGGGAACAAAAATGGGACAAAATTAATTGATATGACAGTGTTACCGTAGTGTCCATTTCCTGGATGGCAATCAATTGGTGTACTTGTAAAGAACTGATTCACGTACAGACTCTTCGAGAAAACACACACACACGCACACACACACACACATATATATCCACATCCATGGCTTCAATAAGAACAAGTTCATGTATAGAAGGAGGAGGTGTTTGTAAGTTGTAGCAGTATAGGGTTTTGGCTTTTGAAAACATATTCTAATTTTGACATACCAAAGAGTGTTTGGCACCAAGAAAATCTTGAGTAGTATTGCAATGCTTTGTTTCAAGTGGGACTTACCTGCATAATTTCTATGCCTTTCCCTCTCTTGCAAGACCATGCAGTTACTCCCTTGGAATCTCAATATATGTCATTTTTAATTACTTTATTGGAACAAAAAAAAAGAGTTATATGTATTAATAAAATTGTCTAAAAATTATTTTATTTTCCATTTTGCCCTTGGTAATACAATGGATATAATAAGATATTTTACTCTAAAAAACAATTAATGTACCATAAAACAATTTCTAAGAAGGACAATTTTGAAATAAAATAATTAATATTTTATAAATTCTTACAAAATGACTTATATTTGAGAACATAAAATCTTTCTATGAGGTGTTTATATAAAGGATTGAGGGACTACATAAAAGAGTCCTGAGGCCACTTGCTATTTCTCTTGTATATAAGCTTGAATCTCCATTGTATTGATATTATAAAAAGGAAATATGCCCATATTCAATATGTATTAGATATGACATATGTACTGTACTACATTAGGTATATCCTTAGTTTTTTCCTTAAAAAAACACAAAAATATTTAAGATCTTATTAAAAGAACTCAAATTTTGACTTATTCTTATAGATATTTTTATATCACTTTTAAAATACTTGTTTAAAATTCAAATTTTTATATTTTTATTTTTTATTTGTAAATTTATTATATATATAATTTTATGTCTATATATTCAACATATTAAATTGTGTCAAATATGATATTTTTACCCCTGTTTATGGAGCATAGGCTTGATTCCTTTTTATCTCCACTCTCCCCTATGTTGGGGGTTGACTTTATTCATATGTGAGGATGCATGAAACCAAGTAAAGTTTGACTTCTTCTTATAGATATTTTTATATCACTTTTAAAATACTTGTTTAAAATTTAAATTTTTATATTTTTATTTTTTATTTGTAAATTTATTATATATATAATTTTATGTCTATATATTCAACATATTAAATTGTGTCATATATGATATTTTTACCCCTATTTATGGAGTATAGGCTTGATTTCTTTTTATCTCCCCTCTCCCCTATGTTTGGGGTTGACTTTATTCATATGTGAGGATGTATGAAACTAAGCAAATGTGGCCACTTTAAAGTTCACCAAACATTTAAGTATCACTCCTTTTAAAATCCAAGGGCTTGTTTGAATATGTTATCTATTTTAATGTTTTCAAAATAGTTCTACAGAATTATTTTTCTGAATAAGTTTTGAAAATAAGAAAATAAAAAAATTTGTTTGAATAATTATTCCCAAAATTATAAATAACAAATGTTAAATGTATTGTTTAAAATTTATAATTTTGCTATTAATGAGGTAGGTGTTCTTTATTTTTTTCTTGTGTTTTCCAAAATAAAATATGCAGAACATCTTAAAGATATTTTGAGCTTTCTATTTTGATATTTTTTTATTTTTTAAAATATTTTATTAAAAATAGACTTTTCAAAACACCAATCAAATATGTTCTAATATTTCTTTAGAACATGGAACCCTCCCACTCACTTGTCCACCTCACTTTGCTTCTCTGCTTGTAATGTCTGATCTCACACACACACACTCACACTCACACTCGTCAACCACACATTGTGGCACTATAAAATGGTGCATCAAATATCTTAATATCCAATACAACTACATCAACAATTAATGAATTAACGGAATGATATATAATATTATATACTCATTCTCATTCTAAATATAGTATCTTTTACCTTACACTAAATATAAAACTCTTTTCAGTATATGAGATAGTATTTATTATGTATTTAAAAAAATATTCTTATTTAATTCATGAAAGAAAGAAAGAAAAATAATTCAATTAGGACACCCCTGGAAAGACAATGAATCTGAACTGTTCAAAATTTTATCTTTGAAATTCGATCAAGTCTCTCTCACTTATTTTTTCTGGTTGCATCACTATGTATAAGAGACTTTGGGATTATTTACTTTAGACAAAAACTTGAAAAGATTAATTTTTTAAAAAATGGTGATACATTTATCAATACGTAGTGGTGCAGCACTAATGATGCAGCTGAAGAAACAAGTAATCTCAATGCTAAAAGAAGACGTGCTTGCCACTGTATATAACAACAAGGTCAATGCCACTGCTTAGTGGTGCACCACACACACAGAGGCACACATATAGTGATAATAAAGATTAATTAATTAATAAAGAAATAATAATAGACCCAACTTTTGTCCATTATGAGTTTTTGAGCCTCGTAGAAGTGAAATTTATTTCACTCTGTTCTTATCATCACTTAAAAAAAGAAAATTGAAAAGATTGAAATATGAGGAGTACTTTAGTGGCGATCCAAGTGAATCGCTGTAGTAGTAGTACAACTTAATTGACTTTGAAGATATATATGACTTTTTATTAAATAGACAGATTCCAGAAAATTGACCATTAACTCCCTCGGTTCACAATGCAGGATATGCAACTTATTTTTTTTTAATTTATAATATAAGGTGTAGATATTTAAATAGATAATTTTATCTTTACTATATTTAATTATGTGAGTTGATTATTTTTTTCTTTTTTATATTTGTAAAATTCATAGAGAATTGTTTGATTTAATTATTTTAATATTTTTTCAATAAATATGGATAAATTTAAAATTTTTAATATATTTAAAAATATTTTTTAATTTTTATAATGAACGTGAAAATAGGTTCCAAACCCTATAATATGAATTGAGTATACATTTAGTGGATATATACATAGGAATACCACCAGGAACGTGAGGAGCACCAATAAGCAAGCACTTGGATGTCACACTCTCCCGCTTTTTGACTTTTTGATGTCTTTCTGGTGAAGGCAATGCCTAATTCCCTAGAAAAAAAAATTCATTACTTTCTTTCAACAAAATTATTATTTTATACAATGATTAGTTCCTTTCAAAATAAAAATGATTTCATTTACTTTTATTATTGACATATTAAATTAAAATGAATGTTCCGTCTCATATTGGAGCCCGACATGATTATCATGTCTATCACTTTCATTAAACAGTTTGATTAAAAAACCAAGAAGGACTTCAACTGTATGAAAAGTAACCATCCATCGCCACGATTACTTAGTTTAACCGGTAAAGATTGTACTAACTTATAGCACTAATTTTAGAGCTTCTACCAAAAATACAAAAACAAGTAATTTTAGAGCTTTTGGAGCATACGAGGAACATTCTGAAGGCAAAGAGCAAAGATTTGAGGGAGTATTGAAGTAAGACTTATTCTCCTCCTCTGCAAACTCTCTTCTACCATGTTTCTTTCTTACTTATGATTTGGGATATTGGATTGATTTTAACAGTGATTAATTTTTTCTATAGGGAATAAGGATATAGGTTAACTGATATTGACTAGATTTTATTTGTTGTTGACAACTCTTGGATTTGAACTTAATATATATAGTGTTTTTAGTTATGATTATCCCTCTTAGGTTTTATATAAATTTTATGACCAATTACTATACAGTTTAATAAGTGGGTAAGTTTGATGGATTGAAAAGTAAAAAATAAATATAGATGTATGAAAGTGGGCACAAATAACTAATTTAACTATAGATTTAGAATTTTGTGATGACTTAAGTTTGAAGGATTAAGATTTAATTAAAATAGTGAGTTATACAATGTAAGAACAAGTTCATATCACTGCTTACTGCACACACAGTACACTGCAATACACACACGCACACATTTGCCAACTCAAAAGGGTGTCAGCATTACTCATGAATGGATATCCTCGTGTTAAAATTAAAAATATCATAAATTTTAATTTAACTTTTTAATCAATCAATGTAAATTTTAAAACTTATAGTGAGCCATACTATTAATAAATTATTATTTTTTTTCAAAATTCATAAATTATGAATAATACTCTCTCTATTTCATATTATAAGGTAATAAATAGAGTTTTTTTCTTGATAATATAAGGTAATATGGTATTATTTATTATTTTTTATCTTTTATTACTACAATATATAATATTATAAATTGTGTTGGAATTATAGAAAGAGGAATATTTAATAGAGGTAAAATATGAATATTTGGATTCTTTTTCAAAATTTAAGGATATTATTTTTATTTCTCAGTTTGCGTGAAACCTCAAATGTTATATTATAATATGGGACGAGGGAGTACACCTTATCTTAAACTTTGTATAATGTTTAAAAAATGTATTTGTATAAAATAAAATTTATATCATGTTATCTTATTCTTGTAAGTCATAAAAAGTACAATTTATTTCTTAGATCTTATACATATTGCTAAAAATCCTAAATTTATTTAGTTGTATAAGAGTGCTCGGAAAAATTATTTCACTTAAAATATATAAAATTAAACTAAAGCATTATTTTTATTGTGGAGAAGTTTTATATATTCAAAAAAATAAAAAATGTTGTATAATTTTAGTAAAATTAAAGATTATATATTTTTCTCTAATAATATCATTATCAACTAGGAATGAAATGATTCAGCTTGATCAAAGTTTATTAGGACTTTATTATGGCTTTGATAATAAAACATTAATAAGAAAAAAATTATAAAAATGTAACTATGTGATGTTAAATTCAATTATTATATTTTATATTAGAAGAGTTAATAATAAATTATTACGTTAACAATTTGTGGGTTGGGCATGTTTGGTAGACGATGTTTTTAAATTGAAAAGGAAAAATAATAAAAAATAACTCTCGTGTTCCAACATTAAAATATAAAAAATAATATTAAAATTATTAATAATGTGAACAAATATTATGTAAAAATTATTTTATTTTCCACATATTTATTTTTTATTTTTGGATACATTAAATGTATGGGGAAGATACTAAATAAGTGGTTGGTTTATTTGGGAATAGATTCTAAGACTAGATATGCTCTTAGCACTCTTTCTTACGTATGGACTTGATTCTGAGAAACAATTAGAAATATATGATTTCTCTTCTTCTTTTTAAATTAAACTAAATTTTGAGCAATTAGATCTATCTTAATTCTAATTAATTTTGAGATTTCTCTTTTCTTTGGATGAGAAGAAAATAAAAAGAGAAAAAAGTTTAGAAAAAAAAGAAAAAGAAAACTTAGATAAGTTCCTTCTTATTTTTCTTCCGACAATTTCACCCGTCCTATTTTGTTTCAATTCCAAATAAAGCATTAATTCACTTGAGCCTTTGCCTTTCAAAAAACATAAAATAACCAAGTTTTTTGTTTTCGTTTTATACATCAAAGAGTGCTTAACAAGAAATTTAAATATTATCCACTAATATGAGATTCAAACTTACCCTTGATAAAATGAGTTGCATCTTTATGGTAATAGGATCAACATTCATTGGCTCAACTAAAATTTTCTTTTTCTTGTCATTTCTAATAAATAATTAGGTGGGCTCTGTATTTCTATGAAATTTGATATCTGGGCCATACTCTTCATAATTTGTGTATAACACGAACTGCAATATATAATTTTTATGTGCTATAATATTGATTGCGGGAGTTATAAGGATCAATTTTCAATTTGGATCCTCTCAATTTTTATTTTTCTTAATTTATCTCAATTTTAATTTGTAGCCATTAGATCAACATCTAATGATTCAAATCAATCATACTTTCATAAAATGAAATTATAAGTTCTGAATAATATTTTTTTAGTGATTAATTTGAGCCATTAAATATCAATCTAATGGCCAAAAATTAAAATTGAAACAAGTTGAAAAAAAAAATAGAGAGACCAAATTTAATTCAAATCATGCATTAGGTAAGAGAAAAAAAGCTTTGACTCATAAATAATTATTATAATTAGAAAAATTTAAATGTATGCACTGAGGTGCAAAATACATTTGAATCAAATGAGGCTTATATTTTAAATAAAAAATTATTTTGATTGAAAATTCAATTTCTAGTCTTTTTATATGGATTAAACCTAACTGGGAGAATTAAACTTTTACTACTAGTATTTTGAGGAAGATCTGAGGAAGTTTAGGCTGGCTAGATACTCCTAGTCATTGATTAAAAAAATGAGTTTTTTTTTTTTAAAATAATAATTAAATAATAATAATAATAAGTAGTAAAATAGGACGGCGTGTGGGTGTGGTGTGGTGTATTTCTTGAGTTGAGGCAGATGGATTTGGTGGTCTAAACGACAAAAGTGGGTCCTAACCACCATAATGGCCATCCTCTCCTCTTCTTCGCTGCCCCCACACATCTATTTCTACAGCCTTCTTTGAGTATTATTTTTTAATATTTAATTTCAATTACATACATATAGTTCAGATGAACTCTTATATTTGAAAAGACCAATAATTATTATAAATAAAATTTAGACTAAAAATTATTATAAATTATATATTCTTTTATTTCTAAGTAATTATTTATTTAGAGTATTTTTGAATCAAAATACACCTAAAATTATTGTTAAATGGTTGATTTCACTACAAAATAATTCAGTAAAAATACTAAAATTTTATTTAATAATATTTAATTTTGGTTAAAAATATATATACATGTAATTTATTTTAATATAAACTATTAGCTACATTTTTAAGATTATTTTATGATTTTAATAATTAATTTTTAATAAAAAATAAGTAAATTATGAAAAAATACTCCCTCCATTCAAGAATATAATAAATAAATAATCATATCATTAGAATAAAGAAAAAAATTACACATCATTAATATGTCACAAACGAATTTTTTTTCCACAAATATTCTCATTTAATTTTCCTCGTAAATTAAAATTACAAATAAATCTTCCTCTCACTTAATTCTCCTTGTAAAAGTAACTCTACTTTAATTATGAATAAAATTAAAAAAATATATTAATAATCAAATATAATTCATTTATTTCTTATATTTTATAATAAAAAAAACATCTTCTATGTTTTGGAATGAAGGGAGTATATTAATAAGTACATACTCCCTCTAATCACTTTACATAAATAAAAGAAAATAGTTTAAAAAGAGTCAATATCATTAAATTCGTCACATGAAAATTTTTTTAGCAATAACTCATCTAATACTTGAAATTTTTATCATGTAATTAATAATTCACTACTATTTTCTTTCTTATGTGTAAACAAATTAAGGAATGGGTAGTATAGAAAAAAAATAAATGCACCAGATAATCCATATCTTTTTTTTTTATAGTAACAGATAATCCATATCTATATTTTACATTTTAGACTAATAAAAAAAACTCTTTCTAAACTCCCTTTTGAAAGTATAAATTTAGTACTTGCATAAAATTCAAGATGGATTGAATTATGTACAAGTGATAAAGTAAAACAATATGTTGAAAAAAAAGATAATATTGCTTTCAATAATTTTATATTATTAATATTAATATTTAATTATCGAAAAAATCTGTCAACCATAATGCCCCATTGCTCCCTTCCAAAACCATCCATCACCGACCTGCCACCACCAGAGCCAAACCCAGCCCCGTCTTTGTTCATCTGCACCAATCATAATCTGACACTCACATTTCACAAATCAGTATCATTATTATTAATCTTTATTCCTCTACTTTTCTTTTTCTGAATTTCTATTATCTTTTTTCATTCCTCATTTTTCTTTTTTCCTTCACCATTGGCCATCTTCTCTCACAGTATCTGTTTGTGTACTATTTTGTCCTCTTTGTCCTTGCACTCCTCACGAACCTTACAAAGTCTCTGTTTAAAGCAGCCCCATTTCCACACAACCCACCTACTCATCATCCCCTGCTTCTTCCTCTATGTTAGTAGCTACCCTCCGTGTAGAGTGGCGGCGGATGATGCAGTCCCTCTTGCAGTTTCAGTGGGAATTGGTAGTTCTAGCCGTAGAGTGGGTGAAGGGAATGCCTTATGGAGGGAGCAACGCAGGGAAGATGGAAAGGTGTTTGTGTTTATGCCTCACAGAAACAAAACCTTGGTGGGTGTGTGAGGAGAGTACTGTGTAGTGTACATATACAGCTGAGTGCAGAAGAATGCTGTTGGAGATTGAGGTTTTGGATCTGACTTGATCAGAACGAAGAGATCACATATGATATGATGATACCCTTTTGGATGATCACAAGAGGCGCACACACACAAGAGATCAATGACAGAAGAGAGTGAGCACTCTGCTGGCAATTCTATGAGTTCATACAATTGCAGGTGGGTGCTCACTTTTCTTTCTGTCATGTTCTCGTCTTCCTTTCGTGTGTTCCCTCTTCCTTTTCATATCCTTCTCTCTTCTGGGATCTACAGGAGAGTTTACTTACTTTTTTCTTCTGCTTGTTTGTCACTTTTGACCCTTTCAAACAGATCGCTTCGATTTGTGTTCATCTTTCTCCGAGTCTCTCCTAGTCAATGCTGAAAGGTTACAGAAAGCATAGTGCACTTATGATAATATAGCCCTTGAAATGACATATCTAGCAGGGTTAGCTAGGCGCCTCAAAAATCTAATCCTATCCACTTGAGTTCCTTCCTCCCTATCTCCTATAACATAATAATCTTTTGAGTCTAATCTGAATCATCTTATCTGATTACTAAGACAAAAATGGGGCGATAATTAGGAGTAGGACTGTATAAATACGCTGGCTTTAAGTTCGAGTTTCTAGAGGTAAGAGCGCGTACAAACTTCTCTATTTCTGTTTATGATCTGATCCTTATCTTTTAATGTTTATATTCATTTTTTCCTTGTCCGTCTAGAAATTAGTAATTAATACCTTGAGATATTAATTTTTTTTATATTATTGCGTGACTTTTGATGGTACTCCCCCATCCGGGGAGTGAAAAACAGAAGAACCCAAGGGAATTCTTGAAGGTACGCTCTGTTACTGTTCATATTTTAACGGAAAGCTGTATGCTGCTTCAGTTTTATCAAACCCTTCGTTTCTTTTATATTCTTATTCACCATGCAAAAAGCTATAGACCCATCTTTTGCCCATCTAAGCTTGAATCTTCCTGGGTTTGCCATATCCTTTTCTCCAAATATTCAGAACCTCCGAGAAACGAGCAAAAGGTTTTTCATTTTTGGTAAGAAGGGGTGGGATTGTATTCAGAAAATAGGACAAGGCGGAAAAAAAAAAACTTTAATGATGCAGATTTCATGATTTTCTCGTCCAATGGGATTTTCGCAGAGTTGGAGGAAATAGGAAACTCTTGGGAAAGGGGAGCAAGCGGCTAAATATGGGAAGATTGTGTTCTTTCCCTTTCTGGGGTGGTATGCATTTATTACCTGCCGTAATTGAAGGATTTAAAGATGCTAGATTCCTTTTACAGGTCAGATAATTTTCGGTAAACAGATTCTGTGAGATTTCTTTGATATTCTTTCCTTTAAATTTTAACTTTAGAGCAAATATTAATTCCTCTCCTTGCCTTAATTCTTTGGATTTGATTATACAAGTAATTAACCTCTCCTCATTGTTATCTCAGAACTTGTTTGGCGTTAGGAAGCAGAAACCTGCTCCACCTATTTCCAGCAGTACTCAGGTATATAACGTTTCTCCAACACGTTCTTTTTTTATTTTTTTTGGTTTAAACAGCTGTTTGATAATTATTTTTAGTTTAACAAATCAATTCACTTTAATATGGATGTTGTTGTTTGGATTTTTCTTGTTCTTGTTAATTTAGCTTTTTAATCAGTGGTGTGATCAATACCTGTGATTCTGTGTTTTGATGTGCTTTTCATGTAGTTCTAGATAAATTTGGGATTTAAATGAAGTCTTCAGTGGTCTCATAGTTCATTTTAGAAAAAAGTGTAACCTTTAGCTTTTTAATGAATCCTTAAATCCCCTTTCAAAAGTTGTCCCTTCTGGGACCTCTAGAAAATATTCTTCCTTTTGAGAATGTTTCATTAATACTGAATTTAATAACTCATCTGATTAAATATGCTTTCTGAAAATGTCGATCTCATAGCCCAAATGAAGATCATCTAACTTTCTTTGGTGTTTTCTTTTCATGTATATATATATTTTTTATATTGATTAGAATATAATGGAAGTCCAACTCTCCCAAGAAGACTGTAGTGATGTTTGGGGTAACACATCTTAAAATTGTGGAATTTTGTCTTTCATTTGGGATGTGTAAGAATCAAATCTAGGAGTTGGTTATAGGAAAATATTATTTTGTATTTATATCCTTGAATTTCTACTTTGACTTGTTTTGTAAAATTCCAATTGTAAAATTGTTTTAATAATTTTCAATTGTCAAAACAAACACAGGAATCTAATATACCTTTCACCATATTATAACAATTTAACCCATGTACAAATTTGTATTACTGTCCAATTTGGTACAATTTGTATTAATTAATTAATTATTCACAACATTGTTCCTAAAATTTTGGGTGCAAGAGAATCACCCAAAAATTATTGGTCATTTTCATATTATACTAGTTGTAAAATTTCTATGGTCACTTTTAAAATGAAATAAAATACCCATATCAAAGTATCTTGTACAAATATTTGACACACATGAATCAAATAGGTTCCACTGGCGCGTGTCAAAAAATGTAGAGTACCTGACCATTATAGTTTTTATTTGGAATAATTTATCTTGATTATTTACAATAGTCTTCCTAAAATAATCTTACGGAATTGCAGCATATATGTTGAAAGCCCTCAACTCAACCTATACCATGTTGAGAATTGCATAAGCGTTTAGTTGCCCCAACAATTTCTTGTCGTTGGCCTGAAGTAAACCCTAAAAGGGAATCCAAGACTTGAACATACAAAATTATCTATATATATATATATATCCTAGAAATTACGATATAAAATTCAAATAAGAGAGCTTGGAAATATTTTATATAGTTAATGTAATTTGTGGCACAGGATAAGAATAAAGAACTCAAAAGTCAATGTAGCCTGAGGAACCATGGAAATTGTTTAGCTGTGACATCAATGTGTGTTGCAATCAGTTAAGTGGTACTGTGGAGAATGTATAATTGCAAACTGAACTGGTGTCTTAAATAATGTCAACTGAAACTCTGGAAGTTCTATTATATCTTGTTTGACTGAAATAATATTCTAGTCACTTTAATTTTATCTTTCTTACAACAGGGAGGCTGCTATTTTAAAAATGAATGTAGTGTGTACCAAAAAAAAAATGAATATAGTGATTTATTGATTATATATATCATGAATTAACCTGGAAGAACAAGAATATCCTTGTTTGCTTAAAGGTTTAGTAGATCAGGTGTTTTAAGTATATTTCATTATTAAACTGTTCTGAATTTGTAAACTTCATTGTCTTGGCAAGTCCTTTGTCTGATAAGAAATTGGAAATATGGTGAGGAATTCTTTTATGAATTTGTTATAGGCAATGTGATCGTAGAGGTAGCTTCTTCTCTTGTCAGTGAATAGTAATGTCGTTGAGCAGTTTGTAATGGTGTCAGTGTATGGGTTATGCCTGCACAGGTTGATTTGGACTGTATGTCTGGAGACATGTTAGTGATGGCTGTGGCCTATTGTCAAGACAATTTTACAGTTAATTTGTTGCGACTTGATTTGTAATTACATGTAATTTCTTCTAATATTTGTTTAAAAATCTTTATAAGTATCCAACATAAGATACTTTCTAACAAGTAGAATAGCTGCCAAATTACATTTCTCTAACACACACACACACACACACACACAACAGCTGGCCTCTCAAATATGGAGAATCTGAAAAATTATTAATTCTGCCCTCCCCCTTTGGGAAAGGGCAATGGCCTCTTTGAACAACCAGATTATTGCATTTGTCCCATTAATTCGTAAAAAATTGAAACCATTCGTGATTCCCATTATCTCTTTATATTAGTCTTGGATCCACTTACTTAATCCTCCTCCCATTTTAATGATACAATAAATATTTAGTTGTACTTATCTATACGGCATGTCTACTTTTACTTTTGTTTTTTTCTTTTTTCAATTGAAGTCTTACTTTAGTAACTCCTTACTTTCTTATGGTATTGCTATCTCTTGTTGTCTCTGCCGGTTTCTCATTTAATTGTTTCTTTGGTTTCTCTTTTTCTACGTTTAGTCTCTTCTTATTCACATGATAACTTAAAACTATCTTTAGTCATCAAAGAAGAGAATAGAAAAGATCAAATTATAAAGAGTATCTGATTTCTGTGTCATGAAGAGGGAAAAACTCTAAGTAAGTGGGAACCATGAAATAAGTTAAAATGAGATAATTAGCAACCAAAAAAGTAACTGTGGACAATTTTACAATAAAAATTTCTGCCTTGGTGATGCTGTTATGTTTGCAAACTTTATATTAGATATTCCATGTTTCATTTATTCACTACCAAGTCAAATAAAACATGAGACCATCTGTGATCTACTTCCGTTATTATAGAAAAACAATTGTTAGTGAGGGCCAATTAGCTTTGTTTTTAGTGTCGGCTTTACTCAAAACTTCTGAACTCGGATTGCATTTCTAAGATTGCATTCTAGGATTACAAGGTAGATCAAAGCTTGATTTCAATCTTCTCGGTGGCAAGCAAGTTCCTTATGCCAGGGAATTTGAGTTTATAGATTAGAGGAAGCCTGTCCTTCAGTTGCATGATTGTATTCAGTGCATAAACAAGTTATAGAGGTAACTCCTACTGGCTTGTGTCTAGTTGATTTAGCCTTGTGTAGGATATTTTCTAAACATCTCATTGTTCTTATTGTAATGATGAGTTTAGCAAGTAAATCATGTCTGACCTTAGGATCTAATGGCACTTCTGCATTCCCTTAGACTTAACTGAATGGGGAAATAAAGCATTCAATTACATGGGATCTGTTGCTGCTTACTATAAGGTTGAAAAACCCAAAAAAAAAAATGTAGTGCATATTAAGTAACCATTCATTTTGAATTTTTAAGTTGTTGGGTGAAGACTTAGAAGCATTTTTTATCTTTAAATCCCCCCTCCTTAAATTCCACTTGGGCTTGGGTTGTGGATAAAATCCATATCTACTATTGTTGTATTTTGAAATTTAGTCTAGTCTTACAAATTTAAGTAGGCTGGGTTGAACTCTATCATTTAGCTGCAAAAGTCTGATCTGATGTTATATGAAGGAACCATACATCCTAAAAGTTCAATTGTTAGGAGAAGACTCACATCTCAAACCATTAAGTGTAAATGGTTTCAAAGCAAAAACTGGTTGAAATAAGCCCTTAAGTTAAGACTTCATTCTAATCACTGCAGTTTGTGCACCCTTATCAAAGGGATATGAACTAAACCAAGATGGTCCAAAATTAAGACATGTCAGAAATATCAAGTGCATCTGATTAGGTATATACAAGCTGTTGTCTCATTGTTAGCCAAACTGGCTTTCTTCTCAGTGTGACAATTTCAACAATTATCTTCGTAAACTCATAACAATATGGCAGTTTGCTATGAGCTGGAATCTAATTATTGTTTACATCACTTGTTCATCTGTGGTAATTCAGAAGGAAATAAACAACTTTATCAAAGGCTATGATTTCATATTTACTTCAATATATTGTAAAGAATAATAAACGGTGTACACTTGTATCTTTTTTTTTTTAATCCTGGAAGTATGATTAAATGACACTTTGTTGGTCTGATTATACCGTTCAATGCAACATTTAGTGTGAACAGTTAGGTTGCAGTAAAATTCTGCATTAGCTTTTTGGGGATTTTAATCTTAATCTAATATAAATGGTATTTGCTGCATATAATAATTGACTGAACTAGGCCACAGATGTGACTGTCTCTTTAACCTCTTTGTCAGCCAATTTTTCCTTGGACTTTCTTAATAAATAATTTAGTAAAGTGCCACAGACATTGATACCCTTGTTTAGTTGTCCCTTAAGTCGCCCTCTTAAATATATGATGTTTAACTCAGTATGTTGGAATATATCCGTTCTATGACAGTAGTTTCTTTCATTTTTCTTACCTTATTTATGCATTCTGTCCTCGGAAATGAGTTGTGAAGTTGGATGTTCAGTATGCTTTGCAGTTATACATTCTCACATATTGTTTCTTATCTTGAAAAATATTCCGGTGTTTTTTCCATTTTAATTTGTTTGCTTCAAGACTTGTGGTTATCAAACATATTAAAATAACACGAATCTCTGAATTTCTCTACTTGTGTATCTGCTTTTATTTCAATAAATCAGAATTATTGTTTCCAATTGAGAAGTTTTTTGGATATAATCAACCAAAAACTTAGTTTATGGTTTGTTATTAGTATGTTTGGAAGACAAGCATTAGTTTACTGATAGAACTAGATTTGACAGATTATTGGATATGCACTCCATGCCCCTTTTTCTAGCCTGCTAGGTGTAGCTAGTTTTTTCTTTACTAATTCCAGTCCTGTTATTTATTTATTTTTTTTTGAAAGAAGGGAAGTTTCATTCAATGATCCAGTCCAGTTATTTACATTCACCTTTTTGTTCAAAACTACATACTCTGAAGCCTCCCACACTGTAGGTCATTCGATTAAGAATCAAACTGTCTTGTCTAGGTATTGAAGTCTCTATCATACCCTGTGACTTCAAATAGATATAGGATTCTGATACATTGTGTACATGAGACGAGGAATTCCAATATGAATGTATTGCAGAAAAATTCAGTATGCACACACTCACATACATGCACATGCACATTTGCAAAATAAAGACATGTTACTTGAATGGTTTTGCAGCAGAATTTTGATGGAACAGAACATGTCAAGCATGGTGTCAAGTGGTGTGGATAATGTGAGCACAGAAGGTTCATATTCAATCAGTGATGGTTATCCCACCTCGCCAAGCAAACATGTGGGACATGGTGGCGATGAACCCCTTAATAATTTCAAGGGCATTGTGCCGCTGCAACATGGGAGCTGGGGTGCACAGATATATGCTAATGGCCGTCGGATTTGGCTTGGGACCTTCAAGTCTGAGAAGGAAGCAGCTATGGCTTATGACAGTGCAGGGATACTGCTTCGCTGTGGTGATTCTCACCGGAATTTTCCTTGGACAGGCGTTACTTTTGAGGAGCCAAATTTCCAGGGTCAATACAGCCAAGAATATGTGCTGCAGATGATTAAAGATGGTTCATACCAACCAAAATTTGAGGAGTTTCTGAGGGCTCGTTACCAAATTTTTGAATCAGGCATTTGCGGTCGCAACTTTTTTGCTGAGCATAAAGGAGGAGGCTTCTCAAGGAAGCTACTATTCCGAAAGCCGCTGACAGCGAGCGATGTGGGGAGGTTGAACAGAATTGTAATCCCCAAGAAAGATGCCACCGCATGCTTTCCAGAAATTACTCAAAGAGTGGAAGAAAATGCAAAAGCCGGTGTGATTGATGATGTGCAGGTAGATTTCTTCGACAGTATGATGAGGTCTTGGACGTTCAGGTTCTGCTATTGGAGTAGCAGCCAGAGTTATGTGTTCACAAGGGGTTGGGCCAGGTTTGTGAAAGACAAGAAGCTCAAGGCTAATGATGTTGTTACCTTTTACTTGTGTGAAGTTCAAAGAGGAAGAAATATGGTGGAGAAGTTCTTCATGATTGACTCTTTTAAGGGTGAAGACGGCGGTAGTAGTAGCTCGTCAGTGGTTGAAGTTGCTAATCACAATGTTGGGTGGAAACCAATGTTCGAAGGTGTTGATCACCATGTTGAATTGAAACCTGAAGTGCGCTCAGATATTGAGAACAAGCTTGAAGAGGAAATGATGGAAGTTGACCCACCAAGCAATGTTGAGAGGAAAGGGTTTAGACTATTTGGGGTTCAAATCAATTGAAGTAGGCCCTCTTATATAATGACATATTTTATTACATTATTATATAGTGAGGGTTAGTAGTCTTTTTCCATAATCGGATCTTATGAATGTCTTACACTTGGAGCTTTTGTGGTATCGGTTTTTAGGATATAAGATTTATCATTAGAGCGTTGACAGACTCTATCATGACTTGAGCATTTGATAAACTTTTAGAACAGTATGATGAATAACTTATTGATTATATTTGCCTGTTTTGAGATCCCTACTTACCATCTTATTGTTAAATTAGTACTGTGCAGTAGAAGGAAAAATCTTTTGGTAATTGAAGAACATAGCATAAGCTTAACTAACTGCCCGTTTGGTTCCCAGAATGACCAGGAATGAAATGTAATGGAATAGTTGAAAATGGAATAATAATCATTATAAGTTTGTTTGGTATGATATTAGAGAAATAGAAAAAAAATTTAAAAAATAAAATTGATTATATAAAAACAAATATAAATGAACTGAAAGTGGCATATTCGGTTCGATTCCTAAGAGATTTGGGAATGAGATTTTGAATCCTATTTCAAAGGTTAAACTATTTGATTGCACAATGAAATGGAAATCTAGACTTCATATGGAATGATGACACAAAAAAAGAAGGGAATAAGAATTACCTCATTGACCTCTATTTTTTTTTCATTCTCACTTCCAAAAATCTTTTTATGAATGAAATTATCCTCCTCCACTAATCTCGTCTTCTTCACTTTCATCCCTCTCCTTCACCCTGACTTCCTCTCTCCTCCAACCCCCGACACTATGGTTGAAATTGATTTCAAGAACATCTAGTTTTGTTTTTTATTTTGACAATTGATCTACTTCATTTCTAATTATTTCGAGAACCAAATGGACCTATACCATCATATTCTTCTAGGTGTGTTTCATATTAGATAAATTTTATATGTTGTATAGGGTGAAGCTGTTCAAGAAATAAAACGATACCTTCACCTTCAAAATATAACTTCCCTCCCGGGGGGGGGGGACACATATCAACATTAAGGGGGCTCTAGACCCTCTCAAATTTTTTATTTTAACAATTTTTAACTTGTAAGTTTGGTATAAATGTCAAATAATTTAGATTTTTAGGACTTCTGATCCCTCCAAAATATTTTTGTCATTTTCAACAATTGTTTGAATAGCGACTAGTGAGTTTAGTTTAAGCATTTTTTCCATTTTTTAATGAAATTGAAAACTTGGGGAACACCTAAATCAAGATCTGCAAGTCTCTTTCCATGAAAGTTATATAATCAGGACATAAAAGCCTTCCAAAACCCATGAAGTTATTCAATGAGAACTGGTTAGAATTACATTTTGTTCGTCATTGTGTCTAATGTAATTCATTCTATTTAAACTTTTTTTTTGCCATATTTTGTTCAAATTTTGAGTAAAAGATATATTTGTACCCTATTATATTTTCTTAAGGTCCAAAAAAGTTCTTTATTGTCATTGATATTTGGTAGGTTGCTTACAAATCTATCAATGAGTTTACATATGAGATTCTTTAGTCACAAGTTTGGATCTGCCCCTAACTAAACTCATTGAATAACTAAACTCTTTAGTCAAATATAAACCCCAATTAGCCTTAATTTTATTTACATACCAAGCGAGATAATTAGAAGGGTGTTTCCAATTGAATTGGGAATATCCGAAAATATAAATGTTATTAAGTGATGAGTGATAATATTATATATTTCTTGAAATACCATATTCTTTAGTTATGATACAATAATCACTATAATGATACTAATAACTAATGTGTTTTCGCTAGATTGTCCTAGATTTAAATTTTTATTTTTTCTAAATGACAAATCCATGTTTCAAGAAAAATGGCTCGAACTCAAGACCTTTGATTAAACTGAAACAACTCCTACCAGTTGATCCAAGCGCTCGTGATTATGGATCATCCAATTTTAATTTAGACGAAAGATGAATACCCCATATAGAATCCATTTGGCTAATTAGTTAGACAAACAGTTAATTTTTAATTGTTAAATAAGTTGATATTTGAAGTAATTATTTAACACAATATTATTTTAATTAAAAAATATTACATCATAACGCAAAAAAAAAAGATATTCCGGAAATATAGTATCATGACTAGTTTATATTGCCATCCAAAGGTTATAATCCAAGTGAGGAGGAGGAATTATGGTGCACAAATTAAAGAAGGCTTATAAGTTGAGACATATGTTTTAATTATTATGCACTGAAGAATTTTACGAACCCAAAAATGGAAAAGACAAAAGAAAAAGATGTGACAAAATTATTAAAACGTACGCCTTTGCATTAATATTATATATAGTGATCGATGATGAGAAATGCTTCATTATTTGGAGGTCAGTCATACACATACATAGTAATTGATAATCATTAGATTCTAATTGTCCCTTTACATTAAAGTTGCATGTCACTTTCCATTTCTTTCTTTAAACAACTCTCACACCTTACGATCTCTTCCTCTTTCCCCAATTTGCATCCCTATTATTTCCGGCTAACCCATTTTGGCTAAAATTTGATCTTCCCAACTTGATAATGATATTCTAAAATTTTTTTAAATTTATGCAGATTTTCTGTTAATTAATATATTATTTTACTAACGGAACATAATGTGTCCGTATGTGACTTGAAATTTAGGAAAACTAACTGCATATACATGTAAAGTTTAAGAAAAGTCATCTGCATAAAAAGAAAAGAAATATAATGTTCCTAATATATCATGATTTGTTGGTGAAATAACAAACTAAATTACGGTATAAAAATTTTGCCCGAAAAAATATATAACCGGATAAATATTATTCTCATATTTATAAATTCAAAAGAGTTCATTGTCCACTTTTTAAAAAAAAAATTAAAGGGTTGCTTAGTATAAGTTTCAAGCAGTTACCCTTATGGAATGGCTTTTTTAATTTTTTAATTTCCAGAAAATTTAAATTATTTTTAAAAATAAATATGTTATGTTTTAATATTAAAATATAAGTACTTTTATCATTAAAAAAATAAATTAAGTAGTCAATGATATTTTTTTATAAAATATTACAAGATATCCGAGAAGTAGATCTTCTTGAATTAAACCTAACTTAATGTACAGTCCTATATTTTCTTAAAACCATGCAAGATTCAATAGTCCATTTATCAGAAATTCTACTTACCCCTTTTAAGTGAGACTGGATGAGATAATGGGATGCATACCAAACACAAGGGATATATCACAAACACATCTTCATGTGTGGACCAAACCATTCGGTGTTGTGAGCCCAACAATTCATTTATTTTATTCATAACTTTTTTTAATTTTCAAAATACGCGTAATTACAGTAAAATATTAAAATTTAAAGTTATCTACAACAAACTACTTTTAAAAAAATCAAAATTAATACCTTATATTTTCTAGGAAACTTCATGGAAGAAACTTTAAAATAAAGAGATATACTGAGGATATGATAAGCTCAAACACACCCTATATATTCTCACACACACACACACTATATATATATATATATATATATTCTCTCACACACACACACACACACGAGAAGTGCTAGACAGTTTTGCAGCCTATCCACAGGTTAGCCACACAGTGCTTATCCAAAGATTTCAGAGGTCTCATAACAATTTCACTTGTTTTCATCATAACTCAAGTTAATCGTAATTCAAAATTAAATAAATCAGTTAAATTGTACACCTCTTATTGAGTTTCGATACAAATAAATATATAGGGATCATCGTAATTAGATTTTAATTAAAAAAATAAAATTGAAGACTTATTTTCTTTTACCAATAAATTGAAGACTTCAACAATTTTAATTTTAAAACATTCAAACCTTAATTTGGTTTAAACAATGCTTTCCTCACCTCGACCTCGTATTATGTACATTCATACATACAGATACACACATGCATCCTCACTTAATCCATACAGTGGTATAAAAAGTTACAAAGTAAGACATGCCATAATTTTTTTAATACAAAAAAATTTAATTGAGTTGGGTTTCAGAAACTTATTAAAATTATGATTTAAAGAGGGCTTAAAAAAAAACTTATACTAAAGTCGAACCATCATTTCAATATTATAATAGTAAATTATATGAAAAATGATTAAAATATCTTTTTTAATGATGAATTTACATAAAGAGGTTGCTAGTATATAAATCTCAACTTGTGAAAAAATGTTTTCTTAAATTTTTCCAGACAAACGAATCCGGATGCAAATCCCGAAATGAAGACTATATATATATATATATATATATATATTAATATGTTTGGTGGTGTTAATCAATATTCAATATTATCTACCAAAAAGGATGCGCCAGTTCATGATTCGATCCAATCCAAATTAAAAACTAATCTCAGCACAGAACAAGGATCTAAGATTCTAAATGACTAATCTTCTGATTCACCTAAAGATAAAAATAAAAATTCCTTTCCACTAAAACACTGTGGTTTTGTTTGTTATTATTGCTTCTCCTTTGGATTGTGATAACAATACTCCCTTCGATTTGTCATGATAAGGTTTTTAATATTTTTACAATATTGATTATTTTAAAATTTTAATAAAATATTAATTACTTATTTTATTATTTTATCATTTACTAATATCAAATCGATCATTTGGAAGGACATTTAAATTAAAATTATTTTAATGAAACACTATTGAAGTTTTTAGGTTATTTAATAATTTCCTCCATATGTATAAAATACCTAAAATGAGAGCTTTTTAGGAATAGGAGAGAGTGATATATTTATGGAAGATTTGCATATAGAAGCATTAAATTGCAAACCAAAAAGGAAGCAGACAAAGATTCTCACTAAAAACCACATATTAATTCACACACAAACGCGAAAAACCCCATAACTGAATCATTTTGTTTCTTTCCTTCCATTTTAATTTCCATAGGGCTTCCACAAATCCCCTCTCGGAAATGAAACCACACAAAGACAAGAAGAGTAATTAACCAAAACGCACAATATTTAAACAATAATCCACCCTCATTAACTAATGGTTTCCTTCAGTTCTTGCCTTTCTACTAAATCAACAAAAAAACAATGGCCACCTCAACTAAACGACGATCAATGCCCACTAAACGACAATCACATCAATACAACCATAGTACAAGAAAGATAGTTGATGCTATGAGTTGATTCGGGTCGGGCTATCTGCGGGTGATGTCCACACGATGTCTTTCAGAGCGGGTCGGAGCTCCTTGCTGCAGAACTGGTTGTACTCAAAGGTATCACCGTTATCCTTCTTCACCTCCACCACCACCAGCGACGTCGTCACCGGGTGTATCTCCGCCGCGATTGCCAGCCTCCCCTTCCGTCCACAATCCTGCCTCTGCAGCCTCACCTTGGTGTCGCTCTTCTTTACGTTGAATCTCTCCGCCCTCGCCACCTCCTCCAGCCTCGATATCACACTGCTCGCCGGCCTGGCCGTCGCGAACCTCATCTCCTCTTTCTCTTGCCTCTTCTCCGAAAACAGCGGCGACAAATCAAACCCTTCTGACAGGGATATCAAATGGAACGCGTTCATTGTCGCTGGCTGATTCTGCTTCGACTTCTCCAAGTTTTCATCCCATTCTAACTCCAATTCTCGCTCTGTTTTCGTCCTTACACTCTTCGGAATCGATTTCTTGAAAAACGTCGAGTCCATGACTTTTGAAATCGTAATTCGGGTACTGGGGTTCGGGTCGAGGAGCTTCGTGATGAGTCGTCGAGCTTCCGGGGAAAACCACGGCGGGCATTTGAAGTCGCCTCTGTAAATCTTTCTGTACATGGAGACCAAATTGTCGTCCTGAAAAGGTAAGAATCCGGCAAGAAGGACGTACAATATGACACCACATGACCAAATATCCGCCGTCGCGCCGTCGTAGCCTTTTTTTCCGATTACCTCCGGAGAGACATACGCCGGGGTACCACAAGTAGTATGCAACAATCCATCTTGCCGTAAGTGCTCGGAGAAAGTACTGAGGCCAAAATCTGTAACTTTGAGGTTACCATTCTCGTCGAGGAGCAGATTCTCGGGCTTGAGGTCGCGGTGGAAGACGCCGCGGCTGTGGCAGAAATCGACGGCGGAGATCAGTTGCTGGAAATAGACTCTGGCCACGTCTTCTCTCAATCTACCCCGAGCGATTTTATTGAAGAGCTCGCCGCCTCGAACGAGCTCCATGGCTATGTAAATCTTGGATTTGCTGGCCATGACTTCGTAAAGCTCGACAATATTAGGATGCTTCACCATGTTCATCACTGAGATCTCTCTCTTGATCTGCTCCATCATTCCCACTTTTATTACCTTCTCTTTCGCCACCACCTTCATCGCCACGCTCTTCCCCGCCTGCAAGTTCCGCGCGTGGTACACCTTCGCGAATGTTCCGTGACCTAATAGCCGACCCAGCTCGTACTTCCCATGAAGCAAGGTCGAATGACCGTCTTTTCCTTTTTCAGCCATTTTTTCAAACGGGAAAATAAAAATCCACTACAAAGGGAGAAAGAAAAGAAGTAAAATCTGAATTTTGAGTATTTACAATATAACGAAGATCGACGTCAGGTTCACCCGTCTTCGACGTGTTTCCGGTGACAATTTCGGCCCCCGATATGGCACTCGGCAGCGGTCGACCCTATATCAGTGTTCCTCAGCCCAGGACCTCTCATCTTTCTGCATTCCCTGAGCCAAACGACAAAGATGATAACTTTTCCAGGGTCTTTAATTGCTAATGCTGCGCTACGATTCTTAAACAACCCTAGAGAGAATTTCTTTTCTGTTTTTTTTTTCCGGTTGGGCTCTGAATTTGTGGTTCACTGCACAAAGCTTCCATTTTTATAGAGGTGTTAATGTGTTAAATTACTATTGTGCCCCTGCAATGCGGTCGCTGCGGATCGATGTGATCGGACGATGGAAGGATTACCTAGTGGATGGATGACGCGTGGCGAGAAGGTAAAGGGTAATTTGCTAACGTATTGGGGGTCCTGACACGTGTCCGTTTCCGGTGGGAATGGTCAAGTCAATAATGATGGGTTTATGCAGAAGCGTAAGTCGAGGAATGTGTTCTATTGCCAGTCACCGAATGTACTGTGACTATATTGTTATTTATTACTACTTATCTAAAAAATAAAGGATAATTATTTATACACTATTTATATTTATAATTATAAGTTATAAATAGAATAAATTATTGTTGAAAAAAATAAAGGATAAATTATTATTTAGAGTTAGTATAATGGATGGAAAAATGTGACCAGTCATATTATATATATATATAGAACACTTATTTTACATCATTATTTTTAAATATTTAAATATGCTTTTCAATATTATTTGCCGGATTGACGGATTTTTATTTTTCAAAATCAAACTTGTCTTCTTAATAATTTTTCCCACAACAGAACACACCTTCCAAGGAAGAACCATTCCTGTAGCATAATCAATGATCATAGTAATTCGTAAGCTTTATGGTTATATCAGGAATACCGACTAATAAATTTATTTTTTAAATTAAGATAACTTATAATAAAATGATTTTTTTATTTTTCATTTCACAATTTTTAATTTTTCAAGAAGAACAAGACCAAAAAAAGAAGATACAACCAGAATCTCACACAATCCAATGGCTCATATTCAAAGATACAGTTAAACAGCTTTTTAGTTTTTTAAGTTATGTACATAGAAGATCATATTAATTTTTGATTAATTTAAAAATAATATAATGTGTTTATTATAAAGAATAAAACTGTTTTAATATATTTTTTTCCATTCACAAAATTTAAACATTTGATCTACTGGGATTGGCGCTCCAAGTAACATAGATTGGTAACTAGATAAACTTTTTTATTTAGGAACTCACCTAATTTTAATTTCATAGAATTTCAAAACATGGAATATTTAAGTAAGTCTTTTAAAGTCAAGAATGAAATTGAATTGAATAGAAATAAAATAATAGCAAAAAACGACAAGCGGACAAAGAAATATGAGATAAAATTAAAATATTAGTTGAAACTGAAAATTTGAAAAAAAAAACTAAGGAATTGAATTGATATTAAATAATCAAGATTTAAAAATACAATCAAATTTTTAATTAAGATTAGCTGAAAAAATTATTTTTTGTTGTTATATAATATTATATATAACCTATATTGCAGTGATTTTTTTTTTTAAAGAAGGAACATATTCAAATATCTGTATCATTAATTTTTCTACTCCAAAATGTTATGGATTAATTCATTAACTTATGAAAAATTCAATTTTTGATTTTTTTGTCACGAATATCTTTATATTACAAGTATTTGTTAAAACTCAATTTTTTATATAATTCATTTCCCATGTGTTAATTTGTTTAATATGTACATAATTATATTTATATTTGTATATTTCTTGTATTCATATCTTAAACTTTTAAAATATGTCATATATGATATCTGATATTGTATGATATCTTATACACATGCTTACATACCATAATATAAAACCATATTCAACTTTTGTTTATTAGCACCATATTCTACAATTCTAATTTAACTATTAAGGGGAATGGTTCATATATAGTTATTATTACGTAGTTGTTAAAATTATTTTTAATAATATTATAGCATCAAGTTACTTAATAATACTTGCGAATTATACTTGGAGAATCTTGGATTCTAGCTAAACTTGTCTTGTTCAGAGGGTGATACAGGCTAAATATATTGTAGGAACATGCACGGAGAGAGAGAGCCAACATAATTAATGATATTTAACAACGGCTAACCTGCTATTTATAATATTCATTTAAATATTATAAATATTTTTTATAACATTAATTCGTGCAATTTTTTATTTAATGACTATTTAAAAATTATTCCCAACAACAAAATATTATATTTCCGTCTATCTAATGCCTTGAGACAAAAAAGACAAGATTAGAACATCGAATCACTTATCAGTTGATTAACTGATATTATTGTTTATATATATATATATATATTGTGTTATGGTGTTTTTTTTTTAATTTTTAGGTAGCTAGAAAGAAGCAGTCTAATTAACATTCTTATTATTACACTATACCCTAGATGTAGCTAAAATTTCCAACACTAAAAAGAAAATCATTTTCTATATATTACCAAACCAATATTTATGCGCAATTATTTTGCACTACAATTGAAATTAACCCTTATATTTACTGAACTAATATTTTTTTTTTGCATTGAAGAAGTTTGAGAATAAAAAGGAAGTAATCGAGGAAAATTAAGAAAGAGACGATTTGGTGGGAGGTGTTTTCTGGTTCAGGTCATTAGGTCCCACCGTTGCATGTTCATGCTTCCTCATGATTCTCTTCTATGCATCGCTGTTCTTGTTCTACTTATTTATTTATTGTATTTTTTCTTATCTACATAATAATTTAATTTCTTTTCATTCTCTTAACTTCTTATTTACCATTTTTTTTATTTGTCCTGTTTTTTTTTCTTGCTCTTTGTAGGTGACCTCACAATGCACGCCTCTGAAACTTGAGTCGTACGCATGCATATATATATATATATATATATACATACAAGGTATTTGATAGCGTTTTTGGTTTTATTATTTTTAAAATAGTTTTATAAAACTATTTTTAGAAACAAGTTTTAAAAATAAAAAAATATATTTAAATAATTATTACCAAAATCATAACTTGTAAGTATTAAATAAATTATTCAAAATTTATAATTTTATAATTAATGAGA
The DNA here is from genome assembly GCA_026686845.1 of Adenanthera pavonina. Taxonomy (NCBI): domain Eukaryota; kingdom Viridiplantae; phylum Streptophyta; class Magnoliopsida; order Fabales; family Fabaceae; genus Adenanthera; species Adenanthera pavonina. Next base: position 24,098,516 of record JAIVEN010000019.1, on the reverse strand, counting down.
TATGCATTTTTCACATTTTCTTATGTTTTTCAGAATAAAAATTATAAAATACCTTAAAGATGTTGTAAGTTTTCTGTTATTTATTTTTTTATTTTTTAAAATATTTTATAAAAAATAGATTTACCAAACAAGTTTTTTTATTTTTATATTTTTAAAAATAAAAAAATTGTTTTGGAAACATATGTAAAACAGACCCTTAATCACCAGCCATAATTATAAACAATTGTTATTTAATATTAATCACCATCAATAATACTATTTCAGTTTTTGAATTCAAACTCCAGATTATTTTTTTTAAATACTTTTCCTAATTAGTGGACTTAAAAGATAAAATGGAGAAGTGTTTGCATCAGAAATGGACGCCGCTTGACAGCAACAAAAAATAGGAAGAAATACGAAGAAATCAAGCAATAAACCACACCTCATTAATTTCATTTCAATTATTGTCCAATTAATTATGCACATGTGATACACACACACAAACGTACCAACACACGACACTAATACGAATAAACAGTAAAGGAAATTTTGAAATGTTGAGTTATATATAATTCTCATATTTTTAAAATTTTACAATGTTTGTTTAATTCTTAAATTTTGTGCTGACAATTTTTTTATTGTTTAGTACATAATTTCATTAACGTGTAGTGATATATCAAGAATTATTTACACATATATCAAAATTTAAAGGAGTTATTTGTATAAAAATATGTTAAAATAGTAAGTTAAATGTAGAAATAGATTTTTTTTCCAATTTAATTAATTTTTTTTGCTAAAAAAAGTAATTTTCATCCGCTGATTTCACTATTTAGAACAAACACCAACAGAATAACTTATAAATTATTCACCCCCACATGATCTGTAGTAAGCTTAAATCCTTGCGAGGTATAAAACCGATCAATGCTTATCAATCTGGTCAATTTTTGTTGGTTGTAATTGAAAATTTACACGTGTGTGTGTGTGTGTTAAATATGTTATTATTTTGTCGAAGAAAGGGAAAGGACATTAGGTTAAAAAATAGGGAAAGAAGGGCGATTTACAATTGCTATTGTTATGTAGGATCGTTGTCACAGTTGCACCCACATGCCTAACAAATTAAAGCTCAATTTCACACAACTCAAGTTAAGTGTCTTAATATTTGAAACATCAACTTACCTAATCTAATTTTCCCGTCCAAAGAAACCAAACCATAAATAATTAACTTCTAAATCTTGTCCTATTAATTCTTTAATCTTAAACCCTATACCCTAACTCGGGTTTATATTTGCATTAGCCTAATATCTCAGCAGAAATCTGAAATCAGGGCCCAAAATTTTTTTTGTATATTTATATTATATATATACACACATAAAGTGATAGATAATTTAATAATGTTTAGAAGTGGTACAACGATGGGGGAATTGGTGATGAAAATTTGGAATCTATTAAGACTGATTAATGATTTTTATTTTAATTTGAAAGCAAAAGACAAGTCAATTAACGAGACCAAGATACGAATTAATCTTCAATTAATATGGCTCTTCGATTCGTGAAAGGCTCCTTCCAAGAAATTAACCCAACGATGAAATCTTTCTTTCTTTTTCATACAAAAAGATTAAAAAAATAAATAATTAATTTAAATTTAAATGTTGAGGGCCAAGATTAGTTGTTGGCGAGATTATTATATTCAAGTATTTAACAAAATTCAATATTATATATAATCATTTCCCCCTTCTTATATCCTATATAATTATTAAAGTAAATCGAGAGAGAGAGAGAGAAAGAGAGAGAGAGCAGACATGCATGTGTAAGAACTGAAACGAAGTGGATTCCCCATTCCATTATTATTTTTGGGGGGACAAATTGCCTGAAGATTCCAAAATTTTGTGTATGTGCAGGGATCTCTCACACTCACAGTACGTGTTGATTGATACGTTAGATAAATGGGTTATAGCCTTATTTAAAATCTCATTCTAATAAGTTTATATTTAAATTTAAAAAAAAATGCGCAATTTCTTATTTATTTTGTCTGGGTTTGATCGAAAACCTTAGACTATAATTTATGTTGGTTGATTTTTTATTGATATATCTGGTTTCTGGACCCAACTCTATTGAACATGAGGGAGTGGGTGCAGCATGTGAAATGATAAATGGGAGATGCAGAAGTGATGTGAAAGGCTAGGGTTGTGGTGTTGAGGATGCATGAAGGATGCTTGTGAATGATTGGGTTATATATGGAGAAGTGAGAAGCTATATATATATATATATATATAGACACACACACACACAGACACATATAGTTGGCGTTAATTTATATAGTTATGTCGTCTTTTTGTGGGAGCTAGGTTTCAGAACATGCATTGCCTGGTGTAGTCACCATCTTGATTAATCAGCACTAGCTAGTATCTTAAGTCGTCACGCATGCTTGCTACCTTTTCATTATTTGGAAGGTCCCTCCTGCACCTAGCTTCCCTTCTCTCGGGGTCATCGATCAACTCTCTCTATTCCAATCTTTGCTCCAGAAATACCTAACTTTGAATTCTTTGAAATGTTAATTATTATAATGTTGCAAAAGAGAGAGGGAGTACTGATATATACAAAGAATTGAAAAGTGTTGAGAGGGATCAAGTCTTGAATCAGCTAATAGATAATTAGGTCTCTTAACTATATTGTCCTGAGCTTGATCTCTTACTATATACATGAAAAAGGTCTTGTCGAGAGAGATAAAAGCCCAATTTGATGATCTTCCCGCATCAAAGGAATTAATCTTTACCTGTTGGTTGAGAGATAACATTGGTACTCACAAAAAAAGAATATTGAGTGGGCCAACATTTCTTTTGTGATTTTACTCTCTAATCACCTTCAAATCTCTCTAAAAAACAACTAGAAAGTACATGAAATTAGTCCATAATAGTGGAATATGTGCCACTTTAGATCCTTGGATCTAGAGGAAATTGAAGAGGAAAATCAAGAGAAAAATTAAATTCACCTTAACAGGACTCATGGAGGAGTCAAAGTCAAATTGAACTATAATTCTTTTGGTGATAGGGTTGAGTAGAAGGAGTTGTGCTCTAACTATTAACTATAAATTTTTGAACAAAAACTTTTTAAATGGTGGTAATTTGATATTTGATAATGATAATTTAATTTTTTTTTGTGTGAATGACTAGATCAAAAATACGTAACACAATATAGAAAGGGATACAAATGATAAAATGGTTGAATGGCATGCATTAATACATAATAGATGATAAAATATACATTTTTTAAAGCATTTTTTAATTGTGTAGATAAACGTTTGTAAAATTATATGTTATATATCTTGTAATCCTAAACACGTTTCATCATAATAAATATTTTAAAAAAAATAATCACTTGATTTATAAATTATTGACGTGTTTATTCAATTTTCTTAGAAAATAATAAATAGATGAATTAATTTTAAAAATAATAAGTTAATAGTAGTTATTTTATTAAGTGTAAAGATATAATTAGAAGGTTGACACGTTTCGAATTTATTATATTAATTTAACTCTTAATTTACATATTTATTAATTATAAAATTTAGAATTAAATGAAGTTATTAAGTGGTATTAGTTTATTCTATACGTTTAAAGAATTGAAAAGCAGCATATAGCACAAAACAACATCTCTCAATAATTATGATTAAAGTAAAGTGTTAATATGTTGAAGTCGACACTATATTCACATTAAAAAAAAAACTCTCAATTAATTTATCGTCTAATTTTGTCATATAGTATTGTTTTTTTGGCCTTTTATTAAAGTATTGTCAAATTATATAAACTTTGGTCTGAAATAAAAGTAGCTCTTGTCCATATGCACAAATGTGGAGAGATGTGCGGTGTACACAAATAGATTACTATGTAAATTGTCAGCTTAGTCCCATTTAATTTCTGCCCTCGGTTTTAAAATAATATGCCATTCATCACACTCAAGTAAACGACATAAGATCAATTAATTAATTTTTAAAATGGTAGTATACTCAGGTATTTTGATTATAAAACTAGGAAATTGTCGTCAGCGCGTAGTATTAATCCACTATTCGTTGAAAATTAGTTTAACATTATTACTTGCATTTGTTGGAATTGATCAAAATTATGTAATTGTATGACTAGACCTTTAATCTAATTCCCGAGCATATGACGTTTTAATTTTTTTTTATTTGTTTAACCTTACTATTGTAATCATGATAATTAAAATTTTACGGCCAAAAAGTCACGATGTTCAGAATTTTAAGTTTTATATAGTTTTAGGCATTGATCTCGAGAGCCTACAAGGCCAAGGGCAAGCCTCATACCTTACAACTTAAAAAACGCTTATAAAAATATTTATAAATCTAATAATAAAGTCTTTATATTGATAATGAGATTTAAATCCATACTAATGGAGATCTTGGAGACATCCAAATGATCTATAATTATTCGTGGAAAAAACCTATTTACCTTGATAAATTGATTGCATCTCTAGGGTTTAATCTGTGAACAATCATGGTGTTTCCAAGTTTCAATCAAAATTCAAATGAATTGATTCACAAAAAAATCACATGCTTTGAAAACTTGATTTTGGAGAGCTCATGGATAAAAAATTTATTCAAGAGCTTAGAAGAGAGTAGTTTGGAGCCTATGTTATCACAATGAAAGTCCAAGGACCAAATATGCACATGAAGAAGTCCAATGAAACCTTAATAGTTCATATTCAAGCCCAAATACAAGTTCTTCTAGCCTATGAAATTAATATGACATAAATAGTATTTTGGGTTCATTAATTAGTTGTTTAATTGTGTTTTATTTTATGTATAATTGGGTAAAACTTGAATTATTTAAATAAGCCTATTTATTTATTGAGTCTTTATTGGGTTCCTAATTATATTTCCAATAGCTCAAATTGTATTTTAAGAGCATTAGGTTTATTATGACTATTTGGCCCTCAGGTAGATCATAAATTAGGTATTGAGTCATAAACATTACTTTTTTGTGACTCTTAAAAAGTGATATTTTGCACTTAATTTTCATATTTATTTTATGTCATCTAGTGTCTTTTAGAATGTTCTTACTTAATTAATAATTTAGAATATTCTAGAATGTCTTAGTTTTCAAATAAGTGAGATTCTTGCAATCTCACAAGATTTAGTCTTAGAATTTAAGTACCCCCTCTATTCCTTAATATAAGACCCTTTTAACCGAATTACGCAGGTTAAGAATTTGAATTAAAACTAATTAACTACCTCGATTTCTCTGAAAATCCCAATATTTTTCCAAAACTACCCTTATATAATCTCTCTCTCTCTCTTTCTCTTTGGATACATTAAATAGGGGTATTTTTCTGAAAATGTATAATAAATACTATCTCGTATATTGTAAAGGGTCTTATATTTAGAACCAGGGTAAAAGATCCTATATATAGGACTGGAGGGAGTAATTTCTTATTATTTGGAGTCCACTAGTTTTAGAAATAATTAATTACATATTTTATGAGATCTTCTAATTATTCTAGAAGGTTTCAGAGGTCATTATAAATATATGTATTTAGACTTGCATTTTTGAACAAGTTGAATAAGAAATATTTTCTTTCAATTCTCTTGTGTGAGGATTATCTAAAATTGTCTTCTCTTGAGAACTCGTGACCTATCAGCCGGAATGATCAATTGAGTGAGCGTCATCATTTTAGGAACAAATTTCCTTGGTTCTAGCACGTGATCATCTTCTTGTCTTTATTTATAAGTGTTTATTTCTGATGTATTTTCTGGTTTACTTGATCATCTATCAGGAGGGTCATATCACACACTTTTTATGGGGTATGAGTTATATTTTTACCATGGAGACTAACATGCGCTTGCAAGCACGTAAAATTTTAATTTCCTATAAAAAACTCTTAAGAGTTACTAATAGGTTTTAGAGCTATTCTTATGTTGAAAGTATTATCTAGCAAGCACATAAGATTTTAATTTCCTATAAAAAACTCTTAAGGGTTACTAATAGTTTTTAGAGATATTTTTATGTTGAAAGTATTAACTAGCAAGCACATGGGTATGAGTTTGAGACTCTATGAATGTTGAAAACACTTTTGAGGGAGCTCTCCTCAAAATGAGATTTGACCGTAACTCAATTTGGATTAGTTAGTGTTCAAAGTAGCTATGAGGTGATTATTAAAAAAAATAATAAAGATTCAATTCCAAATATCTTCACTGTGATAGAGAGGTATTGTTATTATTATTACATGAAAACTTAACTAGGGAGGGAAATTATAATAAGAAGGGGTGACAATTAATGTGGCAAAAACAATAACGATGAAATTAAAGCCAACACACTAAGCTCACCTTATTTGTAAAAACCGATTTTTTGTTTAATTAAAGAAAAACACGAGAACCGACTATCTTCCATATTCCTATACCAATATGGTGATCATAATAATGAAATGATCAATGAATGTTGTTTATTTTAAATATATATATATATGTATAAGAGAAGCGATAATATCTTACTAATATGTTTTAAAACACGAGAATCGATTATCTTCGATTATTCATATACTAATATAATATAGTCTTAAAAGTATGTTTTAAAAGATTGAAAACGACAATATATTGGAATATCATTATTTCTAACCCACATGCAATTTGGAAATGCTCATTTGAATGATTCAATTGTTGACGATTACAACTCATTAGATGGGGAAATAATAATAATAATTGGTATATATAATCCAATTAATGATGATTGGAGCAGAATGATATATAGATAATGGAGGTGAATTAAAGCCACACATTAGAGATTCAAATAATCAGAGTCTTAATTATGAGACATAATTGCAGCCAATAAAAAGATCTTATAACCTCAATCATTTGGCCTCAAGCACTGGTCATACCATGTCTCTAACTCATACTAATGCATTTTCAATCTGTTTTTGCAATATATCAATTCCTAACTCTTCATGTGGGATTTCATAAATAGAATTATATGTATAATATCGTCTATAGATATTTCCATTAGTGAAATTCAAGTAAAGGTTAAATTTAAGTGTTGTTGGTGATGAGCATCTCAATAATCATTTTCTGGATAACTCTGATTTTTAGTCTCTTTAAAATTACTTCTTCTTATATATCCATGTGCTTGTTATATATAGTACTATAAAATATTTCATGACAATAACTAGCATCATTTCCTGTATTATACATATAGAATAATATAAGTTAATTGCAATTTCCAGGTCAAATGGCTCCGTATCACAAATTAAGCGAAACTGTAGTAGTCTTGTTGTGTTGCGTTGCTAGACCCCACCCTCACAGAGGCTATATAGGGTTTAGTCCATTTATTGGCAAGAGTGTAGGTATAAAATAATACTCCTTCACTAAAAAACTTTTTCATTTGATGATATATAGTTATAAAAAAACTCATTATAAATTATATATATCTATTATATATCTATATATATGTATGTATATATGATACTTATAGTAAAACAAAGTTTTCGAATCATGAACAAGAAATTTAGGACCTACTTCCTCTGCTATAACATATATTAATTAGGTTTATGCAGGGAAGGAAATCCTTACTTCTATGCACGTTTATAAAAATTAGAAGAATAAGAAAAACCAATTAATCTTTTTTTCTTAAAAAAAAAAACTCAAACAAACTCTATTGACAATTTCAGTGATTTGCTCATGTACTTGATTTGTTAATTAATTCAAATTGTTCAACTTCTTTCTTGATTCACTTTTCCAGCTATGTGTTTTTACCAAGGACCATATATACAGTTATACACACTATCACACTTTTTAACAGAATAAATCATCACTTGTATTTTTTAAAATTATTATTTATATTTTCTAGAGTTATTGCATGATCTTTATATATTATAATTAAAGATATTTTTAGTAACAAATCTAGAACACATTTATAATATCCAAAAGAGTAAGTCATTAAATCTTTATAAATAACAGTGATCTTGAATAACCGATGATAATTTAATAAATTTTAAAAATTAAAAATTTTCTTTTTTTTTATCATGTATTAGAAGTATCTTTCACAAATAATATATAGAAAATAATTTTTCTTGAGATACTAAATGCAAATGATACAACTTCTTTCAACTAATTTATTTCATATATAAAGGTTGAGAGTTGAACCTCAACCACTTACTTAAGCAACTAGAATTTGGAAATAAGTTAACTCGCTCTAAAACGGATTGACCCATTTTCTGGAGGATTGAGATTTGTCCATCTCAGGACCGCCAAGGAGGGTTGGTGGGTTAGCCCGCCATATTATATATATATATATATTTTTTTTCCAATTTTTTTGGTGTTTAAATAATAATCTAAATCACCAATGTGAATAATAAAAAAAATAACATAATTGATTTATAGTTAAATTAGAAATAGAAACCATATAAATAATTAATTTATCAAAATACATTAACACATACTAATCATCATTTATGTAAATATCATAATTCAATAATATTAAATATGAAATATGGGAAAATTTCAACTCCAAATATAAGACAATTCTAATTTCAAGTTTCAATATTAAACAAAATATTTATAAAGAAATAGAAAAAAGGTAATTTGAAAGAAAAAATTCAATTTTTTTTTTAAAACAGGTTAAATGGGCTAACCCAGTGGTTTGACGAGTTAGCCTGTTTAACTCACAGGTTAAGCGATCAAGCTTGGAAAAAGACTGTCTCAATATGAGCTCTATTTTTTTCAACTTAAAATCACCATAAAACAAGCCAATCCGTGGGTTGAAACCCATTTTCCCAGCTCTATAAGTAACAAGAGGTTAAGCCACACACATTCAATATCTTTTTTTTTTGTTACATCATATATTTTTTTTTAAAATTAAGGGCAGCCTCAGTTGACAACAAAAATTTAATTTCTTCCAGACAAAGACATCAGCCCAATTTTTCACTTCCATAAAATTGATAATGAAAGTTGTCTTCTTTTCGATCTAATAGAGAAAAATGAGATATCATCATCGTTAATTATTATTGTTATTATTATTATTATTCACAATCACAATATCATGGTAGTTTCAAATTGTGACAAGTGTGAACAAACAACAATGTCTCCTTGGCCACATGTCGCAAAACATTCCATCTGCCACATTTGTGTATATATATGTGTGTGTGTGTCTTTTCATTAATTTGTCCTATTTTCCCCCATTTCTCTCCCAAATTAAGTCACATATATAAAATTTATTAAAATTAAAATTAAACTTAAACTGCCGCCATGAACTAAAATAAATTCTCGCACTAGATATATATATATATATATATCTAAATGCACGCTTATGATTATTACTTTTAAACAACAAATCACGCATGCATGATCTATAATCTTTTCATGAATTGTTTTCTTCCCTTCTAAATTTTATTAAAACATTAATTAATCATCCATCTATAAAATTCACTCAATATCTAGCTCGTCTTGTTATATTACTATTATATTTAAGAAAGGAGTCCGTATAAGCTATCAAATTTGGGCCAAGCAATTTTCAAACTTGTTCTGATTATATATCTACATTAGACAGTACTGCCCACCATAACTACCTTCGTGGCTCATAATCGCAATTTACGTACCAGTCGTTGTCAACGTAGTACACCACGTGTCTCCTTCTCACGTGTTTAGTTGAATAGAATAAACAACAATCTTTAATATTCTAAAACGTCATCGTCTTCCCCATTTTGCCTCCAGAGTGCAGAGACTAACTAGGGTTTTTGACACTATTATTATTATTATTATTAGCCATACATTTAACATCATTCGACATGGACGTTGACACGCGTAGAGCTTTTCGTAGTGCAAAATGGCGCCACTTGTGCGGCATTCTATTTCCAGGGCTCTTGCTTGTGCCTGGGCTTTCATAGTCTTAGTGTCATTGACATGTTCAGAAGGTAGATTGTATTATTGTGTCTGTGTGTGTATATATATATATTTCTATTAATTATTGAGTAATAAGCAATCATCAAGTTTTGAATTGATAAAGAATATATATAAGCTTCAATTAATAATGATTATATTTCGAATCAGTACATAAATTGAATAAGATTGCTTTTAGAAATGGCAAGATATAAATCATGATTAATCAAGTAGGTACCAAATCAGAAAATCTTGACGACCTCAAGACAATTAAAACAGCCAAAAATAAAGAGAGAGAGCAACATGAGAATTACACGTGAGAATTGAAATCGTGTTCGCAAAAATCATTCAGCAGCTATGATGGGCTCTAAGAAACAGATTATATATATACATTTGTGTATTTTGATTTGAACTGCCGGATCAGAGCTGATTAAGTGATTACTGTTTAGGCTAAGTAAGTGGTTAAGATCCAATTTCTAATCATACTTTAGTCGAAAGAGTCTATCCCCAAAACAGATATTAGTTCTTACTGCCGGGTTGAATTGGTCTCCACGGCCAAGTTTGAGTGACACGTGGAAGAGGGTTTAGGGTGAGGCATGCTAAGCGAAGACAAGTGGAGAGATGTGGACACATGTAGGGCAACGACGTATTAATAGGGTCCTGTCCTATCATAACTTGCAGGACCACGGTGCACCACTCGGCAAATTTTCAGCTAGAGTGGGTCTCCTATTAGCTCCTTCTACTGTTTTGTCTTTTATTCTCTTCAACTAAAATGAGTTCGACAGGTCATCACTGTATAAATCATCTGCATATTAGCATATTACAAATATCATATATAAAATTAAAGTTAAATTATCATTCTCACTCTCATTTATATAGAGATGCATACATAAATCTGTAAAGGATCTGCTCTGCAAATATGCTAGTGACACATATAAAACTTAAAATTAATGAATCATATTACAGTCCGGCTCTCTATACATTTTTATAGTTTATTCTGATATTGATTCAAATAGAGTAGAGATGAATTCAAAAGAATCCTACTATGACGCACAGCAATGGATCGAGGGAGCTAGTTGAGCTTTTTTTCCTACCAATTTCTGTCTTGTTTTATTTTGTCTTGTGTCATTGTTATATATATATATATAGTGAGATTTTGATGTCTAAGTCAATAAGTATTTTATAAAATACTACATAGATAGCAAATGATTGTAAAAGAGAAAAAGGAGGAAGAAAAATGAAAGCAAGATGGATGGTATTGAACTCTTGGTAAGACAAGGGAAAGGGATGCATAACTGAAGAAAAGGACAACAAGGTGATTGTCTAATCCCGTATCCTTTGTACAGAAATCTAAACACTAACTTTCCATATGTGGAAGCAACTCTTACTTTGACGTTACATATTCTATTTATTTGAGACAACAAATTGGGCAACACACGTATACACACATACATGTGTTTGTGGATAACAGTTCTGTGGTCTCCGCTCGTGTTCTTCCTTAATTAGTAACCAATAAACACATCGTTGCGTCGGTTTTTTATAATAATAATAAGTCTGGACCCTGCAGCATTAATTTCCTCTAACTGTAATCTTTAACATTTTGTATCATACAAACTGAAAGTTGGGTCTTGTATGGGTTCAGTCTAACTAGTTCTAACTCCCATACATTGCACAGACTCCAAAATATAAACCACTCTTTTTATAATTTATGGAGAGCATGGTTTCTAGATTTTATATTTTTATTGAAATAATTATATTAATATTAGTTTTCAACCCAATCTAGCATTGGGTCAAGTCAGACTAAACCAATATATAATAACAACTATATTAGTCTAATCCCATCAAGTGGGTTTGGCTACATAAATCATACAATGCCAATAAATTCTATTAAACACCATCTCTTTAAATAAATTATTTATTAAGATGTCACGTCTTGTAACATTTCTTAATGTTCTTCTTGGTCTTCCTCTACACCTTTTGATAGGGTTCCAAGCCATTTGATCAACTCTCCTCACTAGCTCCTCTTGTCATTTTCTTTGTACATGCCCAAAATACTTTAAACGATTTTTCACTATTTTCTCCTTGATAGATGCTATCATGATTTTCCCTCATATACAATTATTTCGTATCTTATTCATTCTTGTATAACCACACATACATCTCAACATTCTTATCTCTACTACTCCTATCTTATACTCTTGTTGCCCTTTCAAAGTCGAACATTCACTGCCATATAACATCGCTGACCTTATAGTAGTTTGATAAAATTTCCCTTCAAGCTTAGGAGGTACCTTATGGTCACAAATAACTCAATAAATTTTTCTTCACTTTAACCACCCAACTTGTATTCTATACATAATATCCTCATCAATTTCACCATCACTCTGTAAAATCGACCCCAAATACTTGAACTTTGATGCTTCTAGAATGATTTGCTCTCCAATTTTTACTTCTGAATCATTTCTAACTGGTCTCTTGTTAAATTTGTAATGTATATGTTTTGTTTTACTTATACTCAATTGGAAACCTTTTGATTCCCAAGTGTCTCCATAACTCAAGTTTAGAGTTGCTCTCTTCTCTTAAATCCTCAATTAAGACTATATCATCTGTGAAAAATATACACTTAGAAATTTTCTCCTGTATATGTTCTGTTAGAATATTCAAAACTAGATCAAACAAGTATGAACTCAAGAAAAATCTCTGCTGTAAACCTATCCATATAGGAAAGTCCTTTATCTCACCTCCAGGAGTTCTTACATTTGTTATTGTCTCCTCATACATATCCTTTATGATTTAAATATAAGTCATACGAATGTCTTTCTTCTCCATTACTTTCCACAACACATCTCTTGGTACTCTATAATAATATTTTTCCAAATCAATAAAAACTATATGCAAATTTCTCTCTTTACTCCGATATCTTTCAATCAAACTCCTTAATAAATAAATAGCCTCTGTTGTAGACCGTCCTGGTATGAATCCAAATTGGTTTTCTGAAATATGAGACTCTTTTCTTAATCTATGTACAATCACTCTTTTTCAAAGTTTCATGGTATGACTATGAATTTTATCCCCTGATAATTAACACAATTCTGAATATTTCCCTTGTTCTTGTATATAGGCACTAAAGTACTCTTTCTCCATTCCTCTAACATTTTCTTTGACCTTAAAATCTTGTTAAAAAGCTTAGTTAGCCATAACGCCCCCTTCTTTTCTAAGCATTTCTAAACTTTGGTAGGAATACTATTGGGGCCAATAGTTTTACCATTATCCATTCTCTTAAGAGCTTCTTTTACCTCTCAAATTTGGATCCTACGATAGAAACTCAAATTCAGTTTATCTTCGTGAGTTGTTAAACTTTCTGTGTCATTAGTTATACCCAATCCATGATTGAAGATCTTTTAAAAGTAGTTCTCCTATCTTTCTTTGATATCATCATCAGTAACCAAAACTTTTCTTGCCTCATCTTTTATGCATCTTATTTAATCTAAATCTCTTGACTTTCTTTCCCTGTTCTTGACAATTTTATAAATCTTGCATTCACCATTCTTCATTCCTAAATCTTACGTTGGCTATCGAGGACTTAACACAATCCTCTTCATTTATCCAGATTTGAGATGGACTATAACACTGCATGGGCAGAGTTGACCAAACTAATATCCTAAGAAAAATTTATACAAGGGTGCAATAAGGTGTGAGAAGAAATCAAGGATACAAACTGTGCGGATGTAATCCAAAAAAATAAAAAATAAATTCTTTTATATAAGTTCATCTAATTTTTTTTATAGATATAATTTTTATTAATACTATTAGGTCAAGTCGAACTAGGCAGCTAGACCAGATCACAGCCCAATACAATCCATGCGGCCCAGATCAATCCAGCCTGCAAAACGTTTTCAGCGCCGCTTAACTCAAATTGGGCCGAACTGGGTTGTGCTCAACCTCATCAATAAGCATGATTATAATTTGTCAGCACACCAATACCAATAAGAAAAGATTGTAATTTGTAACCATGAAAGAAAATATTAACATATTAAAAATGAGTCAAAATTAAACATCACTATTCTCTATGTAAATTGTCAGCATATGGACTGATGAATGTTAACAATTAGTGGTAAGCTATGAAATATCGGGTCAGAGGCTTTGGGTCCCTATAATATCTGAGCAAACTACAACAAAATTGCATATGGGAAAAAGCCACTAGTGTTTTTTTCTGAGAGTGAAGTTGTCCTCGGGCTGCTTCAGCCAGAAATAATTTGCAGCCTCTATCCATCTGGGATGAACCAGAAACTTTCTCTCTTTCACTGCCCAACGCGCCTTCTCTGTTCCCACATCAGTTGCAACCACATGCGTCACTGATGAGTCGACTTCTGTCAAACATGTCGCCCCCATCTGCTCCGCCATCTTCCGGAGAGCTGGTAGCATGGTATGAACAATGCGGCTGAAAACAAGCACACATCCCTTGAGGACCTCACTTTTATGAGCTTTCAACACCTGGACAAAAAATGAGTTGAACGGGACAAGCAAATCTTGCTTCAGAAATCCTAAATTAAATTAGTTTCCAACAACAGAAACTGATTGGTAGAAGAAATTCAAATATGAAAAGATAAACTACCTGCCTCACATCTCGGTCACCAAGATCATTTTCAAGTTCCTACAAAAGGTTCCCAGCTACACAAGTTCAGCGTATATCAGAGATTACCCAAGATTGACAGAATGAAAGTGACATACATTAAAGAATGTATGATGGACATGCTTGAGAATGTTGAGAATTCTGGCGAGCGCTCCATCAGATTCACATTCATCACTCTTTGACTCAGCAAGAGATTGGCAATCGAAACCAAATTGCCGACAACTTGAAGCAAAAAAATGATATCTTTCCATCAGAATCAGATTATCTTTATGCTTCATCCATGCCTACAACAATTAGTAGACAATTTTCACACGGATTATAAGACACAGAAATTATTTTAGTTCATAAAAACCAAAATTACAGATAACAGTCTCCGAAAAGATAATGGTGATCATACCTCAGCATACTTAAATATGCTATAAAAAAATGAACTTTACTGGAATAATTAAATTCATAAATATATATATATATATATTTTAGTAAACGAAAGACTCTAGAAGTGACCTTCACAAGGGAAAATTATCGATTCATACAAGCATGCCAATTAAGCAATTCAATATTACATATAAGTCAGTGAATTGGAAAGCACTTACATTTTCTGTATCATCAAGAATAAGAACAGCGCTTTCTTGCCCCAGGACAATATCAAGACCTTTCTGATGCTTTTGAGTGCCATCATCTCGAGAAATCACCTTAGAATGGAAGTACTCTCCCTTGGGATCAAGCAGCTTAGCCATCTCTAATGCATAGGACCGATCACCCATTGTATATATGTACATTTCAAACATTTCACTTGCTTCTTTTAGAAATGTACGAACAAATGGCCTCAACTTGGTCATCATATGCATATAATCCAACTTGAAGAGGTTGCCTTTAGACACGTCTATTCATTTCATCATGCATTGATTTAGAAAGGCAACATTTATAGAAAAAAAACTACGGAAAATCCAGGAAATTAAAGGTGAAATGAAATCATGCAAAGGGTCTCAAAAAAATCAATCCACGCAACAATTAAGACAAACTCAAGTTTGACACGTATTACTTTATATCAAACTCCAAATTCAATATAACATGCTAACATATTAAAAAATTGAGTTTTTTCTATGTAATGGATTGCCAATTGCTATATGGATGGCATAAGGGCCCTGAGGTCCTAACAAAATCAATGATATCTTCATTTTTTGGCAGTTCACCAAGGTCATAAACTCATCAAGCTTATTCAACAAAATTTTTTAAACAATATTAAATATCAAAATTATACGAAGACTGCATAAGCAAATTAGTTCTGTTGGAAATATTCAAAATGCACTTAACACAAAAGTTAAAAGGACACATTTGTTCATTTTCCACACCTTCCTTGCAATATCAAGGTCACTGACAACTATAAAAATAATATATCTGGCGAATAACAAGATTTCTCTTCTACGTTATAATGAGAAAAACAGCCAAAAAGGATAGATTACTTAATATTTGATAAAAACAACAAAGGAGGGATAAAAGGAAAAATTATCCATAATGGATTACAAGACCACTATATATATTACAAACAACAATTGTCAGAAGCAAAAGAGCACATTTAATATAATAACCTGCCAGGGAGTCTGTCTGGGTTAGTAAATACACCTCTTCTGAGTTCAAATCAACAAGCTGAGTAGAATTTAGCAATGTGTGATCCAAATCAAGAACTAAGTACAACTTTTGATGGCCTAATAAATTCTTCATGTCTGTATTGCGCAATCTAGATATTTCCTCATTATGAAGTCTCAATCCCTGTACATTCAAAAAATTTCCATCATATATAATGATCAATGAACAATAGTTCAGCTAAACCAGTTAGATTGACTAGCCCTTAAACACTAGTCACAAGCCATAATCATCATGCTAATCAGATCACGAAATTGAAAAAAGGATTTATGTATTAAGAATTCAAGGAATATAATATAATGAATCTAAAATGAAAGAATCTTTATATTACAAACTACCATACAGCATATAAACCCATAAGCTGCTAGCTTTACAGACTGAGGTCAGTCGGCCCAGCTCAACAATCCAACAGTCAAGTAAATTTTTATTTTCAGTTTATTAGCTATGCCTTATGTGTGTGTGTGTGTGTGTGTGTGAGAGAGAGAGAGAGAGAGAGATTAAATCAACAAACAATCTCGGAATTTTGAAAATCTGGTATGGACCAAGTATAGTGTTTGTATAAATGATTGCCCCAGCACATTTTTCTCACATCACAATATGATCATGATCAATAATAACCATTTGTCCAGGATAGCAACATTTTATCTCAAAAATAAACTTTAGACGATGTGTACCTTATGTATGTACCCAAATGTCACACCAGATTCCCCATCCAACTTTTTCCCACAACGTATGCACATATCTCCAAATGAGCCAGGATGTGTGCATGCATCTTCCTTCACAGTTACCTCTGTAACAACAACCGAGTAAACAAAGAGAATAAAAACCTCAATTATGAGACTTCCAAGCCAAAGTGACAAAGTGGTATATCTAAAGACTAAATCTGAGCGTTGGTTAAAATAAGTTACATAAAAATATACATTTCTTTTTTTCTTTGTAATAAAACAAGTGAGTTTACATGTTACTCATTGGATTTTCCCAAAGAAGCATAAGAAAAATGATTCAACTGTTTCATCAAAACAGAAATTACAGACAGTGACAATCCAAATGCCCTTACGCCAAACTAGTAAAATAACTATGAAAAGTAACAACATCATCATCTCTCAGATGTTAATTTTCTTTCTGTGAAAAGAGAGGTAATGCATTAAAATAACTCTTGGAAGTTACACTTAATCATGCATATAGTGTGCGAAGGATTCTGGGCTACGCGAAGTAAATGAATAACACAACTATGACAATCAAACTCACCTAAACTCTCCTCCACAAATCCTTGCGATGTAGACCCCTGAGTCTCCTCTGTGCTTTCAACTTTACGTCTTTTAATTCTGCATCAATTTATAAATTTATGAATTGAAATAGAGATCAATGTAATTTGACAAAAATATAAAATAGAAAAATCATAAAATGATATCAGGACCAAACTTAGGTGCAACTTCTTTAGATACTTGTTATCAGGTTCTCCAATAAAAGCATAACATGTAAATATTTTTTATAACTCAACATCTCAAGATTGGCTCTCTTTATAAAGTTTCACCGTATGTTATGTTTTTGTTGTAGGAGAGAACCTAATAATGTGTACTCTTGAATCTTTACTAAGTTTTGTCTTTAATATAATTATCTATCTACCAAAACAGCCTGGAGCATAAAAAAGAATCATCATCACGCACATGGATAAATCATAGTAGCACCTAGCAACACTAAACTAAAATTCTACTTTAACTTGAATAAAATCAGCCACAAGCATCAGGAAGAAGGCGAAGATACTAACTCATTCAATGACTTCAACACAGAGTTTTTGCTAAATATAGAAAACATTAACTAACATTGGCACTGTTTTTTTTTTTAAGGATTTACTAAACTATAGAAAACATTACAACCAATTATGTCTTCTATTTTTTTTCCCTGTAACTCAGCTTTTTCTACCTTTACAAACAAGAAGATATTCTTTCCCCACATATTTAACAAGAAGTTTCACAATCAATTATTCTTTCCCCGATTCAAAATTAGCTAACTAGGTATTATTTCTTCATAATCATTTATGTGAAAAGCATAGTAATTTAAACCAGATAGAAATATCACAAGAAAGCAAATTGAAAAACTGGAAATAAGGTCCAACTCACCACAGCACTTGAAATAAAATTGGAAAAGGATAACAAAATAACTACAATATGTGGAGTTTTCCAAGACAATTAACTCATTTTTTAAAATTCTGCATGTCAACTCATTCTGGTACCAAATACAATAAAATGAAACAGCTTGTAAACAATACCTGACAGTGTCAGACTCATCTAGATTCTCAACTTCTTCACTTGATGGTGTAGCATCTGGTGAACTTGCACCTAGCGCAGAATCGAGATATGCAATAAAGTCATCGCTGCTGGATGAATGTACCGGAGAATCTGTCACAAGACTCATCTGAGCCATAGCCACCGAATAAACCAAATTAGCAAGTGAAATTCAGAATTCCAGGCGGCAGCAAAACATATAAAATAAAAGAATGCCCACATAATACATATGATTCATAATACATATACTTTCATAATAACCTGGAAAATAAAATTCTTGTAAAATTATAAAATTCTGGTATGAGGTTGATTCACAAATTGATTCACTTCTGCGGTAGACGATTGATCCACCATTTCAAATATGCTGCAACTAGTAATAACAAAAATTAGAAATTAGCAATAACAAGATTTAAGTTAAAAACTAATAACAAGTAGTAGACATAACAGTCCCTTACTCTACATAGTCAGTTGAAATGCCCAATCTATCTAACTTAGTAACTAATAACAAGTACCAGTAGACATTGAAAATTTTGACTTTTGTTGGTTCAATGAGACGCAATGAATCTCAGGAGATCAAAATAACAAATATGAAAGGGACACCCAACAGGAAAGATGTATGCAACCTTCAATATCTCATTGTGTAGCAGCAGCTCTCATCTTTTACAGGGAATACTAGCAAACATAAATCAAGTTAGAGGCATTTGCCTACAAAAAATGAAAATGAAGCTACTGCACTAGGTCAGATCAAATTACAGTATTAAAAGATCCCATTTCATACTTTTTCATGCATTACGATTTTGACAATGGAGATACATGTGCTTTTTTTTCTTTTTATTTTAGTAAAACCAAGGTCAACCACCTTGGGAATTATTGTATTCCATAATTATAAAAAAAATACAGTATTGTCATTCATCTCTCATTCCATGTTGTATCTTGCAACAAAACCGATTTAAAAACACAAAAATAAAATCATGAAACTGTCTTCCTTTCGAACATATACGGATAATTCAATAGTTATCAAATTTGTTTAGCTTACTGGTTGATTTATGTTCTATGATCATAGGTAACTCATCTTTCCATCCCAAAGAAGTTGTCACTAAATTCCCAAGAGTCTACACACACCATAAGGATACCCAGAATCCATCCAATCGCTCCCATTTTGGAATTTAGCTCTTGAAGCTATGGCTAATTAGAGGAATAAAGACATCATAAAAATTCAACTCAACATCCCACGTCAGAAGATTGGGCAACAAAAAAATTGCAGAGAAAATAATATGCAGCTCAACTAGACAGTTTCACAAGAACAATTCTGGTGGTCGCCGAAATCAGTAAATCTATGGTTTAAGAGAAGAAAAACCACGAAGCGGTGCAAGAAATCTGTAGATCTATTACTTACCGACGGCGACGTCGACGATATGCTCTCTCCCGACGGTGTGAAGGCCACCCGGTGTCGCAGCTTCCTCTTTCTCTAGACGGATGATGCTCCTGTTTGTGCTGGAATATATATAAAGTGAACGAGAATGAGCGCTATATTGGAGAATCACAGAGTACCGTGAGAAGGAGTAAGCACGAGAACAGAGTACTAGTGGAGAAAATACAAAACCCCTTGAAGCTGTTTTCGAGAAACATTCAGGATTCATGTAACCCAAAAAAGAAATAGAACCTTACAATCACTGCGACAGCGACAGCGAACTCAAAGGAGATGCGAGCAAAGCAATGGCGGCCTTATGTCGTCGACGACAAGCGGTGACAACAGCGACGGTGACAGCAACCTCAAAGGAGATGCGAGGAAGAACGGAAGGACGAAGGAGATGAAAGGAAGAGCAAGGCGAACTCGAGAACCAAATGGGATGGAATGGAATAGGCGTTTTATTTGTTAAAAAAAAAACCACGTTCTAGGTTTGCTTTGAAAGTATTAGATAGTAGATGCACAAGCAACCTTATGGTAGAAAATTTATTTATTAGCATAATTTTAATCCTTATTCTATAAACTTATTTTCACCCCTAAATCCCATTTGAGCAGTAAATTAGAAACAATACTTTTAGGTTTACAAATTTATTTTTATTTCAAGAATTAATTTATTAAACTTATTTTTGTAATGAAATATATTCAAACATAAATTATATTATAATAAATATAATTTTATTCAAACTTCATTTTATTAAATTTTATTGTATTCTAATTTAAGTTTACCATACTTAAAACTAATAGGTAATTTTTCATAATTAACATCAATACAAGCCCAAATAATTGGTCAAACAAAGCATCCCATAATCCAGTCTTGCTTGATTGACTAGCTCGGTCCAAAACTCAACTTCTGATCTTGATTTATTCATGTCTCAGGCCAGGCCTCCAAAGTTAGCTCGATGGACCATATTTCAAGTATTTTTGCCTAACCTAATTTGTAACACGTTCCATTTTAATCTTTTAACTTTATTTAATCTTATTATGATTTTGTAACTTTTAAAATACATTCAAAATATTTCTAATTAGAAACACCATTTTAAGTTGATAGAAATATTAATATATAATTCATTCACAATAAATAATTACTTATTGAGTGTTAATTAATATTTGTAAAACTTTAAAATAAATTATCATAATCAACAAAAAAGGAGAAAATTTAGTTACTTAAACTTATATACTTAATATACTTATAAAAAATCAAATTAAAATACATAAATTTTAAATTTAAAAATAAATTAATAACACAAATAACAAAAATTAATTATAAAATAAATAATACAAGAAAAAATTCACTTATCATAATTTAATTGCATTAAATATTTTAAGTATGTAAGTTTAAATGTTGCAGCATTATAATGAAATTTAATAAAAGTTAGAGAATTAAAATAAAATTTATTACAAAATTAAGTGATTAAAAGAATACTTTTGCCAAATATATAATATTCTGACAATAACAATATAGTAAGAGTATATTTTAGCCACCTGAAGCAAGTTAAAACATAAAACACTACTTAAAACATAAAATTGTAAAGATAAGTTAAAACATAAAATACTACTTAAAACATAAAATTGTAAAGATAAGATACAATAAAGATAGTGGCGTCGACTTCAAATCTTTCTTATATAATAAAAAATAATAGTGTCCGTGTGTGGAAGCACGTTCAAGAATGATAAGGGGTGGACATCCATTTGTTAGCTGACAGTTAAATAAGAATATCATTTCATTTAAGTTCTGATACAAATACAAATACAAATACAAGCCATGCTCCCACCGTCGCACATAATAAGATAAGGAGAGGATTTCACGTTTATTAATAAATATTTATTACATTATTAAGCTTTTTAAAAAAAATTAATTTTACCCATATTAACTCTACTATTTTTATTAAATATAGCATAAGTTACAATACTAACAATACAATAAATGAGAAGAAAAAATGACAAATTATTATATATTATCTTATATTATGAGACAAGAAAAATCTCTCATGTTATCTTATAATATAAGATGGAGGAAATACTCTCTAGAATACAATGAACTAAAAATCGGACAAGACCAGCCGGTTTGACCAAGAAGCGATCCCTGATACGGTTCGATCATAGATAGAGATCAGAGGTTTTCAGAACGGTTAAAAACCGATGCAAAATCGGTTTCAAACAGTCATGACTTTTTTTTAAAAAATATTTTTTAAAATAAAATAATATTATTTTTAGTACTAAATAGTATTATTTTTTGTATAATTTTTTTTACTTTATAATATATTATAAGTATTATTATGATACATAATTCTTAATAATAATAAATTTACTCAACAAATAGTATGAAAATAAAATATTAATTGATTATTTTGAATTCAAAATATAATTATAGATGAATATTAATTTGTTTAGATTTTAATATTAGGTTATAAAACTTATTAATAATATTTTTAATTTTCTATATATTATTAAATTTATTTTTTAACCTAGGATGAATGTTAATTTTATGATCATGGATAAATATCTTTTATATTTTTTATCTATATTATTTAAAATATATTAATTTATCCACAATCGGTTCGACGTCAGTCCAATCCCGATTTGACCATTGAACCTTGAACAGTTACCTCATCTGATTCAATGACCGATCCAATTTTTAATACCTTGCTAGAATACAATGTTATTTAATTATGTCATAATAATGATTAAATATTGTTAAATATAGAATAATATGTACTATTTGATATAATAATTGCAGTGACTGATGACATCAAAAATATATTTCTGAGAGTTAGATTAGTCATTTAATGAGTTAATATTTTAGCAGGAAGTAAGGTGAAAGTAAGAATGAACCGTGACATTTGCATAATGAGATTGGGAGGAATTTTAATTAACAGATCATCAAGAAATATATGGCTGCCATAAATGTGACGTTTATAAACCCATTAATTAATATCGTTCTTTCTTCAACTCACCCCAGTAAGGAAGATGCTTTCACCGCCAGACGTACCCCAGTTAGAGAAACACTAACACTTAATCCAAAAAGGATAAAACAAGAGAAAAGTACGTCTTTAGATCAGTTTGCAAGATGGTTGCTCCAGACACTGTCTCCCTGTGAAAGGGAAAAGTCTTACCAGTTCAGGCCACGTACCAATGGCGCAACGCAAGCTGCCACAGTGTTCAGTAAGCACTCATATGCATGGGCCATGCTAGTTAGTCTAATATTAATTTCATATAATGATCCCCAACTTGCACATATGCTAGTCAATTCAGCCATAAAATATTGATCACTACCATAGCAATAAACTTTCTTTTGGCCAATTCACAATAACGAAGTTCGCTTGGCCTAGTGGTGTTGCATGATGCTCTCTCCCCAACGGGTTTTGGGTTCAAACCTAACTAACATATGCACATTTTATTTATTTCTCCCAATAAAACAGACAACAGTTTATAAAAATAAAAATCTAAAATGGACCAAATTCAAAGTTAATTAGAGAATAATAGATAAGTAATGAGAGAGGGAACGAAATACAAACGTGAAGTCATAAATAAATTTATCTTTGAACGTTTGTATTAGCTATTTAATCAGTTAATATTTTAAGTAGTAGTTATTTAGTACAAATAATTATTATTTATGTCATAATAGTCAAAGAATATAATCTTCATCCTTAAATATCTCTCCTTATTTTCTTTTTTCATATCTATGAACCATGATGGATTAGTCACCTAAAATAACCCTCGATAACTAACAAAAAATTTACAGTGAGAGGGGGGAAAACTATGAGGAGTTATCAGATCAGAAGGTTGAAAAGCCTATGCTTTGATGGCTGGATGGATGACTTAAAATTCTTTCTTGAGTTTATTATTATTTGTTTGAAGAAAAGTGGGACCACGCCCTTGTCTCTGCCCTCCAACCCCAGCTGGTCCCTCCCATGCTTCGTCTTCTTCTTCTTCTTCTCCTCATTCCTCTCTCCCCATTTGTTTTTATGGATAATAATATGTTAATGTTGCAATCAGCACAAACACTGCACATATATAGCATCCATTAATATCCCAACCACTAAGTACCACTAAAAAACTTTTCAACAACAATAACATTAGTTTTACCTCACTAAGTGAGATCAATTATATGAATCATATAATGTCACTGGACTCTATAAAAAAATTATCTTTTCAGGTAAATCATTCATCTATATCCTTCAAATCCAATGCAGTGAGGTCAAGTTGATGAAGTGCTGATAATGAGTGAAACGAGACAAAGAAACTCTCAAACACACACACTTCTATTCTACTATCACTTTATAGCTAGCCTTATCTTTACCTGCCCAAATGCGAACAACGACAGATGACAGATTCCACACAAGGCCAAAGATGCCAAGAGCCACTGCTTTCTTGTGAGAACATGAATCCCAACCACCCCTCACTTGTTTCACCCAAAACTTTGCTGCACAAATTTAGGTTTTTCCATTCATCAGCAATACTACCTTCATAAATTTCAAATCACAATTCCATTTCTCTCCACTTCTTTTGATTTTGCATTTAACAATTCAGATTTATTTCGTAAGGTTTTTTAATTTTGATAATATTTTCATAAAGCATATTTGATCTAAACAGTCAAACTAAAAAAAAAGAGAAGGGAAAGTGGAGTGAGAAAAAGAAAGGATCCAATTTGCAGGACCAACACTACTAATTTTTTTGGGCTCCACAGTTCAAAGCTTACCAAGCCCAGGGAGGCCCATCTGAACGAGGCTTGGACTTTTGAGGGGTCAGTAGAGAAACTCATAACTGAGGAAATGGGCATATAAGACAACACGGCAGAAGTGGGACTAAGAAGAGCTACTCATACACTAGCATTGAGCAGTCACTTGTCACAGCAAGGTCCTGTATCTTTTTACAGCTTAGATACGTCATAGAATCATGAACCACGCATTAATCATATCAGGGTTGCATTAAATTCAAGGAATTACCAGATGCAGTTAACTTCGCTGAATACAGAGAGTAGATCTTGGGCACGGTGAAAACTCCAAAGAAGCCTGAGGCAGTGACCATTCATAATCATGAGCATATGTCAATGCGGGTAATAATAAAGTGAAAGAAAGAATTTTTCTGTAGTTACGCCCTTTTATGGCCGATGGGGTTGATGAAAAGTGAAAGAAAAGAGATGAAGTTTTCATTGGCTTTGCAAGTGATGGAAAAAGCAACAAACTTTGCAATGACGAGTGAAAAGCAAAAGCTTGTGAGATCATTTTCTTTTGCCTCTAAATGAACTGAAATAATGCAAGAGTACTATGTGGGAATAGGTTTAGGTGTTCCACAGGGTTAAGTACTATACTAACAACAGCATAAAGCTATGAACTCTATTCAGTTAGATATGTGAGTTTATAGAAGTTTACCCAATTTGGTCATCTTCCAAATGGTTATGGAGCTGCCCCATCTGGCTAAAACAAACAGCAAAACTGCCATCTGCAATTCACAATAAAAAACTTTGAAAAACTACAGTTGATTCAAATAATTATATTCCAAGATTTTAAATTTCAAAATTATTCTGACAGATTTAAAAACAAAAATTTAAACAGCACGACAAAGTTATAATTTTGGATTTCAAATTCATTCTTTTTAATTCTAAGTTCTTTTAAAGTAATTTTAAAAGTTTACGTCTTTCACCATAACTACTTTCAACTTGAGATTTTTTAATTATAAATTTTCCGAAGTATACATGGACATTTCCCAAGTTACTTCCGGAAAGAATATTAAGCGACCCCTAAATTTGAGCCTGATAGCTGATATAGTGAAAAAATTAATCAATATCAATACAAGTATTAATCATCGATATCATTCATTTATCAAATTCCATGCACGTGTGAAGAGTCCATCTAGTTAAAAAGGTCTAATATAATATGACAAAATATATTATTTTTTAAAAAATATAAATTCAGTCAACTGAAATTTTATGAATTCAAGTTTCGTCTTTTTATCAAAACAAACTGAATTTATATAGATGTCAATCTAAAATGTATTAACTGATAGTGATCATTAATTTCCAACAATTAACAAACCATGAGTTGATACAAAAATATACACAACTTGATGAATATGCATTCTATATATTGACTCAAAGTATTGCATATCAATATAATATTTTGAGTCCTATTGTCTCACAGTATTTATGTTACTTATATATTTTCATTTTACTTATAATAGATTTTTTCTTCTCAACATAAAGTACTTGAGCACTTGACAGATTTTGACACCGTAGGGGATCTAAATCCATTTTTTCTCCCTAAAGGTTGCATCTTGATAATGCAGCAGAACGGTCAGTAGCACTAAAAGGAAACTATAAGCTGAGTGAGCAAACAAATTAGAAAATTACCTTCATAGTGGTGCCAGGATCTCCAGAAAAGAGGGCTCTCAGTTTTAGCAGGAACTCGTTCAAATAAGGTAGAATCAGTTTTAATACCCAAATTGCTTCTTCTTCTCCCAATACATAATTTGTGTTATCTAAATCTACAACTCCACTGATTAAGAATCTAGACCCAAACAAAAAAGAGTCAGATGAATTTCTCTGTCATCTATTTTTACTTGTTTGGGGTAATTACCTGCAAATGAAGGATCTGTAGAGGAAGCTGACGGCGAGATAAACAAGGCCCAGAGAGGACATCACGGAAATAAAGCTGAATGATCAACGATTAAGTGCGTCAGTTCTGGGTTCTGTTCTGAGTCAACAGGTATATATATATGTAATCACAGTAAACATAAAAATAAATTTTGTTTACAGTGAATTTCTGACCTCACAGTGATATCCTTTGCATATAAAGATGAGATTATGATGAATGTTCCTATCCCGAAGACAAATGCTGATCTTGAGACCTCTCTCCACATTATTAAATCCACTGAGGAGAGACAAATATGTAGAATAAATGTTAGAAATTGAACGAAATTTTGACAAGTAGATTCACTTCTGAATGGCTGTGAAATATAGATAGATCACCTAGACTCTGTAATTTGTTCTGAGTTTTTGGAAGGCTATGGTACTCTTCAGCCTTTGGAACTAAAAGATTAAAGATTAGTCAGCCATGAAAGTAACGAGCACAGAACCACCAAACAGATTGAAAGAACAGAATTTATGTAAACTGGAAAGAACATACTTGAATGAAATTTTCTGAAATTTTGGTGAAATGTGGAATGACTTTTAATTGGGGAAGATTGTTTCACTGATATGGGCCTTTCATCATGTTCAAATCGCCTTAGGATGCCATTCTTGTGTTGTAGCTCATTCACAACCTTCTCATTTTCTGGTTCCTTCACAGTTTCAAGTTCTGAAACATTGATTTCCTTCACAGTGAAGTTCTCCTTCTCAATCTTGATCTCCTCATCTACCACCTCCTTTTCAACTCTTTCATCAGCTTCTTCATCAATAACAACAGCATCTGAATCACCAACGACGTGCACTGATAGTTCAGGAGAACTTTTGGCCACGCCTACATTTTCTGAACGGCTTGAAATGACCTTGTCTTGGCACAAAACGAAATTATTCGATTCATCTAGAACTTCACCCGACACTAATTTCGCCTTACTCAGTTGAATTGGATTCTCCACATTTCCATTATCTGATTTCGACTTCTTGAGCTGCTCCGGATTCGTTCCAGGTTCCTCAGCGGATTCGGATCTTAGCTTTCTTGCGAGAATGGGGCTTCTCTCGAATTTTTCGGCGGAAGCAGAAATCTTCCTGGTATAAATTGGGCTCTTCTTGATTCCATCTAAAGAAACGCTAAGCCCCTTACTCAGTTCATCGCAATTCTTCTTGAGTGGCTCTGATTTTCGTCGAGCTACATGAATTAGGTTCCTATCGAACCCCTCAGAGCCGTCCGATTTCCAGGTCTTCCTCTTCCCATTTGGGATTCTTCTCAATCCGGTCCTACCGTCCCCTCCTTCGTCAGAACTTTCTTCCCCATTGAAGACTTTAATCCCACCTCTTACTTCGTCACTCTTCATCCTGCTCTCCCACACCGACCCCGGAACCACACTACTTCTAGCCTCACCTCTCCTTTTACTCACATACATCTCTAATACACCCTTCTCTCTCACTCCAATAATGATCGGTACCGTAATGGGACCAAGGTGATGAACGGATAAGAAGCTTCAAGCTGAAGAAATGGGCCGTACGTAGAGAGAGAATCAGAAGATTGTGCAGGATTTTCCTTCCCCTCTGAGTTGTCTTTCTTGAAGGCCCCTGGTATTACAAAGGAGGGGAAAGCGAAGGGAAAATTTTGGTGGCTTGGTGGGGTTGAATTGAATGATTATGATGGGTAAGGAGGAACCCTTATGAGCCTTTTATAATCGGATTTCCTGATTCATCACTCCCACGAAGCATCTAAAAAGCCATCAGTCTCAGATTCACTTATCAGCAACTAGACAACAAGATGAAAATAAAAAATATATATTTATATTAATTATTAATTAATTAATATTATAAAAGAAAGGAATCATGGTTTACGATAGATGTTTTGTTTTGGTTATTATGCCGTGTGGTACAGGTAACAGGCTGGTGTGAATGACTGCAATGAAATCTGTGATGGAAGCAGAGAATCACCGACAGATAAACAAACAAACTAATTCTGGCCATTTGGGCAGGGCTCTTTCTTTCCTCCTGAAAGCGGCTCTGCTTCCGCTTCAAATTTAAACAAGGGAAATTTGATTGATTGAACAATGAATTTTGTATTATGTGGGTATCTTTTGTGTGGAACTGAAAAATAATTCTGAAATGGAAACACTGACTGATAATATGAAGCATATAATATAATTCTGACAAATTTAGCCATTTGTCGAGCAGAGCAAGTTGTCTAATGTAATACATTGGATAAAGGCTCGTAGTTCTTGAGTGTGTTTATTGGGTGGTAAAGACATTTTGACTTTGATTTTGATTTCGTTTATAAAAATAGAAAGACATTTTGATTTTTTTATAAGGATAATGATTCATCTATGTAACTATAATTTTGCTAAGAATAGATTTTTTCTTTGTCTTGATATAAGGGGTGCTATATTGCACTAATACTTAAGAAAACGTATTTATATCCGATATATATTAAATATGATATACGTATCATTATCATATTCTGTAATATATATTATATATGTATCATTATTTTTTTAAAAAAATTTTTTTCAATGATTTAAGATCTTACAAAAAAATTTAATTTTTTTCTTATTTAGATTTTTTTTATATTAATTTTAAAATACTTATTTAAAACTTAAAATTTTCATTTTTTTTATTTTTGGTACATTAATTTGTTAAATATATATAAATTATGTATATTGTCCGTATCGTATCCTAAAATTTTAAAATTTACCGTATCCAAAACCCATATATACACAAAGTGGTGCAAGGTAATATGTTGAGTGTGAATTATAAAATTAGAGAGCAGTAGATTACATGAGCCAAAGCGTGGTATCAGAGGAAAGAAAGATGAGAGTGAGATAGGTAACAAAATATGGCATATTGAAGAGGGTCCAAATGGATGGGGAGATGGGGCTAAACTCAAATCTAGAAAGCCAACGGATTAGCTACCGTATCTGTGCGTCATAGAAGGACCGGTAGGAAAGGTGCTAAGAATCAAGATATTAAAAACCAGACTAACCATTGAACCAACTAAAGTAGGATTGAACATGGGCCGGGCTGGGGCCGAGCTTCATAGAACTTACACCTCGGCTTGGTATGTGCCACGGGCTGGGTTTTCATTCTCGGCCTAGTGGCCTGAACTGGAGGAGCTCGACCCAATGGATTCCGGGTTAGGTTGGGTTGGGTCGGGGTAACCCGCAGCACAAACAGCCTAGCCCAATGCACATAATTTCACTCATAAATTATATCAGAAATTGTTATAAAACAGAACATATACTAACACTATTATATTAGATATTGTTCATACATAATGATCCAGATCCACCAACTCCAATATGAATGAAGATTATCAATTTATTTAATGAGATTTGGTTAACAAATAAAACATGTAAAATATTTCTAACAAATAAAAAGCAGTACCAAAGAACATGCAGGACATTATTGATACAATCTACCAGTATAACAACCTTGGTTTCTTAAACGATAAATTTGAAGCCAAAGTCATCCCTTGTGGCATAACCATAAAGGTTTTGAAAAGCTGAGAAGTATTTCAAAATGTCCACACAACACAATCATAACAACACTAAAGAATTCATGTATCAACATAGAACTATTGTTTCAAGAAAAAATAAATAGTTTGATTCAATTACTTTCTTCAAAGTGAGAGAAATGATGATAGTGGCACAGACAATAGGAAAGGACTTCATTACCTTCTTACATAGCCAAATAAAAATACCACCAGCTAGAAGCCCAATCACAACCCAATTGCCAGCACCATGATCCTGCCCTTCCTGTATGAGATCAAAACTTGTAGCCAACATGGTTACCTCTGCTTTCCCATTGACACTCCAAAAGGCATCTGTTATAATAGTAGGAAAAGGGGACAAAAATTTTAAAAGCAAGTTTGTTATATAAACTATTTTAGCTAAGTATATATACATAGATTCCAACAACAAAATCATTTTCTAATGAAAATGAATGACCAATGAATCTCCTCTAACAAATTCCCCTCCCCCTAGAACAATTTAAAAAACTCAATTTCACATAATATCCAGAATCTGGCCCCATGAGATATACCTAAAAGGAGCAACTTTCTGAACTCAATTACAAGTCAAGGGCATCTCCAAAATTTGAATTAAAAATCAATAGAAAAACAAATCACCACGGAAATCAGATATAATTGGGTCATTGTAGGATAATGCATAATAATAGACAGCTAGTTCCAAAAGGGTAAATGGCAGATAAAGATCAATAGACATACCATTGCTTTAGGAGCTAAACAAGGCATCATAATTTCTTCCAGAAAAATTTAAACAAAGGACCAACTAAACTAATGACAATAATGGTGTGAGGTCTAATCCATCAGTCCAACAATAAACAATATAAAGACAACGTAACATAATCATCACCATTAGTTTCATCACAACTAAAAGAACAATATAATCCAACATCAAGTCTACAACATAATATAATGCATCACCATTAGTTTCATCACAAATCCAATAAAGACAAAACATAACAACTCCATTAAATACCGATACAGCCATACAACACAACCCATCAGTTTCATGACAACTCCACTGAAGACAATACAACATTAACTTAAACATGACTAAAAACTCAGCAACATTAAATATAACAAGCTTAAATTGGACCAGTTGGATGAGTAGCTCCAACTTGAGTATCTGTAAAGGTTTAAAAACAAGAGAATTATAAACGATTATAAATATGGTAATTAAGAGAAGATTTCAGATTAAATTGCAAATGAACAAAATATGAACAAACCTTTAGCAATTATTCCATCCACATCCTCCTCATCTATGCATTCATAGTCACGGGGATCACTGTTGACAGTTGTACCAAGGTCAAGCCAATTTTGACAGCAAATGAGTAATTCAAGTGTCCTTGCTTTTAATGAGCTTCGGACAGGATCAAGCATGCGTCCACTAGTGCTAAAAGAAGATTCTAAAGCAACTGTGGACACTGGAATTGCTAAAACATCTCGTGCAACCAGAGAGAGGATTTTATATTTTGATGCATTTGCTTTCCACCAACTCAAGATGTTAAAAGAAGGACTATCTTGAATTTTACTATCGGCAAGATACCGTTCAACCTCTAATGTATGATCTAAGCTAACTTTCAATTTTTTCAAAGTTTCCCATTGACCCTAGATTTTGCCAGGTACCTTAATTGGTTCACTTGAAGACCTTGATGAATCTGAATTAGTAGATCAACCACTATCTTCAAAGATACAACTTTTTGATTGTTCATTAACATTACCCCCAAGTTGTGAATATTCATCATACACCCTATATAATGCATCCTTCACTTTCATCTCCATAGCCTTGCACAATTCGGGGTCCTCATACAACTCTCGAAAGGAGGTACTCACAAAGCCTAGTTTATATCTAGGATCCAAGACAGCACCCATAACCAACAAAGGATTCAAATTATCAGGCTTCCCCCAGTACTTGTCATACTTGACCTTCATTCTTTTAGCCATATCAGAAGTAATAGAATTAGTCATATCAAAAGTATTTGATTGCAATACCTCTTGGATGGTGACGAGTTCAAGAAAGGCAGTATTAGATGTCACATGCAATGATCTAGAGAATTTCAAAGTGCTTGAATAGAAAAAGGATAGAAATGCAACAAACACCTCTGCCTTCCTCCAATCCATAGGCCCAGGAGGGTTTCCCTGACGTGAATCTTCCATAAAATGAGCAACGTACCCATCATCTTCATCTTCCATTCGATTGAAGACATTTTGAAACTTCAAAGATGTTTGTAACATAAGATAGGTGGAGTTCCACTTAGTAGGAACATCCAAGGACACAAGACTCTTTGACTCTATCCTTTCTGCATCAACAAGATTTTTAAAAGCTTGAAATCTTGAAGGTGATGATCTAACATACTTGATAGCTTGATGAATGGTGCTGATAGAATCATTCATATCTTTCAATCCATCATTCACCACTAAGTTAAGAATATGGGCATAACACCTCATATGAAGATAATCATCATTACACACCAAGCCATTCCAATTTTTCAATCGCTTCTTCAAATATGCCACTGTTGTGTCATTAGAGCTTATATTATCAACAGTGATTGTTAACATTTTTTCAATCCCCCAATTCAACAAACACTTTTCTATGGCTTTCCCAACTATTTCACCCTTGTGATTGTCAATGTTTACAAAGTTTAGGATGCGCTTTTGCAGCTGCCAATTGTCATCAATAAAATGTGCTATAAGAGCCATATAGTAAAAGTTTTGCACAGACATCCATGTATCAGTTGTAAGACACACATGGCTACAAGATTTTCTTAGATACTTTTTCAATTGCACCCCTTTATTGTCAAACAATTTTAAACAATCTTGATCAACCGTGAATCTAGATGGGACTAAGAATCTAGGCTTGAGAGTATTACTGTATTTGTGAAACCCCCGTCCTTCTACTACACGAAAAGATTGCTCATCACATATCACAAACTCTACCAAGGCTCGACGACATGCCTCTAAACTATAAGTGTGAGGAACTAAGCTTCTAGTTGAGCCCACAAACCCATCTCCTGATGATGTCTCAGTGTATGCTAGGATTGTCTGA
Source organism: Adenanthera pavonina (assembly GCA_026686845.1). Lineage (NCBI taxonomy): Eukaryota > Viridiplantae > Streptophyta > Magnoliopsida > Fabales > Fabaceae > Adenanthera > Adenanthera pavonina. Next base: position 24,065,430 of record JAIVEN010000019.1, on the reverse strand, counting down.
TTCTTTTTCCTATATGAATTCTTCATGCATTTCTCAAGGTGCCTCTTTAAAGTCCCAGTGTCATGCTTGTTTGAGTCAGCAGCATAAGAAGTCTCACAATATTTACATACTACTCTAGGTTTCCTATTAGCCTCATCCAAAGGAAGCATGATAAAATGCTGCCAAACCGGTGACTTCTTCAATGGTGGTTTACGAATGGGATTATTATCATTTGTTGCTTGTGCTTCTGAAGGAGTAGAAGAACCACCAGCTGCTTTTGAAGGATTAGCAGCACTAATGGGAGTTTTTGAACCAGTAGAAACAAACCCAGGAGTTTTTGAGGGAGTAGAAGCAATACCCGGCTTTTCTGAAGGAAGAGGACCACCACCAGGTGTGTTTGAAGCAATTGTAGTACCAGCACCACCAGGTGTACTTGAAGGAAGATCACTTGTCTGAATTGTGTCATTTGGTACCCCACTAGTTGGAATTTGGGACTTAGGATTATCCATTGATTTTTCTGCAATTCAATTATAAAATAAATGAGAACTAAATATATATTTATTAAATAGTTAACATGGCAATGGCATCAAAAAGCAATTGTGGACAACATAACTAGAAATCTTTTTATGTTTACTAAATAAATGAGAATTAAATATATATTTACTAAATATTTTTTTATGTTTAAAGGATTACTCCATTCAAACAGTAAAAACGAATCAATAATTCTAAAATCACATAGGTAATGGTAATGAGGTAATCTCCAAAATGTTTCTTTTCCTGGGTTAAGCTTCCATATTCCGATGGGTACTGATCGTTTACCAACAAAAGTTCGATTTGTGATGGAGTGCTTTCTTTTTGGATGCAAATGATTACTTTTACATGATATATAGGAGTATTATTTTGTTTTTTAAAGGAATTGTTTTTTTTTATTTTATCTTCATATTTAGTTTCAATGTTGAAGTGAAAAGAACCGGGGAAGAAAAGTAATAAGGAGTTAGAGTTTTATTTAGGACCAACATAACTAAAAGCTGAAATCTTAAAACATTAAACTAACAAAGCAATTAGAGAAGACAAGAAAAGTGAAAGCCACGATGTGAGGAAAGAGCCAAGAAAAGGAAAGAGAACCTGTGAGCTATGCTGCAACTAAGAGAGTGTGTTAGTGGGGACTGGTGGCCAAATTTGCAGTGTCGAGATGAAAACAAGACGAATAATGGTGAGTTGCGACACCGAGAGGAAGAATGCCAAGATGACTTGCGACTGCGAGGTTGCAAGTCTCTGATGATGAGAGGAAGAGTGAGTTTGAGGAAGTTGATCTAGGTTTTACCTCATAGACGAAGAGGAAAATGTCGAGGATCAATGCTTGGAGTTTGAGACTAGAAATCCCAAGTCTCACTGTCTCAGAGTCTAAAACGGCAACGTCTGATAAATAGGGAACTAGGGCTAAGGGGTTTTTTTAAAAATATAGTAGTAGTGAGCTAAACAGGTTTATCGATCTGGGTATTTTGGGACCAAATATCTAACCCATGCACCGGCCCGGACCAGTCTGATAGCCCGAGAATCTGCCCTTTTCTTCCCTGATGCCAATTTTGACCCAACCCGATCTTACTGGTCCGGTCCGGGTTCTCTTGGTTAGTGCACAGCTCTAGGCTGAGGTAACGGTTCAAGGTTCAATGGTTCGACCAGAGTCGAACCAGTTATGAATAAATTAATATATCTAAAATAATATGAATGAAAAATATAAAAGATATTCATCAATAATAATAAAATTAATATTCAAATTAAGATAAAAATAATAGTTTGGTACAATAATTAACCAACATTTACTACAAATAATTAAATATCATAGGTCTCCAAATTTTATATTTTTTTAAATTAACAAAAACCTGGAAAAAGAAAGTAAAAATTTATATTATCATGTAAAGAAAATAGAAATAAAAAAGATAAGATATATAAATCACATCATTTGTTGACATTTGTTGATTAATTTAATTTCTATGAAAATGAGTAGTATAAAGTATAAACTATAAAAGTTCTTGTGATTATGTTAATTAGAAAAAAGTTTAATTTAATATATGTATATATATTAAATATTACAAATACATAAGAACAATTACTTGTAGCTTAGATGGTGGAGTGGTGCAACTTTTACCAACAAGTCTCGAGTTCAATACCTCTGTATGTTGGAGGCTTATTTTTAAGATTTTAATTTAATATATGTATATATAGATATATTAAAAAGTGACTATATTGTTATAAAAATAAATAAAAGCAAGAAAGATGAATAAGAGAAGAGATATGGAGGAGACAAAGTGGAGAGTTTTTTTTATTTCCTTCAAGTCTCACAATACAAGGCACATACCCTCTATTTGTAGGTCTCAGACCATTAAAGACTCACACAAGGGTTACAAAAACATAAATAAGGATATAATGACATAATATTATACATTTGTAGGTTATAGTATATTAACTATGAAAAACCCCTTAAAAGTCATTCAATATAAAGGTTATAAAGTGTAGGACATTAACCTTAAGGAGGTTATGAAGTTTAAGGCATTAAAAGTAGAGGATACTAAGAGTTAGGGAGTTCTATAGGTATCCACACAATTATTATAATATTTACAATAGTCCCCCTTGGATGACCATAACAAAATTGTGCCTCGTTAAAACCTTACTAGGAAAAACCCAGTGGGATAAAAACCTAGTTAAGGAAAAAGAGTACACAATATTAAAGCTGCCTCATTAAAAACCTTACCAAGAAAAATCCAGTGGGACAAAAACTTGGAAAGGGAAAAAGAGTACAGCGTAGCATTTGCTCCCCTTAATATTAACATCACTTTATACCTCCGAGTCAACGCATCTTAATTCCATGTACCAACTTCTCAAATGTTGTAGTTGGTAGTGCATTGGTAAACAAATCTACAAGATTATCACATGAATGAATTTGCAGAATATCTATGTAGTAGACCACACATTTTGGTGAAAAAGAATTTTGATAAAATATGCTTCGTTTGATCTCCTTTTATATATCCTCCTTTTAACTTAGCTATACATGCTGTATTATCTTCATATAGTATTGTTGAAATCTTTTCCTCAAGAAGTAGACCACACATTTTTAGAATATGTTAGATTATTGACTTTAGCCAAACACATTCTCGACTTGCTTCGTGCACTGCAATAATCTCGGCATGATTTGATGAGGTAGCCACCAAAGTTTGTTTTGTTGAGCGCTAAGATATAGTTGTGCCTCCACATGTAAATAAGTATCCTGTTTGGGACCGAGCTTTGTGTGGATCGGATAAATAGCCTGTATTTGCATAACCAATCAATTGTGATCCAGATTCAGATGAATAAAATAACCCCATGTCAATAGTCCTTTTGAGATATCGAAATATGTGTTTAACTCCATTCTAATGTCTTCTTGTTGGAGAAGAACTAAATCTTGCCAATAAATTTACAGCAAATGTGATATCAAGTCGTGTTAAATTATCAAGATACATTAATGCACCTATAGCACTAAGATATGGTACTTTAGGACCGAGGAGTTCTTCTTCATTTTCTCGAGGACGAAACGGATCTTTATTTACATCAAGCGATCTTACAACCATTGGGGTAGTTAATAGATGTGCTTTATCCATGTGAAATTGCTTTAAAATTTTTTCAATATAAGATGATTGATGAAGAAAAATTCCATTTGTCAAATGCTAAATTTGTAAACTGAGGCAAAATTTTATTTTTCGAAGATCTTTCATTTCAAATTCCCTCCTCAAACAATCAACTACTTTTTGAAGCTCTTCAGGGGTTCCAATGATATTTAAATCATTAACATATATAGCAATTATAGCAAATTTTGATCCATTTCCTTTGACAAAGACACAAGGACAAATTACATCATTTTTGTAACCTTGTTCTAGCAAATATCCACTAAGACGATTATATCACATTCATCCAGATTGTTTTAACTCATATAAGAATTTATGTAAACGAATTGCATAATTTTCTCGAGAATCTTTACATGCTTCTGGCATATTAAATGCTTCATGGATTTTCATATAAATTTCAGTATCTAAAGAACCATATAAATAGGCAGTAACAACGTCCATTAAATGCATATCAAGTTTTTTAAATACTGCCAAACTAATTAGATACCGTAAAGTGATTGCATCTACCACAGGAGAATAGGTCTCTTCATAATCAATATCAGGTCTTTGTGAAAATCCTTATGCTACAAGTTGTGCTTTATATCTAATGACTTCATTTTTCTCATTTCGTTTTCGCTCAAATACCCATCTATATCCAATTGGTTTTAGACCCTGGGGTGTTCGAACTACATGTCCGAAAACTTCACATTTTAAAAGTGAATTTAATTCATCTTGAATTGCCTCTTTCCATTTTGGCCAATCATTTCTATGTCTATATTCTTCAATAGATTTTAGCTCAAGATCCTCATTTTGATTTATTATCTTGATAGTCACATTATATGAAAATATGTTGTCAACAACTATATCTTTTCGATTCCATTTTTTTCCCATGGAGACATAACTTATCGAGACCTCTTTATTGTTTTCAGGTACCTGGACCACTGCTAGAGTCATTTGATTAGTTATGTCTTGGGCCTCTATAAGAGTATCAGTCTCCTCAACTGAACCATTTTGATTATTTGCTCCTTTCCTCTTGCTAGGATTTTTATCTTTATAACTGATTGGTCTACCACGCTTCATGCGTGGTTTGGATTCATTTGCACTACCTGATTGTTCTACTGAAACATCAATTCGAATTGGAGCATTTTCAGCTGGAATGTAAAATTTAGTAATTCTTTTTAGGTCAGTAAATACATTTGACAATTTATTTGCAATATTCTGCAAATGAATTATTTTTTACACTTTTAATTCACATTGTTTTGTTCGAGGATTTAAGTGCAATAATGATGAAGCATTCCAAGTAATTTGTTTTTCCAGTTGTTGGTTATTTCCCCCTAACTTTAGGAAAATTGTTTCATCAAAATGACAATCAACAAATCATGTCGTAAATAAATTTTCCGTTAATGGTTCAATATACTATATTATGGAAGGAGATTCATAATCAACATATATTCCCAATCTTCTTTGAGGACCCATCTTTGAACGTTGTGGTTGAGCACTAGGAACATATATTACACATCAAAAAATTCTAAGATGGGAAATATTTGGCTCCTGAATAAAAGCCAATTATAAAGGGGAGAATTTATGATAACTTGTTGGTCTAATGCGAATGAGTGCTGATGCATGTAAAAATTGCATATCTCCATGCTGAAATGGGTAGCTTTGTTCTCATAAGTATTGGTCTAGCAATAAATTGGAAGCGTTTAATAAATGATTCTGCTAAATTATTTTGAGTATGCACATATGCAACAAATTTTTCTATTGTTATTCCAGTTGATAGGCAATAGTCATTAAAAGTCTATGATGCAAACTCACTAGCATTATCAAAATGAATTGTCTTGATTGCATAATCTGGAAACTGTGCTCTTAATCAAATTATTTAAGCAAGTAATCTAGCAAATGCTAAATTATGAGTTGATAATAAGCATACATGTGACCACCTTGGAGATGCATCTATTAAAACCATAAAATATCTAAATGGTTCACATGATGGATGGATAGGTCCACATATATCCCATTGAATACGTTTCAGAAATGCAGGGGATTCAGCCCCAACCTTAGGTAGTGACTGCCTTATAATTAATTTACCTTGAGAACATGCAGTACATGAAAAATCGTTAGATTAAAGAATCTTTTGGTTCTTCAATGGATGTCCATGTGAATTTTCAATAATTTTTCACATCATAGTTGATCCGGGATGGCCTAATTGATCATGCCAAATGATAAAAGTGTTTCTATCAGTAAATTTCTGGTTTACTGTGATATTTGTTTCAATTGTACTAATATATGTATAGTATAAACCAGATGATAAAATACATAATTTTTTCAAAACATGTTTCTTTCTAGATACAATAACTGTGATATATAGATATGCAATATTTTTCTCATTTATAGTCTCAATATGATATCCATTTCGATGGATATCCTTAAAACTTAATAAATTTCTTCGAGACTTAATAGAGAACAATGCACTTTCTATGACAAACTTCGTTCTACCAGGTAATATTATAATTGCTCTTCCAAAGCCATCAATTAATGTTGAATTACACGCTATAGTATTGACACTTGCATCACTATTTGTTAAATGAGAAAAATATATTTTTTATCTTTAAGTATTATATGCGTTGTAGCACTATCCGTAAGACATATATCTTTATTATTGTGTCCAACCAAATGATGAGAAATATCCATGTTCTTTATTAAAAGAAAGAAAGTACATCATGAGACATAATTAGAAAAAATAAAATACATGACAGAATAAGAAAATTACATAATGAGCAATATAGCCCTTATTATAAAGAAAATACGAAAAGAGAAAACCATAGAAGATATAAACACAAATATTCTGATTATTTTTAATTCCCAACTTCTCTAATCATGATTCTCAAAGAAGTCGGCTACTTCCAAATGTGTCATATCAATGTCATTAATATTAACAGATCCATCAAGGCAATTAAGATCATCATCATTGTATGCAAAATTTGCCTCAACATCATCATTTTGATAAGTCAAATTTATTTCCACATTTTCCCCTTTCTTTTTGATGGAGGCTTAATAAAGTTTTACTAAATGCTCAGGTGTACGACAGGTACATAACCAATGCCCCTTCATACCACATCTAAAATATTTATTTTCTATGGCCTTTGGAAAGTTACTTGTACCACTTTTATCCTTTCTTTGCCCTTCATTATTTTTTTTCTTTGGCGGTCATTTTGATTATAATTGTTATCACTACCACCACGAAAATGGTAATTATTGTGGCCCCTACCATGACCACGACCACGTCACATTCATTTCAGGAAATGGAGCAGATCCCGTGGGACAAATCTCATGGTTTTTCATTAACAGCTCGTTATTTTGTTCAGTCACAAAAAGACATGAGATTAATTCAGAATACTTTTTAAAACCTTTTTCACGATATTGCTACTGCAGGAGCATATTTGAAGCATGAAAAGTTGAAAAGGTTTTTTTCCAATAAGTTATCATCAGTTATTTTTTCACGACATAATTTCAATTGAGAACTTATTTTAAAAACTGCTGAATTATAATCAGTAACAATTTTAAAATCTTGCAAATGCAAATACATCCATCAATAATGAGCTTTGGACAAAATCACTGTTTTTTTATGATCATACCTTTCTTTTAGATTATTCCATAATTGAAACGGATTTTTTACTGTTAAATATTCCGCTTTCAATCTTTCATGCAAATGATGGCGGAGGAAAATCATTTCCTTGGCCTTATCTTGATTTGTTGCCTCATTTTCTGGTAAAATTGTCTCTCCTAGACCCATGGCATCTAGGTGAATTTTAGCATCTAACACCTAAAACAAATAGTTTTTTCCCGTCATATCAAGGGTCATGAACTCAAGTTTTGTAAGATTTGCCATGGATCAAACTAAAATAATAATAAGAATTAGATTTGATTCTAAAAGTTAGTATATATAAAGTATAAGCAATAATGTACAAAATAAAGTATAATCAACTTTAAAATTTTTCAAGTAATCACATATTGGAGATCTAAACAAATTATATGTTATGAGTTCTAAATAAATAGTAATAGCTACTACATAACAACTCATGATAATGACAATAAAATTTCAAAAACAACCAAATTTTATGAAATTGAAAGAGAAAAATAAACAAAATGATAAATTAGAAATACAATAACAAAATTGAATCAACATACTAAATTACATCTAAAAACTAAATAACATTCAACATTCATCATGTTTTTCACTATGCTAATTAAAGTGATATAATGATAATAATGCTTTTGAAATTAAAAAAATTATAATTATGTATATTTTCAAATGAAGTGATCATAACATATTGATAAAATCAAATCTAAAACAAAGGAGAAGGAGAAAGTGGAGAAGAAAGAGGAAAAACTTAACAATATAAATTCCACTAACAAAAGCCAAATTAGATAATTGAATGTTAGAATCAATAGATTTTACATTGGTTATTTTTACATATAATATAACAAATTGATAAAGCATTATAGAACATATATCTCAAATCTCCGAGTAAGTCGTGCTAATAACGTGTTATAAAAATAATGAAAAACAAGAAAGATGAACAAGATAATAGAGATGAACAAGGGAAGAGATATGAAGGAGACAAAGTGGAGAGTTTTTCTTATTTCCTTCAAGTCTCACAATACAAGGTACATGTCCTCTATTCATAGACCTCAAATCATTAAAGACTCACATAAGGATTACAAAAACATAAATAAGGATATAATAATATAATATTATATATTTGTAAGTTATAGTGTATTAACTATGAAAAACCCCCTAATAGCCATTCAATATAAAAGTTATAAAGTGAAGGACATTAACTTTAAAGAAATTATGAAGTTTAAGGCATTAAAGATGGAAGATACCAAAAGTTGGGGGGTTATGGGCATCTACACAATTATTATAATATTTACAATATAATATATATACTAATAACAACTTGTAGCTTGGTGGTCAACCATTGCTGCAAAGGTCCCAGGTCGCAACCGACCAGAATACAATGCTAAGAATAGATATTTATTACTTCCTTTTATCTATAATATAATATATTTTTAAAAATTTTATACATCTTAAAAAATTTTTATTATATTTTGAAACTTCTATAAAAAAAATAAAAATTACATTTTTACCCTTATTTACTTTTCCTTTTCATTATTTTAGTATAAATTATAAGACTAATCATTAAATAATAAAAGGATAAAGAGGTAAAGTAGTACATAGTATGTAAATATTGTATTTTGTCTGACCCAAAAAATAATAAATATATTAAATAAAATGTCTTTTTAGTTGTTCCTATGAAAAATAATAAAATAAATCAATAATATTAAAAATAATAAAATAAAAAGTCAAAGATATAAATAAAAATAATAAAAAAGGATAAAATCTAATGTTGTAGAAGATTATCCCTAGAAAATTAGAGCTGTCAAATTCGGTTGGGCTGAAAAACCCAATTTACCCAACACGCCTAAAAAGTCAAGCCGAAGCCTGTGAGATCGGACCTATGGGCTAACCTGTGGACTTTTTGTTATTTTTAATATTTTTTATGTTTTTTTAAAAAATTTTATTATATTTATTTAAATTAATACAACTAATTATTATTATTATTATTATTTATAAAAAATCAACATAATTTTTAAAATTTTTAATTTATATATTACTAATTAATAAAATAATATATATTTTTTAATATTTAAAAAATAAAAAAAGGAAACGGGCTAAATGGGCCAGCCCGTGGCCCCCCTCGGGTCGGACCTAAAAAGTCTAAATTATATTTTGACACCAAATATCGAGACTCAACCCGTTCATTTTTCGGGTCAACCCCTCGGGTTTGACTCGTTTTGTCAGCTCTATAAAAAACTCAAAAGATATGAAAGAGATTAAATATAAAATATTCCTAAGTTATTTTTAAAGATTTTGGCAGTGAAATATGAAAATTATATTATGATATATATGTAAAATAAAAATGAAAATAAAAGAAAATCTAGGAATTATCATTTAAAATATTGCTAACCTCCTTTGACAAAAGAAAAATCTTGCTAACCTCTCCATCGAGAAAATGAATAAATATAATAACAAGATAAATGAATTAAATTATTTAGGAGGGTAAATGAATAGAAAATTATATCTCTTTAGGACCTTTTAAAAAATTAGATTTAATAATTTTTAAAAGATTAAGATATCAGGATATTATTCATATCTTTTAAATTTTAAAATGTTTTGAATTAAAAAAAAATGAATGGTTAACTTTTCTATAAATAGAGGAATAAAAGGCTAAATCATGAACTATCAGAGACAGCTTTAAGCGATCAATATAAACCTCAAAAACTTCATGTAAGAGGATAATAATATAAGTGTGTGCAAGAGAGTTTGAGAGACGTAGGGATGAGCTTGCTACGATTTCCTAATTCTCGTGAGTCAGGTCTACGAAACTACATGAACTTTTATTTGTTTACAACCTTGCTGCATGCGTCCGTCTCATCCCAAAGGCCGAAACCATCAAAGCACCTAAATGCTTATGTATGGCATGGTATCATGGGGACGTCTTTGTTGGGTGCACACTAAGTTCTTGTTGCTATACACATTGGTATACTTTCCTTCTCTCAATCATGAGTTTTCCTGATGTTTTCCTTTATAATTATTTAATGGTCATTATTCTGCTCCTTTTAAATTTTACTTGCCAACAAATCATGATTTAACTACGCACGAAAATTTGCAGATGCAGATGGAGATTAAGCAAGGAATCAGATGGAACATTTGGTTTGGAGTATCTTGCTGGTTTATCTGGCAATGGCGCAATAAGGAGGTGATAGAAGAAACTGTGCATCACTACTGCAAAAAAGATATTTTTTGGCATTTGTTCTCTGCTTTCATTGACGTTTCTTAAATGTCGTGTTTTTGAGTGCTGATAAAAGGGAAGGCCTTTTGATGACATTTGTAACAAACGCCAAGTAAATCCACCTTTGGTTAGCATTTGTATACAAACGCAAAGTTTTCTAATTTTTTTTTTATAAAAAAAAACTATTTGTCTAGAGCTCATTTTCTCCAGACAATTTGCAGGCAAACATGTTCAAGAAATCAATAGTCTTGGAAGAAGAAGAAGAAGAATTAGAAAAAAATTATCAGGAAATTCAATAGAAGAAATTAATGCAGAAAAGATCAAAAAAGAAATTTCCAGCTCCAACATTTGACTTGAAAATACAATCAGTCCAACAGCTTACAAATCAAATAGTTTAAAGAAATTATTTGTCTACGTGCTCCTTTCAAAAATCATGAACCTGACATGCTTTGCTTCCTTCAAGAATTCTAAAATTTTTTTCATGCCAACAAGTACAAGACAACAAAAAAGAAAGAACCCACTGATCATCCAAATATCAACCAATCTGAGACTAAAAGACAACACCAAATAAAAAATAGATTACAAGCAAATTTGAAAAGAGAACAGAGCAATTTTAATAGAAAGATCTAAAAAGCGATATGATCTAATGAACCAAATAACCAATCTCATCCATCCGCAAGTGAGTACTCCTAAGACGGAAATAGATCTAGACAATTGAAGCGGATGAAAGTGTGCACCTTGTGCACGGAAGCAGATCAAAGTTGATATAAGCTTCACGAAGATCAGCAGCCATCATGAAAATTGAAGATGTTCAACTCCCTTGATGCTGCATCCTTGAACGATGTCATATCCTCATGTGATGCCGTTCTTTTTTGTTGACCAAGGTGATGGTAGAGGTGGCGACTACAATAACGCCGGAGGTGGATTGGTTAGAGCCAGGCGGAGGTAGGTTTAGATTCGTCATTGGTGCTGGTGGTGCCGATGGAGGAAGTGGGCCAGGTTTGCATATGTTAGATCGGACATGGAGAGTTGAGTAGGTAGAGCCAAAGCCAGAGCCACAGGTGGGAGGGGGGAAGCCAACGCGGGTGATTTGAGAGAGAGAGAGAGAAGATGAATGGTAGTGAGTTTAGAAGCCACATGATGAAAGTGATGTGGAGTGAGAAAAAGTAGAAGAAAAGAAAGAGAGACTAAGAACCGTCTGATTGTTTTTAATGAATGGTTGTTACTCTCAATCCATGCCTTTTTTTTTAAGCTGGGGTAGGTGAAACATTTTCTTAATAAACGCTATCTAAAGTAAAATTTTTAGTTGACGTTTATTATATAAACACTAACTAAAGTCTTTTTTTTTAATTGATATTTATAAAATAAACGTCACCTAAAATATTTTTTAATGGTATTTTTTTTAATAAACACTAACTATTAAGCATCAATAAAACTTATTTTTGGTGTAGTGCATGAGCAACAATCCTAATGGCCGAATTAGACAATTCATCATAAGCATGAAATGGAAGGAAGAGAATTCAACTTGTGAAGTACAACAACCTAGTTGTCAAGTTTTTATCCAATGGAAAAAGCCATCCTTAGGATGGACTAAACTGAATGTCGATGGACTAGTCAAAGAAGGGTGTGGCAGAGTTGGAAGTGCAGGAATTATCAGAGATGAAGAAGGAAAATGGATAGGAGGTTATACTCACAACATAGGCATTTGTAAGCCTTTAGAAGTTGAAATGTGGGCTCTCATGTCTGGTCTACTAACATGTTGGGAAATGGGATTAAGAAGAGTTATAGTTGAATCTAACTCTCAAACTCTAGTCAACGCTATCAACAACTCTGGATACAGCTTTAATGATTATGGAGTACTTTTAAAGATTATTGTCAACTATTTGAAACTACAGTGAGAGGTACAAGTCAACCATATCTACAGAGAGGCAAATCTTTGCGCTCATAGACTTGCTAATGGAAGCCTCATAGAGCAAATTGGTTATACATTTTTAGCTACAACATTGGCTGGTCTCAACGAAATCATGGCAATGGATAGTGCGGGAACTGGTCATCCTTGCAGAGTAGCTTTTTCTTCTCGATTTTGTTGTTTTCCTTTTTGTTGCTTTCTTATAGGTCTTTGACCCTTTACCTTACCAAAAAAAAACTAAGCACGATACACAGTATGACAAATTATATATGATTAAAGTCCCCATGAGAGATATTAATTATTTTTGTCGTCACTTATAATGTTAACTAAAGAATTATAAGTGATATTAATTTTTACCATAATTCCTCATATCTTTAACAAATATAATCCCAAGGAATCCAAAATTAGTATTAATATTTCCAAAATAAATCTTTTTTTGTTCCTCTTTAAAAACTCTAAAATTTTCTAATCATTTTGAGTGTTTGCCATGAAGAACACCAATTGTTTTTGTATGCATTTAAAATGCCTTTTAAGTTTTGCCAAAAAAAAAATATTTAAGGGGCTATGAATTATACTAATTTTCATCATAAACAACCATGCTATTTTTTTCAGAAGCAACCCATAATAACATTATTTCAAAAAGTATTTTTCATGTTTTAAATCTCAAAATGTTCCCGAGATAATAAATATGATTTTTTTAAAATAAGACAAAAGTAAAGTCTTTCCTAAATATATATATATATATAATTGCAGATTAATAAAGTATAACTTATTCTTTTTACAAAACTAAAAAACACCAACCAATTGTAAAATTCTAACTAAAAAAGACACCATGAAGTGAACTTTGTTCCCTCATAAAAGTCCGTAGATCTTAAATCTTCATTTTAGATCAAATCTGCTCTATAAAAATGATATTATTTTTTTCATCAAAATTTTCTTTAGGTTTAATAATTAAAGGTAATTAACAAGGACGATTATAAATAATTTTAAGGTCATATTATAACATAATAAATTTAGGGTAATCGTTCACTCAAACAAATAGTGTAGGATACTTAATACTTTCCACACACATAATCGACCTCCAAACTTAACTCTAATATTCGTAGACCAACCTTTTTTATTTTAAAATATTTTTCAAGATTTTTTCTCAAAATTCTGATGACAACTCTATTTTTATTTATTTTTATAAAAAATCGGGGTATGACATAATATCTTATATTGTAAATGAAAAAAAAAACATCTTAAAAGAAATTATAATATGAAGCAAATGGAGTGTATTAGAATGTATGCATCAAATCAAAATAATACATCAAGTAAATATCGGATAGGAAGTATGCACTTGAAAGAAAACTTAATTAAAGTAAACTTAATAAATTATTTAATAAATAGCAAATGGTAACTCAAAACCTTTGACCCCCAAACTGCGAAGCCAAATTGTATTTTGAGCGAAATCTTAAATTAAAAGGAGTTAAATGTTAGCGCCCCGCATTTTTTTTATGCACATAAGAAGTATTAAATTTTATGACTATATCACTGAGTTTTAAAAAAATGTAATATATAAATAAATAATCACCAACATATATAATATATGTGGCGGATCAGAAATTTTTAATTGTGAGGCAACATATATATGTAAAATTAAAAAGATAATATATTACTATTAAAAGTACGAATATACGTCATAATTATTTTATGAGTTTTCATATTTTCGAAACATTGAATTTTTTTTTCATTTTCAATATTATCAATTTTCTTATATAAGTAATTAAATAATTATTCATCTCTCATATGATTTGGCATTCAATTCTTGATGATATTCTTAAACCAGATCATGAGGGAGATTTTCTAAATCAAATCAAATTTGACGGAATCAATATGCACTTATCTGGTTCTTATGTAGGTTTTTTCTATGTAAATTTTCTTTTAAGAAATTTTTCTATGGCAATAACTTAAAACCAAAATGAATATAACCACAATTAATTTCACAACTAATAAGTAATATATTTGAATATTGGATGCAATTAGTATATATATATATATAATATACTTGAACATTAAAGACAATTAGTATACATTATATAATAAATTTGAACAATGGGTGCAGTTAGTATTTATATATAAAATATGCATACTATATATACACATAACATTAAGTTTTTTTCATTTTTGTGGACAGCTGCCCCCACACCTTAACTGTATAAAATTGTTGAAAATTATGTTATTTACAAATCATAAATAGTATGACTGATTTTACAATCATATTTTTAAACTTCATGGCATGTATAAGACCCACATCTTTTTTTTTTCCTTGATAGCAAATGTATACTATATTAAATATTTTGTTCTTAGGAATACAAAATTATTAAGTGCAAATATTATAAAATTAAGATCCTCCACAAGAATTCAAGCTTATTGTAAGTTGGGTGAGTCCAATAACACCGACACGGGTAGCTGGACTTTGGGTTATCAAATTGCTATTCTCTTCCGCTTTTATTATTATGAGCTGCATACCTACATGGCTACATCTTCATATTTTTACTTCTTATTTAATTTAAAGTACTGTTCCATATCATTTTGTAGTTTTATTTTAAAATAAAAAAATAGTAGAAAATCACATTGCAATAGGTGTGAGTGTGACTGTCCAAGGTAGCTTAATTTTGTGAATGATTTATTTAATTTAAAATACCTAAAAAAGTGAGTTAGTTCAAAGATTGTAATCTAATTAAACTCGGATAAAGAGCAGGAACAAGAGGATTATGCATTAGTTGTGTCAGAGGAGTTTGCATTTCCAGTAACTACTTACCTTTTCGGTACACAAACCCACATAGAAATTTCTATCTTTAATAGATTATTTTACCTAGCTGTCTTATCAAGCTTGGATTTTCTAATTCCAAAGTTTGCAAAAGATTGTGGCCAGATCTGAATTTTCTAGTTATAGTGAAGAGTCATGCTGGTCTGATCCCAACTATAGATGAGTACTTTTGTCATGGTTCATGTCCATTGTGTAAACGACTTTAAGTGGTCCCAAAAAAGATTGAGTCTTCAACAGTATATCTTCACTTCTTTATGACTACATAAATATAGCATACATTCTCACATTCATAGATCTTTTATGTCTAGTAGGACTTTCCAGTTAGTACACCGTAAGAAAAGAAAGAGGGATATACAAGTTACAGACTTGTATTACTCTTTCTCTCAGAGTTTCAGACGCTGTAAGTTTCAGATGTGATAGATAGCACTCCGGTGTGAAAGCCAAAGCTCAGAAACACCCCACAAATGAAGAACGTTTGTACTACACAAGCAATGGGTGGAGCCCAGTCTTTTTTAATATTTAGATATTGGAGTCGTGTATGGCATATTCTGTTGCTGCTAACACATCATGGTTCACCTCCATACTTTTCAAATATATCAGACCCGGTGGAACAGTTCATGATACTGCATCATAGTTCACCTCACATACTTTTCAAATACAATAAATGTTTGATGAATTGACTCAGGGAAATGGGATATCTTATATTTTTCAACTAGCATGCTGAATAATACTGCTTCTGATATTAATCATATTATCTTCTCTGAAATGACTCCTCTCTGATTCCTTGAATATTTGAATACTTCTTCGTCTTGCATGCTTCTCCTATTAATACAACTGCATACAAATGAAAGAAAAAGAAATAGTTCGAGGCCAGAATTATCTTCTTCTGACATTGCTTTCTTATAGCAATATCGACAATATTTTGAGTCAACATTGTCACAACTACTAAGTAGTGCAAACTTTTGTACTAACTCAATCGGATTAGTAGAGGTAACAATTATTATTGTTTGAGTGCTTCCTTGTCAGGTTGACATATACAACTCAGATTCTATGAATTCAAATTTATTCTGGCAGAAGAACATAACTTTGATTCATAAAATTCGATTTCGTTGGATTTGTTGTATCAAGATATTCTTTCATAACATCGCATTTGAAGTGGAGAGAGACTTGAAGTATAATACAGGAGTGAAAGAAAGAAGAATATAAAAGATCATTTCTGTAGCTCTCCATATACCTATGAATATTGAATAGGAATATAAAATTTATGACATGCCGTACTATTTACAAACTGTAAAGAATGCAATTTGTTTTTCAGACTCCGTGTAACAGGAGCCAACCTATAGTATATACAAGCTAAAGCCTTGGCACTATCTCAGAAGAAGTAGAAAAAGGGTCTAGCGAACAAAAGGAAAGAACAGCAGCAAGAACAAGCAAGCTCTTGTTTTGAACTTTGTTGAATCATATAATTGGAGGCCTTGGAGTCTCCCATATATCAAACACATTCTCCTCACTGTGAAGAGCAAAAAGCCTATCCCCTCCAATGGAGAAGTCACATATAGAACCTCCATAGCTTCGTCTAAGCCTAGAAGTCAAAACCCAATCAGACCCACAGAAAACAGAAATACAGTCATTCATGGAAGAGAAAAGTTGACCATTATGCAGAGCCAGTTTGGGATAACAAGGTTCTTCTGGCATCTTCCCCTTCATCCACCTACTTCTGGAACTCCACCTTATGCCAGTGGCCCCCCCAGAATTTCTCAAATCCATAAATCCCAAATCTTCAAACTCGTTCACCACACAAATGGAGTTATTGTCCTCCATTGCTATGGCATCTCGAACCCTTTTCTCATCTGCTGCTTGCACTGGATCCCCCAAATCAGACCAACACCAAACCATGTTCTTCTCTCTGAAATCTAAAACGCTAATGTAACAGTTATCTATTCTGGGAAACAGAGTAGAAACCAGCAAGCATTTTCTCCCTTGTAGCCATTGAAGCTTATCTGCTTCACCAAGTGACCACCCCAGAGGCTCGTAGAAAAAATCAATTTGCCTCCCAGTGATCTGGTCCCAAACACCAATCCCATATTCGTTGCTTCTTCCTTTGCAGCTAGAGAATATCTTGTGATCAGAACTGAAACTTAAGGCTCCCGCTGTGAAACTCTTCACTTGATTCTCATGGCTGACTTGGAACTTATGTCTGATGATGTAGGATCAATATAGTATCAATTTGGTGTAGAAAAAGAAGGGAATTGACAAAAGTGAACACACAATTTCTCAAAACGTTACCAATATCAATATCAATTAATCATAAGAATGGATAAACAAAACAATGGCCTGCAAAATTGCAGCGTGAATAAAATTCTAATTCAAATTCTAGTAATTTAACTAAAACTTTTAGTCAAATATATAATTATCGAGAATGTGGCAAGCTTTTATTCAAACCATTCAAAATTGGAATTAGAGGCCTAATCAAATCAGAACTCAAGTAAGAAAAAAAAGAAATAACATAAAATAAAATATAGCATCTGTATCACCTGAGCTCTCCAGTTGACGAGCTAAAGAGACCCAATCCGCCGTCACCACGGCCGAGCCGCTGACTGACGCCGATGACGACATGATCGGCGTCGGCCCACCCCACATCGTTGACCCTTTGGTAATCAAGGTTTAGCGGGGGGTGTTCGTCGAGCATCCAATCGTAGACATGAACCATGCTTCCGTGAGCGACGCAGCATCCGCCATCAGGGCCGCCGCGAATGGCGGTTCCGTCGCCGGGAGATTGGCCCGTTATGGAGCGAGAAAGGGCCAGTCTATTACCGTCGAACGGACCCCATTTTGCAGTGCGGACGTGGTCGAGGAGGCCGTAGTACAAAGCCTCCCTGTACAGCAGCTTCTCGGGGATGTTCGCTGGAATGCAGAGCTCGTCAGATCGGAGGAGGTCGAGGAGAACGGCAAAGCAATCGGGGTTGCGATCGATGAAGTGCTCGGTGGAGTTATCGGCGATGAGGTTCCAGCTCTCGTCGAACATCGCTCCGAAAATTGAATTGCGGCCGGCATTGGCGAGGGTTGTGGCTGTCGTTTCGAAGATTCTTCCTCCGACATTGAATTTTACCCTGTCATTCTGAATCCCCATGATCGGATTTCTTTAAAAAGAAGAAAAAAATTGAAAACCCCAGAAGAGGTTCAGTAGCTAGAAGCTCAATGCAACAAGATGGCTAGATGGGTTAGTATAAATGAGCCAAAGCAGGACAATTTAAAGGCGATAGTTGCCGGAAAGTAGAAGAAAAACCCGCAAATAATTTGGTATTGAACAAATACGTGGGACTCGAAGGAGATGTAGGAATCGGATTTTTTAATATGTGGGAATTACAGTGAAGTGGAAACAAAGTAATAACTGGTGAAGACCGGCCAAACCTAATTAACTATCAAAAATCAAATCTAACTACAAACTTTTCTTTTAAAAAAAATTAAACTAAATGTTATTTAAGATAATAAAAATTTATAAGATGATACCTAATATCCAGTGTTGCTAAAACTGGGTAGAACTCATCGAGAATAAATTCATCAAGAAAAAACTAGTCAAAAATGGCCAAAACATTAAATACATTAAATATCAGGAAAATCATCTGGATCAATTTTTTTTTTACTTATTAACAAATTTTTAAGATAAAATAGTATCATTTTTAGAACAATACAGTACTATATTTTTGGAAAATTTTTTTTTCTATATTATAATATTATATAAATATTATTATGATATATAATTTTTAATTTTCATTAATTATAAATTTATTGAACAAATCATATGATGATGGATTATTAATTGATTATTTTAAATTTAAATTATGATTATTGATGAATATTAATTTATTTATATTAAAATATTAAGTTATGTAATTTATTAGTAATATTTTTAAATTTTTTATATAATATATAGCATATAAAATTAAAAAATATACCAATTTCATTACTATTAGTTCAACTAAGATTTGACCATGATTGAACAAATCAAACTTCAACCAATATTTTGACCGGCTTAATAACTAATTTGGTTTTGAAAACATTGATAATAACTTCTCATGTTTTTTATTTAGAAAAAGAATAAAGATGGAATGGAGGACCTTGCCATCATAAGAAGTGAAGTCAACTACGGTTGATCATGGTTGGTGAATAACTTGGCACTGGAGATTGAGGAAGCATAAATCAGCTTAAAGCAAGACATAAAATTAAGGCATTCTTAAGCTCAAAGGAAACATAGAAATCATAATTTTGCCGGTGGTTGTGGCCATATATTTCACATCCAATCTTGTCACAAGTTAGAAAGTTTTTTGGACGATGCATTGGTTTGATGTAACTAAGAAATTTTTCTCTGTTAGTATTTGGACTGTTTATCATGAAATTATCCAAATTCAGTAATTTAAAGGATCTGATCTACCAGAGAATCTTAAGTAAGACTAACTTCATTGAATATGTTGACTTCCTCCGCTTCTTGCTTCACACAAGCGTTGTGCTGCTTTGTTTCATCACCTTCTATCTGTGTCTGAACTCAACATCATGACTTTGTCCCACTTCTTACTTTCAACTTTGTTCTGTTTAGCTGAGAGGAGATTTGAAGTATTCTCTTTAATGGGGTTCTGGTTCATTCTTATCATAGCATGAATTAAACCTCAATAACTAGATTTCTGTTTATAGTGCTATAGTTGAGTCCATTAATTACAATTATTTACTTGAAGCATGACTTTCATGCATGTTAATTCAATGTATATTCAACTGTAGAAAAGGTTTCTGCCCAAGGTATAGTGGTTTCTTTCTTCGCTGGAAGTTCTACAGATATGTGCTTAGTTCTCAGAATTGTGCAATTACTTTTGATGCTGCTATGAAGGAGAATAAGAAATTGACTCAGCTATTTTAATAGTGAACCAAGTTTGAAGGAGTTGGTTCAAAACCGATCTGCTAAAATAAAATCAATATAGGTACTTCAAATCATGCTTTTTTTTTTAATAGCATTAGGAAGATTTAAACCTCAAGCTTTACCTATATCTCATTTTATCCTTATCATTTAAGCTGATTTCTTGTGATTTTTCAAGACATATTTTTAAATCATTATATAATTCATACTTGATACTAAGATTGACCAATATAAAAAGGGTAAGAGAGACTAGGATTACATAAGAACCCTTAGTCAACTATATAATATGCCATTTTGTGGTAAATGATAAAATTACCCTTTAATTAACTTAAATAGGATTATTGATTCAAAAGTATTGGTTTGTGAGTTGAGGTCTCTATCATGATAATTTAAATTGAATATTCTAATATATTATCATTTATTCACTTAAATTATTCATTTCATTTCAATAAAGTGTTAAACATAATTGCATAATATTAATAGTTGTAACATGATAGTTAATGTAACTATTGATAAGAGCTTTTCGTAAAAAAAAAAACAATTGATAAATGCTAGTCCACACATAATATTAAAATTATACCAACAAGTTTAGCATAAACTATATATATATATATCTTTCATAATACTGAAGCTTTTAAATATAAAATATATTTATATATATATATATATATATAACATGTTGATTAATTGCAGGTTTCCATTTGGAAGGATGGATGAGTTTAGTGGAGAACAGATAAAAGCTTGATGAAAGGTATAGAAGCTGAATGAAAATGGTTCATCAAAGAATGCAAATGTTGACGGATCAAGCTCTCGTGTTTTGTGTTCTGAGAGTGGCTTTTTAAACAGTGAGTGGATTAATTTCAGTGTTTTAAAACATTAGATTACTCATAAAATCAAGTAAAGGATTATACGATTTATGGTTTATTGGTTGAACAGATTAGACGGTAAGAATAAATTATATATATATATATTAAGTCAGTAATTTATTTAAGGAGTGCACATCTTCACGGAGAGCTGATAATGCAAACAACTACTAGAATTGTTCTCTTTGTTTTGTGAAAGCACATAACTTATTTCGTTAGTGAGATTTTTTTTTGGGTGAAAAAAATGAGAGATTAGAGCTGCGTTAGTTTCATTCAAATATGAGTGCAATGATTGGATTTGCAGAGTATGTTGGACTATAATATCACCATGTTCAGGAGGCAAGAGCCCTCTTGGCCCAGATCTGTGTGGTAATTTTGGGCCGGGCCAATATGGGCCCAATTGAAGGGAAACTGGTCCGATCACAAGTAGAGTTGTGAACGATGCTGGATTGATTTAAAAAGAAAAAAAGAATGATGGGGAAGAACATTTATCGTTTCTTACTCCTTTTCTCATTTATAATCTTTTACGACGTAGCCTTCTTTTCTTTAAAAAAAAATATTTTCATTTTAATGTTCAAATATTTTAAATACAAAATTTGACTTTTTGACCTAGTATCATAGCATTCGATAACCGTGAGAGCTAACAAAAAAAATATGAATATCAACCTAACCCACTTGTGACTTTACCAACACAGACAGCGAGGTAGGTCATGAATCATGAAAAAGCCATACAATTGTTTATATTTTTATATATTTTTCATCGAAAATTATTTGTTTACACAAATTATAAATTTACTTACTATCATATTATCAGTATTAAAAAATTCATGTATTCATTACAATTTAATTAAAAATTTAATGATAAGCATATAAAAACTATATATATATATATATGAAAAAGGTGATATATTATTTAATATATAATGTAAAATTTATAAAAAATTGCATTTTTTATAATTTTTTAATACCAGTCAGTTTTTAGATTACATAATGAATCTGATTAATCTATATCAAGTTGAGTTGAACTAAAAAATAATAATAAGTATCAAACCACTTCTTAGTATGACTGAGAAGTAATAGATTGAGGGCCTGTTTGTTTTCTGGTTGAGTAATCCGTTTGGAGCCTCAAACCAAGTTTATCATTTTTATTTGTGTTTGGATGTCCAAAAGGGAGTACGGTGCGGCAGTGATTTTTCTGAAAAACGGAGTTGAAGGAGAAGCAGTCCAGATGGTGCTTTTCCGTTCAGCTTCTCTATTTCTGTTTGTATTTATTTTAAAATCAGATAAAAATAGACTGATAAAAATGAGAAAAAATAAAAAATTTAGGAAAATAAAATTTTCATAAAATATTTCCTATTTATTGACCAAAATTTTCCTTCAAAATTTTAATTTTTATAGATCATGACCTATAAGAAAATGTTATATGAGATATATTATGTTCTCAATTAAATAAATGCAGATTAAATTTTAGTCCAAAGAAATTAAATTAATCATGAGATAGAGTTTAAACTTAATTTAGAGGAAAATTATGAGTTTTGTCAAAACCAATTTTTAAATATATCATCCAAACATAAACACATTAGTCAAAAACCAATTTTTACCATAACTACGTTATGAAACCAATTCTATCAAAATTTATTCTTCACTAACTGAAAACCAAACAGGCCCTGAAAGGGTCAGAGTAGTCAATAAAAAAAAAAGAGCAAGAGTAAGGACATAAAACATAGGATTTATGAGAAGGGTTATGAAATGGACCCTCAGATACAGAAACATTAATTAATATTTTATAGCGTGGTTTGAAGAGTAAGTATGCTACCATTATTAAGAAGATCCATAATATACAAAACACTATATTTGCATTAAAAAAAACATTAGTGGGAGTGTCATGATTATATAAGACTAATTATGTCCATTTCACTCATTAATCCTTCCTTCCTTTTAATCAATGTAAATCATTAGACACTGTCACTGCTTCACATCTTCTCCACTTCCTACCTCACTCTATGTCTTCTCTCTCTCTCTCTCTCTCTCTCTACATATGTGTATATATTATTTCTTTATTTATTTGATGAAGATGCCAAGTTGCCATGTGCAAATCACCCTAGTGTCTTGTAGTCTTATTTGACTAGTTTATATACATATAATTTACCTAGTATTCCATATTATTGGACTAAATTTAAATATGGTACCTCTTCTAATACAACTATTTTATTTACAAAAATTCAAATTTGAAACCTTACTTTTAAGGGGATATTAAGTTTTCTACCATTTAACTTAATCACCATTGATTTCTTTGGTTAGATTTATGTAGGGGTAGATGCAAGTTATGCTTGAAGGGGCCTAGTCCCCTCCAATTTTTTTTTAAGAAAATTTTTTATAATTAAACCTACACATTGCATGAAAATTAGTAGTTTAGCCCCTCCCAATACACCAATGGGTTAACTTTACACTCAAAGGACCTCTTAGAAGTGGACCTGTCATTCTTCAAAATCCTCCAATCTAACGGGTGTAAGTAATATAATTATGAAGTAATATATTAAACTTCTTTGTTGCAATCAAGAAAAAAATGTGAAAAAATGACTTGTTAACCATTATCTCATATTACCAAACTATTTTAAATTATTATTAATAATAAATATTATAAAATAAAAATAAAAATAAAAAAAAAATATAAATATTTATTTATAGAAATTTGGCCCTCTCAAGCCAAAGTCTGCGTCCGCCTCTGGATTTGTGTGTATTATATATATATATAAACATTTATAGATAATGCTGGGTGGATCCTTTTATTATCATTTTTATTGAAAAACACTCAACATATAAAAACATTCAATCAAGTATACATTAAAGAAACAAGATAGTGTGGGCATGTATATATATAAATAATATTGTTTTCACAAAATGATTGCATTGATTGTAAAACAAAATCAACTTAATCATCATTCAAAAAATTTGATTTCATTTTCTCATTTTAAATTAGAGAATTTTCAAGTTCACCCATGCTTATAATTTGAAGATAATTTTTACAAACCAAATGATGTTTGGTTTTCTGAAATTTGTATAATACTAAAAAAAAAGTTGTAAATTTACGTGGTAATAAACGAGTGTTTATAAAATCACCCAAAATATAAATATAAATTTGTATAACTATGGGAAAAAGAAATACATAATATAACTGTTTTAGACACACACATATAGCATCTGGATGCAATAATGCATATCCGAATTCAATGATGAGCACATATGATCGCTTTACACATAATCAAAATCATTAGGAAAATAAAACGAAACAAAACAAGAAAAGCACCCAAGAAGGCTGCTTAATAAGATATTGTTGACATGAACTACATTTACGCAAATATTAGGAAAAATATTATAAGATATAAATTTATAATAAATTGTATTATTTATAATTCATAAACATTAAAACATATTTACTTATATTTAAAAACTTAAAATAAATTACTTAAAGTTTGATAATAAATTTAATTTAATTTATAAAATCTGAATTGTTCGATGTATTTTTTGCCAAAACAATAGTGCTTTTTTACAATGCTTGACATGACAAAGCAAACAGAATGGCCCCACATAGTAGATTCTTGAGCCCGAATTATCAATTATCAAGCACATCGAAAAAGCAAAAGCATAAAAAAAAAAAAGAAGCAAAAGCATAAAAATTGGAAAGGTTTTCAAGTCAACAAAAAACAATTTTTCTACCAAACTCCAGCTAACCCATTGAAATTATCATCATTATTATATTAGACTGTTATAGTAAGTATATTCAAGTAGATAAGTGTAAGATCTAGGTATAATTTTTAAATTATTTATTATATTTCTTTTTTTCACAAAACATGAGAAGTGTGTATATTTATTTATCTATTTATTTCCATGCATTATGATCTCTATCTCTTAAGTTATGCCTAACCAAGATGATTTAAAGAAACTTAAATACATGCAACCCAGATTAAATTTTTTTAAGGGAATTAACTTTTTCTTTTTGCCAACAAGTAGATGATGAACTTACAGAAATAAAATCAAAACATTAAATAAGTTTCTTTCTTCTCCTTGCAAAGAATGAGTATATTATAATTGTAGCAATACTTCCCGTTTTGTTACGCTTTTTTTTGCAGCAATTGATACATGAATTGGAAGATAGTGAAGCATGAAAAGTATGGAAAGAAAATATCTTCTAATAGTCTCTCCCGTTCACAATATAAAATTTTTACATCAATTACATATATATCAAACAAATTATTTATTTACTTAAAATTAATATAAAAAGTATCAATATTTTTTATTTTATTTTTATTAAAAATTTTATTTTATTATTATTATAAGATTATAAATAAGATATAAAGAAAAATTAAAAGATTGGAATAGAGTGGGGAGAAAAATATTTAATATCACATATTTTTTTAAAAAAAACTTCCAACACAAAATTCCTATAATATCAACAAGGAAATACATATTTTTTTAAAAGGTGTTAAGCAATTCACTCCAGGGAAGAGTATCATCATTGAATTCCCCAACAAAGCTTTCGATAAATTCAGTGAGCTCATTCTAAGTGAGACTTCAATTCAGTTCCTTTTAATTTATAAAGCTCCCACCCTATTCCTTCAATTTTTGACCGCACTTTTCCACCGGAAAAACTTGTACTTAGCTTCGTTTCTGGGAAACCGTTTTCTTCCTCTTAAAAAGTTGCATAGCTTTCCACAATCAAGGCAGAACCAGACAAAGCTTCTATCTTCGTTTTGGAGTTTCAGGGATATGTGCAACACCATTCCAGGGTCGCTCACATAGTCACATTTCCGGTTTCCCTCGTTAAAAGCCCACAGCTTTTATTGCTCTCCAGAATCAATTTCTTTTCCAGCAAAAAAAAAAAAAAGTATTAGTTATCTTGTCTCTTTCTTCTTCTTCTTCTTCTTCTTCTTATTCTTCTCTCTCCTCATCTCTATATTTTTAGCCCAGCGAGGCTCTTCTGTTTTCTGGGTTCATGGAGATTCATAATTAATGCAGTAAAATTTTTGGCCTTTGTGTAGCTGAAACTATCCATTCTCCAAGATATGCTAATGCTGGTTTTGAACTTCTGAAAGTTGTGTTTGTGTTATTGGAGGTTTTGGGATCACTTTTCTGCATATTTCTCAGTTCCAGAATTACCTCCAAATGGGTTTGGGGGCATTTGTTTCTATCGTAGTTCTGACGTTTTTCTTTGAGCATTTGGTCTGCCAGCAACCAAATACTGATGATTTCTTCATGTCTGAGTTCTTGAAGAACATGGGTTTAGCATCTTCCTCCCAAGTCTTCAACTTCTCTGCTTCTGTTTGTTCATGGCAAGGGGTGTCCTGTGATGCTAATAAAGAACATGTTGTTGAGCTGAAAGCTTCTGGTATGGGACTCTCTGGGCCTATTCCTGATAATACCATTGGCAAGCTCAGCAAGCTCCAAACTTTGGATCTTAGTAACAACAAAATCACTGCCTTGCCATCTGATTTCTGGAGTTTAGGCTCTCTGAAGATTCTCAACCTCTCCTACAATCAGATATCAGGCTCACTTGCCAGCAACTTTGGCAACTTTGGTCTCCTCCAAACTTTTGACTTGTCCAGCAACAATTTTTCCGGGGAAATTCCTGAAGCCATTAGCTCCCTTGTGAGTTTAAGGATCCTCAAACTTGACAAAAACAAGTTTGAGCAGAACATACCTTCTGGGATTCTTCAGTGTCAGTCTCTACTTTCAATTGATCTTTCATTAAATCAGTTCAATGGCACTCTTCCTGAAGGTTTTGGAGCTGCTTTTCCTAAGCTCATAAGCTTGAACCTTGCAGGGAATAATCTTCATGGTCATGATTCAGATTTTTCAGGATTGAAATCCATTACTAGTATTAACATATCTGGAAATTCCTTTCAGGGTTCTGTTCCGGGTGTGTTTCAGGAACAGTTGGAGGTCATTGACCTTAGCAGGAACCAGTTAGAGGGTCACATTTCTCAGGTAAAGTTCATCTCCAAGTACAATTGGTCTCATTTGGTTTATCTGGATTTGTCTGAGAATAGGTTTAGTGGGGAAATTTTCCAAAATCTGAATGAAGCCCAGAATCTTAAACACCTTAATCTGGCACACAATACCTTTGCGAGTCAGAAATTTCCACAAATTGAAAATCTCTCAAGATTGGAATATCTAAACTTGTCCAAAACTAATCTGTCTGGTCGCATTCCTGCTGAAATATCACGGCTGAGTAATTTGAATGCACTTGATATTTCTATGAATCATCTTATAGGGAGAATTCCATTTCTTAGAAGCAAAAACCTCCAAATTCTTGACCTTTCAAAAAACAATTTGAGTGGAGAAATCCCTCCATCTGTCCTGGAGAAGCTCCCATTAATGGAGAGGTATAATTTCTCTTACAATAACTTTACCTTCTGTTCTTTGGGAATCAACCCCAATATCCTGCAAACAGCATTCTTAGGATCATTGGACGGTTGCCCAATTGCAGCAAATCCCAAACTTTTCAAAAGAACCAATGAACGCAAGGGAATGAAGCTAGCTCTGGCATTGACCTTCTCAATGGTCTGCTTACTTTCTGGCCTCTTATTTCTAGCATTTGGCTGCAGAAGGAAAACAAAATCATGGGCAATTAAGCAAACTTCCTACAAAGAAGAGCAGAACATTTCAGGTCCCTTCTCGTTCCAGACTGATTCAACTACCTGGGTGGCTGATGTCAAGCAAGCAAACTCAGTCCCAGTAGTAATCTTTGAGAAGCCATTACTGAACATTACGTTTGCAGATCTCTTGTACTCTACTTCAAATTTTGATCGGGGTACCCTTTTGGCTGAAGGGAAATTTGGGCCTGTTTACCGAGGCTTTCTGCCCAATGGCATTCATGTAGCAGTTAAAGTTTTGGTTGTTGGGTCTACATTAACAGATCAAGAAGCTGCAAAAGAGCTTGAGTATCTTGGTCGAATCAAGCACCCCAATCTTGTTCCTTTAACAGGATATTGCTTTGCTGGGGATCAAAGGATTGCCATATATGATTACATGGAGAATGGGAACTTGCAATATTTTCTTCATGACTTGCCCCTTGGGGTCCAGAGGACTGATGATTGGAGCACAGACACATGGGAAGAAGGAGATGACATGAATGGGATTCACAATGCTAACTGTGAGGGGTTGTCAATCTCATCTTGGGAATTTCGACACAAAATTGCCCTTGGCACTGCACGAGCATTGGCATTTCTTCACCATGGCTGCTCACCTCCTATCATTCATAGAGATGTTAAAGCTAGCAGTGTCTACTTAGACTATAATTTTGAGCCGAGATTGTCTGATTTTGGGCTAGCCAAAATTTTTGGAAGTGGCTTGGATGAGGAGATTGGGAGAAGCTCTCCCGGCTATGTTCCACCGGAGCTTTCTCAACCTGAATATGAACTCCCAACAACAAAATCTGATGTTTACTGTTTTGGGGTTGTTCTCTTTGAGCTAATAGCAGGAAAAAAACCAGTTGGGGATGACTATCCAGAAGAGAAAGAAGGGACTTTGGTAAGTTGGGTCAGAGCACTGGTAAGAAAGAATCTGGCTTCAAGAGCAATTGATCCAAAAATTAGTGATAGAGGGCTTGATGATCAAATCAAAGAAGCCCTTAAGATTGGTTATCTCTGCACTGCTGATCTTCCCTCTAAGCGACCTAGCATGCAGCAGATAGTGGGACTACTGAAAGATATTGAGCCTACTGCTAAGTAGAGGAGTAAACAATAAAAAAGAATTTAGCCTGTTTGTTTTGATCTTCACTTCCTTTGACTTTGCTACCATGGGGTTGTTTTAATGTTGGTTTCTTTCCTTTTTTAGCTTCCATGTGTAGTAGAGGAAGAAAGCTTTGAGGAAATATACACCCCAGAACTTGATCTTTTAGTTTGTTACTGCTGGTTTTCATCATCTGCCAAATATATATACTTTGTTGTTCTTGTAAGACGCATGTTCCATCAACTTAATCCTTAAAAAATGAGTATTATCATTTCACTTTAAATTTTTTTAAAACCCATCAACATAATTCTGATGGGAACTAAATTAATGGTTGACGGCATTCTGATTGGTCTTTATGTAGTTTTGCTGTTAAATTATGGCAATCATCTTGGAAGGATTAAAATGATGAAAATGCATCCCTGAGAGAACTAATAGTAGTTTCCTCTTTTCCTTTCTTTTCTTTCTTTTTCCCTTATGTCTTCACATAAGACAAATGGCGCTGAAACCAATTTCGCGGTACTTGAAACCCATTGAGAGGAACAAGTCATTTGAATTTCTGTTCATGTATTTCCATGTAAGTAAAGAAACATAACATGTGATCATTTTTTTAAAATTCTGCATCACATATCACATTGTTGGCTCTAAAGATAAACTTCTTCCATGTGTTATAGTTATTTTGACAAATCTGATAGCAAACACTTGAATTATTCCTGATTTTGTTGCTTTCCGGAATGAGATCAAAGTCAGTGGATCAATTTGACTGTTACTGCATTATTTCCATTCAATGTTTCCTTCATTACAGGAAAGATAAAACAGTGCTCATATCGGGACCACTTGCAGAGTCCAGAAAGTGAAGATTGGACCACCATCACTGGACGATTTACCTGTAATAAAGGGAATTTAGTGAGACCCATTTTTCACACAACTACATGTTCATTTGTCATTTATTGTTTGGATGTCTCAATATTAGTATCTTAGTAAAAATGTCCGTTTCTTTTATAAGTCTTTTTGAAAGAAAAATTTTGTTACTATTTATAAGTCTTTTTAAAAGTCTAATATAGTATTAATTTTTGTTTTCTCAATTATACACTTATCTTCACTAATTATTTTACACATTTATCATAAAGTTAGGTAATAATAAATCAAGGGGGCATACTAGGAAATTTAAAAAAAATTATGACATTCTAATTATTTTTTGAGCCATGCTAAAATCTTTAAAGATTTATATAAAGAAACAGATAGATTGAATAAGTCTTCTTACTTCTGAGTAAATTAAAAACACATTTAAATTTTGGGTATACAACTATGTTAAAAATTCACTGAGAAAGCTTTGTTACCTTTGTGACTCTATCTAATTCAATTTTGATTAGTTAAGGTTCAATATGATTTTTGAATATCAAGTGGTTTGACACAAAAAATAATCAATAGCAAAATTTTCTTTTGAAAGTAAAGGAAGAGGCATGGTGATGAATCATGATGAGGGTGGAATGAGAGTGATCAACCAAAAGCAACTTGAGAATCTCAATGTGAAGCATTATGATTGCAAGTTTCAATTTGGAGTACTAATGAGTGGCAAGTGTTTCACTATGGACGGAAAAAATTCATGAATGATAAAGGGCGTAGGTGAACTGAGCAAAATTTATGACCTTTGCCTATTTTGTTTTTTAATAAGCTAGTAAAAACAAAATGTGTGATGGAAGGTCTTTTGCCAATAGTTATGAATTTTTATTTTTATTTTTTTGCCAAAGCCAATAGTTATGAATATGATTGAAGGATAGTGTGGAAATTTCTAATCCACTTTTGAATCCTGTGATGGAGCATTGGATTTTAGATCCATTATATTGGAAAATGTTGACTAATTTTCCCAGACAACACAGCATCATTGCATTCTTCATCTATTCTTTAATATATATATATATAACTAATGGAGAGTTGGATGTAGCGAAAGAAGTTAGTCTCTCACAATGTCGCGAACCAATATTCGAATATCCTCTGAGAGAAATACTCACATTTAGTGTCCCAACTTATTTCAGATTACCTTCAATAAAAAGATATATGTAATTTATAATATATATATATATACATATATATGTATATATACAGAGAGAAGGGGAGGGAGGGATTCTGACTTTCTTGGATTATTGGTTGAATATAAATTATAAAAAAAAGGGTAGGAAGCTCCTCAGTTCAAAAATTATATATAGTGTAACTTATTTAAAAATAAGTAACTTTAGTTAAAGTGAAATTCTCAAATTTTAATTATAAAAGTAAACTCAAAATCTAAATAATCTGAAATTTTGGTGAGATAACATTTCTATTAGGAGAGGGGCTACTTTTGTCTTCATTTATAGAAAACTCAAAAGCTACGCTGGTGTATTATAAGAAACTAAGGGCTTTTTTGGTGCAGTTTTTAAAAATAGTTTTTTTATTTTTAAAAATAAAATAATAAAAAAACTTATTTAGTAAACTTGTTTTTTAAAAACTGTTCTTGAAAATAGAAAAATAAAAAAATAGAAAACTTAGAATATTTTTAAGATGTTTTATAATTTTTATTCTAAAAAATAAAAGAAAAGGTGAAAAATACTCACCTTATTAATAGTAAAGTTATAAATTTTGAATAACTCATCTATTACTCACTAGTTATGATTTTGAGAATAACTATTCAAACAGATTTTTTTGTTTTCTTATTTTCAAAACTTATTATCGAAAATAGTTTTACAAAACTGTTTTGAGAATAAAAAAATAGAAAATATTATCAAACATGCCCTAATTTTCGAATCCAGGCGATGGACGGGGAGCTGTATGTATTGTTAATTGAATGGATAATATTTCTTTTTTTTGCTCCATAATTAAGGAATATTTCTAATCAATTTCATATAATATAAAAAAAACCACAACTAAAATATAAATGAATTTTTTAACATAATATAATTTCATGGTATTGAACCACCGTCTTCCGTGATTTTCAACTTCAACGCCACTAAAAACTTTTTGTCTGAAAAATTAATCAACTCTATCCATTTGAGTAAAAATAAATTCGGGTTCGTCCTCCTCATAATAATTGGATCAAAATAAAGAAATTTGATACCGTATTTTTTTATGTGAAATCTTGAGTTTAAGTCTTCTAATTTTTTTAATAAAAAAAGAAATATATTGAGAGAGCTTTTCGGCATTTAAAACAATCCATATCCATATAACAATAGTGCATTTTTAGCTTTTATACCTGTAACTAATAGTGTGTATTTTTTGCTTTTAAGTTAACAATCCATATCCATTCATTAACTATGGGCAATTTAATAAAATTATGCCATTTATTAAGTTATTTATTTTATTGAATTTCTTAATTTTTATATTAAAACCTTAAATAACACAAATCAATTTTTATTGAAGTTGATATTAAATTCCATAGTTGAAGTTAATGTGTGATTCGTCATTAATTAATATAATTATTACTTGATATTGAAGTAAAAAAATAGAAAATACTATCATCAATGGAATTATATAATGATAAGATCAATTAGAGTTCCTTACATTAAGGAATAGCTGAAAAATATAAATTATAGTGTATGATTTATTATCTATCTATTGTTAGACTTATAATGTGTGTTTTTTCAGTTAGTTATAGTTGTTTGAATTGTAAAAATAAGCACTTATGGGGATTCATAAGTGCTTATATTGTAAAGTTGCCAAACGGAAACAGTTTTTCGATAAGCACTTATACCTCAAATAAATGTTTATGGAAGAAGCTAATTTTTTTAACTTATGATAATCATTTATCCTCCGATAATCACTTATTTCATTTTTCCTTCTCATTATCCACCCAATAATCACTTAAACCCCAATATCCAAACACATTTCTTTTCTCAAAATCACTTATAAGGTAAATATATCCAAACACAAATCACTTATTCTCATAATCACTTATAAATAATTACTTATCCTCATAATCACTTATACATAATCTAATCTAAACACACCCTAATATGTTATTGTTTCTTTATTTATTTTTTGTATTTGTAACAATTATTCATTTCTATAAATCAATCACTACTGTATTTTTTATTTAAAAAATATTATAAATAACCTGTTCATTCAATGTAACTTTTTCGTCAGGATATATATTTTTATATTTATTTTTTATTTTTTAACTTTCTTTTTATACCTTTTTTACAATTTGTAGATTGAATGGTTGATGTTGACGTGTGATTCCTCATTCATATCGACATGAAATGGATGCTTAGTTGCTGATGACGTTTGGTTTTACCATGAAATGGGAGAAGTAGATTTATGCATGTATCTTACTTATAGTTTTTTTTTTGGCAATATCAATTTCATATCATAAAAATATAGTCTTACTGGAAATTCCTTCTCCACGTGTATGTTATATGTAATAGTCCTTTGCCATGTTGAACGTCTATTGCTCTAAACGCATTGGTGGCAGTTTAGATAATTCATAAAATTGCTCTAACCTTCAATAACGGAACCAAATACATATATAGTATACCATCCATATAACTTCAATTACTTAATGTGAACTTAAAGCAAAAACCACCTAAAGTTGTAACCATTAAAGAAAAAAAAACCAACTAAAGTAAAAAACTCTCCACTTATTTTGGATCAAGAACTAAAATGAATAAAATCCTCCAAAGATTGAGTCCTTAGTTGGAGCTTTATTTTTCAACTTTAATCTTCTTCATAGGCATCTGAGCAAGGTGGAGACCTGTATCATCACCCTCTACAAATGAACGTGTTCTACAATTTGTTTCAAGAGTTATTACATCTTCTGTACCAACCTCAGAATCAACAGCAGTATACTGAATCCCCCATGTCAATTCATAATTAATATCAGTGTATGATGTAGACAATTTAAATATGAAGTAAATATCGCAAACTTCAGATTCGTAAAAAAATTATGGTAAACAAACAGTTACCTTATCACAAGCAGAAAGAGTTAATGCACCGTTGTCAGCTGGAAACTGTTAGAAATAGTATATAAAAATAATCGGTGCCAAAAAACGTATGATAATACACTGTCCTTAAAGTAATATTTGCTCCCACTAGGTTTACTGCAGGGATCTGATGAATCACCTCTAGGAATTATTCTAAGCACAAAAAATATCTGATAACAATTTCAGATACCTTGAAACACAAAATGAAATAGAGAGATTGTAAGTAAGAGAAGAAAACGTGAGAGATTCTTTTAACTTTTAGTCTGATTCTTTTATAATAGTGAAAAATAGAAAATTGAAACATTGTTGATGAATAAGAATTAAATAAATAATATTTAAATTTACTTAACATTTTTCCCTCAATAATTATTTTTACATACTTTGTCTTCTCTCTCTTATATTCACTTCATAACCCTTATTCCTATTCAATGTGGGACTCTAGTTTTCAAACTACCTCTAACTGAACTTACAAGCTTAACCAAATCTTCATCTTCAAACATCTCTAGTGCGAGGTAGACAGATGAAAAGCCATTGGCATTGCTCTCTGAAATGCGGATCCTAAATACAAATCGCTTTCCAAGAAGTGTGTTAAAGCATTCGGGGAGTATATTTATGTCATCAGAGCTCTGAAAAATTAAATTAAAAATTCAAATAATATTAACACATTGATCATTGAAATATTTTTTAAATTTAATTGATTTTATAAATAACCTTTATCAGTTCATCCCGCAGCTTCGAAGCAGTGCATTACAAGAGCTTAGAGATGTCACGATCAAATGCAAGTAATGTTGCAGAGCTGGTATTATCAATCACATGGAAGTGAACCTTAAATCTACATATTTAAGATAGATTCCCATCAATGTATATCAGTCAATATAGTTAATTTTGGTATAAACAAAAGAATAGGAAATTTAGACAATTTACCGCAGGACAACCAATCTCACAATCATATTACATTTCTCACAAAAAAAAAAACCGGATCCGTCTGGTTCAACTTTCTTCATGCACTTCTTTCAAGCATTATACATCCAACCACGATCAGCATCAATGTTAAGGATTGTAGCGACAATAACACAAATTGTTCCTTGTAAATTTTTTTTTAAAAATATAGTATTGCAACGCTAAATTAACTTTTTTAAATGTAATTTAATGAAATAAATAAATATATTTAAAGCATATAGCAAATGATTAGAGTCATATTTGATAAAAAAAAAGAGTTTGCACACAATATTAAATCACAAAATTAATTTAACTGATCAAATCAAGCACATAAAAAGTTTAAATAAAGACCTTGAAATTTCGACTTATTGATAGTAATTAAATAATTACCTTTAAATTACCGAATAGTCTTATGGACAAATTGTTTACCAAATGCATAGGATTGAAATTGAAATCACATATTTGATAGAAATTAGAATTAATCTAAATAACAGTACACATATTTATAACAATATATGCATAAACAATCACATAACGCACTACATTCGGCCAACTCCTCCAGTTTTTTTACAGGAAGATTGCGTAGCCTGTGTTCAGCTTTATTAGAGTTAGGTTCATCCGTAATTAAAGATGACATCTGAGAGAACGTTCCATCTTCATTCCTTAAACTAAATGATTAAAAAAATAAAAAATTACATGACTGAAAAACTAAAAAATAAAAACATGTTTGCCTGTATGCTTGAAAATTTATTCTGAAGAAAAACGTATAACTTTCCACACCGTGCAAGAAAATTATCTTGAAGTCATGGTTTGTTGTTCTGTATGACCCAGTGTTTGGCCCAACCTTGAAATTGGAAAAAAGATAAACCTTTCCTTCTTCAAGCATGTCCTTAAACTTTTGAAAAAATTGCTTCTTGATTACAGCATTGATACGATCACCCTAAGTAAAGATCAAAATAGACTGATATAAAAGAAATTTAGACACATTATTAAAAATAATAATATCTATATTATTAAAGAAAAGGCTCATACTTTAAGACCTTGAAGGACCAATTCCATTGAGTCAAAGTCATTCTTATTGTTGAATGATGGCATCATAAATAACCTAACAATGTGAATCTTGATACGTAAATACCACTTAAGAGGGGTGATAGTACTGACAAGACTGATGTGTGTATCTATTGCTGTACAAATTTAACATCGACATATAGCAAGCAATTAATGAATGAAAAAACAATAAAGCAAAAGGGTTGAGTTCACAAGCTTTATATGAAAGGTTCAAAGGAAGGACTTTGCTTGCTACGTAGCAAGCAAAGATGCAAAGTGTTAAGTACTATTATTGTAAAACACTATCATCATCCACAGGAAAATCATCAATGATTAGTCTGGCTACTCAGAAGAATAGTAACACCACAACCAATAAATCCACACAAAATTTGTCGTTTTCCAATATTTGCAAGGCAATCACACAAGGGTATAAAGTATATAGCCTTTAATCAGGTAAAATGGTGATCCATACCTTCCAGGCGAGAGAAAACCTGAGTCTTTGGGCAAGAGAAGAAAAATTATTATTATAAAAAGAGGGTTAACTTATAAAATAAAATATAAAATAATAGAAAAATCACCAATGCAACAAAGAGAACCTTCTTTAATTGATTTCATTATTATAAAAATTCTATATATATAATTAATTTTCTTAGCCTCATTATTATATGAATCAGGATAAGATAGATGGATAATGATTTGAAATTATATTCAAAATCTATTATATATATAGATTTTTAAAAATATGAACTTAATGATATGTCATTATATAGTGGAGAGATGTCAATTTATTTCTAATTATATAATAGATTTTCTTAAATTTCTATATATATAATTGGTTTCCTTATCTTCATTATTATAGAATTTCTATATATAATAGATTCCCTTAACCTCATTATTATATGAATCAGGATGGATAGATAATAATTTGAAATTATATTAGAAATCAATCATATATATAGATTTGTAAAAATTCATATTCAATTTAAATAAGTTATGGAGACCTGAGATCACGATACGTCGTGTTTTCAACCTCTATTTTATAATGTATAAGAATAAGATAAGATAAGATATGAGGAATGTGTTATACTATTTATGATTTATAAATTGTGAAACTTCCTGTCATTTTATATTGATATATATTATTAATATATTAATGCTATTGATGTGCTATCCAATATGATGACTTTATCAAAAAGATTGGATTAAGTCATATTGAGTCGAATCGGGTTGGGCCGAGGACTAACCTAACAATGGTGGGCAGATTGGTCTGGCCCAATTTCTTTTTCTTAAAAAAATTAAATAATAAATGTCATGCATTACATAAAGTCCCAATAGTAAGCTGCAATGTTTAGTATGACTTCCTATATTAGACATATAGATATAGATATTTATAATTTGAATTTATATATGCTTGAATAATAGAAATTCATTATTCACAAGTATAGCATGACTCATTTTTAAAATTCCGTGTAATGCATAGCCCAATAAGTTAGCTTTCTCAATTCTGACATCAAACTAGACCAATGCTTAACCTGTATAAGGCCCTAAATTGAGCTTATTATAAATGAGGCATGTATATATATTATCCACATCTTTAAAGAAGCATAAAAACATCTTATAGAATAATGATATGTATGTAAACTTTGTTCCACTTCAACCATTAATTTTTAGCCATTAGATTGTTTGGGCAATAATTATCGTATTGAGTGATGTGCCAGGCATGCTTTATTTTTGGTTGACAACCTTAACCATCCTAACAAATTTAATGATTTGGAAATAATTTTTCCAAGAACTTCACAAAACTCATCTATTTCATATATCCTATTACTTCCTCTGATTTTATTTATAACTTTTAACTATTTTATATAGACTAATAAAATTAGTTAAAGTTACCATCGAGCACTTGATTCAACTAGTGATGAGTTTGTACCAGTTTAACTAAAGATCTCAA
This sequence comes from Adenanthera pavonina, assembly GCA_026686845.1. NCBI lineage: Eukaryota > Viridiplantae > Streptophyta > Magnoliopsida > Fabales > Fabaceae > Adenanthera > Adenanthera pavonina. The sequence goes on along the minus strand of JAIVEN010000019.1, from coordinate 24,027,849 downwards.
GTTCGAATTTTGAAAATGCAACCATGTTAAATACTTGGTGGTAGAATCTGCCGTCTGAAATGGTTCTACCTTACTTGATTCGGATTAGTAACTTCGATAAGTCTTTCAATTGAAGTGTAATGAATATATATATATATATATGCAATTTTAATATAAAAAAATTATCAACAACATAAATTTGTTGTTACAACTTAAAATATTAATATCCACAAACAATATTATCAACAACATAAAGATTTATCGTTGTTGTATATTTGTATGGTGTAAAGCCTATTTTGTTGGTAGTAATAAAAATCGTTGATTTATTACCAAAAGAAAATAACATAAGGTTTCTTAAACTAAATTGTGAAAATTAGAAGTTATGTTAGATATTTTGCTTTTTTAGCAATGTATTCTTGAGATGCATGAATTGTTTCTGTGATCATAGCCAATTAATTATTTTAATTTCTTAGTGAATGTTGGTAAGGATATAGGTTGATTATTCAAATAGATTTTGTAATTATTATGAACTTTCTTTATGATTTCAATTTTTTCTACTTTTTTAAGATTTCAAATTCAATTTTTAATTTAATATTACCTAAAAATAATGGATACTAACAAATGCTACTTTTGATTCCAATATTATTTATCAAATAAATATATCTTGAATGATGGTAAATATATTTTTTGTTGGTAAATGAAACTATGTTTTATATATTTTAATAATTTTTAAATTTTCTTCTTACCTTGCCAAACCGACTTGGCTGAGCATTGAGTTGACGTTGGGTGTTCATAAGACCAAGGGAACCTAACTTGACCCGTGAAGAGTCCTATTGGGAAAGTACCTAAGAATGAAATAGTGTTCTAATAATAAGAAATATGAAATGTCAATCTAGGTTAGTTCTTGAGAGTGATAGAAAAGAAGATCAACATAAGCTCAATTATGCTATTTGAGAACATTTTTTAAGCTTTAATCAAAAGAAGCAAAATTAACTTATTCATCATAGGAAACTCAAAGCATTGGAATTGAGTCAAATTCTTGGGATGAGCTTAACTTGGCAAATACCTTAGCGTGCCTCTTATGCATAAGAGAACAACTAAAGTAATGTTCCATGCCCTTGTTCATAAAGTTCAAAAGAAGCCTGCTGGTTGGAAAGGTAACTATTTAAGCTTAGCTATTCTGCATTACCATCTTACACAATGCAAACAATGGTGATTCCAAAGGGGATTCTAGATGAAATTGAGAAATGTAGTAGGAATCTCTTTTGGAATCATTGTGGGGACAATACGAAAATGCACTGGGTAGCATGGGAAAACATCAAAAGGTGCAAAAAAAAGGGTGGCTCTGGCATAAAGAACCTCAAGAAATAGAACTCAGCTTTTTTTATGAAGTTATGTTAGGGGCTAATTACCAAAACTGAATCTTTATGGGTTAGATTGTTAAGGAACAAGTACAATTGTGGCAATGATATGATGCCATTAGCAATGAAGAAAAGATAAGCTTATGTGGTGTGGAACAGTATTGTCCAAGTTTGGGATTCGTTCGTACATGGCGTTGGGTAAGGTTGGTATTCTGGCCTGTGACCTGGTAGGCCCGATATGTCTTGATCAATTTGAGTTGAATGAAAAAAGAAATAAGATGAAACAGATTAGAACTTCAAGCCCGGAAAAGTGCTAGGTCAAGCCTCGGACAAGGCATAAGCTTGTGCTGGCCTGACCCGGCATATGTATTATATTTAAAAAAATTTATTTTCCTTTATTTTTCATAAATATTGAATGGTTTTATATGATTGCTTTTTTATTTTTAATATACTTCATGTAATAAGTTAATTTTATAATTATGATAATAACATTTTATTATTCCAATCTTTAATTTTATTTCAAATTTTAAATTTATTTCTTAACTTAATATTATATAAAAGTAAATAATGTATAATTGTCGAGTATTTATAATTTTAACAAATATTACTCTTGATCACAATACCAATTCCTATGGAAATATACTTCAGATAAAAGTAATTATATTTTTTGTTAAAAAATTAAGTTAGTTTACTATCTATTTATCTATTTTTTGGTTTTTCTTTCTTAATTTCATTTTGTACTGGGCTGACTTTGACCTGGTATTGGCTTGGTCCCAGCTCGGTCAAGTACAGAGCCATTCAGACCCACTTGGGCCATGGACAATTTTTTATGGCTTGGGAGTGTTTCAGGCCAGACACCAAGCTAAGGTGATACTTCAACCTTCCTGACCCATGAACAGCCCTGAATGTTGGGAAGAAAATTAATAATGGCATTGGAACAAAATTTTGGTGGAACCTTTGGACACCACTTGAATAGCCACTCATCAATTATGTGGAAAGGAATGATCACATGATTGAACCTGATACTATAGTTCGGGATTTCATAGATGGTGTAGGATCCTGGGACTTGAATAAGTTGAGATCTTACTTTCCTAATTAGGTGATTATGAGAATCACAATGGTTAAAACCCAGCTCCCCATGAGTGATATTGATGACTGTATGTGTTGGAGGAATGCCTCTTATGGTAATTTCTCCATCAAGGCCACCTATAGTTTTCTTAACAAACAGGGTGGTAACTGATGTGATCATATTCTACTATATTTTTAACCCTTATTTTTAGCATTTTTATCACATTAATTTGGCTATTTTGTGAGTTTTATTACATATTTGTGTTTTAACTTATTTTTGTGTATTTTGTGATAAAATGTGTTAAATCCTTGGTTTTAAGTATATTTTATGATATTTTATCATATTTCATGGATTTAGTTGTTAATTTTTTCAATTGATATATTTTCTGCATTGATTAGCTAGTTAAGTATTTGTTTTGACTTTTTAGAGTGATTAAATTAAGATTTTTTTTAATCTTGGGTGAGATTTTTCTAGGGAGTTTCTATTCCATTATTCATTTAATGTTATTAACTATTTCATGTGACTAATTTTAATCCATGTTGGACCCATTCTTATGTACTATTCACCCATTTTTCACTTTCCCAAAATACTCTTAGTTATAGTCTCACTTAAAATTACTTTTAATTATCATTAATTATTCTTGGATTAATCACCAAATTATCATCTAGAGCACTTAATTAGGATTAATTTGAGTTACCAAACTTGATCATAGTGATTAGGGTTTCCATTATAAAGCCAGTTAAAGTTTGGTAAAAAAATAGTATTTTAGTCAACTTTCCTTATAAACCTATTTTCTAGTTATTTTCTCAAAATTTTTTCTTTCTTACTTTTGCATCATTTTGAGAGTATTATCCCCTAGATTTTTATAATTAATTTCATTATTATTCATGCCCAAATCTTGCTTGAATTGATTTTATAATTTTAGACCAAAGTTTTATATCATTTATGTTACATAGTTTTATGTCACATCTAATTATTTTATGTAATATATTTTGGTAGGTCTTTGGGCATGAATATATTGGCAAGCTAATGGGTTAAGAGAAGATATAAATTATAAGAGGGAAGGAGGCTCATAAATCTATACAAGCCACATCACATCCTAGTTATCATTCATTAATTCACATATGTACCTTTCATGGAAAATGACCTCCATACCCTTCCTAAAACCCTAAACACTTAACCTAGCCCATCTAGCCTCATTATTGAGATCTAGAGAGAATTACATTTTGTGCTCCTTCCTCTCTCTCTTACCTTCTCCAAGTGTTCTTCCCCAAAATCCTCAATTTCCTTCAATTTACACCATTTTTACCGATTAAACCTTCATCAATTCATAGATCCTTGCTTCCACCACCATTTTGTCCATTTCTCTCCATATTTCTTCACTATATTTCATCTCCTACTCAAGTAAATCAGATTTGGATGTGAAGCATATGAAGAGGGAGGCTGATATTGAACGCAACTTGAAGATAGCTTACGGTTTTGAATCAAGTGCTCTAATCGGTTTTGTATGTGATTGTTCTACATGGAAACTATTTTCTCCTCCTCTTTCCTTGTGTTCAACACATCCAAGACCATGTTAGCTTGAGTTAGGAGTGGTGCTTTGCAATGGAGAGAGGAAAGAAGCCATGAGGAGCATTGGATTCATTGCCTGCAAAAGGGATTTTCTTACTCTCTTATTATTTTCTTAGCTTGATTGATTTTGTTTTGAATTTTTGGACTGAATTTTATGCTAGGTTTATAGCTTGGAATTGATTTAGATATTGGACATTGGATTGAAGTTGATCAATTTATAACAATGAAATTAATGAAAATCCAATTACACAAGTTAGAATTTAATAAAGTTGAACGCCTACCAAGTGTTAAATAAATGTTCAAAAGAAGTTAATGAGCTTAATAGCTGAATTCTTACACTTTGGTTGAAGGAATATTGATTGGGCTTAATGAATTCACTTTATTAAATCAATTCTTTCACAATTTTCCTTTGTAGGATCACTTAAGTTCTTGTGATTTGCAAATTCCCTATCGAAATTGGAAAGTACTACACTTGATTGATATTGTTGTTGAATCCATTTTCTACCACTTTTCACATTTCAAATTCTTCATTTCTTTTTGTTAATTGTTCTGTTTTTATCTTTTAATATTCTTAAAATTACCAAAAGGCCCCTAAATTTGCATTACATTTAATGTAGAATTCATTGCATTTCTAGTTAAACACTCCTTAAAGTTTCTCAAACACTTCAACTCACTCCTCCTTTGTGAGCATAACCTAGATCAGAACACTATCTTATAGTAGTTCCACTTAATTATTAAATTGAGACTCTTACAATAAGGGCCATTAGTAACCAAGTTAATTCCATATAGAGAGATACATGGAAATGGTCGGTTCCAGAAAGGTGAAATATTTCTTTTGGCAAGTCTCACTTGAGAGAATACCTTCAAACTATCTTAGAGCTAAATATAAATTAACTTCAAACCCTGAATGCCCTTTTGAGTGAAGTAGTAAGGAAAATACTATTCATATCCTTTGAGATTGTAAAGTAGCAAGGGGAGTATGGTTATATTTTATTTATGATAACATTATCATTAGTTTTTGTCTGGAAATTTGCAGGAATGACTCAAATGAAACACTCAACATGATGTTGGAGCTGAAATTGTCAATAGGTGACCGAGTCTTTAGATATGTTTGTAGGCTCATATAGATATCTCAATGTAAAGGTGCAATTGAATGCTCACCTCCTGATGCAAATCGAGTCAAACATGTACCTCCATGGCCTTGTTAAGGATACAAGCAATTGAGGATACAAATAGACAATTCTTTAAGTTGAAGAAAGCGAGAGAGTTGAATGGATTCCTCCTCCTACAAATGTCATTAGAATTGATGCAAATGGGTCTATAGATTGCCAAGTTTATTGACGAGTCGTGTTAAAAACTGTACAATTTAATACTTGGTGTAAGGAATTTGTAATATAGGGACAACTTAGGTCGTGTTTATAGAAAGGTGACAATCAATTTGCAAGAAAGATAATTTGGATTTCTAAGCTAAACCTAAATGAGAAAAAAGTGTAAACATTAAAATTAAAATTAGATTAAATTAATTTAAATTAAAATGTAATAAATTAATGAAAATACAATTATATATATTTTTTTAATACAAGTTACTTCTATATGCAAATGTCAACTACAACTAATATGTTTTTGGGGGGGAGGGATTTGCAATCAATTAAAGAGAACATAAAAAAAAGGAAGTTTGAATTTAAATATTAATTAAAACAAACAATTAGTTAAAACAAAATAAACACTAGAAACTTGAGGAATCGGAGAAGATGTGTGAATAGATAGGTGGTCAACTATGGGCTTGAAAAAATGGTAACTGAGCTCTTTCTAACTTAATCCTTTTTTTTTAATTATGTTCGGGATGTGATTAATTAAATTAACTAATTGATTAAACACTTATCGACGAAACTTAATTTAAGTGATTAATTAATCATAACCTATCCTAGTGTTAATTAAGGCCCCTAAACTTATTTAAATCAATCAATTAATTTAATTAAGATGTTGATTAGTTCAATAATTAGACCTAAAACATAAGAATTAATCACTCAATTAAATCTGATCAAGCAATTTAAGCATCAATAATGAACCACCTAACTTGACATCAATTAAATTAATTCAATTACCATTGAACTCATCAAAATAACATGAAATTAGACCATAAATTCAAACATAATAGGTCTGGATATCAAGATAAATATACTCAAATCAACATTCAATTAACACAAATTATATATATAATGATAATAAGTCTCAATAGTCAACTAGTTATCCAAAACAAATTCCAAACAAATTCAAGCTAAAACCTAGATTAAATTTAAATGAAAATTGCAAGAATAAAAAGATGAAAGCTTAGAAAACATTCCATACTTTAGATTAGGTCCTACTAAGCTCCAAACTTGAATTTCTTTTCTCTCCTCCATAGTTGTCCACCAAGAAGCTTTAGTCTTACATGACCACAAAAATCACACCAAGAGAAAAAAAAAAAGATTTGGCCAGGAGGAATCAGTGGAAGTATGAAGACCCACGAACTCAACCAAATGGAAAATGGCTGCTACACCCACGGACTCATACAACTCCTAGTCTCCCATGGTGTGATAAACACTGCCCAGCACAATGGCGTGGAGAAATGGTGGGTAGTTGGTGAAATGAAGGTGGATGAGGGTAGGAATGGTAGAGGGAAGACTGAAAATGGTGTGGGTCGAAAGAAAACATGGAGCATGATGGAGAGAGAGTGAAATCGAGAGAGAGAAGAAAGAAATGAGAAGGAGCTGCGGCTTCAAGCTAGAAATGATGGAGGATGACCAAGAGTTGGTGTGGGAACGGTGGGGATGTAATGGACATTGAGGAGAAATGGAAAGAAAATGGTGGAAGACAAGGGAAAGAATGAGATGAAGTGAAAGAGATGAAAACAAGAGGTGAGGCGGTTGTGTGTGTGTGAGGGAGGGAGTTTGTCTAAAAAGATAAAGGTTGTTTCACGAAATATGGTGTAAAGAAGGTGAGGTGTAACAATTAAAATCAAATCAAATACAAATAGATGTGTAAAAATGAAGAAAAATGGGAAAGTTGAGAAAATAAAATTTTCATAAAATTTCTCCATTCTAATGATTAAAATGTCATTTCAAAATTTCAAAATTTATAGATTATGACCTGTAAGAAAATATTAAATTAAATAAATTACGTTCTAATAAAATAAAATGCAACATCTATGAGATTAAATTTTGATTTAAGAAAATTAAATTAATTATAAAATAAAGTTTAAACTCAATTTGGAGGAAAATTATAAATTAAAGTAATAAAAATAAGGGAAATAAAATAAAAATAAATAAATTTCCAAAGCTCTTTGGCAATTTTACCGCTGGATGGGTTAATTCTTAATTATTTCTTTAATTACAATTAAATCACAAATGATCAATTATCATATTGAGAATTATTAAATAAAATAAAATAAAGTAGGAATAATTAAATTCTTGAAATAATTTGGAAGGTAAAAATAATTAAAATTAAAATTTAATTTTAAAAAATTATCTCAAAATTCTAATTTATTTTTTTCAAATTAAGACTAACTACATAAATATTATCTAAACTATACAAAATTAGCCCAAATTTATTATAAAAAATACTTAAATAAGGGGAATAAAAATGGTAAAAATTTATGATTATTAGTCATGCGGCTTGCAAAGATACATTCAAAGACACAAAATGGAATTGGATCCTTAGTTTCCAACTCTGTCTTGAATCATGCCAAATACTACATCTGAGTTGCATGCTGTTCTCACTAGACTTCAGCTATGTAAAAATAAAGACTATACCAAACTGTGCCTATATACAGATTTTGTGGAAGCCTTAAATCTCATTTGGAGGGATGATGTGATCGATCGGCCTATATGAAATGAAATACAGGAAGTGAGATCCTTGGTGTGCAATAACTAGGACATTGAAATCCACTATGTTGAACGGGATGCAATTAAGTGTGCCGATTTTTTAGCTAGAACTACTCCCAAGGAGGAAGGCTTGCGCATCATTCTTGAGAAACCTCCTCATTATTGTGTAGATCTCCTCTAATGGCTATCTGTCTCATGTTTTGATTCTTCTTTTCCTTCGAGTTTTCGTAACTCACCGTTGTACCTTAAAAAGAATAGCTCGATGATTACCAAATCTTATATTGCATATTGAACATTCATTTGTCACCAGATTTTTCATAATTGGGAATGTGGCATGAAGTAAGAATGATGCTACCAATTGATGACTCAAATTAAAATTTAAAATTGAACAAAAATAAAGAAAATCACATTCAATATATCTCTACTCAAATTGAAATTTTCATTTTTTTTAATTTATTTGAATATATAGATTTCAATATAATATAAACAACTAACATGTCAACAATTAAATGCACCAATATAATTATAATTGGAGAGTTAATTGAATATGACATATAATCTACATGAAAGTTTACACCCAAAAATATATATATATATATTAATAAATTTTCATATAGTTTAATTCTTAAATAGTGATTGGGCCAGATTCATACATATTGTTTGAATTAAAATTTGTATCCAGTAGAATTATTGTTTTTGCACAAAAAAAACTATATAATGAAACATGAATGGCATAGAGAATGAATGCCAAACATGTTCTGATTAGACAATTTGAATAACAAAAATATTTGATGTTGATTAGTTGTGATTTATTAAAGATTAAAATTTTAAATCGGATGCTATTAATAACATTTTGTTTAAATTTTTAAATTTTCATTAATTATGAACCAATTGATAGACAATTTGATTATTCAAAATAATAATTCGAAAAATTAGGAGTTAAATTCCATTTGATTAAATAATTATTCAATTTAAATTTTTATATTACTCTTTCATTCGCCTCGAGCAGTTGACATTTCAGAGAAGCTAAGTTGAACCATTATAAATCAATCGTAAGATTCATCGCAATTTTCGCAGGCCAGCAAACTCGTTGGACTCATTCTCAATCTAACTGAGGGTAATATCCCATTCTTTGTTTATGTATGGCATGTATTTTTTAATTCAACCAATTAATACTACATATTGACGTTGATGTGTGAATTGTCATTAATATCAATTAATAATTTGAAAAATAATTATGTTGATTGAAATTGATTTTTGTATTTGGTTCTAATATATCTATTTAATCTCAACTATTTTTTCCATTAAATTTAATCAAGAAAATGAATTATATACTTAAAATTTTGCTTAAAAATTAGAAATATAGAATTTGAAGTGAATGTGGAGAACAAACAGAGAAAAATCCATATAAATCATATTTATATATTGATTGAAAATCAAATGGTGTAGTTATTCCATATTTAAAACAATTTCGAATTTGATTTACTTTAATATTTGGTGGATTTTAGTATGTCCATTTAAATTAATCCTCCTTGTCCCCCGCAAACACGATAACATAATAACATGGATAATTTGATTGACTCTAACGATGCAGAAGTTTATGAAAACATGATTGTGGAAAACTAATTTTATCTTCCTCGGATATACAAAATTACAAATACATTCAGAAAATTAAATTTTAATAAATAACTTCAATAAATTACAAATTAAGTCAAATTTTATTATGAATTAAATTCAAATTGAATACTTTATTGCCACCTAATTAATTTATATTCAAATTTGATTAGGGAACAAATTGAAACACCCAAAATTCATTAGTTATTTATTTAACAAATTAATTACTCCCTCCGGTCCTATATATAGGACCTTTTACCTTAATCCTAAATATAAGACCCTTTACAATATACGAAGTGGTATTTATTATACATTTCCAAAAAATGCCCCTATTTAATGTATCCAAAGGGAAAAAGAAAGAAATTAAATAAGGGTAATTTTGGAAAAATATTGAAATTTTCAGAGAAATCGAGGTAGTTAATTAGTTTTAACTCCCCTTCTTAATTCGCGTAATTCGGTTAAAATGGTCTTATATTAAGGACCAGAGTGAGTAGTTTTGATGTCAAATTCAAGCACAATTTATTCGAATTAAATCTCTTACCTATTTAAAAAAATGTGTACAGCAAATTGGATCTCATATTGCAAGTTGTGTATATATAATTATATATATATATATATGTATATATATTTTTTAATTATAATGTAAATATTTTGTGAGGGCAATCACATTAATCACAAGTTATGTCATTGATTATTATGTTCTCGTAATACACACATATAATTTTTAAAACTATACATATCTTGAAAGTGAGTAATATACAAATATTTTTAACATTCATATATGTTGTTAATTAAAGTCAATGAAAGACTTAAAAAGACCCCATATATAAATCAAAGTTTATTTCGATGTTGAAAAATGCAAATGAAATAAACCAAATCTATTCTATATTTAAAAATTAAGTATTAAAAAAACTTTTAGAGATATATTATTAGCACAATTTGAATATCAAAAAGATAAAAATACATTAAATATGACTTGAATGGAATGCATATGATTATACAAAAAAAAAACAGATTTGATTTCATATCAAACCACAGGAAGATGCATATTAATGTGCTGAGATCCCTACTTCTGGAAATGGAGGATATAGAAATCCTACCTCAACACATGGAAGCACTTTAGTGCTGTGGACCAGCAAAAGAGTGTCTGTGTCTCTACCAACGGCTTAACTCTTGTGGAGGATATATGCTCCTTCATATTATCTTTAACTCTTTCAAGCAGATTTATTGGTTTGAGCTTTTTTTTTTTGTTCACGTTATTAACTATTTTCTTCTTCAAACTTAGTCAAGGTTGACATAAATGGATTATTAGCATTAGAATAGTGATGACAATAGAAACATTCCTCTTTCTGCTTACATCCTGCCAATGATCTATCTGCACCATCATGAAAATTTATTAATGTGAATTACGTCTTTGGCTCGAATTAACATATGGTATCCTGAAAAATGCCAAATCAATTAGAACATCCACTTATGTATCCAAGGAGAAAGCAAGAAAGCCAACCTGAAAAGCTTTAATCAATCAGACGAAAAAATAGGCAAACTGGAAAAAGAAAATCTTGATCCTGCATCATAAACGAAGTTCTTCATCATCATCCTGCAAATTGCAAAAGGAAAAAAAGAACCAAGAGATGTATAGAATCAGTTTCAACAACCATATCCACAAAAAGAAGATGAAAAGAATCAAAGTGTGTTACCATCTCTCTGAAATGGAGAATAAGGCACACCAGATAAAGTGATGGAATTGTCATCAGGTCAAGATCACCATCATTCAAAAAAACACAAAAGGAGTGCATAATCAATGATGTGAGAAAAAAATGGAAGGAAAAGATTGAAATCCTAGAATTGTCTTCAAATGATTAATAGCGTAACAAAGAAACCAAATGCCGATGAAACAAAATGAGGGTTGTACGAACAAACAACTTGTGCATTTAAAGAGTTATTGGCAACAGTTACAAGCCCTATGATTGCAGAAAAAATTGATTAGCATTCCATGAGGAATTAAATGATAATGATTATATTGATTTAAATTTTAAATCGATAAAGTGAACTTAATAGTGATTTTAAAAGCAAACATGAAACTTCATCAATGGCATATCAAATACCCCATATTTAAATGATTTTTATTGCTTAAGAATTGAATAATAGAAAAAATAATAATTGACTTTGGCAAAACGATTATGATTTACTCCCCCCATTTTATATTATAAGGCTATGAAGAGATTTCACATATATTAAAAATCATTTATTACATTACTAAACTTTTAAAAAAACCAAAATTTTTTATCTCATTAATTATACTTCTTTCATTAAATATAGATTAAGTTACAATACTAATAATATAATAAATTAAGGGTAAAAATAATAAATTATTATATATTATCTTATATTATGAAATAAGAAAAACTTCTTATATTGTCTTATAATATGAAACGGATGAAATATATTGATATAAAATTACAAAAAAGGCAAGAAGATATTTGAGTTAAAAATAAATTTGAAAATTATCAACCAAGTATTAAATACCTTATATTTAATAATTATATTTCTTTCTAATTAAAAAAAAGGAAAGAAAATAATTCAACTGAACAAAAATTTGAATATTTATCAATAACACAATAAATACCTTATATTAAAGGCCTAATGAGAACATTTTTAGAGGGGAGTTATAATGACAACATTTAATTCACATATATTAACGTACAATTGGTAGTGTGGGGCCCTTTTTTTCTATATTACCATGTTGATATGGCAACATATAATTTCTGACATGTGATCCCATGACAACATATAATTTCGACATGTCATCTCAGTATATTTTATTTTAGTATATATAATAAATAAAATATAGATTACCAAAACTTTTTAATATTGTCTTCATTAAATTGTAACTCCATCATAATCATATCTTTATTAATCCCTCTATCCATCATTAATCTTCATGTTTATAAGGAGGTAAAATTGAAAAAAAAAATTATATTCTTTAAATATTGTAAAGTGATTTATATTTTAAATAAATAAAAGACTTAGACACGGAGGGAATGAGGGTGAAGGAATGGGAATGGGTGTGGGATTCCCAACACTTGCACGTTTGGTACAAAGCTTCCTTCATTCCTTGGAATCATCAAAGCCCATGTATGTGGGAATATCAAAACTTTAGAGGGGTGTGGGAGTAGCTGAAGACCACGGCAATGGAAATGTTGTGGACAAAAATACACAAGTCTCTTTCGGACTCGGGCTCATAGGTGGCCTCCCTTTTTCTTGGCGACGGCAATCTTCCTCACTGCCACCAGCCCTTCCTCTCTCTTCCCCACCATCATCGCAGTCTCCATAGTCTCAAAACCAAATATTGACAGTGACTAGCGGTGCTTCCCTCTTCTTCCTTTCCCCCTCTCCATTTCATCTTGCCTGATCTAGGTTCAGGCTAAGAGACACCCACAAATGTGCACCTTTGTCTCTATTTTGGGAATGAGGGTGAACGCTAAATCTAGTTCGAGCTTCAAATCTTGAAACCCACAGTCATGCACCTCTATCTCTATTTTGGACTCAGAGACACCCAACATCGACAATGAAAGCTTTGATGGAGATGGGACCTTCACATTTGATGGATTTTTTTTTAATTGGCTTCTTTGTTGTTGAGAGTTGTAGATACAGAAAGAGGGGTGGCCGTGGCGGTGCTGGTGGTTGGCTAGGGAAGGAGAAAGGAGGAAGGAGGGGAGTTTATTTATTTATTTTTAATCTAGGGACATTTAAATCATTTTGTATCTTTTGTCAATTTTTTTATTATTCCCATCATGTTTTCTTTGATATACCAAATATACCCAATCCCATTTTTATTCTTATTCACATTCTTCTTCCTTCAAAAATCATTTTGTGCAACAAACAAGGTGTTATAGAATATGCATAGAGGAGTAGCATGCAAATGGCCCATCATGATGTTACTATATTTCTACACTCAACAATCAGGATTGCTTGGATTGAAACGCTCTCGCTCGCTGCATGTATTTTGGTATTTTATTTCATACAAAGTTTTATCATAGATTACACTAATCTCTTTAAATATTTATTGAATTATAATATGTGATTTCTCTTCTCATATTGAAGTTATTATTTGAACAACAATTTGATATGTCTCACAAAAAAATAATAGGAGTGTATGAAAAAGATTTCCCAGGTGACAATATTTTAGAATTATTAGACATCTCTAATAAATTCGAATTAGATGACTAGAAAATATCTAGAATAAGTTCATCTGCCATCAGTGAAGAATCACAAATAATATCCTCCAGGAAATGTCAAAACCATATCAGGAATTTGAGTAAGAGAGAGAGACAGAGGACAGGCAAATATATACATTATTCAACTTGAACTTAAAAATTAGACCACTTTAAATCCTTGGAAAACTCCGTTCTTCATTCCACTGCACACGCCCTATCAAAAACCAATAATAACATAATATAGAATACTAGACACTACGAACTTGCATTAAGTTTGTTCTTGGGCTATTTATATACACACACGCACTCCCATGTGAAAGCTCCACAGCAGCATCAATACAGAGAGACATGAAGACAAAAAAAAATCCCAAACAGATTCAATTTATATTTGACGTACTTACATGTCTTTCATGAATGTTTGGGTCTATCAATTTTTTGTAATATGAATTTAAAAAAAGCCTCTTGGATAGAAGAGGCTGAAATCTAGGAACATGTCATGACGATTTTTCAGCCATGGAACTGCCATATATATATGAACCGAATCCCCAGAAGGTGATAACTAAAGAGAGGATCTTGAAGCCACTCATTGGATCATGCAACAGTATAACAGCAGCAATACTTGTGATGGGTGTTCTTACAGCATTAAGCACACCAGCTAGCACAGTAGAGGCCAAGAAAAGCATAGCAGTACCACCCAGAACTCCCAATTGAAAAGTGATTGCACTCCAAATGAGAACAAGATAATAAGCAGTTCTACCACCTTTAAAAGATCTTGCTTCTGACACCATCCCTTGAAAATCACTATTCACTATGACCCCTATAGTGGTAAACACAAAGGCAAACAGAGAAACCATGACTTGCTGCTCTAGCACAACATGGAAGGACCTTCTTTCTAGTAACTTTATAAAAACCAGCTCTGAGAGTGCAAAAATGAGCCCATGAAGAGCGGAACCCAGAATGTCCCATACGAATCCCATGATGTATTGGCTTTTAGTGATGTTACCATATGAATCTGAACTTGAATCCAAGGCTATGATGGTCATTCCAGCAGTTATGACAACAATGGCATTTATGATTGAAGCATTGAGCTTGTTCTTCACGAGAAAATATCCAAAAAGAGCAGAAAACACAAGGGATGATGATGCCACAAGCGATGCAGTAGATGCAGGGAGGTAAGCATAGGCATAAGCATACATGAGGTTATCAGCAGCACTTAGGAATCCCAGGACAAAGTAAGAGAGAGTGAGTTTGAAGTTCAGAGGAGTGGGGAAGGTTTTACAAGCAAAGTATGTGGGGAATAATATTAGAGCAGTTAAGGGCCATCCTGCAACAGCAACCCAAGAAATGATCCACTTACTCTTGCCACCATTGGAGTAATAAACACGAGACAGAAGGCTTGAAGCAGGAAATGCTACGAGCATTGCCATCATGCTGAGAACAAGAAGAATCCAATAGGGGATTGGCTTTTTCTTGTATGCTTCCACAGTCATGGTTTTAAATATGGAAACCTGACTCCACAGAGAAGTTGAAGGAATGGTTGGTTCCTCCTCCATAGGTTCTGCTGATAGGATCAATGATTATCAGGAACAACACAGTAAACAACTGCTCAGAACACCATTATAACGAAATGAACATGGTTGTTATACGTTGAACATAAGCAATTCTTTATTATAAATAAGAGAGTCTACTAAGACAGCTAGTCGCATTCACAGACAGAAAAAAAAGAAAAGCCTAAAATACTCAATATATAAACACATCATGTTTAGGTTTAGTTGAAACACATGCAAATGTCCATAGATTAAGGACTATATGCAGGGTTAACTATTTGAATTGAGCTGTTGAGTATTACTTTAGTTAATATTGGTGTAGGAACCAAACTTAACATAGTAAATCTTCTTTGAAACAAAATTTCCAGTCTACCTTGCTGGACTGTTGTGTACGGATGAATTTAAGCATGTCTCAATTCTGAAAACTAAATTGATAAAGAAGTGAGAAAATTCAATACCCATATAATTATTCAAAATGAATTAATACATTATACGTATATCCAGAAAGACAAGTCGAATTTCAAAAATTTTTTGAAAGGTTTTAAATAACCCAATAAATACTGCATCTGTATATTACTTCCCCTGGACCCTCGTCTGACACGATCAAACAACAAAGACGAAAAGTCCCAATTCGCAAATCTTAACCCAAGATCTCAAGGCATAAAAGCCACATATTCGCAGTAAATTATTAGTCTTTTTCTCTGGTTACTTAAAAAAAATAGTAACAGTAAAGTGCAGACTGAGACTTTTTCCAGAGAAGTTAACAATATACAGAGTCCGCAATACTCTTCTCATCCCAACTTCATAAATCATGAATCTTCTGTTCAGTCGACAAGGGAACACAATCAAAATGAACAAGCAGGGATTTTTTTTTTCCCCGTTAAATAAGGGAAAGACAGAACTGGAAAAAGTAATACCAAAGAAAATGAAGAGAAAGCAAACCTAAGTCAAGTAAGGGCTGCTGAATGACGCTTGCCATCGAGCAAACCGGGTTTTCAATTCCTCGTGGGAAACATTATCTGGTCGTCTGGATATCACTTTTTTTCAAATTAAGGACGATATAACATGGCCAGCTGATTGTTACAGCATTTTCTGGTAATGGTGGGGTAGGCAAGGGAGTGATCGGTAAGCGTTTAAGTTCGATCAATAATTTAATGGAAATCATGGAATCCTCCACAAATTTTTGCTCCAATTTGACCTTTTTGGATCAATAATTCCCTCAAAGACGATGACTTTTACGAAAACGCCACCACTGGTTACCATGATTTTTCCCTAATTTAATGAAATTTTCATTTGGATTTTGTCGGACAGATGAGGAAGGTTTTTCTAGGTTTTTCCCCCAATTCTTCTTGAATCTTGAGTATTTTGAGATTTAGGTAATAATAAAAATTACTTTTTTAAAATGTAAAGCTCCCCATAAAATAATTGTTTTATTTTTAGTTTATTTTTATTTGGAAGATTATTTATATTTTATTCTATATACTAAAGAAGTTAATTTTTATGTAAATTATTTTATTATCATTTAAGTAGATAATGAATTTTATGATGTGATACTATTTATGATTTATATATTTTATCATTTTTCATAAATTTTATTATATATATTAATAATGTTGATATTGATATAGTGATTATCATATTCATATTTGTAACCTCAGTTTTAATAGAGGTAGATACTTTACATAAAATTAGCTCATCATTTTGTTGGCAACAAAAAAGAGTCAACATTATTTTTTAATACCAAATCAGGTCAGGTTTTAAAACTGTTGTCCATACTAATAAAAAATAATTTATTACTCCATCCATCTTATTTTATTTATCATTTTATAAATTTTAAATATTTAAATTTATCTACTATTTTACATTATCAGTATTAATTATTTTTTTTATTATTTTACTCTTTATTAAAAATAATGATAGTGAAATACAAATCATCTTTTAATATTTAATTTAAAAATATTTTAATAAAATATTATTAAAATTTACTATAATTTATATTATTTAATAATTATATTAATATATGTAAGAAAAACGATAAATAAAAAAATAAAATGTGAGGGAGGGAGTCGTACTAAGCAAACCTACCCCTGGATTAGTGCCTCTCTGACTATATTCGCTCAATTTTATTAATTGTAAATAATTTAGGCCACACGTCAGACAAAAAAAAGTTATGTGGATGTGTCCCACTCGTCTTCCACAGAATATCTCTATAAATTTTTATTAAAAGATTATACACACACGCACAAACAGAATGATTGAAATTGTTGATAGAATATTAATTTTATATTTTATGATTTGTAAATGATTCTCCTATATTGTGTGCATGGATTATTTTTTTATAATTAATTATAAAAAAGAAATAATTTTCTGTAATTGATTATGAGAATAAGTAATTATATTAAAAGTGATTTATGTTTGGATATTTTTGTTAGAAATAGTATATCAAAACAATCGGTACCCAGAAACATATGATAAAATACTGTTCTTAAGATGTTATTCACCTCCACTACGTTTATTGCAGGGATTCGAAGTAAATAAGAGGAAAGAATGTGAGGATACTTTCAGTCTCTGGTATAACCTTTTTATAATAGTAAAAAATAGAAAATTGAAACGTTGTTGATGAACCAGTTCGTGTCTGAACGTTGTAATTGAAATTGAAACATTCTTATCAAGTTGAAACAAAATATCAAATAACGTGATGTTTTAGAATGTGCCATTTCAGAATGTTGTTATTTAAAATTCTGTTTCTGAAGAAAAATGATTAATTAAATATGACAATATCAAATTTATATCAGACCATATCTCCACCATTAGATAAATCCAACAATCACAAAAGCATCAAGTGCTAAGTATTTTAAATATTAAATATTATATTTACATCTACTTAACCTTTTTTCCTCCATAATTATTTTTAGTATACATTGTCTTCTCTTTTTATATACACTTTATAAGCTTTACTTTTATCTAATGTGAGACTATGTTTTTCAAACTATCTCTAACAATTTTTAGTTGAAAAATGAATTTGAGAAAATAAATATGTTTGAATTTTAGAAGTTTAATTAATTATTTAGTAAATAATAAAAATGAAAAATGAAATAACTAATTATAGAGAAGTAGAGTGAGAGCTGAGTGATTATGATAAGAAAAAAAATTTAACTTCTTTCATAATTACTTATTTAAGATATAAATAATTATTAAAATAAATAATATGTTTAATAAATTTTAGAAATAAGTGATTATAAGTCTCATAAATACTTACTTATTTTTTTGACCAGACCATAATTACTTATTCAGGTATCCAACTGATAGTCCCTACATAAAATTTAAGGAGTAACTTAGATGAAAAGATAGATGGAACGTAAATAGTCATTTAAGATTTCAAACCTCTTTGTTGTAGCAAAAAAAATAAACAAATGATATCATTATGTTCATTCAATATGTAAAAAATCCTAGCCAATGGCGTTATAGTCGAATGATACGCAAGCCCTCTTATAAATGGGAGATCACACGTTAAATAATATAACTCCTTTTATAAATATTTTATTTTAGATTTCATGAAAAGTACATGACTTATCTTTAATTGTTTATAACTTGTAAATAATACTAGTTGTTATAAATTTTATAATCACGTTTGAAATATCATTTTGTGTTAAATAAAAAGTTAGTCTTCCAATAAAAATAAATTGAAAATTTCATAACGCATGCAAAAATATTAAAAACCCAATCTAAGCCTAAGTATATTATCATATGTGAATAGCCTTAATTCATAAACATATTTTGAATAAATTATAATTATTTACATCAATAAAATATTTTTTAATTTTTAATATATACTTTACATATTTTAAAAAATTAAATTAAAATTAAAATTTATAAAAGATGCTATTTTTTTGTTATATTCCATGAATGAAAATTCTTGTCCTGGACACCTACCATGCCCTGGATTGGAAAGACTGATTTTAAAGGAAGCTTGCTACTAAAGAAATTAACTTTTTATTTTCGAATTCATTCATTTTTATAAAGTCTTTTTAGAAGTTTTTAATGTTCCGACCTTTTATTTACATAAAATAATGAAGCATATATGGTATTAAAATATATATATATATATATTGCCTGTAAAATTATTGTTTACACCATTTATGGTATGTAATGTATGTTAATAATTTGAATAAATATAAATTTCATATTTTACAAGTGTATAGTCAGTAAAACAAGAAGTTAGCTGTGATGTTTATAGCCAGTAAATATTATAATGTGTTATACATTTTATATTTGATATTAATCTAATAATCTTGTATTTTTGTCTTAAACACAGGCACCTACCATGTGATTGAAAGTTTGACCTGGAAGAACTTGCATGCGATTGTTTGATTACTATTATTCAGTTAAGTTTGTATATAAAATGAAAACTTGCTACCCAAAAAAAAATAATAATGCTTATAACAAATTGCATTATTTATAAAATATGATCATATTCTCAACACCATTTCTTTATGTAAGCTAACAGAGGTAGGAAAAAAAAATCAACTCATCATTTTTAAGTATCAGATAAAGATTTTTATAATTATGAAAAATACGAAAATGTGACATAGGAAAAAAATATTTACTTATGCCCCAACTTTCACTGGTTCAAGCTTAGGAGGACCCAACTATGCCAAGAAAAATAATATGTTACTCCGCTCTTTGTAATAAGGTTGTTGCATTGAATATCTAGTTGTTCAAGTAGAATCACACTTTGATTTTGTATCTTAAAAAAATTTCTAACAATAGCTTCCATTGAATCAATAATGGACTTAGAAACTAAGCATGAGAAATTAGTAGAGACGCTGCAGAGACAGTTGTTGCAGAGTATTCCTCCATCTTATATCTTTGTAGTTTTAGAATTTTAATTTTATTCCAAATCTATTGTTTTTTTAATATTTCAATGGATTATTAATGTTTTTTTTCAACTATATACTCATCTCTTTTAATTCAATGTAAGTCAATTAATTCAATATAAGTTATTAACTACTCCCTTCATTTTAGAATGTAAGAAACAAATAGCTACTACATCTGTTACTCTTTATTCATTTAAGGTTTTAGTGCATACATTAAGAAATACAATTGATATGTTAACATTTATTTTAAATTTTTTAATATGTCATTTAATAAATAAAAAGATAAGAAAGAGTAATTAATGTTATCTTTGATTTTAAAAAGATATATAAGGGTATAAATAGAAAAATAATAATTAATATTGTCTTGAAATTTGAAAGCGACATATAAATAGAAACAAAAATTTTCTTAAAAATTGACAGATAAAAAAAATAGAGGGAGTAAATTATTAGAATTAATAAAATAGTCAAACATTTTAAATATGTCACAAAGAAAATTTATTTTCATAAATGCTCTCATTTAATATTTTCACTTAATTCTCCTTTTAGCTCATGCTTCGTAACCATAAGTCTGATTTAATTAAGAGTAAAATTGAAAAAAATGTGTTAATTTATTAGATAAAAATCATTTGTTTATTATATTTTGGAACAAAACATATTTAAAAATATCTTTTACATTAGAGAGATAGTACTTTTTTAGTTATTTTTCCTATCTCATATTATAAGATAACAAGTGTGATTTCACACATATTAAATTAAAAAAAGCTTATAACATCACTAAATTTCTCAAACAAACCCAAAAATTTCTATTTTACTCCTATTAAATATTATTAATCAATACAATTTATAATATTAAATATTACATTAATGAGAGATAAAATTAACAAATAAAATCATGTTATTTCATATTATGAGATAAAAAAAACCCATTTATTATTTTCTAATATGAGAGAGAGGGAGAAATGGTAGAGCCGGCAATTCGGGCCGGCCCAAAAAGCCCGGATTGCCAAACGGGCTCAGCTTGTAAAGCCCGAGCCCCTATGGCACGGGCTGCTGGCCGGCCCGCGAGCCTATTTATTTTTAAAAAATATTTTTCATATATATTTTTTTAAATTTTTTCATATTTTTTTAAAAATTTTTTCATATAATTTTTTAAATTAATACAACTAATTATCACTATAATTCACAAAAAATCAATTTAATATTTAAATTTTATAATTTATACATCATTAATTAATAAAATAATACATTTCTTAATATTTTAAATAAAAAAAAAAAAGGAAAACGGGCCAATCGGGCCGGGCCTAAACAGGTCAGGCCTAAAAAACCCCATTTTTTCTTTCAACCTATAATTTTAAAGTCCGACCCACCCATTTTATCGAGCTATTTGGCCTGCCCATTTTGCCGCTGTAAGAAATGGTTCGCATAATTAATGATTTCTTGATTGCTGTGAAACAATATTAAAACGAGAAATGGGGCAGAGGGAGTAATCGGGTGCAATAATTTCTGCCTCAAAATGAATGAATCTCTTTCCGAAAATCCTCATCACTAAAGTTGTCTACATTGGCCCGAAAACTGAAAAAAGAAAGCATGTCCATTTCAATGCAACGACTTTAATGGGTCCAACAAGACTACACAGCACACCGTGCTCGAGTCAAAGATCCGTCAACTCACAGCAGAACCAACAAAGGCGTCTCGCCGTTAGGCTTAACGGGGAAACGGACGACGACCGTTACTTTGTGTTTGAGGCAAAATCATAGCAGCTCTGTGAGAGTCAATGGGAGTCAAAGACACACAAAGTCACATACAGAGAGTTACATTAATCTTACGCTCTCGTTGCTTCGAAGCAAACCATGCCGCTTCACAGTCACACATCGGACCCTATAAAAAGGCTTTCCTCACTCTTCCGAACTATCCCCTATGCGGCCATGCCTGAGCACCACACCTTCCGGGCTCTCCCAATTGGAACCTCTAACCGTCGAGCAGAACAAGAAGCTAAACGAGAAGGTGATGCCAAAAATGAAGGACGCGATGATGATGATGATGGTGATGGTGATGAAGAAGGTGAGGCGGAGGAGGAGGAGGAGGAGAAACGGAATCGAGTTTGTGAAGAACCTTCTCGCGGGTTGCGGAATTGTAAACCTCCAGATGAGAAGGCAGAGCCGCGGGAATCTAATTCCGAAACCCTAGTTGTGCCCTCTGCGGTTGAATCGGTGGTGGCCCATCAGAGTGCTGGTAAGCTTCAGTTTTAGTGAGCGTCTTAAAGTTTTTCCTTTTTTGCGCTTTAGTATATTTTTGTGAAGGTAGTGAAATGTGTGGTCGGTGCCAGAGTTGCAGGCGAGCTCTACCACGCGGATTGATGGCAGAGCTGAAAGTAAGGTTAGAGCATCTTATTTGTAAAACTTTCGGGTCATGCATGGTAATAGATTCTTTGGTGATTGTCTAATTTTTTGTGGGCTTTGTTGTCGACACCTCTCCTACCAGGTTACACTGCATAATTCTGAACTTCAAAATTGGCATCTGATATTCTGGTCACCTATCTCATGGGTGTGTTAATGGTTTACATATCGAGTGCTAATTCAAAATTGTTGTCAATGAAAGTAACTTTCTTTTGTTCATAGTAAATTCTCCCAGTTGGGAATTCAGAGTGTATATGAAATCAGTCATTTGGTTATGTCTAATCTAATAGAAGGCAGTGTGTACTCAGGTAGCATCACTATCTCGCATGTCCATATAAGCCACTTATATTTGGTTTCTTAAGATCTAAAATAAGCCATTTCGTGAATTAACAACCTCTCTCAGGACCTAAATGGACCTCTAAACAAGGAAATTATTGCAACAGAAGCAGTCCACGCAGCTCAGAACCAGACAGAAGATCGACTTCAGGTGTCTGCATGTTCAACTCCATTGTCTGCACTATCACCATCTTCTGTTACACAATCTTTGTCATCTGTTCCTAGTTCAACTGAACCAGAACAAAGGCTGGCTGCTCAGAAGGCTAATAATGTGCATGTGCTGGGGGCAGGCAGGAAAAATTCTTCTTGCGGTAAAACTTTATCTGCTGTTACTGTTGCAAGGTCATTTGCATCTGATGGATACAACTGGCGGAAGTATGGCCAGAAGCAAGTGAAAAGTCCTACTGGCTCCCGAAGCTATTACAGGTGTACTTATTCAGACTGTGGTGCAAAGAAGATTGAATTTTGCGATCATTCAGGGCAAGTGATAGAGATTATTTATAAAGGTCGACACAGCCATGAACCACTACGGAAGACTAACACCATCGGGGAAATTAAGTTCATGCCATCCAATGAACCTACTGTAGAGACCAGTCTTCCAGAACAGCCTACTGGAGTGCTCAAGGATGTGGATCCATCCTCTTCTATGAAAGAACCTCTACAAGATTTACCATGCAGTGCGGATAAGAAACGACAAAATTCATCTGGTTCTAGTGAGAATGGTAAAGTTATTTTGAAGGAGGAGCATGTTGATGAACCAGAGATGAAAAGAAGGCAAGTTTGCACATCAAATAATTTTCTTTAAAAAAAAAAAACTTGACAGTAAGCCCTTTTTCCATCTCACTTTGAAAGGTTTATTAGCATTTGGTTTAATGGTCTTCTTTAATTTGATAACCAGAGTGAAGAATGGTGACTACTTGGACTTGCATGTGGAACCTGGAAAGAAATCTAAGTATGTTGTACATGCGGCAGGGGATGGCGGGATATCAGGTGATGGATACCGATGGCGCAAGTATGGACAGAAAATGGTCAGGGGAAATTCCCATCCCAGGTGCATGTCCACATTTTTATGCTTTTCTTTTCCTTTTTGTATTTATTTTATTCTTTCATATGTTATGTGGATTTCATACTTTTTTTTTTTCAGGCCAACTGGATTTCATACCTTTGACATCACTAATTAATATATCTAAACCAAGATGGTGAAAATTTAATTGCAATTAATTTAATGGTGTTTAAAATAACAATTTATATGAAATATAAAGTAAGATAAACAGTTGCAAGATGCATTTATATGCTTTTAAATAGTTCGAAGAAAGACAAAGATCCTTGCAAGCATCTTTGTGAATGTCGAACTGGTGGTTGTCTCTTTGCCTGACTTTTTAATATGGCGCACTTAATTCTTTTTTTTTTTTTCCTATTGTCCTTTTTTATTTGGGGGGGGGGGGGGGCTAAAGTCAGTACTTTAAAGGTGAGCACCAGTATTTTTCCCCCTCATAGCAGCCTCTTGACAAGTGATCTGGATCCTAAGTTCTTAACTGCTGAGCCTCATAAATAATTATCCTACAGTTTTAGGATTAATTAAATGACGTCTCTTGTAATTATATTCATCCATTGAACATAAAGACACGAATATTTTGATTGTCAAATTTAGTATGAAAATGTGAATATTTTCATGAATGCTTTCTTATGCCTAATGCAGAAGCTCCAAATCATAGTCTTACCAAAGAGCTAGAAAACCTCCTATGCTGGGATATGTTATTAAGCAGTTCTTTGGACAAAATACCCTGTGAACATTCTAGTGTCTGTTTATTGACCCTACATTACTCAGAAATACACAGCCAAAATTCTTGAAAAAACCAAGGCCAAACTACTTTTTGAAAGCTAGGAAGTTGTTCTTGCAAAATCTGTTATTTCACAAGGCTACCAAACAGACCCTAGTTACGCTGTAAAATCAAGTTAATAAAAAAATAGCTGAACCCAAATGCTGTGTTGTCTTTCACCTTCTGACCACTAACTACTTGGACTGCCCATTCTCTTGCTTACTATTGACAGTAAACTTCAACCACATTATAAGCAGCCAAATTATCTAAGGAGAATTAATGTCTAGGTGGAATGTTGATGGGTACTCAAGTGGAGGGAACTTTTCAGAAGTTAGCTATTGAGGTGAGAGAACCAATTTATTTAATACCTTATAAAGCATCTTATGCTACTCCATGTGAGACTTAGACATCTCATATTATCTTAGTCTCCATCAATTTGCCCTGTTGGAGAGCTGACATCCATGCGGCTACACTTTACAACACTTCACTCAACTTTCTTGTCAGTCACAACCCTCTAAAGGGCCATTTCTAGTGTTTCCAATCTTCGTTTCTGATATCATTTGATAGGTACTCATCTGTGATGGAGAATCCTATCTAAAAAACTAGCTATTGAGGTAGGAGAACTAACCAACTTAAATATTCCATTGGGCATTCCACACTACTCCATGTCATCACCTAAGTTTAAACTGTCATACTAAAAAGAAATTTCCTAACAATACCCTCACCTGGGGAAGCCCAATGGTTTTTGAATTGTGAAAGTTATGTTGTACATTTAATTTCTATATTCCACCATGATGGCTGCTACACTAAAGTACACCTACCACATCATGACAACCACCATTGACAACACTAATTAAAATACAGTCTTTGGAATCTCAGGCAATGTAAGCTCATTTGGTATTATAAGGGAAAATATTTCCTTTTCAATATACCAAAAAATTTTTTTTTAATGTCTATTATACTCAGGGGTGGAGCTACGATGTGTTCAGTGTGTGCATATACCCCCACTCAAATAGGAAAAATTATAAGGGGCTATGTAAGTTTGAGAATTTTGCATTCCCTCCCCTAGATATTTTGAGCCCATATATATTTTTCTGACCCAAATCCAAAAGTTTATATATGAGTTCAAAAATTTTTATATCTGTATGTAATTATTTTTTAAATTATTACAATATTACTTTTTTAATTATTAATTTTTGAATTAATCTGCCCCACTGGTCTAGGGTTCTAACTCCGCCACTGATTATACTCCTATTATTATTCTTATTTTGTAAAGGCACATGTATCATTTTTCATCCATTTTCCCTTTTCCTTTCCTTCTCTTACATTCTATGTGCCAAATAAGCCCACAGCAAGGACGGATCTAAGGGGGGGCAAGCAGGGGTGCTTGTCCCCCCAAATCTCAATTCATTTTAGGCAATATTTATAGTTTTTGTTTGTAAAAAATTTTAAAATAGATTTTAGCCCCCCACTTCATATTTTTCTTTTAGTTTCGCCCTCCCAATGAGAAGGTTCTGGATCTGTCCCTGAGCCCATATGTGTAGTGTTCAGATGCATATTTTGTGTTTCGTCTGGGTGCAATAGGTGATGATAGCATCGTCTCTGTGGCTTGTGAGTGCATTTCCTCTGAGCAGCTATGTTAGGTATTAGCAAGTTTAAGCAATTTGGAGTGTGGAAAATATATGGCCTTATACTAAACCAAGCAACCTGGCTGCAAAGTATCAATTATTTTTTCAAACTTCTTCCATATGCTTAGGTTAAATTTTTCCACATTTTAAATGATTATTTGGATCCCATAGTTGAAATAATGAGAGGTTGATCCCTTTTAACACAGGGAGATACAGGATTTCTTATCTTCTGGAGTCAAGGTTATGTTGTTGGTGGTGTAGTCCATTTCTTTCTCGTTTGCTGAGTGGAGCTGCTACCTAGTTGTCATGAGAGAAGCAATAGACTGAGTGATGAAGCAACAATGATCTAAACTGATGTTTTCTTCAAGCAATAAATGTTCTTATTTCTTTATTTGCTTTGTTGCCTTCAAATACCCCCTCCTCTTCTTTTCTTTGTTAAATTGGCCTTCTAGTCTTTTTTCTTTTATTAACTTCTTAAATTTTCAGAAATTACTATAGATGCACTTCTGCTGGATGTCCCGTCCGTAAGCAAGTTGAGACTGCAGTAGATAACCCTAATGCTGTCATCATTACATATAAGGGAGTACATGACCATGACAAGCCTGTGCCCAAGAAACGACATAGCCCACCTAGTGCTCCTCTTGTGGCTGCTTCTTCCCTTCCCTCATCAAACAATTTGCACCTTAAGAATACTGATTCACTGCAAAACCAAGAAAGTTCTACTCAGTGGTCAGTGGACTCTGATGAAGAATTAACAGAAGATGCCTTGGAACTTGGGGGTGAGAAAGCAATTGAGTCGGCTCGAACTCTTTTAAGCATTGGTGAAGTTAAGCCTTGCTGAATACATCATTCAGGTATCAGGTGGTTGTACCTCTATAAATTTCTTGGTAGGTTTCATATATTTCTCCACTACTCACATTTTTCTTTTCCTTTTCCCCTCACCCTCCATGTACCCCCTTAGTGAAACAGTTGGTGCACATCTGGTTTTACCCCTTTTAACCCGTCTGAATCGGATCCATGGTAGTAGAAACGAATATAGAGTTGGTTGGTACCCCTTGATTCCAATGGAGGGTGAGAAATAGCATATCATATACACTCAAAGGCTGATGTATTCAGAAATATTTTGGCATGCTCTCTCCTTGTTTTATGTGTTTTTTTAGCTCTTCTGAGTGCAGTGCTGAACATAGATATATCTGAATGGGGATGGAATTACCGAGTAAATATGTTTTTATTTCATGAAACTAGATGTACAACTAATTTGGTATTTGATGAAAAATATTTATTTAGAAACCACAAAATCGATATTTTAGAAGCTATGCAAACCATTGTTGAAGAAGAAGAAGCAGCAGCTATGAAAACAACTTACCTTCTCTATTGTTTTGGTCAATAGCTTGGTTGATTGTCCTTGTAGCAAGACTTGGTTGTCGGGCGTTTAGAAACTTAGTTCATGATCTATATTTATGCCTATAGTCAACATGGTACAGTACCTTTTTTGAGAAGACAATTTGCGATTGTACAACACTCTGATTTTAGGGAAAAAAATGTTAATTTTCTAGTCCTCAAACTTTGTTATTTAATGTATGAAAATTTGATTAGGTAGTTTTCCTTTTTGCCAGATGTTTATGTTTAGGGAGTTAGGTAAAAGCAGGCTTGTTGAAATGTTACTTTCAAAATTATGAGTCATTTAATAAGATACAAGATTGATATCTAAATGTAATAAAACAAGGGTTTATGTGTTAGTGTCAGTTCTTTTTTTTTATTTCATTAAATATGATAGCGATGTTTACAAAGAGGACAGCAAAACAATGTTAAAAAATAAAAGAAAAGGGATAGGCAAAACCGAACATGATTTGATAAGAACTTTTAGTGAGTAAAATTCAAAAGCAATGGATTCTTCTCATCCCATCTGCCAATAAGTCACGAGGTTGATGAACGAAGTTTCCATTGGAGATAAAAAGAAGTGAAAAGTATGTCTATTTGCTTTCAGGAAAAGTAGACTTCAAGAGAAAAATTATATTTAAGAACTTAAATTTGAATGTTTTTAAGAGATATAAACGTTAGAATTAATTTTGAATATTGAAAACATTATTTAAATTGATGATGAGTTTTCAAAAAATTTCATTAAATTTTAATAAAAATTGTTATGGAGGCATTTAAAATTATACTTTTTTAATAAATTGACAGTAAATTTGATAAAATTAAAAAAATAATTATAACGTTTAAAATTTGTTTTGATTTTAATACTCTCATTTAAATTTTTAGATAGAAACATAGAAGTCGGAAAAATATATACAGTATTTATGTATTAAAAAAATCATTTTAATAGGTAATAATCCCATTCACATGTCCATCATGTGATATTTTTTTTTTCAGTTCATACTTCAATTTTCTCTCCAACTATTGAGGACCAGAGAAGAAAGCAGTATTTTAATTTGATGCCACATCTCATGTTCTCCAAGAATAAAACATTTCTCAACATGTACATGAAAAAGTTTTTATTGGCCATCTTTTACAATTTAGAATTTAGCTGTCAATTAGGGATACACTTGGTATTTAAAAAAAAGAGAATGAAATATCTCTCTTTTTTTTAAATATTTCTCTTTTTTCGGATTTAAAAAAAAGAGAGATATTTCTTCTTCTTCTTCATGATGTTCTTGGGAGCTTTTGGTGGCTGCCTTTCTGTTCCTCAGTTCGATGTTTGTACCAAATGCAGCATTCCTTAATTACTTCTTCAGCGGAGGTCAGTGCCCTCAGACTGAGACAACGTTTACATGTTTCCAATACCTTTTTTTTCCCCTCCATTTAGGCAAGCCACATGTTTGTACAATTCATTAAATTAAATTTAAATAATAATAGTAATAAACAAAGTGATATTTTAATTACTAAATTAGTGTTAGGTAAGAAGGATAGCTTTATTTAAAAAATGATAAAAGTAAATTAAAATTTTGAAAAGGAATCTTCTATAACTACTAATGAGAACATGGTTAAGATTTTTATATACATAATATGACAAAGAATTATTAAGTCGTCAATCATTTTTTATAACATTTATTAAGTCAGTTATACTAATATTACTAACGGAGTTTGTATTTTAACATAATTTTATAATTTTATTATAATGACCTTAAAGTGAAAGTTAAGCCCAAAAAAAAAAAGTAAAGGACAGACAGCAAGGAAAACTTATCCAAAAATATAGCTAATTATAGTATAAAAACAATTTTTTTTTATAGTTTGAGTTCAATAATGTTGAAAGTTGGATAAGAACTAAAAAGTTCGTTGTAAATTTATTATCATGTTATTCAATTTAAATATAATAAATATATTTTTATAATAATATGATATATATATATAATTAATAAAAATATTGTATTTTTATACTGTAATTAAAAATATTCATTATACTTTATTAAAAAATTCAAAGTAAAATGTAAATAATTTAATACTTTTTCATATAATGAAGTTAAGAAAAGTCTAATATTAAAAATTGATTATCACTACCAAAATAAAGAAGAAAAGAAAGAGAGAGAGAGAGTAAGTCAAATCCAATGTTCCACCGGCTCAGCCGGTAAATTACCACAGCAAAAACCGGATTTCCTGGTTAAACCCAATCTTTTTCACTCTTCTTCTATCTTCACACTCATTCGCTTTCTTGGCGTATTCGCTCTGTGATTCTCTCACTTCATCTCCCTCAAATATTCTTCTTGGTTTACAACCTGAGTTGTTAGATCATCGAGCCCAACTCTCTCTTCAACGCTTCTGTTATTTCTCTCTGGGATAGGAAGACCTTTTTCCTCGCATTTTCCTGAGAGCTTTCGCTGCTGTTTTCTGGGAAATTAGCATGGGAACTACAAAGAAAGGAATGTGTCAGCCCTTTTTCCTTGTGGGGCGACTGGCAAATTAAGCGCCTCAGTTTGAACACCTGCATTTCCCCTTTGAGGTTGGAGAGCTCTCTCGTTTTCCGCAATGAAGAATGGTCTTGGAGTTTCGAGGCTCTCTGGGGTTCATTTTGAAATTTACATGAAGATAGAATGTAGTCCTTTATTTGACCCATTTAAACCCTAGCTTTGGTCAAAAGGTGAACCCGTCTTACTGACTTTGATGATGTCATGTTGGTTAATTCCATTGGCTTCAAGATTTCTGGGTTTTGTTCTGATGTTAATTTTGGGTGTGAGTGGAATGGGGTCGAGTGTTTTGGTTGCTCCTAAATTTCTAGCTTTTGATGGCTTTCCTTTGAATTTGATTGATTTGAGGATTTTGAGCGACGCCCCAAAGCAGCTGTGATTACAATTATCGCATTTTGGAGGTAGAAATCTGAGATCTGTTTGAGAAGAGGTGGGTGCCTTGTCACCGCTCACTTTCTGTTGGTTAAAGTTTGATATTGACTCTGGTCTCTATCATCTCTGCATACTGTTAAGCTTTTAACGAAAAGAAGAATGAAGGTTTGATTGAATTTCATTGTCAGCTGATGGAGTATTAGAATTTCAAGAACTCACTGGGGGGTGACTGGTGAGGTTAAAATATTCTAGGTGATTGCCAATTCGGAGAGTTCTGAAACTATTCGTTTTTACAAATGTCTGGACCTCCCAGATTGAGGTCTACGAATGTTGCTGATTCAGAGTCAAGGCCTGTGCTTGGACCAACTGGAAACAAGACAGGGTCATTGAGTTCAAGAAAACCCACTTCAAAGCCACAGAGGAAGACAGAGAAATTGAGGGACGCGGTTGCATCAGCCAGAGAGAAGAACTCCCATCAATTGTCTTCAAATGTTACTTCCTCTCCTCAGTCACATTCTGTCAGTGTGCCTTCAGTACTCCGCAGGCATGAGCAGCTATTGCATTCTAATTTGTCTCTGAATGCTTCATGTTCATCGGATGCCTCTACGGATTCATTCCATAGTAGAGCATCTACTGGCAGATTGACTCGGTCAAATAGCCTAGTTAGTAGAAGGAAGCCATTTGTATCAAAGCCAAGAAGTGTTGCTTCTGATGGTGCTTTGGAATCTCCACCTGATGGTTCACAATCAAAGAAGAGGTGTACCTGGGTCACTCCTAATACTGGTTAGTTATCGTCTTTGACTTTTACTAGGTTCTTGAGATGGCTGATTTGGGAATAAACCTGGGCCTTAATTGACTATGTCAATCGGTTATTACTTCTTTCATAACAAGCTTTTGGTCGATATTTCAGTTTGTGGTTCTGTTGAATATTAAAAAGTACTCTTAGGAAGGAATGAGCACACATTTTGCTTTATTCTTGAATTTTACATGTATTTGAGCTGATGTTGCGATGCTCAAATAACTTGAAGATAAATTTCAGTTCTTGAAGTTTGAGATTGTGCATTACATTAATAACATACCTGCAGTTGGATTCATGTGTTTCAGAATAGTCACATTAAATATTCAGGCATAAACAAATGGGTTAACCAAAATATGGAGATACATCCTTTCAACATGTCCCTTTTCCGTAGATTTCAGTTGATTTTTCCCATTGAAGAGAAACTTGGGAACTCTAATTGAAAGGAATGAACCTGATATGCTGATTGAAGTATAGCTGAACACTATGGCCATACCTTTACGAGAAAATCCTCCAATATAGTTTGATTTTAATTCTTGAACTTGACTAGCTTTCTAAAGTTGTTTGCTGACTAAGTTCACCTGTTGAGAATTGAAATCAGAACCGTGTTACACTGCTTTCCATGATGAAGAATGGGGAGTTCCTGTACATGATGACAAGTATGTTCAACACATTTTTAATTATGTTATGTTAATTGAAAAAAGTAATATACATTCACTTGTTAAATATTTTGCTTGACACTCTTTATCTCATGTAGGAAACTATTTGAACTTCTTGTACTTTCGAGTGCTCTGTCTGAACTCACTTGGCCAGCCATTCTAAGCAAAAGGCACATTTTTAGGTATTGTATTGCCTTGTTAGAATTCCAATATTGTTTCCATGTACTTCTAGCCTCAAATATGAGTGGCTACCAGAAAAACCTTTTAACCTCAGCTATAGGCTTTCCTCTTCACTTTGTTCTTTTTATTTTTGTTAACAAGAGTTTTTACAGGGAAGTATTCGCAGACTTTGATCCAGTAGCTGTCTCAAAATTGAATGAAAAGAAGATGATTGCACCAGGAACCACTGCAAGCTCCCTACTTTCAGAACTTAAACTGCGTGCTGTAGTTGAGAATGCACGTCAAATATCAAAGGTAGATTATTATTTTCTCTTGACTTGTATAACCCTTGTGATGGAGAATGGAATATCCTAAGATAATTAGCACTATTTATCTTTATCCTAAAATAATTAGGATTTTAAATTTAATTATTTTATAAGGATATCTAGATTACCTTTTAGATTTTGTACGGTGTTATCTTATTTTTTAGAAAAGATTTATTTAGATTTTAGTAATTTATTTCCTATTAGGTTTTCTTAGATTATTTCCTATTTTATGATTTTTTTTACTTGAAGTTTAGGTTATGATTTCTTTTACTTTAAGTTTAAGTTATTTCTATTTTAATAATGGTACTAGGTTCTATAAATAGCCCTAGAGTTATTTTCATTGTAGTCTTTTACCTATTGAATATCTCTCTCCCTCAAGTTCTTCTGCTTCTCCCTCCTTACTTTCTATTCCTTCCCTTCCCTTGCTCTACATCCCCGTGTCTCTGAATAAGTATAGCTCTTGGGTTGTTTAGCAATCGTTTCTTTATTCCTGGACCATTGGAAACCAAGATAACCACGAGATATAGGTTGTGGTGTTTGCAATGCCCTAAGCATGTTTGAACACAATCCCATGTAACATAGTGACTTAAACAGCTGAACTAGGTGGCAAATCATACTTCCTTTTTGCAAAATATGAATATAAATCATAATCCTTGGGTCCTATATTAAGGCCTTTTAAGTTTGGTGGCCTTATTTTCTTCTTGCTTTATTTTCTGTATTGATCTTCTGTATAAAAGTGCTGTTGTTGCTTTTACTTGTATATCTGTGACTGTTTAGGATGTCTTAAATTTTCAGCATGATCAAATAAATGAAACTTTTTTGGTTAATGATCAAAATGAATGACTTAAAAATTGGTGTCTAGCTATCATTTAATCTGGTAGGTTAGGTAATAAAGGTAATTGAAATGGTGGACCTGATCCTTTTTCAATTTGCATGAGCCATATGGGACAAACTATGTTATAATCGTCCGTACATCATGAGCCTGTAGTGATCTAGTTTACAAGAGTGATGTGCAACCTAATTATTTGAATTCTTTATTCTGCCAGCTTGCTTTGCTGGTGTGACCCAAGTCCTCTACCAGCCATGATACTTTTTCCAACCATCAATCCCTACAATGCTTTCTTTCTTTTTTTTTCCCCTTTAATTGAACCGCCATTATTGCATTGTGGCTATTATTGTCTCTACACCTAACTTTTTGCAGGTTTTACTCATGGCAGGTTGTAGATGAGTTTGGGTCATTTGACAAGTATATATGGAGTTTTGTGAACCACAAGCCTATAGCTAGCAGATTCCGATATCCTCGACAGGTTCCTGTAAAAACTCCAAAAGCGGATGTTATTAGTAAAGACCTGGTTAAAAGAGGATTCCGTGGCGTGGGCCCCACCGTGGTGTACTCCTTCATGCAGGTAGCTGGGTTAACAAATGACCATCTCATCGGCTGCTTCAGATTCCAGGAGTGTATAGCTGCAGTGGAAGGGAAGGAAGAGAATGGCACCATGAACAGTACTCATGAACAAAAGGAGGGTAATGATGTGATGGAATCAGATCTGTCCATTGCCATTGATGATTTGAGTTTCTCCTCAGAATGATGGCTGCACTGTCTTGGCTGATAGAGCCTCCAGGTTATATCAGCAGTTTCATCTTGTCCACTGATTTAATGCTAGCATGTAGATTGAGTAATGATGGAGGGGAATTTGTGTATAAATTTCATGGTCTCCCTGAACATGATGATGATGATGATGGACTCTCAGATTGTAGATCTGTACTAAAGCACAAGTGAATGAAATCAACCTTGTACCTGTAATGTGTGAGGCTTCTTTCAGGGAGCCTTTTAAATTGGTGTACTATTTTTTGTACAGTTAAAATCAGCGACTAGAATTTTCTCTCAAAGCAGGGGCAGCAGGGGTTGAGTGAAAGTCTGAGCTACACATTCTCTAGGTGCATAGATTCATAATTACATGTAAAGAACCAATGAAAATTCACACGGAAGAATTTCGGGTTCATCATCACTTTAATGAACTTTCTTTAGTTTACACTATGCTGGTTGGTACATTACGTATGCATTATTGACTCTTGTAAATGTTTTAAGTATTTTAGGTTGTCAATCTCATTATATTATTATTATTATTATTATTATTATGTTTTTTGGTTAACTCGACATTTTCAAATTGGATGTTTTTCATTTATGGATTAACATATTTTAATAAGCTTGGATGAAATAAGTTGAAAATGAAGTTTGTAAGAAAGTAGAAATATTATTTGTTATTTAATTCAATGATGAGGTTAGAGTGTGGTACAACGCCATAGTGATTTAGGGTGTGGGAGTGGGAGAATCCGCAATTGATGCTCATCAAAATCTGGATTGTCCAGGTCAAAATTAGATAGTCTAAATTTAATTTTATTTTAGTATTATATTTTTAATATATTTTTATTTTATTATATGTATAATATAAAATAAAGATAATTTTGTAACTATTATTTAAAAATAATAATAATATTATTAAAAAATTAAAATAAAAAATTTAAATTAGAACTATTTAAATTAAAATTAAACGGTTCAAATTTTATATGGATGATGATGGATGGAGTGCTCATTAGACAATTCGGGTGTGGGACAAGGGGATTCCCCAATAAGGACTTTAGGTTGTGTTGGACAGCTAGAGAAAGGGGGGAGAGAGATAATGGGTGACAATGATAAAACGATGGGGCTTGTGTTTTCCTGTCCGAGAAGAGAATGGAGTACTCCTTGTCGACAGACAAGCATGCACCATTTGGTTTGTGGATCCCCAACAAATTGGGGTATTGCTTGCTCACTATTAAATAAAAGTATAAGTATGTTTGGATTAATTTTTTTTTATAATTGATTATAAAAGTAAATGATTTTTTTATAATTATTTATAAGAATAAGTGATTATATAAAAAATAATTTATTTTTAGATGTTTTTAGGTTAGAAGTGATTTTAAGAAAATAAAATGTATTTAAATTTTGTGATTTTAAGTGATTATTGATTGGATAATGAGAATAAAAAATAAAATAAGTGATTCTGGTAGGAGAAGTGATTGTCAAAAGTAGAAAAAAATTATGATAGGAGAAATTATTATCATAAATAGAAAAAAAACTACTTCCATAATTACTTATTTAATGTATAATTAATTATTGAAATAAGTGATGTGTTTAGCAGACTAATCTGTATCAAGTTGGATAAAATCACAAAGAACAATAAAACTCTATCATCAAGTATTTAATATAATTGCATTCTCATGCTTAAACTCAAAATTTTTTATTAAGCTGGTATAACCCCAACCAATTGAACTAAATGCCTAGTGATTTAATACATTTTTTCCTTTTTAAATCTTTAGCAACATATCAGGGACATTTCATATTTACATAGATAACTATCTTATCTCTCAAATAAGTTTCTTTTAATTGTTTTATACATAATAATGAAAAAAGTTAAAGATAATTAAAATTTTTAAATTTTACAAAATTTACCATAACTTTCCAATATTACTCTTATAAAAATTATAATCCATCTTGGTTATATCTTTTCTAATCTCTCTATCATAATTAAATAGAGGACAAACATGAAAATAAATACTTAATACTTATCAAATAATTTATATTTTACATATTTTAATCCTTTTAAAATATAACTTATAATAGGAATATAATGAGATAAAAAAGAGAGTAATCCTTGAAACATGAATAATAGCTTGTGAGTAGCTTTTGTTAGAAATTCTATATTTGATATTGATATTGAAAATTGTTGCTAGTATAGATAACAATTTTTAATGTAATTACCAGATATTATAAATATAATTTTTAACTTTCTTGATTAAAAATCAAATTCAACAAGAAATTTGTTTTATCTACTCTTCAACCAAAATTTGCGTACGAAGAAACATAACAAAAAACTATAATAAAATATCTATACAACTTAATAAGTTAACTTTAAAATTACATGATAAAGAATATACCTGGGCATGATCCCTCACAGATGATGACTTTATCTTGTTTATCATTATTGTGATGTGCGTGAAATGGCTCTTCTTTCGTGCGTGTAGAGACAACTAAAGACGCGTATGAACCTCGGAGCCATAGGTAAATAATCTCAGGAAATAAAGAACATTAATTAATATTTCCACAATGACAGTTGAAAATGTTCTAATTAAACTTAAACAGGAATAGTGTATCTGGAATCCCTAAAACGACACCCACAAAATCAAAGGTCAGGCATTGATTATACACAAGTTGGACTCTGAAATAAAGGACTGTAGACTTCGACCAAGACACAGGAACAGGACAAAAGAACACCGCATGGGAAAATTCTTCCAACCGCCATGAGACAAATAATGATTGATTGCAGCTACAAGATCCGAAAATGACATCTGCACGCATTCAGCACACAGGAAGCCTCACAATAAATAAGCATGTTGTTAGCAGCATGGTAACTCAGTCAATCTTCATTGGCGGTAAAAAGAATATTTTCTTCATGGTCTCTATTGGTTATGACCAAAAGGTTATTAAGAGAATTTGACAGTTTTGTCAAAGATTTCTTCAGCCATTAATTATAAATTTATAATAATAGCCATCCCAAACAACAAAAAACTTCAACTATTATGATTTTTCACATATGACCACTTTGATACCAGAAATGAAGTTCAGCTTATTATAAAAGTTTAGAGCAGCTATAATATACAATGTCCTAGACAAGGTGATTCATAATTGGATCATACTCACCAATGCAGCGTTCTAAGAACTAGATAATAACAAGAGAAAAATACTCTACGCTAACTATCAGCACAGGTACAGCTTATTAGATTCAGTCAAATAGAATGGTGAATCCTGATGAGTATCTAGCAATACTGCTTCGAGGAAGAGAGTTTACAATGCAAAAAAATCTGACTGCTTTAGATATAATAGGAACTCACAAAAATCAAATAGACCTTCCCATAAATAGGCTCAGAACAGGATGGACATTGTTATGGAAAAAGAAATTGTATGAGGCGGGAGAAGAAAAGTACAAATAAAAAGATAAGGCATCCTCTAGAAGCAAAAAGGGGGTGAAAACTATAAACTAAAGGACAAAAATTTATTTAACACATTAAAGTTCTTCAATGCCTATTTTCACCCAATATAGCAAATTTTTAAGCATGCCTTGACAGTATACCAACATTTTTGGAATTTTAGACAAGACCTCAATGTAAAACAATGGGTCCATTTGGGTGTGTGTGTGTGTGTGTGTGTGTAATTTTTTTGGGTACAATTTTGGGTATATTATTTGAACATGGGAAAGTGTGAGAAAGCAAAAGTAATGACACTAGTTGTTTAAGCCTATTCTTTCTAAATGAAAACGTGGATGATGATAAAATAATACTAATCATAAAGAAAAAAAAATTATAGGTATGGCAGACATACCCCAATAGACCTCTGCCTTGCCAAGTTCTAGGTGTGACTGTTAAGTTGATCATAGCACCTTGCCTCATGATAACAACAGGTACTGCACAACCGAGGTTTGACTGAGCCTCAGAAGCAAGCCTTTGGAGCAAATTATCCCCTGCTTCCACACCTCCAAATTTCAAAATTTGATCTCCAAGTTGTAATCCATCCTCTGCTGCTGGTGATGAATCAGCTATCTCATCAACCATTGCAAATGGTATACTGACAACCACGTCCACATCCATGGAATTGGGGGAATGTCTTGCTGATGAGGTCTGAGTATTAGGTACATCATCATTACCTTGTAGAAAGGCAAACATGTAACATGATTTAATATATATCATTAATTATTTTTATGTAGAGACTAATTTTAGGTCAAACTTTGGATAGGAAAAAGGGGGAGAGATAACACAGCGAGCTTCACAATTGAAAATAGAATAATTTTCCAAAAACTCAAACTTGTTTAACTACAAAATGCAATGAGAAACAGTCATCTTTGCTAACGTTGAGATTGCATGGGAACTTGGAAATCAACTTTTGGGTATACTATCTTTGAGGCAGCAAAATTGGCCTTCTGGAAAAGTTTGTCAATGCATTTTAAAGGCTTTGGTCAAGGGAGGTTTTAAAGACCCTCTGGCCATTTTATCAAAGATTTCTTCCTTGTGCCTCTTATGGAATAAGGGCACTGCTAGTTGTACATCAAAATACAGACAGAAACATACAGGCCCTAACCTGATATTGGTGGTAAAGGTGCAGCTACACAGGCATTATACAATTTATCATAAAAACAGTGCATTGTAATCTCTTACAGCAAACAAAATTAGACAAGAATATAGGAAGGTCATGAGTTCTTTCAACATAATCTCTGGAAATATCCCCGTTGAGAAACTACCCTCGATGAGTTAAATCAAACAACAGAGTTTTTTGTTTTTAGGCCAAAAAACAAAAGCAGAGTTATGTTTTAGTCACTGCAGAGAAAAATAATACATACATAACACATTCCTTTACCAGGGAACACATGCCATCTTTTATATCTTTCACCACACAGCTTATCATTTTTAAATCCTCCCAACCTACATCTTCACTCCCGAAAGTGAAAAGCATCATATAGCTAATGTGAAAAAAGAATCCACCTTACAAATCTTACTTGTACATAGGTGAGGTACAAAATATATCATCTTCTGGAACAACCAAAGTTCCAGCAGGTAAAATCAGTAAGAAGCCAAAGCAACTCTGAACAAATGATATAACAACATTCATTACTTAGTGGAATGGTACCTGAAACTTTGAGGGGTGATGTTTTATTTCCAAGTCTTGCTGCATGCAAAATTTGTATATTTTGATTTATTTTCTCACTGATCTCATTGTGATCATTACGCAGCTCTGCAAGGAGGAGGGAAAAAATGAGGATGAAAAATGGCAGAACAATGAAGCAACACCAACGCTACTCTAGTTGCTTCCTTAAACCCAATTTATTTATAACATCACGACTTTTTGTAGCAAATTTATGCTAATCAATGTAATGACCAACGTTAAGCGCAAACGCCACACGAGGTAGCCCTTCAATTTGCTATAATCCCACATGTTTATACAATTGTTCATCAAAATAAATACTGAGAATGGGGTTCCTACCAGCAAGACGACGTCGCTCGGCTCGAACAACTGGAATGTCAGTATCCGTACGAGGAAACCCCTAGAAAATTAACCAATTTAAACTCTTACGTGCTAAAGATAATTCAAATTCAAAGCAAAAAATTCAGAGAGTATTATCAATATCCCATATTGCAATAATCATCATCAGAGATCAAACGAAAGGCGGATGAAGAAAGTACATAACCGGAACAAAAACAAAACCTCAGAATCAACGAGATTGCCAGAAAGGCCGGGGCCGCCAGGTTGATTGAGGCGCTCGATGATAGTGTTCATCTCCGCTTCCATCGCACCCCGCTTGTCCATCAGAGACAGCGTCTCCTCCTTCACGTTCGTTGCCACCATTTTCTTGCAGAGTGCGTTTCACCGATCAACTTCTTCTTCTCCGCTCTTTTGCCGTCGCAGAGCGGTGACGTCGAGTAGTCGACAGCTCGCTATACAGGAATCTTCTACGCCCTCTCTGCTTTCTGCGCCGCCGCACCAGATTATAGCCGCATCCTACTTCGATTTTTGGCCCATATTTTTTTATAAATTTTAAGTATTTTGTTTTCAGACAAATTATGTAAAATTTTATAAAAAGAGAATCATACAAAATACATATTTTTAATATTAATTTTCATAAAATCTTCCTAAATTTTAAGTATGTGTGAAATAATTTTTATTTTTAAATTTATTTTTTTGTAAACTAAATTTAAATTATATATAAATCAATTTGCGTGTGATATATTAATTTAACCATGAATTTCATTGTTGGCCAGAAAAACAATGAATTTCATAAATTTTATTTTTTAACAAATCTTTTTTTAGTCTATAACCTTTTGAATTTTGTATGTACAAGCCATTAAATTTTGAGTTATTTGCAAAATAATCATCTCTATGTGTCAGACATTTATGTTATAGGAATTAATTTTACATGATCAACATCGGAAATTTTTCAGGGTTATACAGAATTTAGTTCTTTCTTAAAAATACTTTATATACAATTTAACCTTCTCATTTTTATTTTTTTTCATTTATAGTAAAACTTTTATGTGAAATGTTTAATTAAAAAATACTTTACTTTTACATCAAGCTTGTTAAAAATATATTTATCTGACCCATTTAATAAATGTAATTGTTAAATAATGTTTGGATACCTTTAAGAAAGATTGAGCATTCCAACCATTTGGACGGAAAGATTGAGCATTCTTCCTATCCTTTTTTTTTTTTTTAATGTTTCATTGTGCAATTAGTTCTTATCGTATAATGTGAAGGCTCAACGCATGGAAGAGAAAAGTATGATGCTCTTAAGTTACATTGCTCACAACAGTCACAAGCTAACCCCATTGTTCTGTCTATGCAGATATTGTCACAAAGACCAGAGCTTTGCACTACATCTTGATTATTCCTCGGGTTCGTTATTATTGTACTTGCTTTTAATTCTCAAGCTTTTTTTCTTTTATACAAGTAGAAAAGAAACTACGAAAGAAAAGATCAAAATCCTCAGGTAGGATAAAGTGAAGACCCTGAGGCTTGCTCAGGGCGCTTTTGACCAAATAATTTGCTGCAACATTCATCTCCCTTCTGATGAAATCAATGTCAACCTTCCAGTCACGCTGTAACATGCCTCTGCATTCCATAATAAGGCTGTAAAACTCATGATTATCCACGTCCCCTCCCATAATTAGACTAGTTACTGTCATGCAATCACTCATCAAATGAACTTGTTAATGCCCACAATCCCAAGCACGCCTGAGTCCCATAAGACATGCCCACAATTCGGCACTAAGAGGATCTCCCTCTCCCAAACACAACATGTATGATTCCAGAATAATTCCTCTATGGTCCTGTATAAAACCATCGCATCCTGCCATTGCACTGAAACTTGAAAAGGCCCCATCAACATACACTGCAACCCATCCGTCCTCTAAACTTCCAGGCCTGCCTTTCTCCTTCATGACCCCATGGATTTAGACTTTCTTCAGACTCATCATAGCTTTGGTAAAGCCATTAACAATAGCTTTAGCTTTCATAAGAATCTCATGAGTCCCCGAGGTTGTGTCTTCAAAGAGTTTGGCATTTCTCCTACTCCATAGCAACCAATATATAGCTACAAATAGATCATG
Organism: Adenanthera pavonina; assembly: GCA_026686845.1. Taxonomy (NCBI): domain Eukaryota; kingdom Viridiplantae; phylum Streptophyta; class Magnoliopsida; order Fabales; family Fabaceae; genus Adenanthera; species Adenanthera pavonina. The sequence continues at coordinate 23,986,161 of JAIVEN010000019.1, read as the reverse complement.
CTAGTTCTTCTCATGCTTACTGACATTAGCATATAAATTAAGACAAAACTAGTCCCAAATATTACAGCTAAAAAACTTTGGGATGATGCTCAGCTTAACTAAAGCTCTCCATAAACAAGCAGTCTCTTTACAATCTCGCAAGACATGAATGACATCCTCTGACTCCAAGTTGCACTAGACATAATTAGCCTGCTCCCCATTGCCTCGCTGTTTCCTTTCATTGTTAGTTAAAAGTTTATTCTGGATTGCTAACCAGCTGAATGTTTTACAACATTGAGGAAGACATAGACGCCAAATTTTACTCCACATAGGATGAGCATTATTCAAGTGAGTAGATAGCATATTATAAGTAGATTTGAGGTCACCATGTTTTTCGAGTTGCCATCTCACTTTTTTTTCTCCATTAGCTCCAATAACTTGTTCAATCCCTTGTAAGACTCTACTCTAGTTGTCCTTTATCCTTTTCCAAAATCTCGAGCCAGACTGGTTTTGATCTATAACATGTAATAAATCGTTGCCACAATTGTATTTGATTCTAGTGACTTTAGCCCACAACACATTTTTGTTATTAATTAAGCCCTATCCAGCTTTCATCATGAAGGCTTTATTTTGAAGACGAGCATGTTGAAGTCCCAAACCTTATTTCTTCTTCTCTTGACATACTTCATCCCACGTCACGAGGTGAACTTTTTCTTCTCATCCAAGGAACAAAAAACCTCTAGCTCTTTTATCAATCTCATCACAAGTAGATAAAGGAAGACTGCAAGTTTGCATAGGGTATAAAGGAATGGCCTACACCACAAAGGAAACAAGAGTATGCCTCCCTGTGAAAGAAATGGTGCTAGCCTTCCAATTACTCAATATAGCTTTAACTTTATCAATAACATAACAGTAAGCATCTTTTTTAACCCGATCATGATGCAAAGGAACTCCCAAATATTTTCCCAAGTTTGGAGTACTTTGAAAACCAAGCTACTTACTAAGCTGGCTCACCCGAGTGTGATGAATATTATTAGAGAAAAAAAATCGAGTTTTGCTCTGACTAACTTTCTGGCCAGATATTTGACAGAACAAATCTAAGCATCATCGTGTAACTTCAACTTGCTCCAAAAAAGCTTCAACAAATAAAATAAGGTCATCTGCGAAGAACAGGTGAGTTAAAAGGGGGTTCATCTTTCACAAGACGGATAGGCTTCCAATTACCTTGCTAAACCTCCTCTTGAATCAAGTGAGCTAATTTCTCAACGCAGATAACAAAAAGATATAGGGAAATAGGATCACCTTGGCAAATACCATGTGTGGAAGAGAATTCCTGAGTCGTACAACCCTCGTAGAGAATCTACATCCTCAAAGAAGAAATGCGATGACAAATTACCTTAACCTGAGAAGGAGGGTTCCTAAATGCATTTTATAATAAAATCCCATCGAAGTCTATCATAAGCTTTCTCTACATCAATTTTAATTTCCATGAAGCCCTTTTTACCCTTCATAAATCTTATAAAGTGAATAACTTCTTGAGCAATAATAATATTATTAGACCCCAGCCTACCAAGAACAAAACCACACTGATTGGGGGAAATAATAGTGGGGAGTAAGCCTTAAATCCTGTTAGCAATCACTTTGGTAATAGCCTTGTAGATAACATTACAACGGCTTATAGGATGAAAGTCCCAAATTGTTTCAGGGTGATCCTTTTTGGGAATAAGAACAATAAAAGTCCCATTGATTTCTTCAATAATTGAAGGATTTCTAAAAGCCGCTTGCAACAAATTAACCATCGAGTCCCCCACTTGATGCCATTAACTTTGATAAAATAAAGCATTAAGACCACCTAGCCCAGGGAACTTAAGAGCACCTATACTAAAAATAGCCTGTCGGATTTCTTCTCTTGTGGCTACACCTCCCAAACCATCCATCAAAGTCAATTCCATGAAAGGATAAGAGATCGTGCTATAGTGGTCACCACTAGACCCTCCTTTCTCCTGAAATAAATTCTTATAACAATTCAATGCTATATTCTTTATTTCATCATGGTCAAAAATCCACTCCCCCTCATCATTTTGAATGGCCTCAATTTTATTTCTCCTTTTCCTAGCATTCACTCTTGCATGAAAATATTTTGAATTCTTGTCGCCCATAGTATACCAGTCACATTTAGCTTTCTGGGCCCAATTCAAATCTTCCTAAATGAACACCTCCTCTATATCTTGCCAAATGCATTTTTGAAGAAGGTCCATAGATTGTTTGTTGTAGCACCTGTGCGAAAAATTGTTAAGGCCCTTCAATCGGTTGAGGAGATGCCGCTTTCTTCGTACTAAAAAACCATACACATCGTGGCCCCAATTTTTAGCCCAGAGGTAAACTGGGTTAAATTTTCATTCCAAGCCCAATCACCATGCCATGAATCTTTCACAAACTATCCGAAATTTTCATGAAGAACCCAAGAAGCTAGAAATCTGAATGGGAAATTTCTTCGATGGGTTTGTCTCCCCTATCTCCAAGACAAAGAAGAGGTCGATGATCCGATTTAAAAAATGACAAATGAAGTACTGAAGCATTAGGATAAAAGTTGAAAATGTCATTATTCACCAAAATTCTATCAATCATGCTCTCACTATTTCCCCTTTTCCAAGTGAAATAAGGTCCATTACATCATAAATCAAGCAAAGATAATTCCTCCACCCAACAAGAAAAATCATGGTCAATAAACGTACATGTTCGGGTCATAGATTTATGGTCTTGCATTTTCAAAGTACCATTAAAATCTCCCCCAATGCACTAAGGGCCATTAACATTACTGCTTATATTTTTCAATGCACCCCAGGCCACCCTCCTTTTAATAGGATTAGGACTAGCATACACAGTTGTGAAGAAAGATCTAGAGCTTCCATCGTCAAGGCACAAATGAATAAATTGTTCATGAGTACCACGAGCTTCAAACTTCCAAGCATCATTATTCCATAGAACCCAAATACCTCTATTAAAACCTTGGGCATCAATAATTTCAACATTAGAAAACCCAAGTTTATGAGAAATTTTCTGGCTTTATCATCACTCAAACGAGTCTCTAAAATTGCAAAAAAATCAAGATTATGTTTTTTAGAAAGTTCCCGAATTAAACCTGTGAATGATTTTGCTCTACTGCCTCGCCTGTTCCAAAACATAAAATTCATGGGGAAACTAAATGAGGGGATTCAATGCTTCTAGACTCCTCATTTTCAGTTACCATGACTTCTTCATTTATACTTCCACTTGTATCTCCCATCACCTCATTCACATGAGTTTTAATTTTTGCAACCTCCATGTTCAAATGGTCTCCAACGTTTCATACTTGCTTAAAATTGTTTATTAGAGACATATCATTATTGGGCTTATAATCAGCCTTCTCATCTTGGCCCAACAAAACATTGAAGGGATTGGGAGACTTCATAAAAGTCTCACATGTGCTACTAAGCTCTCTTGGCCCATTTAAAGAGTTACTAGGCCTAACTTCTTTATTCTCCTTCCCACGTGAGACATGTGCCTCATCTTGCGCCTCCCATGATCTACTGAGACCCACCTTTTCCTATTAGTGATATCCTTCCCAAAGTTGCGAGATTCGTCATTAACACCAGGAGTGAATTTTACTTTGCCATTTGAAATATTCAAATTGATAGCTCGTTGATGCCGGGGATCTTTCATAATCTTTCCTTCTTACTTATCGTTCGAGATTCTTGCCTGATTCTTCTCATATTTCCTGTGATCTCAGGATGACCATAAACATGCCTAACCGTCCGTTTAATGAGATTTCTAGCTTTGATGACCTTTGTAAATAGTGGTGCTGGCTCATCGGCGCCGCCCATATTCCTATTAGTCTCTCGACTTTGCTTCTATGATTCAATAAACAGTGGTTCTAATTCATATTATATCTGATGTGGAAAATATAGACATAATTGTGATGCATGTCCAATGAACCAGGGGTTGAATGGCAACATCAAGGAAAACACTAGAGTTAAATAAGTGACCGAGTCCACTTCAAGTGTTTTCCTGATCAAACAACCAATCTTGTAGAGACTATCTGCATTGGAGAATTCTAGAGGTAATAAGGGAATTTGAACCCACGCTACTATCTTCATCTGCATCTCAGCATTCCATGGATCAAAGTTAGGGAGCCATCTTTGCACCAAGAGATAGTGATATGCAACCATCCATGGTCCTTCAAAGTAAACATAATTCAAGTCATCATCATTAGTGAATGAAACCACAAAAAATCCGTTATTGTCTTTAACTTCGTAAGTTTCCTTCATATGCCAAAGTCGCTTCAAACCAGCTTTCAATCCCCAGAGAGGGATAGCTTTCCCCATAAGTTTGATTATGAGCGATTTTCACCATGGTGCACACCATCTCTCATATTCTTCTTGTGTCACAACCAACATAGGGATCAAAGCTTCATCAATCTCCTCCTCATCCACCCTTGACTCTTTAGAAACCTTTGAGTTATATTCCTTACTCTCTCCAAAAAAGCTTTTCAAACTCTCAACGTGCTCTCTCTAAGCTTCCTCGAACACATTGCTACCCCTTCCATCTGTCATAGATTTCAAGTGCCCCTTATCTAGCAATTTAGATTTATAAGAACCATCCTTCGTTCCTTCATTAGAACCAAATTTCTCCTCCTCAAGCATATCAGACCCTTGCCGAACCTTCTTGTTCCACTCCTAACCATCTCCTTCCTCTGCCCCACCTCCGTCCTCCTCGCTCACGTGCTCTCTCCATTTTTGCTTAATAAAAACGAAACTCTTTATATTAATTCTCAAGCTTATGGAAAAACCCAAAATAACAAAACAGTTATGTTCTTCCTCTACGTGAGTCTCCACAATTGTGCCTGGAATGTCGAAGGACGAAGATGGGATATTAGATGTAATAGACGGCTCCGATTCATTATTGGAAGGGATGACTCAGGGCAGGTATAGAAGAAAGACGGCTAAAAATGTTCGCACTTAATTTTTGTTTCTTTCTATTGTTTTAGAAAAAACATAATTATAATTATATTAAAGTCTTTTAATATCTTCTCTTGACAACTGGAGTTTGTTTTGGCTGAAGTCTGAACACAAGTTGAGTTTTATTGACATCTTTTTTGAGGATCAGGTTTTAGTAAGGAGTAATATTTTCTTACTGTTTGTTTCACTTAATCGCATTTTAAGGGATTTCATTTCCGAAGATTTCGCAGAGGTTTATAATTTAAGAAAACGTGCCCTTAAATTCTCACCGTAATTTAAAAAAAATTATGGTTTTGTTTTTTTTATTAACTGAGGTTTAGTTAAGGAAATCGCAATTTTACACTGAAGAGTAACTCTAGATATAAATAGATAGGCTCTCAAACCGAGAAATTGCTGTTCATGCAGCATCCTTATTCGCTACATTTCGTGTTTCTTCCGCCAAGTCATCGTCTTTTTGGCTCGTCACCACCACACTGAGGTCTGCTTCTGCCTTGCATCTGTCATTTCCCGCAGTCCCTCTGCGCCACACAACGCCGAAGCACATGGCTCACACTGTCGCTCGAGCCACTCTTGGCCTTACTCAGCCGGTTAACATCGAAATTCCCAAGGTCCCTTTGCACCTCTCTCGTGGCCCCCTTTGATTTGTTTGTCTGTTATAATCTTTCGTTCTTGGTTTTGAATCAATCATGAGCTGATGTATTTGCCTAGACTTCATGATCAATTCGAGTTTATTGAATTAATATGAATTGATCGAGATATTCTGTTTAGTGGAAAACCTATTGTTTCCCTCGCTCTATCTCTATACGTTAAGGTGATTGAGTGTTACTAGCTTGCGGATATTTGCGGGTTTATATTTACATTTGATTTTTCTGTTTAATGGTTCCATCTCTTCTTTATGTATGTCTGGATTTCAAATATGCACGAGTTCCTGTTTCTGCTTGTGTTTTTTTTTTTTTAGCGAAATGTTGACCCGTCTGTTTTATGTTTGTGAAAATTCCTGGTAGATCTCTTTTGCTGCAAACGAGGTTGACGTAACAGAGTGGAAAGGAGATATACTTGCAGTGGGTGTTGCGGAGAAAGACATAGAGAAAGATGAGAACTTGAAATATAAGAATCCGATTTTAAAGAAGCTAGACTCAAAGTTGGGTGGTCTATTAGCTGAGGCCTCTTCTGAAGAGGATTTTACTGGGAAAGTTGGCCAATCGATAATACTTAGAATATCTGGACTTGGATCCAAGAGGGTTGGTTTGATCGGGCTTGGAAAGTCTGCTTTGACGACATCATCTTTTAAAGGCTTTGGTGAGGCTGTTGCAGCTGCTACAAAATCTGCTCAGGCAAGCAATGCTGCCGTTGTTCTTACCTCTTCTGAAGGGCTTTCTGCAGAATCAAAGCTTAACTTCGCTTTTGCAATAGCATCTGGTATTTTCTTAATGATTTTATATATGTGTTGTAGAGTTGTAGTGCTGTCTAGTTATTTATACTTGTGTGAACTGTGATTTTGTGTTAAACATAACATGCGGGTTGAACTTTGTTAGGGACCATACTGGGCATATTTGAAGATAACAGGTACAAGTCAGAGTCAAAGAAACCAGCCCTCAGATCTGTGGACATTGTTGGTTTGGGAACAGGACCTGAATTGGAGAAGAAACTTAAGTATGCAGAAGATGTTTGTTCGGGAATTATTTTCGGAAGGGAGCTTGTTAACTCTCCTGCTAATGTACTCACACCAGGTTGGTATGTTGATTTTTTTTTTTTTTTGTAAAATAATATTGTACCCATACCTTACAGTTACTGTTCAGGCGGGTGGACAATTTTATAGTTCCATTGCTGTGATACATCAATGATAAACTTGCACTTCATTATACTCATGTGCTTATATAATTTTCAGTCTCAATAAATGAACGATTCCAAGAGCTAACCTATCCTTGATGATTTGTCTACCTCAGGGGTATTGGCAGAAGAGGCATCTAAGATTGCTATTATGTATGGTGATGTTTTCACTGCTAAAATATTGAATGAAGAGCAATGTAAGGAATTGAAAATGGGGTCATATCTGGGTGTTGCCGCGGCATCAGCAAATCCTCCTCATTTTATCCATCTTTGTTATAAACCTCCTAGCGGACCTGTCAAAGTAAAATTGGCATTGGTTGGAAAAGGTTTGACTTTTGACAGGTAATTAAATGTTTTAAAACTTTCTTCTTTCTAGTTCAGCTCCAACTTATAAAAAATTTGATGGTTCAACAATGAAAGATGCCCTTGTATGTTATATTTAATCATGGTTTTAAAACCGGCGATATGACTTATTTTTTTGGTTACATAGTTAAAATTACTAATGAATTGCTAATATATTTATTGTTAATTGGCCACTAAGTGGCATTCCTACTTGTCTTCTCTCTGCATGCATTGTTATCATGGACTCACTTTTTGGGTTTTTTATGTACAATAGCTTTTGTCTGGGATTTTATGCACATTTTTTCTTTTGTTATTTTAATGTAAATTCTTACAGTTTTTCCCCCCTATCATTAATTATTTCTTCTGCACATTATTAGTGGAGGCTACAACATCAAGACAGGACCAGGCTGTTCAATTGAAACCATGAAATTTGATATGGGTGGTTCAGCTGCAGTTTTTGGCGCAGCAAAGGCTTTGGGTCAAATCAAACCTCTTGGGGTGGAGGTCAGTTGATTATGTCGTTATTCTTGACTTTTCTGTTGCAAAGAGTATCTTGCAGATTGATTGATTAATGTTTACTTTCCTCCTTTCTATCTTTTTGATATTCTGAGCCTTTTGGGGAAAATGGTGGCGGGTGGGCAAGGTAAATAAGGGTTTCAAATAATAAGGGTGGCAGAAAAGTTGTCTTAATTTTCAATTTTTCATAATTGATCCACTAATGTATACATATTATCCTATAATTTGAATATTTTTGCGCTTGCATGTGCAGGTTCATTTTGTAGTTGCTGCTTGTGAGAATATGATAAGTGGAACTGGTATGCGGCCTGGAGATATTGTCACAGCTTCAAATGGAAAGACTATAGAGGTGAGGATTTATTTGGTTCATGATTTCTATTTATATATTATCTAACTTATTGCTTAAGGTATTGAATCAGAAATGTGTGGTTTTTTATTAAAATCTTACTATTGCTTCACAATCGTATCATCTCAACTTACCCTTGTATGATGCTTAGTTCTCTTCACTTTGTTGGGTGATAGAGTTAGCATTGTTGCATATTTTTGCTTCTGCAGAATCATTTGGATTTTTTTGATCATATTTGGATCTAATATATTATTTATTTGGATTTGAAAACAGTTTTCCTGGGATCATTTCAGACAAAAACTCATTGAAGAGTGATGAGTTCATCTAATGTTTTTCAACACTTACTAATGCATGGATTTCTTGATAAATAGGTTCAGTTCTGCTTATGGATTTTACTAACACTCCTTAAATGAATTGTTTGGCAAAGAGATGTTTCAGCTTTTCTTTTCCCCCCTCCCAGATTATGACTCGAGATATTGAATACATTTTCTGGAAATTTATGCAAATATTTGTTTACTCGTGCACGCAATATCTGGTACTAATACAAAGATGCATGTGGGGTACTGCTGAAAATCACGAAACTTAGTTTTCAGCTTTTGGATGCTTCATAATAGCTCATTAATACTTGAATTTGTGGAAGCCCCTGCTGATATAGGGTGTCTTGTGGCTGAAGATGTGATTGGGCTAAAAAGCCCACTCTTGTTTGTAGTTCCTTTGTAACACTGGGCTCTTGCCCTTTTCTTTTACCTGGAAAAAAAAAAACTTGAATTTGTTTACTCGTTAAGTATTGGTAAACAAAATCATGTACTAAAAGTAAGAATGTGGCATTGACTTTAACCTCTTGTATAGGTTAACAACACTGATGCAGAGGGTAGGCTTACCCTGGCAGATGCTCTGGTATATGCTTGCAACCAAGGTGTTGAAAAGGTACGTATATACAACTATGAATATGCATCTCACATATTCTCTTAAGTCATGACAGATCTGATTTCCCCCCTGGCTGGCACAAAAACTTTGACAATTAATATGTCTTTACATGTTTGATTTCGTCCATTTCTTAAAATAGTAAGAGAAAAAGTGGGAACAATTAGCTATAGTTTGTCTGATTGAATAAAGCCTTGCTTATGCAAATTGCATTCTTAATATATATGGGAAATTCAAGTCCAGTTCATATAACAAGATCTAAACTAGTTAGATGTATGTTTTGGTTGTAGAACTGTGCTAACAGATTGATATACGGTTTCTAGATCGTTGACCTGGCAACTTTAACTGGAGCCTGCCTAGTTGCACTTGGACCCTCAATTGCAGGTAACTATGAATTCAGCTGGTCATGTTATAAATTATATTATGTACTGATTTCAGTTTTAAGAACCGTATACTAACATGTGCTTGTGATAATCAGAAAGAGGCTTGCTATTTAGGTGGCACTGAATTTTATTTTATTTTTTCCATGTATTGGGTGAGAGAAAAGCTAAGCTTTGGGAGAGGCATGACCTGAGAGTGATATAGCTATTAAAGTGGCTACATTGTGGTGGCTTTTCCACCAGTGACACTTGACATTTTCATTGTCTGATGAGCTTTTATAATGATTCATTCATATTGTCAAATATCAAATATCATCTGTCACTGATAGTTAAATCTACTATTTTTATAGGTGTGTTCACACCCAGTGATGAATTGGCAAAAGAAATATTTGAAGCTTCAGAAATAAGTGGAGAAAAATTATGGAGGATGCCGTTGGAGGAAAGTTACTGGGAATCAATGAAATCTGGAATAGCTGATATGGTGAACACTGGTGGTCGACAAGGTGGTGCTATAAATGCAGCTCTCTTCTTGAAACAGGTACGTGCCATTATCATTTAACTCTGCTAGTTTAATTATTTTCGTTGAAGTATTCTGAAGGAAAATCTGTCCGAATGCTGTATCCCTTTCCACAATCCATGATAGTCCAGTGACAGACCAGGATCTTGAGCAGCTGGAATCAAGCGGTAGTGTGGTGTTGCAAATGACGATTGAATGATACTAATGGATTGGCATTCCAAGGACTATACTAATTTGGAATGAAAATTTCGTGTAGACACCGTTTGTCTGTTGAAATTGTTTTGAATATACGGACAATCTGCGCCTTCTTTGTTGTCTTGACTCACACTTCTATTTGTTCTTCTCTTGCATATGTGTGCTTGGGGTTTTTGACACATAATTCTGTGTTTTTGTAGTTTGTTGATGAAAAGGTTCAATGGCTGCACATTGACATGGCCGGTCCAGTGGCGAGTGAGAAGAAGCTAACTGCGACAGGATTTGGCATTGCTACTTTGGTGGAATGGGTTTTGAAAAATGCTTCTTAAATGATAAAAGGAATCAAAGTCTGTTTGAACATGAGTGAAGTAGGGAGGATGAAATAATTGCATGTTTTTTCTGTGTTTGTGGTTCAACAATAGTGAGTAAATAGCCTCTAATAACTTGTGCTGTTCACAGCCTTGACTTCTTGCTTCCATGGTTCTAAGTGTCCCTTGTAAGAAATTGTAGCCTCTCTCTTATGCGTTTCCAGTATTTCAGAAAGTAATAGAATGGCAAACAAAAACCCGTCCGATAGAACGGATTAAGCTTAATCAAAGAATCTTTGGTTCGATTATTGGTCATCAAGGATAATCAAGTAAGCCGGTGAAGATTGCTTCATTTAGAGATTTGCATTTAGAACATTTTTCCTCTTATGGGAATAGGAACAAGGAAGAGAATCTGCTTGGTGAATGGAAATGGAGAAAGCACTCATAGGCATAGCTTTCATCCTGTCGAATATATGCAATTGTTTTAGTTTAAACCCAACCAAAGAAAAATATTTAACTACAAATTATTTGCAAATGTCTCCAACAACTTTGAAAATAAGAAAAAGTGTTTTAATATTTAATCTTCATGGTGCAAAATTTGGTGAGGTTTTGGTACAAAGGAATGAGATTAAGTTACATAATAAATAAGGGAAATTGGATCCACGGATAATAAATTTACAAAACAAATGCAATGTACTTTGTTTAACTCAATCTTTCTTATATAATAAAGAAATTTTAAGATCTGTTTTTTTTTAAAGTAATTTTAAGACTTGTTTTAATCAAATCTTCAAAAATTATATTTGTTGCAAACTTAAGCTTATTAATCGTATTTCTTTTTTTTTTCTCAACAAATAAAAGGTATCAACTCTCACGTTATATTTGTTGGCAAAAAAAAAATCTCAAGTTATATTTTCGATAGCGGAAATTGGTTAAAAGCGTCTAAATTTTAAAGGATGATACTTCTTTTTTTTCCTTCAAAAAAATTACAAATTTACTAATATATAAATATATATATTTACTTTTACTAATAATATACAAATTTTGTAACAAGCCAAATTTGGACTTGTCTTTTAAAAAGTGCTTGATTGTTGGTGTTTAATTATTTAAGTGATAAATTGGGATGTAGAATATGAGTTGAATTTTTACTACCAACTAAACGAAGCTAGCTTAATTTACTCTATTTTAATTACAAAAAATGAGAATGGAGGATTTACATTTTTTTTGCCCCACCAAATATTATTTAAAAAAAAAAATCATTGTTCACCGTGTTAAGTCATCTTTGACGGAAAGAAAGTGAATTTAGAAATAAAAAGGGGGAAGTAAAGAAAAAATTCATCTTAATATATCTATATCTGATGGCAAATTATATCATAGTTATTCTATTAGATATCTCAATATATTTGGTTGTTAATAATAATTTTTCTATTGAAAACTAAATATATTAAAATAAATTTTTTCTATTCTTCTCTTTTTTTTTTCAAGTTCATTTTATTTCTACTGTACCAAACATGACATTAATCCTTAAACAAATCACATCACATGCAGATGGCACAAACTCGGGGTTAATCGCGGACACAGAAATTTTAGATGGTGGGAGCAATATATGAATGTGTAAATTCATAGTATTAAATTATAATATAAAAAAATTACTACCGAAAAAACTTTAAACCTATATTAGTCAGGTTTAATGTATCTTTCTAAAAAATTGGTTGATATTAAAAAATATATAAATATACATCATAATCAATCTTGTTAATTAATATTATAAATAAAATTAATATAACTACAATCATATAATGTCATATTCCTTTTAAAAAACAAATTAAATATTAAATGTTATTAAAGTAGTATAATTTAGAAGAAAAAGAATTATAACTTTATTATAAATTTCAAAATATATGAAGTTTTAAAAATTTTATTATCTAAAAATAAGAGTAGAATAACAAAAAATAAAAATAAATAAAGGAAAATCATGATAGTGATGGAATAAGACTTTGACTATGAGTGAAAGAGGGAGAATGAAATATTAGGACTTCAGAGAAGAGAATAAGTATGGAATAAAAAAGAGATGCCAATTGGATAGTAACAAAATAAAGATTAAGATAAGATAAAATAAAATCAATGTCTAATAAAAAAGAAACAAAAGATAAATTTTTGGAGATAGGAAATGAATTTATTTGGTTAGTAAAGTAAAGTAATAATTAACTATAAGACCCCAAAAAAATGTATGTTGTTTATAGTGTATATATATATATATAGATATATGTAGTAATACGTAATTATAAAATAATTAAGTGATATTAGAAGTAGTAATAATAAATAGTTAGAGCAATTAATACACACAGAATATTAGGACAAAAAAATGGTGATACTAAAAGATAATATAAAAAATAATATTATTAATAATTAGTGGAACAATTAATACATATTTATTTATAAATGATAATTGATATATTATACTTCCTCTGGTACATATTATAAGACATTTTGTATGATAAGTTTTTTGTCTAAAATATAAGGCATTGAATATTTTCCTTTCCATTTTACCTCTATCTTTAATGCTTCATCTCTCTTCATTTATAACCATACAACGATAATAGAATAAGATATTTAATAAGGGTAAAATAGGAAAGTAGGTATTTTTTGTATTGATTTCAGATGGAAAATGATTTTCTTAATATGCATATAATTAATACAAAATATCTTATAATATGAATCGGATGGAATATAATACATATTCCCTCCAATTCATAATATAGCGTGTGAGATCCATTTTCACATCCATTAAAAAAGTTAAAAAACATCTTTAAATATACCAAAAGTTTCAAATTTATCCCTATTTATTGAGAAAATATTAAAATAATTAAATCAAGTAATTTTCTATATGCTTTATAAGTATAAGAAAGAAAGAAAAAACTAACATACATAATTAAATATAGTAAAAATAAATTTATCCATTTAAATTTCGATACTTTATATTGTAAAATAAAAATAGTCCCATCCCCTATATTATAAATCTAAAGGAGTAATATAGTGCTCTAGGGTAGAGTTGCAATCCAGGTCCAAATCGGGCCAGGCCAAAAAGCCTGGATTGCCAAACGGGCTCGGCTTGTAAAGCCCGAGCCCGTATGGCACGGGCCCGCGGGCTCATATATTTTTTAAAAATATTTTTCATATATATTTTTTTAATTTTTTCATATAATTTTTTAAATTTTTTTCATATATTTTTTAAATTAATACAACTCATTATCACTATCATTTATAAAAAGTCAACATAATATTTAAATTTTATAATTTACACATAATTAATTAATAAAATAGTACATTTTTTTAATATTTTAAACAAAAAAAAAAGGGAAACAGGCCCATCAGGCCAGCCCGCCACGGGCTGAGCCCAAAAGTCTATTTTCCCTTCGGGCTTCTATTTTTAAAGCCCGACCCGCCTGTTTTGTCGGGCCTGACCCATTTTGCTGGTTCTACTCTAGGGGATAAAAAGTTTGTGGGACAGCTGCCCCCACACTAATATAAATGGGTCCACCCTTGTCGAGAGTAGAGCTGGTAAAATGGGCCGGAGCCCGCGGGCCGGTCAGCTTAGCCTGCCAAAAATGGCAAGGTGGGCTGAAAAATTTGAAATAGTTTATGATAGGGGTCAAAAACTTGGCCCGCCCCGCCAACTCGCCTAGCCCGCGGGCTGACCCGCTTTTTTTGTTGAAAATATTTTTATATTTTTTTACTCTATATAATTATATTTAAAAAAATAAAAATTAAAAAAAAGTTTAAGTATCATTTTCTTTCTCAATCTTTCCTATATTTTAATTTTAGTTGTATTTTATTTCATTAAACTAAATGTTACTTGTGGTATGACCATATTAATGTATTAATATATTATGCTTTAAGACTTTATACACCAAACCGATAAAAGATTTCATGAATATAGTTATTTTATTTATGATAGTAAATAAGAAATTAATAATTTAACTAAGTAAGGGGAAAAAAGGAGCTAACCAAATAAAAAGAGTAAAAAAAATATGAGAAATTTAATGATTTAATAAAAAAGTATAAAAAACTAAAAAAAAATGGGTGGTCTGGGGATTTCCAGGCTCGCTCTTATGGGGGCTTTAGCCCGCCCCGCCCCGCCCCGCTCCACCCAAATTGCGGGCTGGCCCATTTAAGATGGGCCGCCCTATTTACCACCTTAAATAGGCCGTCCGTTTACCACCTCTAGACAGACTGGGGCTTGACGCTCACCTTTGTACGTGCCTCCAGCATCGCCGACATCGTTTTGACAAAACGCACCGAATTTGAGTGAAAAAAACACGTCATTAGCTCATTATTATTATTATTATTATTCAGCTTCCCCATATATGAAGCCTCATTTTTACTTATGAAATCTTTTCTTCCCCGGTACAACTAAGGGTCTGTTTGGTTCAACGGAGGGAAAGAGAGGGAAGGGATTTTAATGGAGAGAAAGGAAGGGGAGGGAAAAGAAGGGATTTTAATTTTACCTCGTTTGGAAGGAAAAGAAGGGATTTTAATGGAAGGATTTTAATTTTACCTTGTTTGGGTTAGGAGGGGAAATGAGGGAAAATAATTATAATTTGACTATTATACCCTTAATTTATTTAAGTTAATATAAGGACAATACTGATCAGTATATTGTGTGACCGAGTAATAAAAAAATGAAGAATATTTTGATCATTTTGCACACAATAACACATTTTCCCCTCAAATTACCCCAATTTGGGGGGAAAATATATAAGGGGAGGGGAGGGAAAATTTTAATAACATTTTTCCTCCCCTCCTGATTGCCAAACAAGGGGAGGGAAAATTTTAATGACATTTTCCCTCCCCTTCCTTTCCCTTCCCCCCATTTCCCTCCAACCAAACAAACCCTAAGAGGGAAGGGAAAAGAAAAAAAAAGGTCCTGCTCACTCTCTGGCCGTCTGGCATTTTGCTCAAAGCGTCCGTCCGTCCGTCCGCACTCTGACTCTTGGGTGCTTGATTCGAAGAACTGACAAGAGTGATATATAATTGCACAACCTCTTCCTCTTCTCTTCTCTTCTCTTCTATAGCGTTTGATTCAATCAAATTAACATGAAGTAGAAAGAAGGAGGTTAGATAGAGAGAGAAGAAACAAAGATGAGTGTTTCTTTGACTGTGATGACCTTCAATCTTCACGACGATCAGCCACAGGACAGTCCTAATTCATGGGATAAGAGGAGGGATTTGTGTATAAGCGTTATTACTAGTTACTCCCCAACGATCCTTTGCACTCAACAAGGTTCCTCCTCTTCTGTCTTACATTTTTTTATTAACTCTTTAAGCGGATGCGGATCCTGATTTTGATTTGTGTTCGCTGGAAATGTTCGCTTCTTCTTCTTGTTTTTCTTTTTTAGATTTCTTTGATTTCGGTCTTGGTTCCTTTTGGATGATGCTGGATTTCAATATTCCATTGCTTGTCCATTGAAAAAGTGATGGGGGAAGCGATATTTTGGGTCGAAGGTTCTTACTATGCTCGTTGAACTTTTGCTCTTCGCTTCCATGTTTTCCCCCTCAGATGTTTGATCTGGGTGAATCTTTTTTGTTTAGCAGTTCGTAGTTTCATTAATCTGATCCAGTTTTTTTCTTCCTGTTTTTTGATTCGATGCCTTGATACAGGAGTGAAATCGCAGTTGGATTTTCTCCAGCAAGGTTTGCCAGGTAACATATTTTCGAATAAGTTATTCTCCAAGTTCAACTATGAAATAATTAGTTTTTGTTTCTTCACTCTATCGAATGCATGGTTGTTCATAAGCATTGTGCATCTATGGACCTAATGTATGAGACTCTGCCACAGCCACAGCCTTCAATAAGGAATATATTGTACTAATTATTATGGGAATGTCTTGATAAGGTGCTATTATATGTTGTATTACGAAAATGCTGCTAAGTCTTTCAATATATTTTTATGTTGAAATGGGTGCTTACATCATTCAAAGATCTTAACGTGGGTCAGATAAATACATCTTAAAAATGCCAGCTTCTTTGGCTAGCCATGGTATGAGTAATATGGTTGTGTATTGCTTTTTTAGGAAACAATATCATTTATTTCTAGTGACATCTCTTCTTTCTTTTTGTATCTTCTTAATTGGGAAACTTTTAGTTCAATTTACTGGCTTTCCATCAGTTGTAATGATAATGTTCAACATTAGCATTTAAATCACTTTAGTCATGTATAAGAAGCCCTTGATACTTTCATAGGAGTTCATGAGAAGAAATAGAGCATAACATGATATGATGATATTATTTTACTGCATTTGATCATATTTTTTCACAAAGAAGTCTGGTGACAACTGGAAATGAGCTATATTAGGAAAAATGAACGTTCTTCACCAAGAAAAGATTTCAGGATCTTGTTTTTCTGTTACTTGTGAAACCCTTGCTTGTTGGGTTTACGAGATCAATTACAATTGGGACTGTTTCAAGATCAAGTACAATTAAGAAAGCTTGCATGGCTGCTCAAGGACACAAAAAAGGGGATGGTCTATGTTTTTGTGGACAATTTGTTTCAACCTAATGCTGAACGAATTATTATATGCTGCCACTCACATGCAACTGGCTTGAGTCCAAGTTAGATGTCAAAGTGTCAAACACTTCACTTCATGATGGCTACATTTATCTTTATAGAAAAAATATTTGCCATATAAATGTTACGCACTATGGTGGAATGAGCAGCTCCCAGTTAAACCTCTTTAGTGAATAACCTTCTGCAGCCTCTTAATGGAGTGCTTCATTTCTTTCACAAAATAACCCAGGTTATGATCAGTTTGGCATATCACGGAGGGGCCCCCAAGACACTACTGACGAGCAGTGCACAATCTTCTATGATAAGGAGAAGGTATCAAATTATTTCCATATTATTTATTCGGCATAACTTTAATTCATGCGGCATATAAGTTATTAGTTGATCTCCGTTATTCCTTTCATAAATGAAGGTAGAGCTTCTGGAAGGTGGAACCTTTTGGTTGTCTGAGTCTCCCTCTGTACCTGGAAGCATGTCATGGGGTTCTGAAGTTCCTTGCATAGCAACATGGGCTATATCCTTATATATATATATATATATATTTTTTTTTTTTTTTCATTTGTTCTGAAATTTACTTATCTTGAAACAACTTGAATTCTTGGTTCCTTGACATGATGTCCACACATTCCAACTAAAAGGGGTTGAACCGCCAGGATTTTCATTTCAGATAGTAAATACAAACATGGATCAGTTCAGTCCTCGTGCTCGTAGACGGAGTGCTTTACTTACATGGCAGCACATTGCATCCTTGCCCCCTAGTCTGCCAGTTATATACTGTGGAGGATTCAATACACAAAAGGAATCAACGACTGGACGGTTTCTTCTTGGGAGATCAAGGTAGCTTTTTTGATTAATAAATGTTGAATACTTAGTCATTTATTTCTGGAGATATTATTCTGTGCTTTTGGATGATACTATTAACAAGTAGAATACAGAAAGGACAAAGTAAAGGATATGGTGAATATGAATATTTAATTGAGAGCAACCGTTGTTCATAATTATCTCATACACTATCATTATTCTTTGAAGTTCATCTGAAGATAAATAAGTTGTGCTTTGTGCAACTATCTCTAATTGTAGCACAGTTGAGTAGTTTGCATGGTAACTTGTGTTTGAACTCATTTGCAGAGAGCATGGTGTAGTTGGGGATATGCGGGATGCATGGCCTAGTGCCCGTTTGAGGAAAAACGTTTCCCTAATTTGCACTTATCATGGATTCAAGGGTACTGTTATGTTGCTTTTACTATTCTGTTGTGCTTCATGAAGTATGACACAGCTGTAACATTACTGAGTGCTATCTGGTGCTTCTAGGTGACAAGCAAGGAGCTCTAGAATTTCTCAAATTGATATTTAGAGCACTATGCCTCTGCTGGGATCGCCAAACACAGGATCTTCACATTGATTGGATCCTTTTCAGAGGTAGATCTCTGATTCCTGTTTCATGTGAAGTGGTTAATGATAACATTGATGGGTACTACCCATCCTCTCATTATCCCATATTTGCTGAATTTATGCTTCCTCGCACCGTGAGAATGTTAGAACCGCTGCCACTGCCACTGCCACTGCCGCCACCACCTGTACAAGAGGATGACTAAAATTTTAAGTTATCTATGTCTTCTGTAGTTATGGTTGATATTAAGTTTCATTTTGTGCTTCTGAAGGGGATGATCGCATCATTTTGAAGTTGAGCCCTATTTATTGTTGTACATACACTGCCTCCGTAGCCGGGATCTTGTGTTGAACAGAGTTCAATTTGATAATGAATGGAGTTGTTTCTGCTGTTTCTTGTTCACAATGCAGTTATAATTTTTAACTCGGAAATGTGCTAATCGTTGTAACATCTGATTAGTGTCTAGATGGTGGTTAGATACTTCGACGAACTAAATTGTGGTAGATACCTAGGACTTTTATATTTTCGTTTATTAATAGCTATAACTCTTGATTGAAGACGGTGGCCAAGAAAAAAAGTCGCAGCATATGGGGCCCCGCACTTGATTAATGGACTTCATTCGTGTTATTAGAGAGGTAGGATTTTATTTTTTAACTTAAAAATTATAGGTGAAAAAAATATACTTCACAGAATCATGCGGTTACGAGTTTGTGCAGTTTTTATTCTTCTAATGCTAAGAAGTAAAATTTAGATCTTTGCAATTATACTGCACAAGAGTCATATAGTAGCAAAGAAAAAAGTTATTAAAAGGATAAAATCAGACCTTTAAAATGCCTAGATAAACATGTGGTCATATATAAGGAAGCTGATCTATGTCAAGAACCAAAGTGTGCTGTCAGGCATATTTATGAGCATATATTTTTGTAATTTGTTTAATCTATTTGTTTATTTGTTTTAGATGGAACTTATTGAAAATATTTTACGAGGTAATTTTATATGCTAAGCAAATGTGCAGAGGATTGGCTCGGCGTATGTACAAAGACAAACTTAAAATTTCACATCATCCAAGTCTTAAAAGCAACGATTGGGTTTTGCTTACAGCTTAAAATTTCCCTAAACCTTCACCAACCGAATTGGTCATTTCTCTTATGTATTATATAACTTAATGGCCACGGAAAAAAATGACCAAATAAAATTTCAAGTAGACTAATTATTTCCAACAATCATAGTTTATGGAAATAACTTCTGCACAGTTTTATTGTTACTAGATTTTTTTTTTTCAAGTTAGCATCGACTGATTAGTTTTTTTATTTTAAAAAGTAGTTTGTAAATTTTATAATTTTTCTTAAGAATATAATAACAAAAATATGAGAAATCGTATTTATATCTAATATGAATCTTAGTATATTTTGCATGGCTAATTAAATTTCATGTCCTTAGACAAAAAATTCTCGTGCTGAAAATAGAAAATATCAAGAAGTATGTTTGGCTTCGCATCATGATTACGATATGGATTTTTTTTCTTGTCAATTGAGACAAATGAATTTTTATAATGCAATCGTGGGTGCTGGAGACGTGAGAAGTAGATAAATGGTTTTGATTTTAGATGATCAAAGTTACGATTTTATAAAATGTAAAACCATTTATTTCTTTGTAATATAAAAATAATTGGTAAGACATTAGGTTTTTATTTGATAACTCAACTACTCCCTCCATCTCATGTTTTAGAAAACCACAGAGATTAAAAAAAGGTAGTTAAAGATAATTGGAGTAATTTTCAAAACATTTAATGATGATAATATGAGAGATCATTTTATTTTAATTTAATAGTACTAATTATTCTAAACCGACAAAGATAAAAGGGCATGATCTTATATTTCCAAATATTAATGTGGTTAGCAATAATTAATGAAAGTAACCTTAATCTTAATTGATAGGGTAGGGGGCTTGGGTTTCTAAGCAAGTAGGTAATTCAGTTATTTTTTCATGTCATTTGATCCCATCTCCACCATACGTCACCATCCAAATTGTTGATCGTAAGGCTAAAATTGCATCAAAATCACGAGGCAAATGTCACGCAAATCCCAACATTTTTGTGTTGAGAACCCGAAGTTGTGTGTGTCCGAAGTTCCAATTTTTATGAACGACAGAGAATGCGAAGACCTCTCACCCAGTGAAGACCCAGTCATTCATTCATAGAACTCTCAGATACATTGACATATAGAAAAAGAAAGACAGTTTCTGGATCTACGTTTCTTGGAAACCATGGCGAGAGGGCCTCTCGCTTGTCATCTATGGATCTCTTTGTGTATTCTGCTCGTTGTCCATTGTAATTGCTTCTACCTTCCCGGTGTGGCACCCCAGGATTTCCAGAAGGTAACTTCTTTTTTCTTTTTTTGTCCCATTTGAATTCATGCCGATTGGCTTTGCCTTTGTGGTTGAATCTCTGGTCAGGTCAATGCTAGATCGTCTTGGCTTTATGATTTTTCCCCCTTTTGGAATCTTTGTTAACTTCTCATCTGGATCATTGTAATTTTGCTTATCTGATGACATACGATGAGCTTATCTTCTTTCCTTATGTGGATTGGCGAGATCCCATTTTTTTTTTCGTTGTTACATTTTGCATTTCAGGATTGAGGGTATGAATCCTTGCTAATTAGAAGTTTTGCGTCCCCAAGGGACAGTTTTTGCATTTGCTTTTCTCATACTAATTTATACAGTTGGGCCTAAAATTGATATACTTAACATGATAGGATTCGATTAGTGATGTTGATGTAAATTATCAAAGTGGTGAGAGGACCCTATATCTTTTATGCCTTTTTTACAGTAATTCTGCCTCTATCATGCAATGGGGGAAATTATAGGAGTTAGAAATGCTTTTTTCTTTCACATATACTTTATATATTGTCATTCTATATTTGCTGCTGTAATTATATATTAATATATTATCACCTGCTTTTGCAATTTCCTAGGTCTTAGGCCGATGTAATTGCCAGTTTCTTCACCTGATCCAATCATTGCATGGGAGATTTTCCTAATCATATTATTACTATTATTTTTTAAATTTTTGCTCACTGGTGATAGGGGGATCTGTTGAGGGTGAAAGTGAAACAATTGAGTTCTACAACAACACAGCTTCCTTATTCCTACTATACACTGCCTTATTGTCGTCCAGATAAAATTATTGACAGTGCAGAGAATCTTGGGGAAGTTCTTCGGGGTGATCGTATCGAAAACTCTCCCTATGTGGTGGGTAAAGTTTGCGGACAAGTCATGACTTTCTTCCTTTTGCTTATTATGCTCACTTACTCAAAAATAAAAAATAATTTTATTCTTCCAGTTTAAAATGAGGGAACCTCAAATGTGCAATGTTGTTTGTCGTCTATCTCTTAACGCAAAGACAGCCAAAGAGTTTAAGGAAAAGATAGATGATGAGTATCGTGTGAACATGTGAGTCAGTAATGACCTTAAACTTTTTGTTCACAGAATTGAGTCTCTCGAGCCTTCATGACACAAATTTTGGTATTCTATCCTTGAGTTTTTGCAGGATCTTAGACAATCTTCCTTTGGTTGTTCCTCTACGAAGGCCTGATCAGGAATCTTCTATTGTGTATCTACATGGCTTTCTTGTTGGTCTCAAAGGACAATATGCTGGAGTAAGTAATGGTACAATGACCTTAACTTTTTAATCATTGATCTGAACCTAATTAGACTTTCTGCACTCGATTGTGAACAGAAAAAGGATGAAAAGCACTTTATCAACAACCACTTAACCTTTGTGGTAAAGTATCATCCTGATCCAGTGACGGAGTTGTCAAGGATTGTAGGCTTTGAGGTTAAACCTTTCAGGTTGAATCATGACCTTTTGCTTTCTAAATGATTATTAGTCTTTTGAATGGTTGATTTTACTTGTAATTGACATTTTCTCCATGAATATAGTGTAAATCATAAATATGAAGGTGAATGGAATGAGAAAACCCGCTTAACTACATGTGATCCTCATGCAAGAAAGATAGTAACCAGTTCTGAATCTCCTCAAGAGGTTGAAGACAAGAAGGAAATTATCTTTACATATGATGTTGAGTTCGAGGTTAGTTACTCTAATTCTTGGCAAATGAGGATTGTATTTTGGTCTTGTTCTCCTTATAACATCTGGAATTTAACCTTGTAGGAGAGTGAAGTGAAGTGGGCATCTCGCTGGGATACATATCTTCTAATGGCTGATGATCAGATTCACTGGTTTTCAATTGTTAACTCTTTAATGATTGTACTTTTCCTTTCGGGCATGGTGGCTATGATAATCTTGCGGACACTTTACCGAGATATCTCCAAGTATAACCAATTAGAGACCCAAGAAGAAGCCCAAGAAGAGACAGGATGGAAACTTGTCCATGGGGATGTTTTCAGGCCTCCATCAAACTCAGACTTACTCTGTGTATATGTTGGAACAGGTGTTCAGTTCTTCGGAATGATTCTTGTCACCATTATTTTTGCTGCCCTTGGATTTCTTTCTCCCTCAAATAGAGGGGGCTTGATGACAGTCATGCTCTTGCTCTGGGTTCTTATGGGATTGTTTGCCGGATACTCTTCAGCATGTCTATACAAGATATTTAAGGGCACAGAGTGGAAAAAGCTCACTCTCAAGACAGCCTTTATGTTCCCTGCCACTGTCTTTGCAATATTCTTTGTGCTAAATGCTCTAATTTGGGGCCAGAAGTCATCTGGGGCTGTGCCATTTGGAACAATGTTTGCTCTGGTTTTCTTATGGTTTGGAATCTCTGTACCACTTGTCTTTCTTGGTGCCTATGTGGGTTTTAGAAAGCCATCACCTGAAGATCCTGTGAAGACAAACAAAATTGCTAGGCAGATCCCAGAGCAGGCATGGTATATGAACCCAGTCTTCTCTGTTCTGATAGGAGGCATACTCCCGTTTGGTGCTGTCTTCATCGAGCTTTTCTTCATTCTTACATCAATCTGGTTACATCAATTTTATTACCTATTCGGTTTCCTATTCATCGTCTTCATTATCCTTATTGTCACTTGTGCCGAGATTTCTATTGTTCTCTGCTACTTCCAGCTGTGTAGTGAAGACTACCTTTGGTGGTGGAGGTCCTATTTAACTGCAGGTTCCTCAGCACTCTACCTTTTCCTCTACAGTGCTTTTTACTTCTTCACAAAGCTTGAGATTACAAAACCAGTATCTGGGGTTTTGTATTTTGGGTATATGCTGATTCTTTCATATGCCTTTTTTATGTTGACTGGCACAATTGGTTTCTATGCCTGCTTTTGGTTCACCAGGCTCATCTACTCCTCAGTGAAAATTGACTGATCCTAACAATGCGAAGGAAATTGTTGGATCTTTGAATCTTTTTGGCTTTTTATTTGGAACAGGGAATTGGGGGCATCCTTAGGCTAGAACATTGGTTTAAGTTTGGACATAAAAACTGTTAGTCACTTCAGTATAGGTTGTTTTCCGGTTTTAATTTTGTTTAAACATTTTTTCCGAGTTTATTTCTTCCCCAACCCCTTTCTTTTTGTTGAATATCCTCATTATTTTGTACGAGACATTCGTGAAGTCTGTTGAGTAATCTTATAGTCCATGATACCCATGTTGAAAAAGAAATTCTTGTGAGGGTTAAATGTACGCCTTGATTTTGGTCCTATCTTGGGAAATCAAATCAGTTTATTTGAACATTTGTCAATGTGAAACTACATATTAATCCTGTTCTAAATCACATGAATATTTCTGGTAGCTGTCAGTTAAAGCACTAACCTGGTCTTTCCTTAATCCTTCTGAATGTAGTATAATATTCAACTCACTTGCGTTTGCACTGGTGACTTCATATGAAGTTGATTAATTATTAAAAAAATACCTTCATAAAAAATATCTAATATGCAATTTACTTCAATAATAATACAAGAGCTAACATATCTAGAAAAACAGAGCAATTCTATCTTCCCTCCCATCTGAGACTTCATTTTATAAATGTAAACTTTATTCAAAAGATTATAAAAGGCAAAATATCTCCAAGTTAGCTAGCACAGTAAGGAAACTATTCATTTCCGTAAAATTTTGCTAAAAAAGGTTTTCAATCATAAAACCACGAAAACTTTTTTCTCTTCTTGTTACCATTACATATCAATAAAAAAGGAGAGCTTCCTTCAATTCATTCCGCCAAATGACCTCAATGATAAAATTTAAACAGAGCATCATTTTATATGCTCAGTGAGGCAGGCCTAACAGGCAGCCAGTTGGCTTACTGTTGAATCTACAACGAAACAGAAAGTCTTTAACTCTTGCAAGCCTCAGAATAGCAACTGGATCGAGTGTAAAAATCATTACATTTAGCCTTTCCTGATCATTCCAATAGAAGTAAAGTTGGTCAATGAAACCAGGCTTACAAGTAAAATTTTAGTCTGCATCATCTGCAGTAAAGTCAGGTTCTGGCGGTTTTTGCAGTTTCACCAACTCCCTGGCAGTCTAGGCATTTCTATTAAGATGTACACCGCGAAGAGCATTGGCTGCAAATCTTGATGCTAACAAGGTGGCACCAAGGCTGTATGAACCACCACTGACATTGTTACGAGACCCATCTGATTCCTCTGACTCTTCTTTTCGACGAAGCTCCATAATCTTCCTCTTACAATACCGACGCCAGGCTGCTTGAATAAAGCAAGCAGCCCAAGTTCTCCATTGTTGTGAATAAAAGCGGAAGGTGTGTTGAACCTGTCTACAGTGGAGGCGCCTAAATTGACTTGCAACAAATTTTAATTCTTCAGCAATCAAGGCAAAAGCCTCTACTTCTGTTAATGCTTTATAACTGTTCTAGTAGAAGACGGAAGGTTGGAGCCAGATTTGGGATCTATTGCCCAGGTTAAAAGCTCTTCCCCACAGAAGTCTGCCTCTTTTAGGAAACCACGGTTAAAAATCCACTTCTCCCACCATCCGTGGTAACACTCTCAAGGCGACCACGTATGATGAAAAGCATCTCATCAACTGGATCTCCTTCCCGAACAATGTAAGTATTCTCTGTAAATAAACACGGTTTCAGTCTCTCACAAATTGCATCAAGTAATCTCTCATCCATACTCTCGAATAGTGGAACCTACAAATGCACAAGAAGCAGTCAATAAATAAACAAATCGATCCAGGTACCAATTTGGTATTATGAGAGATCCAAATTCATTGCATAATTGTAAGTTGAAACAACCGAGCCAGTGAATCCTTTTGCCCGATGATTTTTTTTTTCTTTTTTTTTTGGGCTCAATAAAGAATGCTACGAGCCTACGAGAAGAGAAAAAAGTCTAAACACCACTTATTTAAAGCTTTCCAGAATATCTTCAGGGCACTTGTGCTAGTCAAGAAACTTGACAAAGCATGGGGAGTGACTAAACACTTCTCATCTGATCCAATATTGGAAGAAACAAAGGTCTCAAAGACTAAAGAAAAAATATATTGGCAGAAACTATGATTATTTTGTTGACATTTTGTAAATATTTCCCAGTAAGACCCATAAATATGAATTGCCATCTGTACAAGTATGTATAAATGAGAAGTGCAATTGACAATGGAGAAAATCCTAAGAAAGGATGGCTTTTTAAAAGACAAGAGTTAAAGATTGGATTTTTGATGTTTTGCTAAAATTGAAGTATCTCTCTCTCTCTCTCTCTCTTGGTCAATGCACAAAATGAAGTATTTCATAGCATACCCTTCTAACTAAAGCCAGACAAAGCTGACGCTTAATATCTCTTCTAAGATCCTTTGGTAGGCTCTGCACCAAACTTTCTTCATCTACACCACGTGTTGCCAGCCACTTATATTGATCATAGCGTCTCACACGCTCTCTAAGCTCATGGGGAAGCAAGCGATGATGCATCCATTGTTCTGAATCACGTCTTTTGACTCTCATTTCCTCAAGCCTACTGGTAAGAGACTGAAGGTACGTCTGTAATCAAAGCAAAAGATAAAAGCCTCAGTATCTCTTACCATCAATCTTCTCCACACACCTTTATGAATATAACCTTTGAGAACTATTTACAAAGACATTCCATTATAATAAAGAGAAATGAGTCAACTGATATTGGCTGCTACCAGAGAGAGAAATTAATTTAGAACAATAAACTTTAAAACATTCAAGTACTGTATTTTCATTATCTGTGCACACATGAGAAGGTCTATTCGCTTTAAATCCTTAATGCTGAACCACCTCGGATCTTTCTTGGCATGAATACAATTAGTTCTCAGCAGGAATACTAAAATAGGTACGTACTGGAAAAGGACATCAGGAAAATCTAGCAACAGTATCATTTCATTGTCATCTATGCATGCTTTCACTAATAAAAAGGATGAGTGGCAGAAGATCTCAATGTATCATTGTCAGATGGCATCTCCAACTGCCCTGGCACTTACATGGTAAATGATGAATATTGGGAAGCTAGCTAGACCAATCTAACAATATCACCTAATCTCATTCAACTACATTCCATATGAAATGGATTGCAAGTTGGAACACTCAATGCCACTTAATTTTTTTCTGCATTATTAAGACGCAAGTAATTAGCTGTTGCACGATTCATGTATCCAGAGTCTGAAATGTAAATATGCTAATATACATTATTTTTAAGCATACCTGCATGTTACCAATCAGGAGTGCAAAGAGGATAAGCCCAAAAATGGCTAGCGCTATTGAAAATATAACCTCCCCAGCATATGTGCTGGTTTGAAGCCCTTGTCCAAGTGTACTGTAGTTCAATGAAAAACATTAAGTATTGATGTAAGAATAATTTACTAAGTAGAAAAAGAACATCAAACAAGTTAAACGTAGGCAAAAGCATTGAAAATACAAACCAAGCACTATGGATTTATACAGTTTAAAAGCAACCTCTGAAAAATTAAAAAAGTTTAAACAAGCATTTCCCTGAAAATTTTAAGTCGCAAAATATTTGCACTTTCAACTGAAAACCATTTTGTACATGTAAGCAAATCATAAAATGATAAATGTAAGGCATTTGAGTACATGATGTGCTTGCAAAACTAATTTAGAAACAAATCTAAGAGTCAGATGTAGGAGATAGAGTTTGGCAACTTCCAATTGATTTATGAGATAATATAACAAAGTTGATATGGTTTGCGAAGAATTACGTACTCTTAACTTTGAAATTATCTAGTTTATAGATTTGAAGGAAGAACCAAGTACCCTAGATGTCAAAGTCCTTAGAAACTGATGGGCATTCTTCAAAATCCAGTAAGTGGATTCAACTGAAGTGGAAAAGCAAACTACATTTAACATCAAGAAATCTTCTTGCAGAAAAACTCAGTAATTAGGCTCCAAATAAAGCAGTCTAGAGTCCATGATGACAACAAAAAGGAATTAAAAAATTAGATTAAGAGACTTTTTGGATCCTGATCTGATAAGCTGTTAGATACCAACACATATGGTTTATGAAAGAAAGGTGTAGAATGGGTGATAGGGAAAATATTATAACTGAAAAGATTGTGGAGAGAAAACTGTCCTAAGGGAGTGGTGCAGTCACATAACAGTTTGTGGGAACAAGGGTAGCGGTTTTCATGCTAGAGGGGCAGATAAGGTTATAGAGGAATCTTGGAAGACTCCAATTGCCCACAAATAACTTTATTGTAATCTTTAACACACCTGCTTGTACAAAAGCCCTTTAGCCTAAAGTGTGAACAAAACACGGGCCACCATACCATGTGCTAAAAATTAACTTTAATTGAAAGAATGGGGATCAGCAAGGATTATACATCTGACAACTTGGCTACAAAGGCTTTGATACCATGCTAAAGATAATTTCAAATCAAAAGTTGAAGTAAAAGTCAACAAATAATGTTACCATAATCTCCAACAAAGCGGAAGAATATAACACAAATGTCAAAAATCACAATGTATTTCTCACAAATGCTGAGACAGTATACACCAAGAAAACCTCTGAACGGAATAAATCTAATTAACTGAAATTCTGGAGCCCCCACCATAAACAGTAGCAGTATTTAGAGATGAACATTTTTGATGAAACAATGCCAGATGAAAATGCTTGGGTAAAAATTCCATAATCAAAAGGTGGATTTTTGACTTCCACAGAGCACTGTGAATTGAGAACATCTTTGCTTCTATTCTGCCAGGCACTATAACCTTCCATGTGCTGGTTGCCACAATACAAGAAATTTTTATTACACTCATTTTCACTACAAGCCTTCTGCCAGCATGAATCATTGCGTTCAACAGCTAACAAGTACCAAAAAGCTCCAACTATCTGTAAGTAATCATTAGTAGAAAAGAACCAAAACTAAATTCCTGGAAAAGTTGATAAGCCATTAATAGATAGATAGCAAGCATAATAATGCAACTGGTGAATATATAATAACTTAATTAGATCGAGGATGGAAAACTAACAGAAGTAAACATGATGAAAAGAAAACAAACACTTACATGACTAGCAAGCATGTATAAAAGCAAATAATATGCAGCACCTGCCCATGCAGTTTCGGCAAAGACACCAGCTGTTCTCTTAAGTTCTGAAGTCAATGGTACCATCCGATGAAATCTAGGAATGTACTGAAGCAAGATAATGAACAGCAAGGCCTCCTTTGTTGCCAGTACATCTGAACTTTTTGATCTCTGAAGAAACCTCCAAACTACAATCTGAATACATGGACAGAAAAAGAAAACAGAAAGGGAAACTATTATGAGTTTTCTTATACTACTTAAAAACTGATGCTGCAATATGGAAACACCATCTTGCTGGTGAACAAAATTCTCATTGCATATTGTCAAAGAACATACATGCTGCACAAGGCCAGAAAACAGTTGCTAGTCGTTCAAATCCTAAGCAGCATCCTACAGTATACTCCTCAACATACTCAACTACAACAGGAACGATGATAACAAATCTATCATAATTACCAATTTCCTAGGATGGTTTCGATGGAGGAGACGGGGGCCAATTATTGATTATTTACTATTTAAATAATTCAAGTGTAATGATTGTTGTGATTTTTCTTACAGATTCAATTGGGCTACTTTAAGTCATTTTTAGTTCCAGTAGAATTAGAGTGGTATTTCAGGCCAAAAATAAAAAAGAGGATTAGGGTGGTATTAATAAATAATTACTATATGGGTTGGGGTTTAGAAAAGTTTGAGAAGACTACTGACCTGTTATTCAAGCTCATTATATATTTATACCTATAAAAGTGCCTCCTATGTGAAGAATGAGGGAAAACTTATATTTCCAGTTATGAGCACTATTCAAGGATTTTCCATATATCCAGATTTTCTACCTAGTTGATTCCAGGTGGTCAGCTAGAACAATACTTAGCTGCTTCTGGCTGCATTGATTTGAGATTATTAATCTCTCTCACAAGTATTAACTTGCCAGTCTGGTGTGTAGCAAAATAGTAAAGTTGTGAATTGAGAAGCATGGAAAGTGACACAAAACAAACGTGATTTGAATGAGATGTATGGGTACATTTGAACATGTCTAGGACACAAACATGGCTTTTTTTCTTGACATGCCTGTCCTTTCTAGTTTTAGATTATATTAAGAACGTCCAGAATAAAGTTACATGCTTCAGCATAATATCAAAAAACAAACAGAATATTATACTAAAGTCAACAATATTAACAACAGAAGAACAACCAAGCCTCCATAAGTCTACCAAAATAAGAGTTCAATATATTTACAGCCAAAAAGACCATCTATCATAAAAAAAAAAAAAGATTCTTGTAGCACTTTTTCTACACAATAAATGAGGGGAATAAAAAAAAAGAAAGAAGAAAGAAAGACACGAAGGAAGGCAAAGAATGAATACAAAAAAATCCAAAGAAAATAATCTTACAGCATTACAGAGAGAGAGAGAGAGAGAGAGAGAGAGAGATTGATTTGGGTTAACAGAATCTTCTCAACCTGTGGCAAGGGCAACACTGAAAGGAAGTCGATGATGAAATATCGCTGCATGTAACGCTTGGCTATTTGTGATGGATCTATAACAAGTTCACCCCCTCCAAAGACACGAGATGATGGGGCTATATAAGCAGTATGAAATTGGAGAGCCATGTGTGCAAGATAGAAAGCATCGATAACTGTCCTCAGAGTGCTAACTGCGATTGCCAGCTTTCGATCTTATACCAAGACAGTTTACTGAATCATTGATCACAGGGAGATAAAAAAACAATGGATCAATAGAGACAGCTAAAATGCATGAGATTACAAAAAGCTTATTCCATAAGAGTAAAAATTTGTCGTGAGGATCAAATATTTTCTTCTCTGACACTTTAAGGTCTTCAGGGAAGACCGCTTAGATACTCCAAATCTAAGTGATCGGCCAATTGACTTCAGTCCTTCAGATCCCTTTCTCATTCCTCTTTTCAAAGATCCACTGGTTCCAATTCTTGCATAACCACCGTGGCTTAATTTAACAGTACTAGATCCACATTTATTAAGTCCAGCATCAGAAGTTGAAGATAGTCTAGAGTCCAAGTCATCCAACCTAAAATTGAATGAAAGAGTCCAAGGAAAAAGATCAATTCCCCTCACATTGCAGCAAAGTAATTGCAAGTTCATACCTATGAACATAAAGATTAACGGCATGTTCTTAAAATAGGAGAACGCCTTATCAAATATCACATGCAGACCAAGGCATGAGCTGAATACTAGTATAGTAACTCGCTCTTATTTTAAGTAAAAGGGCTCTATCAACTATTTCTATGTAAAGCATCCTACAGTTAAAAGTCTGTAGCCAATCAGAAAGTAACATCACTTAGACTTGCTGGGCAGCCATGCTACAAGTTTCTCAAATAGTAAATTTTCTACTTCCCATATTGTTACAAATGAATGACTTAACAAATGGTAATATTTAGTCATGTATCTTGCCAGTGGAAAAATTTTTAATTGAAAAACCAATTTAAGATACTTATGCTGCTAGTGTAGTATCATAACTACTACATGTAATTTTTAACACGGCAAAAAATCATAAATAAAATATGAATGAAGGTTAAGGTCTTAGAAAGTAATTCAATTTCAATAGAAAACAAGAACCATAAGAAGAGACCAACAAAAGTACCTTTATTTACTTCTTTTCTGTCAGACCACAAGATTATATGACAACACAAATTTATTCTGAAATTCTAGGTCAAATTTGGAAATTATTATAACTAAAATCATTATTTTTTAAAAATGATTATTTAGATTATTCATCCACAAAAATCATATCAGATGTGATCTAACATGATTGTTAAGCTTGAACAAGAAATATAAATTCTAAAATTTTCAAAAATGAGATTGTGGTGGAAAATTATTTATACAAGTACCAAATTATGCATGTGTAAAGCAATACCCATATTCAATTACAGTAAAGAATACTCAAGTTAGATCATTTTAAACCAATGAAATGCAAGTGAATGTACATATAAATATTACTCAATCTTCTGATTCATATCTTTACAAATGTAACCTTGCAGAACTATAACTGTTACCTCACAAATATTTCCCGCTGGCCACCCATATATTGTGACTTGTAACCACAGTCAAACATCTTTGAAAAGTTGATCACATATACCACGTATATACAACCTGCAGCCAAACAAAACAAAACTCAACTACCAATAAAAACCTCCTGAATGAGCCTGATGCTATTTCCAATTCAAATTCTGGAACATCGTATTATAAGAATGACATGCGCATTAAGAAATTTAAGCTCTTGTTTATTCTCTTCAAGTGTTACAACCTAAACATGGATCTACCCTATAATGTAGATAGCTAACACCAATATAAACTAGTTGACATTCCAGAGAAACTAGTGACTTGTAGCAGTTAAATTAAATAATTCTTCCACTTGAATTTACTAATCTTACTTGGGTGACTTAAGTATATGTTTCAAATCCATTTAGCACATTGAAAAAAATGATCTAAAATTGAGAACCTGACTAAATCCCCTCTACAGTTGAAGATTACTGCCTGAAGTTAAAATTCTGCAAAGATAATTCAATAACACAAGTGATCATTTTGATACCTTCAGGTAAACAATAAAGCTCCTCAATTACGAGAGATTTAATATGCAGTTCTCAAGAATGGAGATGCGTATCTGAGATTTTATTGAAAAAAAAAATTGACTTATGAGGAGATGATGCAAATAAAATGAAAATCATAAAGTAAATAGTGTGATAGTATTACCAGCAACGGAAAAAAATACTAGTAAAACTCCCTACTGAATGCATGATATTTGACAACTAAGCCATTCATAAATATTACAAATCAACCTTCCATCTCCTAGCACAAACTCCCTTTCAATTAGGCTCTATTGCAACTAAAGCAACTGAGCAACATCACCATAAAGAAGAAAATCTTAACCACATTTTAACTCGTCTTCAACCTCAGATATCCAGAATGTCCCACCAAAATCAACCTGAACTTAGTCACCATTCCACTTAATATTTCATTGCACGAATGAACCAGATTATTCAAGAAGATTTTTATTTTGATTTTACAGATCAACTATTATACGATTATTCTAGGTCCTTAAACAATGGTAATATCTAAAACCCACACTCTACGAGATATTGGTTATCTAAAGAAATGCCCATTTAAACTCAAACCCATATTTATGTGTTGGCGTTGCTATTTCTAGGCAATAACCCCACATCACACCCTGAGCCCCCTCCACCCGAACAGAACAAAGGGGGTCAAGAGGAACCTCTGTTTTCTCGGTTCATATAAGTCACAAATCAATCCCTCTAAATAATAACTTCCTATTATTCAGATTTAAAAAATAATAGTAAAAAAAAGAAAGATAGAATGCCTCAACTCTCAATAGCAGCACCAATATCTAAAATTCAATATCAGCCACATGCAATAAACCGAAGTAAATCTGAACTCAAACACTGATTTCCATCAAAATTCAAGTAAAAGGGTAAGAAAATAAGACCTTGAAGACAGATGCGATCTTCCGATAAGTGTGATGGAATGGAATAGCAAGAGAAGCAGAAAGATCTCGCAGCGGAATCTCCAGAGGCTCACATCATCCTTGTGGGAGAGGAGAGAGATATAGCATAGAAACAGCAGAATGAGAAAATGAAAATTTGAATAAAAAAAAAGAAAGAGAAAAAGAAAGGAAAAATTCGACTGTTATTTCAGAAGAAACTGTCAGTCCATGAATGAACTGGCGAAACGGTGATGCCTGCACGAAACTGCAACCAGCAGGCACGCACAGTAGCACACGCAGTAGCCGTCTGGTACTATGCATTTATGTATTTAAAAACAAGTAGTATTACCACGAATAGAAGACATGAGCTTAATGATGTAAAGATATTTTTAATTATTTTTATAAATATTTTTAAGATATTTAAAATATAAAAAAATTACATTTTATGATGAAAATAATAAATTAATTATAAAATATAACCTGTTATTATTTATTTTTCAATTTTACTTCTTAATATTTTAAATTTTAATATTTATTTAGTTAAAAATTTTTTATAATTAATTCACTTTACTAATCCTTATATGTAATTTCTTTTAAAATATAACTCACCAAAATTTTTAATTTATAAAAAAATTATAAACATAATTAAACATAACTGTTTACTCCCTCTGGTCCTATATATAAGACCATTTTAATCGAATCACGCGAATTAAGAAAAGGAGTTAAAACTAATTAACTACCTCGATTTCTCCGAAAATTTCAATATTTTTCCAAAACTACCCTTATTTAATCTCTCTCTTTTTTTCTTTGAATGCATTAAATAGGGATATTTTTTTGGAAATGTATAATAAATACCACCTCGTACATTGTAAAGGATCTTATATTTAGGACCAAGGCAAAAGGTCCTATATATAGGACCGGAGGGAGTACTATTTATCGTGTGATTGAAGCTTTTTCTTTGTTAACAAACTTTTTTTCCAAAATCATCAATATTTAAAATAGAATATAAAATTTATACCAAGTAATACTATTAACAATTTAACATGCTATAAATAATAAAACTCATTCTGAAAACTCACCGAAATTTTAGCTTGCAAAAAAAATTCCAACTTTATATAATACAAAGGATCACCTAATTTATAAAAAAACAAAAAAAAAAGCAGGCTCCATGCATTTGTACAAAATTGAATATAAGCAGCCTCCTATACTTTGTATATTTTATATTGATTTGTGAGAAAAATAATGTCAAAGAATTCTTAGAATATTTCGCATGAAATAATGAATGACTATTAAAAATTATTACATTTTGATTTTCCCGTATGTTAGTCAACAAAATAAATGACCATGATAGAAAAATGGGAAGTTACTATTTTTTATAAAGAATTGAGTTCAATTAAATTAATAATAATATTATTACATAATTTTACAGGGAAAGTTATAAAGGACGAACGAAAAGCACACTCCATCAGTAATTAGCCGAATATGGCAATATGTTTATGTTCACATTTGCATTAAGGTGCAATTAGCTAATATATATGGTTCATCTGGCAAAATAATCCCTTTGATATATAGAACCTTAAAAAGTGATGCTATACGTTGTAAAATGCTTCACTTTGAATAATTTTATTTTTCTAGGCGCTGAAAACGATGACAGTATAATTAAAAAAAATCTTGATGGAAGACTTAGTTTTTTATATATGGGTA
Source organism: Adenanthera pavonina (assembly GCA_026686845.1). Classification (NCBI taxonomy): domain Eukaryota; kingdom Viridiplantae; phylum Streptophyta; class Magnoliopsida; order Fabales; family Fabaceae; genus Adenanthera; species Adenanthera pavonina. Next base: position 23,951,236 of record JAIVEN010000019.1, on the reverse strand, counting down.
AAACATTATATATGTGTATGTGTGTATATATATGTATATATATATAGAGAGAGAGAGAGAGAGAGAAAGTTAAATTAAATTAAACAGAATAAAAAAAAATAGGCATATATAGAGGAAGAATTATGAACAAGAACAAGAACAAGAACAGAAAATTAAAGCCATATAACAAAATCTTGAAGCTAAGGCTTCAAGGCAGTGATGGAAGTCGGTGATCTACCTTGTGTCAAAATGCTTGTGTGACATAATAACATGCAAATGGCAGAGATTTAATCTTTTTTATAATCAGACATGTGAGCCTCACATTTACAGATTGAATTACGACCCTTCCATGTAATACATATACTTAATAAAATGATAATGAACGAATGGTACATATATAATAATTGAGAAATGGTCCTATTTATATATATTTATTTATTTACGAGGATGGGTGTCGTCGGGACTAGACATTCCGGTGATGACCTTGGCGACGTCCATGGCAGAAGCTTCGGGCTTCTTGTTGGAGTACAACACCACGTAACCCAACACCAGAGTTGCTGCAAACCCTCCAAGGGCCAATCTCATGGGACACACAGGAAGCTTCTTACGTTGGTTAAGTACCTCTGTCGAATGTTGTTGTCCTGAGCGAGAAGAAGAAGAAGACGAAGCTCCCTTGTTCACTGCATCTGTTCCTGCCATCTTCACGCTCCCTCCTCCAACCATATTTTTATATTATTATTATTATTATTATATTGCTTTAAGGATCAATGATATGATCTCAAACTTGCCCTTTGAAACTCTTGTTTTGATGTTAGTTTCTTTATGATCTGTTTCTGATCGATCGGTTGCGGTCGGGTAGCTTTTATATGTGTTGGTGTTTGTGAGAGTCTTGAGGGGAAGAAGGGAGGAGTGGTGAGAAGGAATAAAAGGCGAGAAATAATGAGACTCTGGACAAATGGAGAATGGGGGATTGGAGGCTTTGTGGGATTGACATGTGGCAGTTGCTGACCTTGAAAATAATTTGAAAGTGTTAATGCAGGAGACTATATTCCAGATTTGATGTAATACTGCCAGCAGACGGTAAAAAACAATTGTTGATTTAGAATTTTGGCAGAGAGTAATGAGCCATTAATTAATATAGAATATTATAAAATTAATAATATTTTATTAAAATATTCTTAATTTAAATATTATTTTAAATGATACATTTAATATAACTAAATGGTAAAATAATAAAATAAACAATTAATACTTTATTGAAATTCTAAAAAAATAAATATTATAAAAAATTTTAAAAGCTCTAAATGACGAGAGTAATTATTTGACCCTTTCTATTTTGGTATGATCCTTAAGAGACAAAATTAATCATGCATTACTAGTCCTTAAACGATGAAAAATATTTTTTTTTATCAATTAGACTTATAAAACTAGATAAAACCACATAACACAGGTAAGTTATGGCAAGTCCATACAAAAAGGAAAATACAAGTGATGTGGACCTCTAAGATAATTGTCCTAAAAACCCAAAAAATCGAGTTGTCTGCAAAGTAGAAGTATAAACCCAAAGGGAAGTTTTATAAAAAAAAACTTTAAAATTCAGTAGAATAGAAGGATTTTAGGAACTTTAAAGAGGAATACCACAAGAGAGAGATCAATTCTCTCGATAAGTTAATATGTATTCTAAAAAAAACACAAAGAATTAGTGACACTTACTAATTGAATAAACTCTTAATATTATTGATATGAAGAAAAGTGATATTACCAAGGTCTATAAATATGAAAAGAAAGATAAATTCTAATGAAACCTCTAAAGACTATTAGATACAGATAAACTCTATCTAATAGAATTCAAATTAAATTAAATTAAATTAAATGTAAGCATATGATTGATCCCTTGGAATACAAATAGGAAACTACAAAATTATCTTAATTCTAATTTAAATCAAATTGAATCAATTAAAATTTAAAAAAAATAAATCTAAAAAATTATCCTAAAACCAATTAAATGAGATGCCCAATTAAGTAAGCTATTCTATTATTTGGTTTTGATTGAGGAATCGTGCCTCACTTGAAACTTGGATTTGAATCAAAATTATTCCTGCTTTTTCAACAATGAGCTTAGAAATCTTTTACTCTTCAAACATGGACTTATCTTCATGTAATTTCTATATCAGACCTTGTAATACTTCCTTTGTAACTTTAGTTCAAACTCAAGTAATTAGATCTCCAATAGCTTGTAACGAATCTTCTGAGACATTGGATCTCCATTGTTAGACTTGTGGGTTATGATTTGGATAGTCTCCATCATTCCCTCCCTCCTGGAAAAGATTCACCCTCAAATCTACAGTATCATATGGAGATAAATTTGCAACATTGAAGGTAACACTAATATTCCCATATATAAGAGCCTAGCAAATCAAGTTTGTAAGCATTGTTGTTGACTCACTCCAAGACTTGAAAAGGTCCATCTCCATGTTGTTGTAGTTTTGATTTCCTTTATTTAGGAAATCTTTCCTTTCTCAGATGTACCCAAACCCAATCACTTGGTTTAAACACAACTTTTCTATGACCCTTGTTAACTTGTTTGGTTTTGCACTTTTCTTTCCAATGTTAGCTTTTACTTTAGCATAAAGGTCCTACACAAACTCAACTTTCCTCTTATCATAAAGGTTAGCTTTCTTTTACAAGGTAAAGGCAAAATGTTAAAAAGAGTCATAGGGTTGAAACCGTACATAATCTCAAAATGAGAATATGATATAGTTGAATACATAACTCTATTACATGCAAGTTTTATATCAGGAAAACAAAGTTCCCAAATCTTCAAATTTTTTTGAATTATGGCATGCAACAATGCAATGAGTGTCATATTCATTCCTTCAGTTTGACCATCAGTCTCTGGGTGTGCAGTAGTAGAAAACAAAAGTTTAGTTCCTAATTTACCTTATAAAGTGCGTCAAAAATGACTTAAGAACTTAATATCTCTATCACTTATAATTGTTCTAGGAATATCATACAATCTCACAACTTCTTTGAAAAACAAATCAACAATATATATGGTATCATGGGTTTTTGAACTTATAATAAAGTGTGCCATCATGCTGAATCTATCAACCACAACAAATATACTATTCTTACCACTTGGAGAACATAGTAATCCTAACATAAAATCCATAGAAATATCAGTTTGCAAGGTTGTTGGGGAATGGGTAAGGGAGTATACAATCCATGTGCATTAATTCTAGATTTCGCATGCTTACAAGTAACATATCTTTCACATACAAAAGCAACATCACGCTTCATGGAAGACCAGTAAAAGTGTTTATGCAAAATTTCTAAAGTCTTATAAATTTCAAAATATTCCATTAACCCACTAGCATGATTTTCTTTGACAAGAAATACACACAAAGAACAATGAAGAATACATAACTTATCTTTCTTAAAGAGAAACCCATCAAATCTATAGAAATCTTAGAACCCATGCTTTTCATATGATTCCCAAATTTCTGCAAAATCTGAATCAGAAACATACAATCCCTTAATCAATTCAAAACCAAGCAATTTAGCATGTAAAAAAGTTAAAAGAGAATACTTTCGTGAAAGTGCATCATCTACAACATTATCTTTATTTTGCTTATACTTAAGGATGTATGGGAATGTATCAATAAATTCCATCCATCGAGCACGTTTCTTGCTCAACTTACCTTATGACTTCAAATACTTTAAATTCTTATGATCTGAAGGAATGATGAACTCCTTTGGCCACATATAGTATTGCCATGTTTCTAAGACTTTTTTCAATGCATAGAGTTCTTTCTCATAAGTAGAATAATTTAAATTTTGTCCATTAAGTTTTTCACTAAAGTAAGCTATATCTTTTGTTTTGCATACGAACAGCCCATATTCCTACCTTGGATGCATCACATTTCATTTCAAACAATTTATTAAAATCTGGAATTACAAATAATGGTATATTATTATGTTTGTGTTTCAAAATGTTGAATGCTTTTTCATGTTCCTCACCACACCTAAAGGTTACATTTTTCTTAATTAGATCATTAAGAGGTGCAGTTATGGAAGAAAAATCTTTAACAAACCTTTAGTAAAAACTAGCTAAGCCATGAAAGTTCCTTACTTCATTCACATACTCTCGAATTACTTTCACCTTGTCTTTATGTACTCGAATTCCTTGAGTTCCTACAACAAAACCAAGGAAGACAACCAAATCCAAGCAAAAGGAGCATCTTTCTCAAGGTATTAAAACTCGAACCGGCCATTGAATTGGCTGAGGCACTGATTCAAGGTTTAATGGTTGGATCGGGGTTAGACCAATTATGAATAAATTGATATATTTTAAATAATGTAGATGAAAAATATAAAAAATATTTATCAATGATTGTAAAATTAGTATCATTCTAAGATGAAAAGTAAATTTAATAGTTTTTTTAAATTGTATATATAATATAGAAAATGAAAAATATTGTTAATAAGTTTTACAACCTAATATTAAAATCTAAACAATTTAATATTCATCTGTAATTATATTTTAAATTCAAAATAGTCAATTGATATTCTATTTTTATATTATTTGTTAAGTAAATTTATCATTTTTAATAATTATGCATCATAATAATACTTATACAATATTATAATATAGAAAGAAAAAATTTATACAAAAAATAATACTACTTAGTATTAAAAATAATGATATTTTATCTTAAAAAATAAAAAAAAATAAAAAAATAAAAAAATTAGAGTAGTTCAAAACCGATTTGTACTAGTTTATATCGGTTCATGACCGGTTCCATCAGTTTTGTACCAATTCATATCAGTTCTGAAATTGCCCGATCTTCATCTATGACTGGACTGGACCTAGTACCGGCTCCCAGTCGAACCGGTTGGTCTGATCCGATTTTTTATTTGTTAATTTTTCTAGATTTGCAAAGAGTTTATTTTTCCTAAAAACAATAAAAACTTTACATAAATGCATAACATAATCATCGAGACTCTTACTATACATTAAGATATAATTAAAATAAATTACAACAAATTTTCCAATGAATGAACGGAAAATATCATCCAGGAGACTCATGAAGGTATTAGAAGCATTAGTTAAACTAACTATTCATAAAGTCCAAACTTAATTTTAAAAGCAGTTTTTCATTTTCTTTTCTTCTGAATATTCATGACATTCAAATGCCATCTCCACTTTTCTTTCCCATTCAAGATATGCATCAAGATCACACATTCCTTAGAAAGAAGGAATTTTCAATTTGATGTGACTTAAATCATTATCTTGTTTGGAGGAGAATTTATGTTTGAAGGGGGAACTATATTCTTAATTTATTTCATCTTCTTCAAAGAGGCGAGATCTCGACTTTTTGCCCCAAATTTCAAATCTCATGCTTTCCGTATTAGCTCTCATATGCTTGAATTGATTACACAATGCCTTAAGAGTAACTTTCAAATATGGATCACGTTTTGTTTTACTTTCGGATATTTTTGCTAACCAATTGCAAAAATATATGTGAAAGGAAACTCACTCTCCCTTCTCATGTGTTTAACTTGGTTCTTGTGCAAAATTCACTCGTGTTTACATTCTTTTTTTGGCTTTTTTTAATAGTGAGCTCACACTCTCTCTTGCATTTTACTACTTACACTAGTCTCTTATAGTACTCTTAGTAGAATCAAAGAGATTTAATTAAGAGAATTTTGTGTAATGTAGCAATTAATATATAATTTTGAAGTTCAAAGAAACCAAGATAAAACTAGGAATCAAACTAAAGTAAATCCTTATCTTAATGACCAAGAGGACAAAAATGGCAAAATTAGAGGAAAATTTTTCACCAAGTAAAGAAATATCACGCCAACAATAATATAAGGATGCAAACTTGCTATATATAACTTGGCTTTTCTTTTCTTCCTTTCTTTTCTTTTTTTTTTTTTGCCTTTCTTCCTTTCTTTTTCTCTTTTCTGTTTGGCCTTTCTTTCTTTTTCTCTATTTTTTTTAGCCCAGAACAGCAAACAATAATGTTAGCAAATCAAATTCTAGCAATCTGACTTTTTCCCAACAAGAGTTTTCCAACAACAAAATTTTTAGCAAAGAAGTTTCCAGCCCATAGAAATTTTCATCAAGAGTGATTATGGTGAAGAATGCGATGTGTCCTTTTTTATCTTTTTAACAGCAAGGAAGAAATCTTGAAGGAGACAACTCTGAGGACAAGAAAAGAAAAGAAAAGGAATAAGATTACCACACAAGGAGGAAACATGATTATGATATTTTGACGGGGGAGATTGGCCAAAGTTGATGATGAAACTTTGAGGAGGAACGACGTTCAAATGATGACCAAAACTTATTTGGGGAGAAGAAGATGCGTTGAACACTTGAGGAGGATAATGAAGACTGAATTTAATTTAAGGATGGGAGGATCTCAATTTGGCGGAGAGGATGAATTTGTTGCTTGAGGAGAGACCGAAGTTGTGTTTGAAGATGATGACGAAATCTAAAAATTTGAGAACGAGGGAAGCATTTGTGACTGAGTGTAATTTTGGAAGTAAGCGTGCATTCGACAAAAATTGAAATTGAGGAAGGAATGGCGCGTTTGGTTGCTGGACTAATTTGGGGATGACGTGTTTACTGACTTGGATGAGGATGATTATGTGCAAAGCAGAAGTACAAATCTAAAGGAAAGCTTGATCAAAACTCTGAAACTCAATAGAATATGGGGATTCTAAGAATTTCAGAGAGAAATGTCATAAGAGAAAGATCAATTCTTTTGATAAGTCGATATGTATTTTAAGAAGAACATAAAGAACAAGTGACACTCAGTAATTGAATAGACTCTGAATATTATTGATATAAAGAAAAATGGTACTACAAAGGTCTGTAAATAAAGAAAAAAACTAAATTCTAATTAAACCTCTAAAAACTATGAGATAAAGATAGGCTCTATTTAATAGAATTCAAATTAAATTAAATTAAATCTAAACTTATAATTAGTTCTTTGGAATACAAACAGGAAACCACAAAATTATCGTAATTCTAATTTAAATCAAATCAAATCAATTAAAATTAAGATAAAATAAATTTGAAAAATTATCCTAAAACTAATCAATTGAGATGCCTAACTAAGTAAACTCTTATATTATTGGGTTTTGATTTGAGAATTGAGTCTCGCTTTGAACTTGAGCTTGAATCAGATTTATTATTCTTCTTTCAACAATGGACTTAAAAGCCTCTTACATCTCAAACATGGACTTATCTTTATATAATTTCTGGATCAGACCTTACAATACTTTCTTCCTAACCTCAATTCGGGCTCGAGTCATTCAATTTCCAAGAACTTATAATAGATCCTCTGGGACATTGGATATCTCCATTATTGGACTTGTAGATTATGTCTTGGATAGTCTCTATTCACAGGTATTAACTTCTGACTACAAAAATCATTAGCAAGAATAAATCTAATTTACAAGCTTTCTACATGAGCAAATCAGTGCATGAGTTTGCTTCTCTAAAATTGTGGTCAAATAGTCATCTTCCAATTATACATTAATCAAATTGGGTTTGAAATCATGAAAATGCAAAAAATACCATTAGAAGAGTTTCCCCCAAATGGGTCTAACCATAATTTGATCTGGATTAGTTGAAGTTTAAAGTGATGACCGGATATCGGACAGTTATAAAATAAAAAACTCTAATTTCATTCACATTGTTCGTTGGCAAAAAAGTAGTAAAAAACATTTACAATATTCGTGTGTGGATATGATTGATGCAATTGTATTTAATAAGATTGAGGATATATCTCCATTAGATGTGATAACCCGCGTCATAGTAGAGTCTAATGCATTCCTTTGATGTCCGCGGGACATTAATTTCGAAGCATCGATGCTTCCAACGTAAATAAACGTCAAATGGGATCAATGTTTGTCCATTAAGATAGCCTGGAATTAATGCCAAATTTTAGATTGGATATATAATTGCATTCATTTAGGACTGTCTATATATAGTCATTATACAATTTATTTGAATGAATAGCAGCTGGATTGAGTTATATTACTCTCCTCTGTATTAAAAACGTGACGAGATAAGTTATATACTAATTCACACGTCCTCCATTGTCCTTTATATTTATTCAAAGAATTGGACATCTTGCAGCTCTGGCTGCATCATTCCTATGCCATAAAAGGGTTCAAGCAGTGCACATGTAGCAAAAGTGAGTTCCTTTATTCTTTTTTAACCCAAAAAAAGAGAGAGAAGGAAAATCTAGTTTTTCAATTAAAAATGTTATATTAGCCAAAAGAAATTATACATATAATTTGTATTCATTTAATCTTTTAAGTTTTAATATTTCATTTTTGTTTTAACTCATAATCAATATTCCATGTATTCAATATAAAACTATTGTCAATAAGCCATGGATAATACAATTTATTTCTCTGTGTAAATATAATGCATAAAGATCCACCTAGTTAATAAAAATAAATGATTCCATATAACATAAAACTAATTTACATGTGCAGGTTAACTATTGGTATGGCTTAAAATGAATGAATAATTATAAAGCGCACTTTTAACCTTAATTAGTTATTCTATGCTACATTTCGAGGACAATTTTATATTAAAGTTACCGGCCAATTAGCTTGTACATGTCAATATGATGGCGATGGCAAATAAATTAAAAAAAATAAATACACAATCTGATCTTTTTTGTAAAGGATACTTAATAAAAAAAAACACTAAACAACTATTTGCAAATAACTTTATTAAGAAATTTTTCTTCTAATTAGGCTGAACACACCTCTCGCAATTCTAGCAAGTTCGATTGTGCACAGACTTCCTGAATTCTTCACTATTTGAAGAAGACAAGAAAAGAAAAACTTTTGGGCCCACAGAAACAACCAAGGATATAGAATCACGAGAAGCATGCACACATAAGGTCTCTCAAATAGCGCCGGTCATTATCATCATCACCACCAACGTAACGCCCAAGCCCGTTAGAACCCCCACTAGTCCTCCTCCACTGCCTAAACTGGCCGCACCACCCTTTTTCGGCGGCTGTGCAGCCAATTTTGGAGAAGGTGCTGGGGCAGGCGACGGTGATGGAGAAATATGAGTTCCATGCTGTTTGGAGATAACCACCACACCCAGCCTTAAGCCCTGCTGGCAATGACCCTCTGCTCCGCTAATGAAGTAGAATGGACCTGACCGATCTAACTTCACCCTGGTATCCCCATCGTTGTATTTTGATATCGGATTCGATATGTTGCAGTTTTTGTAATCTTCCTCTTTCACTTGCAGCACAGACTCTGATCTATGGTCGTATTTCCATACTGTAAATCAGTAACACCATAGATAAGTATCAGCAGAACAACGAGAGTTAAATCTCATTTAGCAGAAAAAAATTGCGATGAATGTCAGGTTTGTTCATGTTCAAAGTAAAGATACGATTAGAAGAATGATCAAAGCGTGACTATTTTTACCGAACGATGAAGAATTGAACGAGAAATAGATGTGAAAAACGCCAAATGGAAAACCGAACAAAAAGAGGGATAAAGATCGATCTGAGGAGAAAACAGAAGAAGATTGGATGATTACAGAGAGAATCGCCGATTATGAAGCGTTGCTTCTGGGCCCACTGATTGAGAGAATCGGGAGAAGGACGGGGAAGCGTCCAGGAATCTTGACTGCCTCCGACCAAGTAATCTCGGCCTTCAGATGATGGAATCAGCAGAAGAGCGAGCATGATGCAGAATATGGGGGACACTGTGCTTGGGAAGGAGAAGGAAGCCATTAATGGTGGTTTCAAAGGGATGCCACAAGACGGAGAGGAGAGGGAGTGTGTGAGACTGATCAGAGTGAGAAATGAAAAGAAGGAGAACGAGCCTGAAAATGAGGTTTGGACATAGGAGTTTAAAAGCAAGGAAGCTGTGAATGTAAGCCTCGTGGCACAACATTAATGCTAAAGCCAATCAGCTTTGATTACGTTGGATTCCTTTTTTTCCGAAACCGCGTTTGCTATCGTTTACATAGGATGATTGATAGGAAGAAATCTTGGAATCTTGAATCTATATATTTTGAAAATTAAATACTATTTGATTTGATTCCTTTAATTTATATTATTTTCAATTTAGAATTTATGATTTTAAAATTTCCAAAATATTTGCGAGCTTTAAAATCATTTATCAAGGTTTTAGGTAAAATACAAATTTTCTATTTTGGATTTTATCTTGTTTCAAAAAATTCTGATTTTTTGTATAATTTTTATACAATCTATCTATAATTTATGTACTATGAAGTATTGATATATTAAAAAAGTAAACATACATGTATCCGATACATGATATGATATGCGTATCATATATATGTATATGCATCTATCTCTACCATTTTATAATCATATGTATCACTTTAAATTTTTACAGTAAAATATGATCATTTAAAATTATTATAATATTTTACGGTTTATTTTATCATTTATACTATAATTTTTAGAACATTTAATACTTATTTTTCTTTTAATGAATAAATTTATTAATTATACATATAAGTAATAATATAGATAATATTATATATGTATAAATATCTCCCGTAACTATATCTTAAAATTTTAGAAATTAACGTATCTTCTGTATCATATTGTATTGTATCTAATACATATACCCATATTGGTATTATATAGTTTATGTACAACTTTCATGCAATTTATGCATATTGGGCTATCATCATGCAAATTTTGTGCAACTTACATATAATCGTTGTGCATTATTTATGTAACAATTTATATTTGTGTAGAGAATAATGCTAATTTCATGTTAAAAAAATTTTTGTTAAAAAAATTAAAAGTTCATCATAATTAATAAATATAATGTCAAATTAAAGAGATATTAGCATTTATTTGAACGGAAGATTTATTATTGCAAAGTTTAGTAATCTTTTTTATTATTGAATTTTTTTAATTTAATATAATATTTTAATAATAAATTTTTAATATATTAATTTAATTATGTTAAATCACAACCCCACCATTAAACAGAGAATTAGTATCTTTGACAAAATCCATTAGTGTTTTGATAACATTAGTGTGTTACATGAGACATTTTAATGATATGGGAGCGGTGAGATAAATTGCTTGGCCTAAGACAATGTCCTCAATGGCCTTAAGCCATCCACGACCATGGTTGACCTGTCTATCACCTCTTAATTCAGATCACAGACATAAATAGAAAAAAAATAATTTATATGATAGATATTTTTAAAGTAATTTATATTTAGAATCAAGAAATTTTTTTAAAATGTGACTAATATTATGGGCTAAAGTAATAATCATATATTTAATATATTGTAAAAATTAATATGGAATTATATATGAGATTTCTATATTTATTTTAAATATATTGTAGAAGTGACTGTAAAAGATATGTAAATTACTTAAGTCTATAAATAATTAAATGAATTTAAGGTTGACACTCCCTCATCTTTTTAGGAGTCTGAATTTTCTGTACTTATAAAAATTAGGAAAAAATAAGCTTTTGGTCCTTATCTTGTAACCTAGTTTTGAAATCAATCCTTGAAGTTTAATATTTTTTTAAAACACTCCCTCAAGTTTTAGCCGTTTAATCCGTTCATCTTTGTCCTTTTATATATTGTATTAGGGACTGACATGTGATTCAAACTCTGTTAGAGTTTGCTGAGTTGGCTGACGGAACACACATGGCATCTACATAGACTCAATATACTTTGGAGATAGCTTGATTTATGGGAGAGTATTTGCTCTGTTCTAAATAAAAGTAAAGCTGCAAAAAGTTTGGATTGCGACAGAGTAGTAGTACGAATCGTTGAGGGGAAAACTGAAGGAGCTAGCATTTAGGGAGAAATATTTGAGGAATCAATCACATACCATTTCTTAGCTCCATATCCAATTCTGCAGCTCTAAGGTCGAGGGTCAGTTTTGGTTTGCGATCAGATTAGGGTGCTCATTGGGTCAATATTGCCCCTTTATGAAAGCTAAAAACAAATTATGCGCTATTTTTACTTGGTGGATTTTCACGGGAGGGTGTAGTTGAAGCATATTTGAAACTTTGGGATTTAGGTTGAAACTGAAGCATTTTTTTGGAAATTGGATTTAGGCTTCAATGGTGAAAATGATTGAGTTAAACCCACTGAGCTTCCATTATCCATTAATGGAAGTTTGCCGCACAGAGTCGCAATAATAGTGCTTTTTTTATATATATTTATTTTGCTTTCAGCCTTAAGTTTGAATAATTTTCAAAATAGAGCTATGGTAAAAAACAGAGTTGCAATAATAGTGTTTTGCATGTAGCGAACTTCCGTTTTGAATGACTTCTTTTTTCACTTTTATTTGCAATAAACAATGTGTGGAGTGGGGTTGCTGCACCAAATTAGGAATGAGGAAAATAGAGTTATGGTAAAAACAAAGTTGCATAAACAGTGTTTTTTAATGCCTTTTCTTTCTTAACTAAATTAGGATGATGACTTTAAAATTTATATTTTTAATGAAATATATATGTATTGTGTATAGAAACTGTTCAATGAAAGATGAATTGAAACTAAAAATAGGGAGGGTGTTTGAAAGTTGAAACCTTAAGAGGACGTATGGAGTAATTTAATTGCCTGTTACTATCTTAAACATATAGCAAGAAAAGTCTCACGTATGTTATTGATTTCAATATTATCATACACAGACATTACATTACAGAAATTGTATCATATACATATAAAAATCTCACTGATTATATATTTTTTATTCATATAGCACACTAAACTGTATATTGGACTCTTGCTAGCTATTTTTTTGAAGCACCAACAATTGGACATGCTTTATATGCTGCCAATCTTCTTTTCCACACAGCACATGGAATTCTGGAAGATAGGACTTCAAAGGGTAGTTTTTTTTGGATGGTACTTGCTTTGCTTTCACGCCTTTGCTTCACTAGACAACAATCATCTATCCCTGCAATCTATAGAAATAGCAAATCAATTTCCATCCTTCACTGGAAAGGTTTTTTTGGGTCAATTTACAGCAGCAAATATCAAATTATAATGCCCTTTATTTTGCTACTTTACAGCAAGAACAAAGCCAATCTCGCCTTAACATTTGATGTATTTGAAAGACAAGGTCAATTCCATATAATGACAAAATTTCCATACAATGGCAACAACAAAACACGTAGGACAAAGCAATAGATACAAGATTTGGAGGACAGCCAATTCCAAAACTCAATGGCAAAATATGTAGATTTTCCCTACAACAACAAGAACATGAGCTTCTTATAAAACAAAGACACCAGTTGAAGAAGAAGCCATATAAGCAATCACAAGCACTTCCAATGGGTACACGAATGTCCTTACAGTTACAAGTGGACCCAATTTCTGAACCATCAAATTTGCTAGTCCAATTCCTAGCATCCCAACTTCAAAACAACCCACCAATCATCAATCAAGAAATAAAAGAATCTACAGAGTATGAATGGATTTCCAGATATTAAAAAGAAAAAAACGCATATATTGATAAGTGCATTTTATCATGGAAATAAATGTATGATTTTCACACTTTCAAAATTATTTGCAAGAAGCAAAAGGAAGTTTTTGCCGGAGAACAAGATCCAACTAGAAATGTGGATGATCATTAACATGCGAAAGATCCAATTCCTCTAAGGCATCCTTACTTAGCAAAAATGTATTCTTCTTCATCTCCTTCGAAGCTTCTTTGTTCATTGTCTAATGTAAATTCAATCCATTTCAATAACAAAATTCCTAACTTCTCTGGACAATTTCACAATTTATAGGTAAGCAGATTTTTCCTTCTAATATAGGTATTTCAGAAACCTTCATCCGTGGTTTCATCCGTGGTTTTGCTCTGTCCATTAAGATACTCTTGATTCCATTTTCCCTGCAATGCCAACAAGAACGAAGGATTAGAATACTCTAATGTAACCCACGATCTTTCTATTCCTTCTCCACCCACACCTACCCTTTATTGTTGATCCCCACACCCAAATGCACCCCAATGGATTTCGAAACAATATATTTCTAGTCCACACACCTAAAGTCATAGAAAAATGCATTAGATGATAAAGAGAAGATACTTGCACATAATGCCGAGATCGACGAGCCCTGGGATGAAAGGACATGATGACGAGTGGATGATTACAGACTTTCACAGCATCGCCGATCACATTTTCCAAGAGAATCTTGAGCACGCTGCGAGTCTCCTCATAGATTAGACGGCTAATTCACTTGACGCCTCCTCTTCTCGCGAACCTCAAAATTGCAAGTCTTCGTGATTCCTTGGATGTTATCGCAAAGCACCATGCGATGCCTTCTGGCAACTCCATTTTCCAATTCCTTGCCTCCCTTTCCCCGACATTGCTGGTTGGTGAAGATGAAGATGATTCTGAGAACTATAGTTGAGATTGAAAGGGTTTGATTTTGACGAGAGTCCATGTCAAATGCCATGTGGCGATGTGTCAGCCAACTCAGCAAACTTAACAGAATTTGTGCCACATATCAGTCCCTAATACAATATGTAAAAATATAGGGATGAACAAATAAAACGGATAAATGTGAGGGAGTATTTTAAAAAAATTAAACTCCAAGAACTAATTTCAAAATTGGATTAAAAGATAAGGACCTAAAGCTTATTTTTCCCTAAAAATTATAATAAAAACTTTCATAGACTCATTTTTCCCCCACGTTTTTGTTAGTGTTTTGAGAAGCAGACCGAATGGTCGGACCGTCACCTGAAGACAAAAACAACTCGTTTTTTAGTTTTAGACTATTTTAAGGGTTGAACCACTTTGAATTAACTTTTAAGCCGAGAATCAAAAATTGAGCCGAAACTACAGCGGTTTTCAAAGAATCAGACAGTTTTTTAAATTGTGCAAAATGTAAACTAAATTTAATTTTTTTTGTTAAAATTATTAATTACAAAAATTATTAAAGAGTAAAAATATTATTTCCCTTTCTATTTTAAAATTACTAATTATAAAAATGAAAATTTTCATTGCATTATACTCCCTCCATCCCCAATTATAAAAGAATTTTGAGACTCTTCACTTATCCCAAAATATAAGAGACATGGATAAAATTTATGGAGTAATTAATATCATTTTTCTTTTATACCATTGAGTAATTAAGGTTGTGTTGGTAATTACTAATAATTAATCAGTCTTACTGTAGACTTTAATATGAGCAATTCTAGAAAAAAATTGAAATTATAACACAATTAATGAGTTTAATTACCAAAACTGTTTTTTTCTTGGTATTGATAAAATAATTATTTATTTCTTATAATTGGGGAATGAGAGAGTATGATCATTTTATAATGTTATAGTCATATAGTGTTATCATATTGAAATATTTTAATATTACTTTTAATCATTTAATATATATTATTACTATGTAAATTTTCTAACTTATTATGAATTTTAACTATTTAAATTTATTTTCTTAACAATTTAATGTTTTATTTTTATACATATATTATTATATATAATATTATTTTTATTTAATTATTATATCATTAATTTAACCGTTAATCTAACCAATTAGACCATAAAAATCATGATCCAATAATATTTTTTATTCAACGTTCAGTCCTATGTTTAAAACAATGCTTTTTGTTGAGTATTAGATTACTCAGAGGATTCAACGTCACCTTAGAGATATTCAGTGTTGTTTGCTTTTAGCTGTGCCAACTGAGAACTTTTGTGTTCCTCTGTAATTCATATTTAATTTCAGATGAATTTTTAGGCAGATAATGTAACAAGTTTATAGAAATTTTAGTACATGTTTTATAATTTTTACAATTAGCTCCGCTACGCTCCCAACTCCTCTTATATCAAGTTTATATGATAACTTTCTCATTGGTCCAATTTGTATTCAGGTCTCAAGGTCCCGACCTACTTTGTTTTTACTTGAAGAGGCTAGAACCAACTAAACTGGAATAAACCATATCCCAATTTTTATCTCACGCTAAAAAATTAAATGAGAGAGAGAGAGAGAGCCTTCCAATCTAAACAAACCAAATAGCCTCCAAAAGTCATAGCCACAATTTTGTCCACAAGGTGGGACGAAAAGGGGACAACATGAGTGCAGCAACAAATACAAAACAAACATTCATGACGGATGAACAGCATTGCAAACAAAAACCTAAACCAGCATCATCATTTAAGGAGAGTCTTCACTATTGATTTGACATTGAGTTTCTTGAGGTCAGTGTAGGACTGTCCGCAGCCAACAAACATCACCGGAGCTCCTGATATATAAACCATTGAAAGTGCAGCTCCCACCTGCCAAATGGATCCGCCAGTAAACCAATAACATTCGTCATCAGAGATCAATATTCCCCAGAAAAAAGATTGCATCATATTTGCAATTTCAGAACTCATACCTTATCATCAATGGTGTCAAACTTAGTGAGCAAAATCCCATCTATTAATCTGGGATTGGCAGATGGTGAGAGGTCAGCTAATTTCTGCAGCAAAATAGCTCGAGTTCAATAACGGTGATGCAGGGAGCAGAAACACAATGGGATTGCAGTTGAACAATATAAAGTATATAGAACATAACCTGATTGAACTTTGAAAGCTGATCAACTGCGTCATTTCCAACCAGTGCTTCCCCGACAAATAAGACCAAGTCTGGATTGTTGAGGTATATCAGCTTTGACAATGCTCTCATCAGTGGTTCGTTATCCTGAAAACCAGTGGCGACATACCAGATAATGCAGCAGCATTAAGATAAACATATTCCAAAAGGAAAACCAGAGTTGTTCAGACAATCCCATATGGGAATGATCCTCCTAAAAGTAGGAAGTACTATATCTGAAGTTGTTAAACTGAGTCTGAGACTCTGAAAAATAGTAACAGAAGTCACCTGGTATTTTGTACACTATGAGATACAATTCATGGAATTCAACTAGAATAATGCCATTGGCCAAAAAAAGCTAGAATAGTACAGTACCTGCATACGACCAGCTGTATCAACAAGAACCACATCTGAACCATTGCGTGAGGCTTCCTGAATTGCTTCTTTTGCCACAACAGCAGGATCTTTTTCATAGCCCTTCTCAAATATCGGGATCTGAAGAAGGGAAACAATTAGGCTACACCTTCCGTAACTTATTATGACATGCTCTATGAATATATGATCAGCGGAATTCTACTAATCTTTAAGGAGTAAAACCAATTTGACCTGAAGTCTGCGTGCATGAGTCCGCAGCTGTTCAACAGCACCAGATCGAAATGTGTCACAAGCAGCCATCATAACACTAATGTTATGCTGCAGAAGCCAGTAAGCAACCTACACAATGACACAGAAAATAGAGCATCCCCATCTCGTCATAAAGCATATCCTACATAAGAAATCTTGATCAGAGAAGAGCAAAACACATATCTTGTCTTCACCTTAGCTAAATTAGTAGATTTTCCAACTCCATTAACACCAACAAATACAACAACATATGGTTTCCGTTGCTCCTTGGCAGCATGCACATCCCTCAGTATGTCAATAGAGCGCTTAGGAGTTAAAATTCGAACAAGTGCTTCTTCCATTGCTGCCTGTGGAGATTTTTTGAAGTATGCTATCAGTATGCTGTTTAGGAAAACACACCCACACACATATATATGAAGGGCAGTATCAAGTGCAGATAGGAAAAAGGATAGAAACAAACATGCACTGTTGAAGATATCCTTGTAAACGAAGCTAGCTTTTTGCCTTCAAGGCTTGCTGCCACTGATTCACAGAGTTTCTCAGCTATCTCTTCAGCCTACAAAGGCACATCCACATGATGTAATCACTGTTAGCTAACTGGTAAAATTCAAAAGGACCTGATAAATAACCATTTACATAAACAAGAAAAAGAATTAAAACTATTTAGCCTAAACACATACCACATTCTTGGTCATGAGCCTATCTTTCAGAGCTTTCAAAGCTGGTTCCAGGTCTGACTTTTCCAAGTTAGCCTTTCCTGCAATACTGAGCCCAAGGATATGCGTGAATATTGATATTAATTGTGTCAGTGAAGTCTGAAAACAGAAATAACGAAACAGCTAAAATCAAACAAAGAATTATAAATTAGTTACTCGATGATAGGATGTGCAAAGTTATTTGCATCTAAACAACTAGAAAATTTTTGTCTTAATATTAAGTACTAGAAGGGAAAAAGATAATAACATCCCTTGATTATACAGAATGAGAAACAAATAAATAAGCCAGAGTGACCACTTTCAAGTCCAAGGATAATTATCTCTCCAATTCAGTCCTTATTCCATTCTCCATTAATTCTCTACCCCAACCCAACCCATCTCATAAATTTCATCCGAACGTCCAAGAACACCTAATAACATTACAATCTGTACAAGCATGAGAAAATTTACAACATAATTGTCATTAGTAAACTCTGACCACAGGAAAACATCTTTAAATATGGAGTAAATTACACAAACATCTCTTGAATTTCGTTAAAATTACACAAATTTTCTCTCTATTTTCAAAATATACACAAATCTTAAAAAAATAATCTGCATTTTAGCCCATTTTTAATTTTTTTTAAACCAAACTCCATTTAATTTTTTTAGTTAAAAAATGCATTTAGGTTAATGCAGGATATTCTAGTTAAGAAATGTTAAATTGGACTAATATGAAAAGTGACTTTTTTTTTTTGGGACGTGTAAATTGACCTTTTGTTTGATACATTATAAAAACAAAAGAACGCTTGTGCAATTTTAACAAAACTCAAAATATTATTCTTAAACTTAAAAGAATCATCGCATCAAGGTACCTCAAGGAATCAATTAGACAAATGACAAAATCTCCCTGTGACAATGTCCAGTGTATAGTAATATATAGATTTTGGGGATCTGAAGCATAAGAGCATCAACTCCATATTTCCACACTATAAGTTGAACTACACCTCATTTCTGGCAAACTTGATGATAAGGGGGTAAAGTAATATAAATTAAAACAGCAAGGGTATTCAAACAACTTGATAAAAATCTTAGAATCCTTAAGGTCAGCAATTTTACCTCTGGAACATGGATGAAAACCAACCCTTCTTTTTAGCATCAGGCTTTCTGTTTATCTCCATGTCATCATCTTCTTCCTCACTTTCACTACTAAAAATCTCTTCTTTATCCATCATGCTTTCACCTTGATCAGCAGCCACAACATCTATGTGACTTTCCCCATTCTCACCCACAGGATCTGTAAAGTCCAGTTTTGTTTCAGGAGGTGATTCGTCCCAAACTCTATTTTTCTTCGTCATTTTTTTCTGTGGCTCTACCTTGGAGGCTTTGGCAACAGTATCTGTCTTTTTTCCTCCTTTCACTCTAAGCTTCTGAAGCCTATTTACATCAAAAGCCCCAATATTGGAACTTTCATTTTCCTTACCGTTAATATTACTATCCAATTTAGATTCTTTACTAGCAACAATATGGTCATAGGAGTGCCCATTCTCCGTCTTCCGGCCTTTAATATTATCAGCATCCCCACCATCACTTTTTAAAGCACCTTCACTCTTTTTCTTATTTCTTTCTTCAGATCCATTCTTCCGTCCCTGACCTTGCTTCTTGCTGTTAACTAAAGCCCTGCCAACAGGATTTGATTTCTTCAAATCCTCAGCCCGAGCCTCAGCCTCCATCTTTAGCTGCCCGAAAGTTTCATCAAAATCATGATAAACTGTCCTTTTCGGATCGTAAATCTCCGAAAACTCACGCTTCACCATGGCAAGCAGATCTTCCACATACAACAGATGAAGGATCCGTTGATACACAGCCACAAACACAAGGCCAAGCTCATTATGGAAGGTCCATTTGAGGGTGTAAGAAGCACCTGGGGCATCATAATTATATGACGCAGCCCCAGATCGTTCCTCCAAAAGACAAGATCGGATCAAGGTATCAATCGGTGATCCTTTAAGAGCATTCCCCAGCTCTTTACAAGTCCAGAGGATCAATCCTCCTCTTGTAAATATGAGCAGCTGCTCTAACATCTTCGATCACCTTCAAAAACCCTGCGAAAAAAAAAATCCAGAAATTCACAGATTACAAAATCATAGAATCTTAAAAAACCATAACATGAATTTAATTAATTCAACATAAACAAAAATAGTCGAACAAAAATCCATACTTTAAAAAGCAGCCAAAAAACAAAAAGTGCCCACTCTAATTCTTTGATCGGACCGAATCGCAAAAACAAAATTAGATTCAATCACAGAAAAACCAAAAAATTTACAATGATGAGCTCGTTGGGAAGGGGAAGAAGAGAGAAGAATTTGATTTCGAGATGCTTTGTTTTATGCAGAGAACAAGAAGATCAGAATGATCGAGGAGAGAAAGGTACCGGCGATTTCTTGGAGCTCAGAGACAAACCAGAGAAAGACAAATAAAATGGAAAAATAAAATCTAAATTTTTATTGAAACCGAAACTAACGGAAGAGGAGGAGGAAGAAAAAATATATAAAGAAAAAAAAATTGGAAACGAAGGCTTGCGAAAGTGAGGCGTTTTATAATTCAGGCTTCGGTCGAAACGCGGAAAACTGCGCACGCCGCTTTGACCAAATAATTTTTCCAACAAGATATAGGTTAGAATTAAGGAAAATTACCCAAAAAAAACATGTTCTTATCTTACAATTTTTAAAATTGATTTTCGGCCAAAAAAAGAAATATATATATATATACACATAGGAGAAATTTTTTTATCCAACAGAAACATATACCAGATTAATTGGGGATCGTCAAGTAAAACACTCAAATTTCAACAATTATTTCATATTTATTCGATATTTAATTTTATCTGACACTATCTGTTTCCGAATTTAATAATTATTAGTAATTTAAAAAAAACTTAGATAATTAATCTTGCATACCTAAAGCTTTTTTATTTTTTTCTTATCCAATAGCACATATAAATTTTTGTATGCTCTTTTTTTAATATAAACAAAGGATAAAAAACAGAAAACTATAAAAAACTAAACAAACACAAGGAAAGAAAAGCTAACCAATTTCATTGAACAAAAGTAGTGAAGTTCTCATATTTAACACTTATTATTAAGATTATTAACTTATTTTTAAATTAAAAATTCACATATTTTAATTTGATTGAACAAAAGCAGCTATATTTAGGTACCTTAATTCACAAAAAATAACCACACTAACACTAATTTAGGTTGCATGAGAATTTGTCCTTTAGTGTGCTCAGCCAATTTCTCATATTTCTTATTTCTTATTTTCTAGGTAGCAAAATTGAGATATACAATATCTATTATACTTTTATAATCATCACTGAATAGTACTATTTATTTTTATTACTTTTTATTTAAGAATATAAAAGACATTTCACATTCACAAAATCACTTTTTTTTTCACTTCCATTGTTTTTCTCATTCAAATTAGCAATGGGGCCTAAAAGTTTAGCCATTCAGAGCTCACCTCGGTCCACGGATACCATATTTGCCTGTGCAGTCCCACTTTAACACCGTTGCGACTCCAAAAAACTCTTTTGGTAAATAGGGCCTCAGGCCCAAATACAGATTTTTGGGCCAACAATCTTAACATGTTTTAGTCCATCTGTAAAAGAAAAAAAGGCTTTTGTAGCCCAAAAGCGTTGTCGTGCGGACGATAAGCAGTTAAGCACCCACGGATCACAGTTTTAATCTTTTTCCCAAAATAAATAACCAATTCAAAACAAGAGTCTGGCCCAAACAAGTTTTGAAGTAAAAAAGGAAATATAAACACAATCAATGTAAGAAAAAGAAGTACTCATTAGCATTTAAATTTAATTTATATAAATATCTGTTTCATATTAAAAATATATAAAATTTAATTGACGTTGAAATTGAAATATAATTAAAAAACTTTGAGGAATAATTTAAAACATACTTTTGGAAGTATGTTTCTAAAAAAAAAATTTATTTTTATTCATTTTATGTTAAAAATATCAATTTAATGTAGTGCATCTTGAATCCCCTAACATGAGGGAATTCTAAAGTTTCTTGAAGTAAAAATAGTGATAGGCATATAATGGTTCGTTCCATGTTTAACATAAGGGTCTTATAAAGGTGAAATCCATTAGTATATTATATGTTCATCTTTCTCGTCAATTTTAAAATACTTCCTCCATTCTAAAATATAAAAAAAAATTTAAACATATGTCTTATTTCAAAATATAAAAGATAAATAATTTTTATCTAATAAATTAATGTGTTTTTATAATTCTATTTTTAATTAAAGTAGACATATTATCTCAAGGTATGAGTTAAATTAGGGTTAAGTGTGAAAATTAAATTAAGGATATTCATGAAAAAAAAATTCCTTTATGATATATTTAAGATATTTAATTATTTTTTTAATTATAATAATTTAATTATTTATTTTTTATATTTTAAAATAGAGATAGTAAAATAATTCATGAGAACTTAATTTAGTGGTGGTTAAACAAGTCAGAATTTGTACCCAATTTCTTGCTAAAGAGGGCCCAATAATTTTAATTTTAATGACATCTTCTGCGTGCATTTAACATTGCAGTAGTCAGTCAAACCTAATAATTAAAAAGGATGTAATAATGGACACCTTTTGCATTCAAAAATGACACCTTTGTTTTTTTTAGAGTAGTAGTGTATGGGTAGAAAAAAGTGCATTAATTAAAACTCAATAAGGTAGAGGTGTTCAATGAATTTCGTGATGTAAGTCTAATCCTACCTACTACATCATCTTAGCCTCGGAGATCATGTTGAGTTAGGCACCGAGTTGAGGATGAGTTCAGTGTCACTCGATTTTGATATATATATAATTTTATATATTTATTATATAATTTTTATATAACATAAAAAATAAATTAATTATATTATTATTGTGACTTTTTTTAAGAATTTAATTTTTTAATTTTATTTTAAATTTTAAATTAATTTCTTAATATTGTGTAAAAATAATATATTATTATTAAATATTTATAATTTTAATAAATATTACTTTTAATTATAATATTATTTTTTTAAAAATATATGTTGGATGGATGTAATTATATTTTAGTTAATAAATAAAATTAACTTTTTTTTCTAAATATTTTTTAAGATCAAGTCAACCCCGATATTGTATTTTGAGTTGACCCGGTCTCATCTAACTTCACAAAAATCAGGCATCAGATTAATTATCAACCTAGTTTTATCTTATCTTTATGCAATTCTAATAGAAGTTTGGACAACCATCAGAAAGACATTTTAGCAGCAAGAGTCCCCATAATTTCGATTATAGTCATGGCTTGGAATATTGCAAGAGAATTATTATTATTTTAAAGTATGAAATTTAAGACATTAATTTATAACACTTCAAAGATAAAAGATTATATTGATACAATAATGACTTTTTTTTTTACCAACATTATTTTAACTTTTAAAACTAAACGATTTACGAAACGAAATAATTTTACAAGAAGATGAAACGGGACCCCAATGTACTTTTAAAGCTTTCAAAAATATGATGCAATGAGGCTAAGACAGAACTGACGAATCCAAAGCCGCGGGTCCTTAGTCGTTACAGCCGCAATTACCTAGAAGGACCCCAAATTTAATATAATTACATACTACTCCCTCCGTTACGCTATATAATATACTTTGTTGAAAAATTCATATTTCAAAATATAGTGCACTACACAAATTACATTGTGTTTTTTTATTATCTTTCTAGTATTACCCCTAATAAGTAAGCACATATATTCTACAGTTACTAATGTATTTAATGAAAATTTTTTAATAGTTCGGTCAAATCATAAATGGATGAAAGATCATTTTTCCCAAAAGTCTCACTCTTCACGATGGCCGATGACCCATGGGAGCTCGGAAAAAAGAATGAACAAGAGAATGACTGCAATTTATTAATGTAGAAAATATTATTAAATGAGGATAATTTGGGAAATAGTGGAAAAAAATTTCGGTTACTAATCATTATCTTGGTACGTGTGTGGTAGTTAAAAGTGCACTATAAACTGGAACGGAGGGAGTATTATACTATTAATTATAATAATATATAGAAATTAAGAGGAGGGGGATATTTTTATTTTTTTTATTGATACATATCAGATTAATTTATTTCTTGTGTTGATAATTGATTTGAATAATTTTAAGAATATGAACTAATTTTTAGTTTTTTATTTGGATGTTAAAATTTTAGAACTTTATGTGAGAATGATTTGAAAAGAAAAATTGTATTAGTCATGATAAACTTTTAAATTTTAGTGAATTGATGGTTTTGATTTATTTTCATAACTTAAGGTACTGACTGAGAAAAATGTTTATAAAAGAAATTAATACTCCAATTAAAATATTAAATTTCTTATAAAGTAATATTGATAATATTTGTAATGGTTGTTGAAAGAATTTCTCAAAATTAAGATTACTTAAATCCTAATTGAATTTGATTACATTGCAAGAAAAGATTGAATGGATTAGCCACATTATCCATTAGAAGTATAATATTAGAGTTTCTTGATTAAAAAGCTTGAATAATTAAAAGTTATATGAAAAATGATAAATTACAATATTCCAATTATCTTGCCTTAGGGCCAAAATTCCTTAACAAGGTCCCCGACGAATTGAAGTCCCACAAATTAAATTTTGATCTCAACGAGTTAAAGGATCCTAATTACTCTAAGTAAAGATAGGTCTCAACAGAAGCATTTGCTTAATTAATTAATTAATTAATTATGATGCAATATCATCATCAGCCAAAGACAAAATTGAATCAAAATTACTCCCTCCGGTCCTATATATAGGACCTTTTGGTTTGGTCCTAAATATAAGACCCTTTACAATATACAAGGTGGTATTTATTATATATTTCTAAAAAATGCCCCTATTTAATGTATCCAAAGGGAAAAAGAGAGAGATTAAATAAGGGTACTTTAGAAAAATATTGGGATTTTTGGAAAAATTGAGATAGTTAATTAGTTTTAACTCTCTTTCTTAATTCACGTGATTCGATTAAAATAATATTATATTAAGGATAAGAGGAGTACTATATTAGTGCAAGCAAGACATGTACCAGCAAAACTGTGACCCACAGTTTTGATTTCAACAAGTTAATTATACGATAGGCATAGGCCTCAAAAACATAAATTGTCAAGGAAGAGAGAGAAAATTTGAACAAAAACAATTAATCAGAATTAAAACATGATAATGATGGAATCAGGCAATGAGACAAAAACTGATTAATCTAAGTGCAAGACATGAAGCACCCAAACCTTGGCCCACGTTTTTATTTCAGCTGCTAGGAGCCAAAAACCTCCATGATATATTTGACCACAATTATTGTCACACAATAAATTATAAGCACACAGAAAGAAGAATGACAAGGGTTTTGGGACCTGATTATTGTTCTAAACACCGATTACTTAGCACACTGACAAAAACATTCCAACCATGCCAATATTTTAGTCCAGTTGGTAAAAGAATATCAGTGACTCATATTTCGCAACCTCATTAGTTTAAATTTTGTTGTCAATGTGAGTATTTTATTTATGGGTAATATATAAATACCTCTATTGTTTTCTAGAGCCAAGTTACCTTAAATTTTTTATTGCAAAAAAAAAAACTCTAACCCTAACTCACATTGAAAACCATAGTTTCTTGTATAGATTGGATCAATTCTAACTAATTAGAGTTGGTTATACATATTGTTTTCATTAAAATTAAATAATTTTTTATTTTTAAAATGTACACTGACATCTATTGAAACAAAAAGTGTGTTGTATTGTAAATTTAGTTTTAGTAAAAAAATTTAAAATTTAATTAAAGTGTTTATAAAGAAGATATTGATTTAATATTCATAAAATTAAATTAAAAAAAACGTCTAATTTATTTAAAATAATATATGAAAAATAAACTTCCGGATAAATGCTTGTCAGTTTTTGGTTTGATTTTATTAATCATTCTTTGTGTGTGAGTGTGGGGCTAGTTAGTAGTTACTTGGTCAAAATTTCTGAAAACTTTCACATGCTTGAAAACCTACTCCCTGAGCAACATAGGATCCCCTTCTGTGTTAATGCAAAATTTAACACATAGGTAATAATTGCCCACACATAATAAACTACTCCTCCGGTACACCATATTCCCTCCGATCTATATTATAAAGTATATTGTAGGACAAGTTTTTGGTCCAAAATATAAGACATTAGATATTTTTTTCCCATTTTACCTATATCTTTAATGATTTATCTCTCTTCATTTATAACTTTCCAATAATAATAGAATGGGGTATTTAATACGGGTAAAATAGAAAATGTGGGTATTTTTTACATTGATTTGAGTTAAAAAAGTGATTTTCTTAATATATATGTAATTAATACAAAATGTCTTATAATGTGGACCAGAGGGAGTATAGTGCACTATTATGAGAAATTTATGTTTCAAAATATAGTGCATTGCGCGGATTACATTGTATTTTTTTATTATCTTTTCAGTATTACCCCTAATAAGTAAGCTTATATATTTTACGGTTATCAATACATTTAATAAAAATTCTTTAATGGTTTGATCAAATCATAAATGAATGAAGGAGAATTTTTCCTAAAAACTTCACTCTTTCACAATTGCTAGTGACCCATGGGAACTCGAAAAAAAGAATGAAGGATAGAATGACTGCAATTTATTAATGTAGAAAATATTATTAAATAAGGGTAATTTGAGAAATAATGGAAAAAATTTTGGTTTCTAATCATTATCTTGGTACGTGTGTGATAGTTAAAAGTGCACTATAAACTGAAATGGAGGAATTTATATTTAATTAATTAATAAAGTAAATTAGGTTAAAGGTGGTGCCGTAGCCGCTGGAAGATAATAGAGCCAGTCACACACGTGGTAGTTGGGGTAATAATGTCTTTTTTAGTTTTGCTCATTTTATTGCCGACAAACAATGTAGTAGTAATAGTATTCAAACGTATAGCCATCTAACAAGATGTGATATATGAGCATACTTCAATTGGTCAAAAAATGCAATTAATGCCTTCTTAGATTAGTTCTAAAATGCATGCAGATGCAATGTTTTTATTAATTATATATTTAATGGATTAATTAACATTAATATATCCAGTATACATGTGGTATATATAGTTTAAAACGATTTGGTCCAGAAAATGCAACATGAATTGCGTTATTTTTTTCTTCTTATTCGAGGGACAAAGGGAGATGATATGAGAATGAGAGTGACTCTGAATTTGAACCAAGACGGGGACTATGCGCATTGCTTCTTATGGGAGTTATAGTAACTAGAGGTTCGAGTAACAAGGCACTTTTTTTCTTTTTTACAGTTGTACGAAGTTTTAAAAAATACTCCCACTATTTTAATTTATAGTGCACTTTTAACTACCACACACGTACCAAAATAATAATTAGTAACCGAAATTTTTTTCTATTATTTTCCAAATTACCCTTATTTAATAATAATTCTTATATTAATAAATTGCATCCATTCTATTCTTTATTTTTTTTTCCGAGTTCTCATAAGTCATTGATAATTGTGAAAAGTGAAGTTTTTGGAGAAATTCTCCTTCATTCATTTATGATTTGACCAAACGATTAAAGATTTTTCATTAAATGCATTGGTAACCGTATAATATATAAGTTTACTTATTATGAGCAATACTGGAAAGACAATAAAAAAAAACACAATGTAATTCACGCAATGCACTATATTTTGAAACATAAATTTCTCAGAACAGTGCACTATATAGCATAATGGAGAGAGTATTATTTATGATTTATAAATAGTGTAACTTAATATATATTTTATTATATGTGTTATATACTATGATTTACTACTACATATTTTGATGTCGTAAATTATTTCAAACATTGTTTTTTAAAAGAAAACTACACATATTTATCAAACATAATTAATATTATATGGGTTATGTGAATATTGAGTAGAAAATTCATGATTTATAAATGGCACAATTTGCTTTAAATTGTGTGTTTGTGTGTTGATATATTGATATTGATCACTACATAAAATTATGAGTGTATAAGGCTGAAACTTGTATTCAATTTTCTTGATATGGTGGTCTTTTGAATATTTTTCTGAAAACTAAATATTTTAATTGGTCGAGTTGCTCAGTCACTTGATATTAGATCCAGTGTTTGGTCGCAGGGAATTGTTATCACAACCATGCATTGTAAACTGCGACCATATTTTTAATTTAGCATATCCATACTGCCAAACAAATTCTAACCACTTTTCTTGACATGTTTGAGAAAATAATGAGATCAACTAAATCGTTGAATTTATAATGGTTCAAATCATGTGTGTGTGTGTATATAATTCTTGGTGCATATATTAAAATGACAGGTAAACTTGTGAATATTATTGCCTACATTTACTTGTAATTATTTTGTAAGGGAATTTAGCGAGTTTTCTTTTGATGGGTATAAGCATAAAGTTAAGGATATATGGAATACATATATATATATATATATATGACAATTAATAATGAATTTGGTTTTGTACGTCTTTGGAAAAAATCGGCGTCTTTGACTTTACCCCCGTTTTGGCGGTTTTAACTCTCAAATGATAGAAGTCATAGGCACTAGCTTGATCAATTATCAAAATGATTGGCTTTATAGAAGTTCCGGAACTAGTCAAGATCAATAATTTTTTGTTGGACTGAAAAATTCGACCTTGATAATATTAAATTTTAGAGAACATGAGTAATTAAAAAGGCACTCATATTAACTATTTTTATGATCTTTAAGAATAATTTAGGGATTATTTGGCTCCTTATAAGAAGATCAATTTACATTAAGCCCTTATTGGTTGGAGAGATATTTGAAGGGGGAGAGAGGGGGGGGGGGAGGGGGAAGGAAAAATTTTTTATCTTTTTTTTTTAAAATTAAATAAGGGGAAATGAGTATTTTCCAAGGTTCTAAAAAATCGAATCGGATATTAAACTAATTAAGGTATTAGTTCAAAGCTCAATAGTTTAACCAAAATTAAACTAGTAGTAATAAATTTAATAATTTTTTCATTTTATATATTATATAAAAAATTAAAAATATTATTAATAAGTTTTATAACCTAATATTAAAATCTAAATAAGTTAATATATTCATCTATAATCATATTTTGAATTCAAAATAATCAATTAATATTATATTTTTATATTATTTATTAAGTAAATTTATCATTATTAATAATTATATATCATAATAATACTTATATAATATTATAATATAGAAATAAAAAATGTGTACAAAATATAATGTTATTTAGTAATAAAAATAATGTTATTGTATCTTAAAAACTAAAAATTTAAAAAAATTATTTTTTTACATGTTTAATAACGGTTTGACCAGTTTTTCCCCGGTTCTAAGAATGGTCAATTGTCATCTATGTCCAGACCGAATCTGACACTAGTTCCTAGTCAAACTGACCAGTCCAATTGGGTTTTTTGAACCCTAGTATTTTCCCTCCATCCCCTCTGCCCCTATCTAAAGATGGGAGGAAAAGTGCTCTCTCCCATTGTTTTGTTTGAGAAAAAATTAAGATGAAAAATTTTTCTTCCTCTCTTCTCCAAATCTCTTAAACCAAACAAACCCTAAAGAATGTAACATACTATTATAATGTAATAACTATTATCTTTGTTTAGTAAGCCACGTAAGGCCACTTTTTTATTTGAAATAAATAAAAATAATATTAAAAAACTAAAATGCCTCACAGTATATAGATGGTGGTGGTGGTGGATGACTGTGGTAATCAATGGTAACGGGTGATCAAGGTAGTAAATAGTGGTTGATAGTCAGTGACGACAATGAATGGTGGTGGAGGAAGGAGAGAAGGGAAGGGCATTTTAGTCTTTGGATAAAAATTACATTATATTAATATCATCATCTTTCATTTCAAATTTGGATATCAAGATAATTATAATATTTGATATAATCAAGCTTTTTTTTTCAATTTGGGAACAATTACAAACCGTGGATAAAAATTACATTATATTAATATCATCATGTTTCATTTCAAATTTGGATATCAAGATAATTATAATATTTGATATAATCAAGCTTTTTTTTTCAATTTGGGAACAATTACAAACCACAAATTCATATCTACATTTTTTCTCTCAAAAGGAAGGGAGTCACACACCCACCATGTCCACTAGGGGCTCGAAACCACACACCTATTTAAGGGAGATGTGGGCTCAAAACTACAACCTCTCAGTTAAAGAAGGTGTGTTGGTGCCATTGTGATATAAGACCAATGACATATAACCAAGCTTTACATTTACAATGTAAACCTGATTAATTACAACATTAAAATACAACTAAACATGTTTAGTGTGATAATGTAATAAATTACATTAATTACCTCTTGATCTATGCTTCAACTAAAGGTGATCTTTTGCAAGTGTCCTTATATTTTTTTCATCTTAATTAATTATCAATAAAGGTCACAAGAAATTTGCAATCCCATGCTCGTGTTGCTACCTCCTCCTTGTTAGGACCACAAGGGAAAAAGAGCTTCAACACAGCTATACATTGGGTAGCTGGCCTAAGAAAGTTAAAATTAATGCACCTATACATGCTAAGTCACAGTTAAAAAGATGGTTGCCTCATTTAATAAGATTCAACCATGTCAGTATACTCGATCGGTTCCTAAATATAGCATATTTGTGACTATCTCACGCGTTTGAAAAAAAAAAATTAGACAGTTAAATTTGTTAAAGAAATTAGAATATTTTTCACAAACTGTCCTTATTAATTATATTATTTCTTATATTTTTCATAACACTTATCTTATACTTATTAATTATATATTAGAGATATAAATAAAAAAAATTAATACACCATATAATTTCATAAAATATCACTAAACATTACTTCTAGAAGATATTCTAAATAAGATGTAGTATAACTCTTGTTGATCATTGCCAAACAAAGAAAAAAGGATAGAAAGACAAAATTAAATGACTGAAGGACCACTCTCTAAATTTAGATTTAATTATAATAAGATATATGCAGCATGCATCCAATCCAAAACCATTAATTTCAATTTCACTAACACACATGTATATATATATAGCATCATGGAGGTTTTCAAGGATTTTAACATCAATATCAATATAAAATATAATTAAAATATATAGGAAGTCACATTATTAAAAAATTACAAACAATGCGCTTTCTTTTTTAGTTTCATGTAACTTTTTTAATATTTCTCCTTATATTTTATTTGATTCTAAAAAAAATTTACTTTATTTTCTTAACATTTTTCACATATTTTAATAAAATTTAAATATTAAAAAAAGTACAATATGAAAGAAACCTCTTAAATTATTCCATCTAATCCAAAGTATAAGTATTATTTGATTAACTGTAGATAGACTAAGGAAAATACTTAAATTAATTAAATTTGTAAAAAGCTTATAATATTATTTTTTAATATTATCCTTAATAAAAATAATTTTTAAGACAATTTTCTCTCTCATAGGTTAATTAAAAATAAGAATAAATTAAAAAAAATAATTAATATTTTTAATTTTATCTAAATATGACTTATATTTTGAACTAGAAAAAAATTTTAAAATAAAACTTATATTTTGAATTAAAAAATTATTATTATCTTAGAGATATGAAATTGTATTTATTATTTGAGAAGTCTAAAGGAGGGTGCCAGCTGCCGATGTGAATGCTTCCAAATTAATGTTCTTCGCAAAAGAATCATTAGCCACTTCAAACTAATATCTACAACAAAATATAAGTCATTTTTAATTACTTTATCATGTATCTTAACAAAAGGATTAGATCATTAAATTTGTAAACAAAAATCCAAACTTTCCATCATTGCCTCTATACATTCCCTCTTTATTTTTTTCCTCTTAATTGCAAATCAAGGACAAAAATGGAGAAAGAATAATTAATGGACAATCAACTTATATTTTGGATTAAAATATTAAAAAAAATTTTATATTTTGGAAGGGAGGCAAGTTTATGCAACTGCACAATTTGACAGACTAGTTGTGAAGCTAATGTGTGATATATCTGCAAGAACAAGAAGCTATATCTAGGTATAGAATAGAGACAGAAACTCAACAGGAACAACTCATTTTCAGGTTGATTTATGAGCCATCCACTACTGATTTGAGATGTTTGATCAGAAAGATAAATCGAGCTACCCGCGATGTGCCTGCATTTAATTATTCATTCATGTTACTTTCTGGGCTCTCCCCCATCTCTCTCTCTCTCTCTCTCTCTCTCTCTCAGAGTTCAGGTCCACAGGGATGCACATTGCACAAGTTGCACTTGTGTAGTAATATTGCTGTATAAATACATAGGCATCCTCATCTCACCAACGTATTACTGAACATATCTCTTGTTTCTTTCTCTCTCTCTCAAGCTCCAAAAGACACGAGAGAGAGAGAGAGTAGGGGTTTGATGGTGTGGTAATATAATAATGGGATTTGAAAGCAGAGGGTATATTTTGGTTCTGTGGTTACTGTTATCGTCTTGTTCTCGTTCATCATCCATATCTGATGTTGAGGAAGATCGAATAAAGGAGTTGCCGGGGCAGCCAAGTGTGAGATTCAGTCAATTCTCCGGTTATGTCACCGTCAACCACCGACACGGCCGAGCTCTCTTTTACTGGCTCACTGAGACCCCCTCTTCCCCTCACAACAAGCCTCTTGTTCTCTGGCTCAATGGAGGTAATTAATAAACTTAACTTCCTCTTTCTCATATATACATATATTGCTCTCCCTTTCTTCTTTCACATGCTGTGTTTCATTCATATATACTATTATGACCTAAGTCTTTGTACCTTTCTCTCTCTCTCTCTCTCTCTCTCTCTCTCTCTCTGGGATAAATGAGCTGTGAAGTTAAAGTTCTTTGACCATATATATATATATAGAAAGATGGAAACATATTCGGCAGCACATTATGAAATCCTAGTTTCTGCAAGTGGTCTGGTTTAGCTCTACATGTTTCTTAAGCTTGCGGTTAATAATTGAGTTAGATTGATATAGCTGGCTAGCCCTGACAACGCAACTATATTAATCAATGAACCAAAAAAAATCTATATGGGAAGTTTAGACGAAATAATTAGTTCTCTCAATTTTGAATCTCAAACTCTCCGAATCAATGATCAAAAAGTTCATGCATTTGTTCAATTTCTTTTCTCCACTTGACCCTTTTGATTAGTAGATTTTGCTATATATCAAAAAACCTGATGGTGTCAAATTCATCATATTTGGATATTCTCTTCACTTTATACGAGATTGAGCAATATATATATATACACACACATCGATCGAGAGCAGAATTTTTATATGCGTCTGTACAAATCCGCGATATATATATATATATGTATGTATCTGTGTGTGTAGTTTAGTCAAATCAAATAAGATATTATTGATAATGTTAGCTCTAGGCTACTATGGATCTAAGAAGAAAAATTAGTGATGATTAGAGAGAAAGAGAAAAACATGTGATTTGACAATAATTAAGGAAGCCTTTAGAAAATGCCCTGAGAGGAGCAAAAGGGTGACTTTATCCATATTAAAGGTAAAATATTTTTTTTTCTTGTTGACCAATGATGTGATAATTATTTGGTTTTTTTTTTATCATAAAACTTTATATAAATTCTTTTTGAAGTAGAAAGATGCCCTATAATTAAATTTGTTCTCATTAAAATAATTCCATATTTATTGTTTATATGATTTTGTTTTTATTTTAGTAAACTAACATAATAAAATTAATAAAGATTAGGATAAGATCAACCTGCATTCCTGTCTGATTGGTTTTTTTTTTCTGGGTCCAACGTGCTCAATGGAAATAAATGTGCGGACTATAACTAAAGAAAAATTAATTAAAAAAGCATGAGAATAAGTAATATATAATGTGACAAATAAAAAAATAACATAGAAAACCTTTTAGTGGTTTATTCTTTGAATATCAGTCTTCTAAAAATAAAATTGAACCAGCCAATCTCATTGATAAGTTGAATTCTGATTTTAGCTCGAACAAGTTAAAAATCAAAACTAATGAAAATCGATAAAAAAAAAAAAGCAATTACAAAAGAATAAAAATTGACATGAAAATTGGTAAAAATAAAAAATACATCAATTTAATTAGATTTAGCTACGATCAAGTTAAAAAATGTTGAATCAATACTTTTATTAGTTCATTGATCATTTTAATTTTAGATAATTCCTTAAATATATCTAATACAATATTAACAACATTGGTTACAAATTAAGACTACAATAAATAATATCTAAATAGGTTTTCATAATTAGAATTAAAATTTTATTTTTTTTGGTTCAATAAATAAAGGGAGAGGAGAAGAAAAATGATTTTTCCTCATTTAATTTAATAATTTGAAGAAGAGGGGAGGGAAAATTTCTCCTTAGTCTCCTAATTCTCCCCTTCAAAAGTGGAAGAATTTAAAGGAAAAATAAGAAAACTCTTCCT